>CM045746.1:30704465-30726965 GCA_024760905.1 Plotosus lineatus | reverse complement strand
ACAGACAAGTTGCGAGACAATTCTTGCCATTACCACACAAAGAACTACCACAGGATCGGGGAAAAAAGACAGGAGGGAGAAGGGGGGGCGAGGGAGAGAGAGGGAGAGAGAGAGAGAGAGAGAGAGAGAGAGAGAGAGAGAGAGCGAGAGAGAGAATACAGAATGCAGATGGGGCTACAGTGCCTTTATTTTGTGCAAAAAATAAAAATCGCTGATGTTTCTGTAGAAACAATTTAGTAAAAAAATGTAAATCAGAAATAATCTCTGTCTTTAATCTGTTTAAATATATACTTCACTTGCAATTCAAATTACTTCGACTACCGTCACTAGTAATTATAATACAGGGATCTCCTGCTACTTCGCGCTTCAATTAATGCGGCTTCAGTGCATCGCGTTTTTTTTTTTTTAAAATAAGTAAATATTCATCGAATTAAAAAATAAGGAAATTAAGGAAGAATAGGTGGAAACGTTACGGAAAATGTCACAAAAAAGGTCAGTTGTGCAAAAAAAAAAAAAAAAAAAAACGTAAACCAACACAAAACAAAAAACAACCCAAAATCTCCCATCAAAACTGGGTAGATTGTTGCATCTGTGGGTGTGTGTGCATCTGCGCAGCCACGCCCCCCCCCCCCTGCTGGAGCCTAGTATTAAGTGTACCTCAGGATAATGTTTAATCATATTTCATACTTATATTTATGATCTATCTTTCTGTAGATTTTATTCCATTTCTATTTCTACTTGTTCTTCCATTTCATTTCACTTTCACTTTCACTTTTGACTTTGGACAGCTTTGTTGGTATCTCCGGATGTTTGCAAAATGAATGTTGGTAAGTTGGAGAGCGTCTTTATTTATATTTTATTTACATCTTATGTTATTTTTTTTCAATGTTTAATTGTTATTATAAGCATGTATAGCATTGTATATGTATTTATTGATATTATATACACATATACATGTACGTATACATCAGTCGGGGGTGGGGGGGGTTGATCCTACTTTGCTTCGCTTCATTTTGGGGGCCTTGGAACGAATCACACGTTTTACATGTAAAATGCGGTACAATTTACGAAAAATCCAGGTTACGAAAAAGTCTCTGGAACGGATTAATTTCGTAAGGTTAGGTACCACTGTATAACACTAAATATTTCCCCCAAAAAAGTGTAATGTGGCATAATGTATTGCAGTATCACTATTATATCATCATTTCCCTCCAAAATACTCAAAAAAAATTACTTCTAAAATACAACACGCTTATTTTCTCCATGAAAAATAACGAAAGAAAGAAAGAAAGAAAGAAAGAAAGAAAGAAAGAAAGAAAGAAAGAAAGAAAGAAAGAAAGAAAGAAATGCATTTAAAATTAGAGACAAGGCAGAATTTTCTTGCAACCCTGGCTGTATTAAAGCTGGAACCAATTATTTAAAGATCAAGAGCCAAGACGGAGGTGAAATAAATGCTCGCCTTACAGTCATCAGTTCTAGTTTAGTGAGGTGAAGTGAAGTGGAAATGAACACGACTTAATCAGTCATTAGTCGTCAAGATAATTTAATATTGACCCCAATTTTCCACTTGTAGCTGTGGAACACTGGGTTTCCCATCTCCGGCCTCGCTCAGTTTACATAACACACACCTGGATCTAATATTCAGATGCTACTGTCTATTGTTTATTTATTTCCTCATGTACTTCATCCAGGATTACCAAAAAAAAAAAGTCTGGGCAGTGAGAAGTATCTGCACTTGTGCTTCTTTATTGTACTGAATTTTATACATGTTGCATATTTTTCCTCAATATTTTGTCTGTAGTTATTGTTTTCTTTCCTCGATATGTTTATTATTTATTGTTTTTACCTCCATATCTACTGAGGCAGTGGTGGCCTGGTGGTAAAGGTGCTGGATCACTGATTCTAAGGTTGGAGGTTCGAGTCCCACTCTCCACAGGTTGTCACTGTCCCCCCCCAGTGCATTAACTGGGTTATCAGAGGCCGGCCATGTCTCTCACTGTCTATGGTGGGAGGTTCATGGAAAAGAACCATTACTGACTGTCGACAAGAGGAGCTGCATAGCCCTCGGCGTGTTTCTGCACTGTGATGGCCTGGCGAGCTGTCCAGGGTGTACTCTGCCCTCGCCCGGATTCTGCTGGGATGGACACCAGCCTCCCCGCGACCATAATTAGGATTAAGCGGTTACAGAAAATGAACGATGAACCTCCATATTTTTTTTACTTTTTGTTTTTCCTTAATATTTTTATTAGTAGTTATTGTTTTTCTTTAATATTTTACCTGTATTTCTTGTTTTCTTTTCTGAATATTTTGGTTGTACATGTTTTTTTTTTCCTGAATATTTTGCTTTTGGCTATTGTTTAGTACAAAGTTTGTATGATTGTATGTTAATTTGTATATTGTTCATTCATTTATCGTCTTTTTCCCTTTATCAGGGGACACCACAGCGAATAATTTGCATGTTTGATTTGGCATAGGTTTTTACATCGGATGCCGCTGACGGCTTTGCAGCCGACTCTTTTACGAAAGTCAGAAATGGTTCTTTTACATGAATCTCTCACCATAGACAGTGAGAGACATGGCCGGCCTTTGATAACCCAGTTAGCGGCACTGGGGGGCCCTATTCCACTAGACCAGCACTGCCCCTCACTTGCACTTTTTAAAAAAATATTAAATCTATACAGACGCTCATCGACTTACGTTTTAGTTCGGCTCCGAACGGCCGAACGTAAGGTGAAAAAAAAACGTAAGTTGTTACTGTACGTTCCAGTGAGGTATGATCGTTCCTACTGTACTACATATTCATAAATACTATTATCGTATCTCGTGTAAAACACACTTAATCAGTTATTATAAACACAACATTGTAAAATAATATCAACAATAATTTCAAATAAATTACATTCAAGCAAAATAATTTCAAATAAATTCATTTTAATCAAATTGACTTATTAGCACTGATTCTGATTAGCACTATCACTAGTAGGCTTACGCTTCTGACCAACCATATTTGCTTAGGGTTACAAATACGCAAAACAGTGTAAACACAAAGAACACAGAGACAACGTCTTAACACAAGGGTCACACGCGGTGAACTGGAAAGTAGCAGGGCACGTTCAGCCTGTCGCAATGACGTAGAACGACGCCATGTAAACAATGGATGCAGCGTCATGCGTAAGTAGCGTACTACGTAGCGGAAGTAGCGTACTACGTCTACGTAAGAACGTCTCGTACTACGGAGAGCGCGCTAAACTCAAAATGACTAACAATTTTTTTGTTTGTTTACAAAAAACGTAAAATCGAAAAAAAACACAAGGCGAATAAACGTAAAGCGAGGAGCGGCTGTATTTCTTTTACTATGTTATCATTTCTGTCTCCTTTTTGTCTTGTCGCAGTATTTTATTCTGTATCTGTTGTTTTGTCTGAAAATGTTTTGTCTGACTACAATGTAAATATAGATTGTTTTGAGAGTCTTTTTCTTGTTTAAGAATTTTGTCTTTGGTTTCAGTTCTGGTTCTGCCTTTTATTTTCTTTTTTTGTTGTTGTTGTTGTTGTGTTTATTTTATTCATGATTTTTTTTCACATTAACATTTTTTTCCTGTAATTATTGTTTTGTATTGCGCCAGTATGTTTGCAAGCCGATCCGTACTCTGTATCAGGGGTCCTCAACCCCCGGTCCACGGACCGCTACCGGTCCACAAACAAAATCTTTCATGCTACAAATTATAGTTTTTTATTCACGCTTCTGGGTCTTATTTTGAAAAACGACTGTTTTTGACATTGCCACAGACGTACTTTCTTCTGTTTCCAACTAAAAGTCTCTGTGAGGCGGGGTTTTCTGTGGTGACAGCCACCAAAACAAGACTACGGAGTAGACTCTAACCGGTCCGCGGAAACATTTTCATATATAAAACTGGTCCCTGGTACAAAAAAGGTTGAAGACCACTGCTTTATACCATTCTTCTGTCTGAATCAGAGGTCAACATGATTTTTGTTCTCTTTCGGTTCTTTCTTGTTTTGTCTATGTATTTTGACTTGTATTATGTGTATTATTGTTTAAGATTAATTTGGTAAATTTCACCCACAAGCTTTCATAGAAGGAGTCACACATACCTGGTTTCGGGTTTTGTGAGACTTCTGCAGCCAGACGCGCCACTGGTCGTATTGTTTGATGCTCATGGCACTGCAGTCGGAAACACGCTTGCGCACCCAGCTGAAGAACTGCTTCAGGTCCTGACGCAGTGTTGAGTTCTGACGGGCTGCTTTGGAGTCACATGAACCTGCCATTGAGCGCTCTGAACAACAACAAAAAATTACTCATGTGGTTCAAAAGATGAAGAGAAAGTTCAGCGGGAGAAACCATTTCGTTGACAGGGTTCTCGTTAAAGTGCCCTCAAGTTCTCTCATAAATATTTCTGTTGATTCATTGGTCCATTCCCCTGGAAAGTCTGTAAAACCCATACGAAGCTTCGTGCTACTGTTATGTATTTGAGTGTCCAAAAAAATCAACCACAGACGTTTAGCACATTGATCATGTCCGCATATAGCAATGCGCTCAAGAGTAACTAATTTCATTGTGTAAAAATTCATAAATTGATGCGAATTGTTAAAGTTTCCCAGCAGGATAGCGAGCTATTTGTTCTGGCAGGCTTTGATGGGAGTTGGCTGACAGACAACAATTGTTTTGGTACAGAAATCCAAAAATGATGTGCGAGTCTCAAAGGTTATTGCAACCCTACTGAACGGAAATACGTACTGTTGAATGATCGCAGTAGGGAGTGAAGTAAACGTGGCCCTTAATGAGGTAATAGTAGGCAATGACTGCAGGCGGTAGCTACGGAAAAATTACAGCCAACAGTACCCCACAGAAAAGGAGACACAGCTTTGGATTCGCTTATCGGAATTGTTAAAGCAGATGACGGGGCAAGTTGTTTGATACAAACGCCATTAAAAAACACGCAGATTACGAAAAACATACGAGATATTTCGATGCAAAATGTAAACTTTTAAGTGTCTACCCTCACTGATCTTCGTGAGTCTGTTCATTGACGCGTGAAGTTAAACGAGTCGTTCGATTCCACAGCTTGAACTCCATGACAGTATCTGGTATCCTTTCCCTACCATCCACATACTGTTTATCTTCTGCGGAATCATAAACACAAATAAGCAACGTCGGTTTTTACACCAGCTCCGCCGTCAACAAAACCCAAGAGACGAGTACTGATTGCGTTCTGAACAACCTCTTGTTCGGTTTAAAAAACCCGGGACGGCGCAAAGCGCAAAAAAATAAATTCAACTTTACTTTAAATAAATAGCGACTTCAGTCACTCCAGATGCGGCGTGTGAGTTACAGGAAGCGGTGGAACGTGGTGGGGAGCTAATCTGTTAATCTTCAGAAAACAGTCTTTAGAAACAAATGTATCAAGTGCTCCCTGCGGCCACTTTTTGGCGAGCCGCAAAGTGGGAAGAGATGTGTGGGACGTGTAATCTGTTTCATCTGCTGCAATGGTTTTTAGCTGCTGGATTTAGCACTGTCTCGAATGTGTATCCCATTAAGCAACGGATTGCAGGACACGTACAATATGTAGCAACGTGATGAAGGATGAATAGTGTCTCAATCCTGGCGGCGCTTTTATCGTTATTTACTTATTTTTGGAGTTTAGTGTCACAGGTTACCATGTCTGCGCGCGATCCTTTCCTTCTACTCATTATGTCATTTTTATGTGACTATTATTTTTGGACATGTTTAGCATGATTTCACAACATGTAGCAGTATTTCTTGTCATCTATTACAAGTTGCTTGGCAGGATAACTGGGAACCATAGCGTACCTGATTTTCAACTTCAGTGCAGAAGTTGTATGTAAAAAGAAAAACAAAACAAAACAAAAAAATTCAAAAACAGATTGTTGAAAATTTTTAATATCGCCGACTCATGTGCAGCATCCCAGGAAGAAATCCCATGGATACACATGATTGCATTTATTAGCTTATTAACTGCGCCATCAGTCTGTACGGTGAAGTCTCAGCTCAAGATCTTCATTCAAGATGAAGACGAGGCGTCAAAAGATTAGGGTCTGAGATTCCCCTGTGCAGAAAATTTCATTTCATTTCAGGTGTTAATACTCGCCCGATTCTGATCAAGGTGTCTTGTCGGCAAGGGCTTTGGTAGTTTTTGGCTTGCTTCCCTTTAAGTGACAAACAAGAGCTTTTTGACAACCAGCAAGATCTTTGATGGACTCTGTAAATTCTGTATCCCTTAGAATATTTCCTGTACATCTTTACTCTTTTAGAAAATGCTGACTGTATGTCCGAAAGCTTCTAAAGATCACAGTGCGCAATACAGATAGCTAACGGCTAACCTGCAAGTTAGATACACACTGGTCCATAGGCTATTTATTGAATTTACTGAATAATCAGATTGCGCACTACCATTTCCTTGTAATTACGTGTGGTTACTGTCTCTGACAACGTGGTTATGTTTTTGATGGCTTTGCTTTGTTTGTCTGTTTGTTAGAAACTTTACGTATATAATGTTACAAATTGATATTGTTGACTGTTCTGGGAAGGATACAACCAAGGTTTCACCCTATAAGATTTTAGAAATGATCCGGATCAAATACTGGATCAGGGAATTTTTTAAAGGACTCTTTAACATTGTGAAATAGGACCATTTATAGAAACATGGTATTAACAGCAGGCCTAAGACAAGGTGTTGAGTACTTTCCGGGGAGTCCTGCACGGTGGCGGTTCTTTTGTTTTGAGTTAATTAATTATACTGTAACACGTACTGTATATCGATATGCATACAGTTATCCTAGCTAATCAATCTCTTACCACTGTGTGGCGTGGACGCTGCTGTTGGATGACTCCAGTCACTCCAAATGCCCGCTTTCCTTGATCCTAGGATGCCCACTGGGTTACATCGCACCTGGACAAAGTAAACAGTCCCCGGCCTGAGCCCTGCCAACCTGCAGGATGTCTGGTTGCCCATATCATCCACCACCTACAGCAAGAATGAAACCCAGACAACGTCATGACAAACCATCTACTGGATGTACACACACATTGTGTGTGTGTGTGTGTGTATATATATATATATATATATATATATATATATATATATATATATATATATATGTGTGTGTGTGTGTGTGTGTGTGTGTGTGTGTGTGTGTGTGTGTGTGTGTGTACATATGTGTGTATATATGCATATATATATATATATATATATATATATGTATATTATTATATATGTATTATATTATATATGAAAGCACACACACACACACACACACACACACACACACACATACATATACACATTTTACTACTGTATGATAGGGCTTGTTTACGTTCCTAAAAGTCAGACCATTCATGCTAGATCCATAAAGCAAGCTGGCACAGGCTCGAGTGTTCAGCAGGAGACAATATTCTCTCAGAGGGAGGAACTGACATGTACCCTTGCAAGAAGCCAACACACACACACACACACACACACACACACACACACACACACACACACACATACACACATACACGTCAGCCTGAGACAGTAAATGACACAGTCGAGCACGTGCTTCACACTGTTCTTTGGCGTGCATGCCTACTTCGCCCCGAAAGAAAATCTGTTATCCATTAGTTATTACAGACTAAGTAATTGTATGGGTGAAGAAGGCACCAACAGATTATGAGTGGTGGCCGAAACCCAAGTCAAGCCAAGATCCTTTCTTTCTCTAATTTTCTGTCTAAATACTGCCTATTTGAGAGGAGGGCCAAGTTTTAAATGGAGGAATGTCCAATGCCTTCAAGCGGGATAATAAGCACCAGGGCCCCATGTAATTATTTACAACCGCGACCGGCCTGATTCTGCCCATGTCCGCCATCTCCCTTTCCTTTGCAAAAGCAACAAACAGTCAACCAGCATGATCAAACGGATAGTTCCACGCTCCAATTCGTCACGGGCCCATCATTACAATTGAATACTTGAATGGTAACAGACTAGCTAGGTTACAGCATAGCCGGCAGGATGGCAGGACGATGTGTTGGAAAAAGAAAAGCACCACTATTCGAGCATTAAAGAAAGGAAACAAATGTGTGAAAAAAGCTTATAATTGCTTATATTTTGAGAACTAGCATGTATACTGGCAAAACGATGATATGGGGGAAAAAAGAAGAAGGGGAAAAAAACGGTACGCTGTGTTATGCGTAACACAATCTCTTTGGCCTGCACCAAAAAGAACCTGCCTGTTGATTGAAACCATATGAAGAACACAAAAAACGGTGAAAGCTTATTTCAAGGCTGTGTATCTCGGCGACACAAGGCCTGGAAACCACGTGGCCTGATGTTCCTGTTGCTGTCGGAACATTTCCAACCAGCCGTGGAATCGAGAAACAGGCAAGGAAACAAAATCATTTCTATAGACCTGAATCAGTGCACCAGTTCATGATAAAAGCCAGCAAATCAAGTCAGGTGGGGCAGAGAACTTGATGGACAGACGAAACTCCGTGAGGAAGGGGAACGACCAGTAACAATGTGGGAAATGTACATCATCCAATGGACCAACCAAAGCGACAACGAGGCATTAAGGAGGGCAGATCAACCAAAACAACTGGAGAGCTGGAACATTCAACCCTTTATAGGATGGAACCAAGATAAATAGATAGATATTGTAGATAGATATAAATAGAATAGATATAGCAGAAAATGAAGGTAAACCAGAGCTGGTTTTTATTCATATTATACTTGCATTTTGCTGATATATGGGACGGCTGTAGCCTAATGGTAAGAGAAGCGACTTTGGAACTGATAGGACACCGGTTCAATTCCTGAACCAGCAGGAAAAGTGTGGGCACTTTGGCTTAGCTTCCCTTCTTCTACATTCATTGCTAGAGTGCCCTTGAGCAGGCACACTAACCCACAACTGTTCTCCAGGTGCCCCCAATGTGTGTAGCAGCCCACTGTTCCAAGTGTGTGCTCACTCTTTACATGGCTGTATTCTCACTTTTTGAATATATATATATATATATATATATATATATATATATATATATATATATATATATATATATATATATATATATATATATATATATATATATATATATATATACGCCACACACACACACACACAGGTAAAGCTCAGCTTATGTTGTTAATTGGTTCCAGGATAGACAACATAAGTTGAAAACGACTTAAATTGAATTAGCTTGTCTCTAGGCTAGCCTAGCCTAGGCTACACCAAATTTACTTGTATGATATATATATATATATATATATATATATATATATATATATATATATATATATATATATAAAATTAAAGAACCACTGAGTTTTTGAGTTTTTCAAACTGAGTTCCTAGAACCTTTTCTGAAATCCCAATCAGTTCCTTAAAGTACCCCAGTTCAACGTGACCTAACGTGATACACAATTTTCGATCCAATCATAGGTATAAATGGCCCCAAAAGTTTAAAAGTATTGTAACAGCAACTACTTAAATTGTTTTTGTGTTACATTGAAGACGGTTGGGTTTACAATCAAACAATAAAATACGACGGAAATTTCTGCTTTCACTTTCGACTTCGACGACAGTTGATTTTGGCCTCTTTGGTCGCACAATATAAACGTTTCATGCAAATGTATTGGAACAGAGAGTCTTAATGTGAATTCAAGGAAATAGCATCTAGTAGCATATACAGTGTATTGCACTTGCAGTGGTTCGAACAATTTCAATGAGATTTCTGAAATATTCCCAATTAAAATACATAATAAAGCAAAAAGTCCAAGCTATAAACTCCAATAATTCCTCAAACCAACCTAAAAACAATATTATAATCAATGCAGGTGCACGCGCGCACACAGATGCAACAATGCAAGTAGTTTTGATGGGAGATTTTGGTTGATTTTGTTTGTTAGTTTGTTTGTTTTTCCCATAATTGGCCTTGCTCTTCCACAAACCTTAACTTTTTCTCCTATTCTTCCTTAATTTCATTATTTTTTAATTCGATGAATTTTTATAAAAAAAAAAAACGCGATGCACTGAAGCCGCATGAATTGAAGCATGAAGTAGCAAGGAATCCCTATCTATCTATCTATCTATATAAAGAGTACATACACATATATACATATATATATATACACACACACATACACATACATACATATATACATATATATATATATATATATATATATATATATATATATATATATATATATATATACACATATATATACATATACACACACACACATATATATATATATATATATATATATATATATATATATATATATATATATATATATATATATATCTCACACCCATGACAGAGGCAGGTGAGATTTGCACACTGCAAGCAGAGCCAAGTGACGTGTAATGGTGTTTTTTCAGAATTTTTGCATATACTACACATAAAAATAAGATTTATGGACGTGTTTTCCACTTATTCATAGTTGTAGTGTATATACTACCCTTAACCATTAGTCAAGCAAATTAAAATTAGATATTTATGGGGGTTTTGTTCCATTTTTAATAAATGACCTGCTCAAAGTAACTACGTCAAACCATTCTGATTAAAGCATTATCTACTCAGAATAATGCAATGTAATATTACCTAACAGATAGCAAACCAGTCAGATTGTCCCGTGTGGTATATACGAATATATTTTTTTATTAGGTTACCTCCATTTTAGGAATATTAAAAAACAAAGGATAAAGGATAAAACATGGGCAAGTCGGATATATAAAAGAATATATATAAAGGAATTTTTTTTTTGTTGTTGTTGTTGTTCTTGATCTTTGGATATTTCAAATTTATTTACATTTAATCATTTAGTTGACACTCATAGCCAAAGCACAGTGAGCAGTTACAGGGTTAAAGATCTTGTTTAAAAGACAAGTAGTGGTTTTCTGGGAGGTCTGGGATTTATTCTCACAAATTTTGTTCTCAGATTCTTAACCGCTGAGCACCAGCTGCCCAAAAGAAAAAAGAAAAAAAAAGCTATCTGGCTGTGCCTAAAACCCTATCATAATCTTGTTGCATTGAGCAAGTATCTTGTAATACAAAGCCAACAACATGCAAAAGAATCCAGCTAATGAATGCTACCATGGCAACTAATTAGCAAACAATTAGCAAACAGAACAAACATAGTGCAAACAAACCACAGCATCTGGCTGATCATTTGTTAGCTTCCTGGGTGATGTGGACTTAAAATATCTTTAATGTTAACTAATGACGCCTTTCTTTTCCCCTCCAGTTCCTAACTTTTATGTTGCTATTTTCCATTTATAGACGATCCCTGGCACTAGCATCGACATTTTTACAAGGTGCATGGCAGTAAATCTTTCCTTATTTCCCTGGATAATGGAACCTCAGTAACTTTAAACTACGATATTCCTATCACCCTCAGGGAAGGTTTCACATACCTAGGTGCCAGAACCAAGTCATGATTCATTGTAAAGCAGATGGTAAGCATGTGTGTTTCATTCAGATGTAGGAGATTAGCATTGCTACACATCACTGCGTGAGACAGAATGTTTTAAAATAAATGGTTAATCATTTGAATCCTACCACTATCCTACCATAAGAGATCTGTAAAACATGATGGCGGTAGCATGTAAGGAACTACCGAACTCTAAGATGCTCGAATTCTACCCTAATGCATTTCAGACCTTTCATGCAGAAGCGAGAAGTCAGAGTGAATGATGAATCTGTGATTTTGCAGTATTAGTTAAACTGCTAAAACTCTAGGATCTCCAGTTTCAACCTAATAAATCTAAAATCTCTTCCATAAACATGATATTGCCGTGAATCACTCTCCTAGGTGTCTGCTCAAGAGCCTGTAAAAATATCCTTAAACCTCATGGCAGAGTTGCTGCTGTTGCAAAAGCCAGAGGCAACCCCAGCCATTGGGCGACCTCTAAAATAAACCTCGGCTACGCTAATAAAAATACTGCAATGAAAATCAATCGGCCATCAAATGAATGGCGCTGTCAATCACCTAGTGAACTCAGCAACCGGTTCAAGCTAGATGGCTGGAATGGATATGATGAAGAGTTTCATTTTGAAAGTTCAAATAACATACATAGTAGGCCAGGTGATTTCAGAGCGCTACCTTCCACTCGGTGCTGTCTTCAAGTCTGTAGCGGATCTGGTACTTGGCTTGGAAGAGATAGTCTTTGAGGGCAGGTGGGGTTCCCCAGCGAACGGTCAGCTGGTCGTCCAGATCACCCACGCGGCTCACATGCACATCAGCCGGAGGATCCGTCGTCACTGGATAGAAGAAAACAAAGTTTGGTAAGGTTAAAGGGTAGCTGTATAACAATTCTTTCCCAAAGGCGTAGTTGTAGAATTGCTGAACATCCACCGAGTCTGACGTGAATAATTGTTCTGGGATGTCCTTCTTGGTACGCCTCTCAGGGGCCAGAATACATGGCACTCAGTCTTGTTGTGTCTTTACAAAAATGTCCTGTCAGTGTGTTAGATGGCCTACACACTGCACACACATCGGGTAATGATAGACCTAAACACACTGTTATGATGCACATAGAAAGGTGCAACAACCATGGGGCAAGTCAACTAAAGAACTTTACACACCCAATGGGGCATTTCATATAACAGAATAGACCTCAATTCCCCCTTTGTATCTTTTTCTCTGACTTGACTGACCAACACATGAAGTGATGCTACACACTTTCTGATGTTGACATCTTGGACATCCTGAAATGAATAATAGATGTTATCCTGCACAAAAATTTGGACATTCCTGCCAAGTGTCAGTGCTCTTCCTTATAGCTTTCCGCATCAATATTAAGAAAATTTAATGATTGTTTTCAACTTAGTACAGCAATGCTTTGGGAAGTAGATTATCCTTCTTATTTTATCTATGTTTATCCTCTTCCCTGTTGTCCAAGACAACATGACTGCCCACTTTTAAGTCTTCCTATGGTGGGAGGTTCATGTAAAAGAACCATTGCTGGCTTGCAACAAGAGTAGGCTGCAAAGCCCTCGGTGTGTTTCCACCCTGCGATGGCCTGGCGACCCTAATTAGGATTAAGCGGTCACAAAAAAAAAAAAAAAAAAAAAAACGATAAATGTTTTGTATAGAATGCTAAGCTCATAGAGCTCACTAATATTATCTAGTTATCTAGCAAAATACAGTAGTTAAGTGAGTGTATACTAATGCACTGTAGTGCTTTAGTTGACTTTATTTACTAACTCTAGTAGCTTTTTAAAAATATATGTACCTGTATTCATATTATTTGAGCAATTTGAAACATTTAAGCATACAGCTAACATGCCCATTGCATCAGCTAGCTTCTACCTCTTTGCTCTCAGCAAGGCAGCCCTATAATCTTCCAAGTACCAAGCTCCACCTAGTGGCAAGTATGATTATCACATATTCCACCCTTCTTCACTTCTTCACTTATCCCTTAACATCCGGGGATGTCATTGGGGCACCTTCATGGCGAGACCTGGGCTGATTTTGCTCTGGCGGCGCCCATCCCTCTTCAGGTTGTTAACTACCTATGGGCAATTTAGAACGGCCAATTAACCTACTGTGCATGTCTTTGGATTGTGGGAGGAAACCGGAGCACCCGGAGGAAACCCACGCAAGCACGGGGAGAACATGCAAACTCCACACAGAAACGCCCAGGCCGGAAATCGAACCCAGGCCTTCTTGCTGTGAGGCGGATGTGCTAACCACTATGCCACCGTGCCGCCTATTTTTTACAAAATATTTTAACTCTTTAATGAAACAATTATGGGATTTGTCTCTCATATGATATGGAGAATTATTCATTCATTCTTGGACGATGACATCTACCTCGGCCTTCTGTTGATAACATCGCCTTGATCAAAGAATTCTCCATATCATACGTCATTTCATTCAATAAATGCTGATTAACCTGAAAGAGCCAATCAATCAGACTGTGATGTTTCTGTTTATTATTTACTTCATTACATTATATTATAACATGTTACGTTCAAGCGCTCTGAAAGCATAATTTTAACTAAAGAACTAATCAGGTGACCATATTTTTGTGCCGAATTCTTACATTTACATTTATAGCATTTAGCGGACGCTCATAACCAGAGTGACTTTCAGAAGAGCTTGAAAGTGTCGATCAGTGAATAGAGTCTTGTACTGGTTTGTTAGAACACAGACTAAGCATACTGTCAGTCAAACACAGATGGTAGGTGTTGTGCGGGTTTTTTTGGGGGGGTTTTTTGGTGTGTGTGTGTGTGTGTGTGTGTGTGTGTGTGTGTGTGAGCCCTGTGATGGACTGGCAAGCTGTTCAGGGTGTAACCTACCTTACGCTATGATAGGCTCTAACCTCAATGAGATCTTAGTAGTATTAAGCGGTTTGACAGATGAATATATAAACTCAAACAGAGTTGTCTTACCATGGCATCAAACATGGGTATGGCAAGGGCATGAATTTTTTTCCGATAGCACTGTTTTTCCATCATGTTTCAGATAAGTGATTGGTTTGTATACAGTGGATATTATACAATGCTGTGATTGATGGACGAGGTAAAAATCCAGCACAGCTGAAGAAATACAGGTGTGACACCAAGGTGAACGATGGATTTTTCTTTCCCATGGATATATGAACCCGTGTGCTATGGGTGAAGGAAAAATAATGGCGGCTGTACCCTGGTACCATGAGGAACTTGGTTTTGCTAGCAGAGCCACTGGTGGATGAATACAGTTCATCTCCATGACAGCAGCATTCTTGAACGGTCTCATTAATGGGGGTATCTTTTGAAGAATTATGTTCTGAGACGAAGGCGATTATGAATTGTGAAATAAAAGTTTAACTTGACAGCAGGTGACTCACAGACTCTTTAAGAGTCAGACGTACAAATACAAATGAACTCAAGAGAATATAATTCATCAATTTGATTGACAACAGAAAATGCATTGTGTTTTATATCTAATTATATCTAATATCAGCAATCTTTACACAAACATGTGACACATATTTCATTTGCGGTTAAAATTTATTCCAACTGCATAGGGCTTCCTTTAGCTATTACTTCTTGTTTTGATTAAAAGTCTATACAGTGGTACCTCACCTTACGATTGTCCCAGCAAACGAAAAATCCAGGTTACGAAAAACATTTTTGTCTCTGTATACGAAACAAGTTCTCCTCATGAAACGCGCCAAACGCACCATTCAAACATTTAAACAATGCACGAGCTGCTTTCCCATTGACTATCTTCCAACATCCCGCCCCATTGGCCTAACATTGGCTAGGAGAGATGACGCAGCTCACTCTCATTGGCTATGTCCCAACATCCTGCCCCGCTGGCCTCCCATTCGTTAGGAGGGAACACGCAGCTCCCTCCCATTGGCTGTTATGGAGCTGCATGTCCCATGCTGCGTTTCGTGTAAAGGACAGAGTTACTGTTGTTTCATGAGTTTTTTGACTCAGGCTTTTAACCTTCTATAAACATTTGTAAGATTATAACTCTGCTAAGAAGACATGGTCAACACACATGCGCACACATACACACACACACACACACACACACACACACACATATATACACACACATACACAAACACGTGCGTTTGATTTCCACTGCGAGTGAAAAGAAGAAGCGGGCTCGTGGCATGCGGTTGAGTGATATCGCAAAGGAATATGACCAAACCCGTCTACCATCGGTACGATATTGAAGCAGAAGGAGGTCTTAAAAGGGATACTTTTATCATTTTTAAAGGGTTTAGGTGGTAGTATTGTGGGCCTTGGAACGAATCACGCGTTTTACATGTAAAATCCGGTTCCATTTTACGAAAAATCTAGGTTAAGAAAAAGTCTGTGGAACGGATTAATTTCGTAAGGTGAGATACTACTGTATTTACAAATGTTCTCAGCTGGGAAATGTAATCTTCCATTTTGATAAGGCAGATTGTAAACTACAAGCAAAAAAGATTGTAGTTCACGTAAGAATCTGTGGGTTCACTGGCACCCTCTGCCATGGGTTCACTGGCACCCTCTGCCATGAGTCAGGGGTACTGTTCGCCTCACTGAGAAACTTTTTTGTTGGATTTTATGATTAATCTGCAGCCTAAACACGATACAAAAAATACATTTTATACATTATCCACACTATGAAAAGGCAGATCAGGCATATAATCTGAGTGTTTGAAAGCATTTAATCTGCGATATATAGAGGGACGGCGACACACTATTTGCATCACATACCAGTGCAGTTCGTGAGGAATGCAATCCATTCAGTGGCACAGCAACGTGCTGCCTCATTGCGCAGCTCCGCCCTATATCTGAATGGGACATCTGGAATTCCTGCTATTCTTTATTGAAAAAAATAATAATTTTAATATTGGATTTGAACGATAAAAGGGTTTGTAATACATACCGGCTGACAAACATTAACATTTATTTTATTTTAGATTAACTTTTTTTTTTTCTTTTCAAGATTGACAGGGGAGGCTCTGCATCTACTCCCTCCCCTGAATACATGTCACTGCCTGAGCAAAATCAGCCCAGGTCTCGCCATGAAGGTGCCCCAATGACATCCCCGGATGTTAAGGGATAAGTGAAGAAGTGAAGAAGGGTGGAATATGTGATAATCATACTTGCCACTAAAAAATGTGTTTAATCTGTATTCGTGTTATACTGTAATATGAGGGCAGCACTTTGGCATACGTAGTGGTTAGAACGTCCACTTCATAGTAAGTAGGTCCTGGGGTGGGGTCCCTGGCTTGGTGGGTGTGGAGATTGAAGGTTCTTCCTGTGCTTTTATGAGTTTCCTCCGCGTACTATAGTTTCCTTCCACAAACCAAAAATATGCATATTAAGCCTGCTGTTTGTGATATTCCCTGCCTTCGCTCAGTGTCGGCCAAGATAGACTCCAGCCGTCCCTAAAACTCTGGTAGGAAGATTAAGCAATTTGGCAAACAGCATTAAATTATGCCAGTATATCATTGGTAGCACAATTCTTTCGGATTTTCTTCCAGGCTTGCATGCTGATAACATCACGAGAACCGTGAAAAAGCCTTCGATTGTCTTGCAAAACATGGAGGCGTTAGGGTGTGACGAGTGCGTCATGCTTTTGGTATCACTGGTGCAACACCCACCTCCCTCTTCCAGCTGTTGCTCACCTCGAAACATGCGCCTGCTTCCAGGTGTGAGACACACGCATTAACGTGTAACAGAAACCTTACAACGGTGGATTTTTTTTTAAGCATCAAGAGGGACGAATATTTTCCAATCTGATTTTTTTTTAATCTTTTTTTTTAATAAATAAATAAAACTTCCAAACAAACGGGACACCGCAGCTCTCCTCGACTCAACTACCCTTTTCTACCGCTGCGGAGAGGTCTGATTTTGATATTCGAAATTTCCATCCGAGCACTGGGAAAAAAGAAAAGAAGAAAGGAAAAAAAAAAGTCAGGAGAAGGTCAGTGATCAAAGATAATAACATGCAAAGGCATTTTTACAGACTTCCTTTAATGCCGCGTTGCCATTTAAACGTAGCCCAAGGCATGCTGCGCCATTCAGATTACCGAAAGTCTCGTAAACTTCGTTCTCACACGCAAAAAACAACTGGCCGTGTGGCGCGCAAACAGAAACCGGGGTTGATGACACCATAAAAGGAACAGGAAAAAAAAAAAAAAAAAGAGTGGCAATTCTTCACACACTCCACCCAGGGCACTTCCCTTTTTTTTTCCCCCCTTCTCCTCTCTCCTGCCGCTTTGAGTGACATACGGAATGAGGTCAGAGGTCAGACACTCACCCACGTCCAGGATATCTAAGTTGATGACGTCTGAAGTGGCACTCCCGAGCTGGTTGGAGGCCTCCACCCAGATCTCGTAGGGTGTGAAAAGGGCGAGGTCGCGTGGGATGTAGCACGTGTACGGCTGCCCGCCACTATAGTCCTCGCACTCTTTTTCCTGGCCGTACCACCTGCGCAAAAACAACACAGCAGCCGGGTTATTTGTCATGACGCATTAACACTCCGAAAAAGAAAAAGAGAGACAGAGAGCTGCGTAATATGAGATTTTGTGGTCGTCCTGCGTTCATCCACAGCCCATTGAGATGTTATAAAAAGAAAATCGAACCACCAACCAATAAAAGGTGAGTATATACAGTACGACTCAGACGATTTGTCAGAACTTGAGTGAATTATTTCTGGCTCAATGAAAACGTATGTATGTAAAGCATGCGGCATCCTGTGGACTCGCCACGTGAATAAGTGCCTTCTGGATTCTTTTCTTCGCATTTCAATAACCTCTTTTTGCTCATCAAAAGGATTAGAGCAGATCCGGTCTGAGAGCTTCTCAAACACCCACAAAACATCCTCGGGCTAACAAAAAGAAAAAAGAAGAAAAAAGGTGCTAATAATAATAATAATAATAATAATAATAATAATAATAATCATAATAATAATCATCCGTTTCTCTGCAACTAGCTGGAAGGTTATGAGATCAAATCCCAGAGTAGATCTAAAGATGAAAAAATAATTCACGCCAAGCCTTGTGTGTGTGTGCGCGCATGTGTGTGTGTGTGTGTGTGTGTGTGTGTGTGTGTGTGTGTGTGTGTAGACATACTTACTTCAGCTTGTACTTGAGTGTATATTTGGTCTTGATGAAAGTCTCCCCCTGACTCCCAGGAGCCCATTTACATGTGAGATCTTTGGTGTTCCTGGACCAACACGTCAGGTTCACGGGCTTCTCAGGTGGCACTTGGAGGGAACAAAAACAAAACAAAGCAAGATTTTACAAATTTGCGTCAACCGATATTTGTGCAGGACGTAGCGAGCACGCTTGCCTAAACAAAGGCAATGTCTCTGGACGTCCAAGAGGAGCCTTCTATTCACATTAAACAACAGATCCGAATCTGCGTCTGCGGAACATCGAACCAGATACATCAGATTAAGTAGGAGAAGAAGAAAAGTAGCGCGGAGATGAGAAAGCCTGAAAATAATGTTCATCTTCGAAAGCCTGAAAATAATGGTCCCGGCTTAAATATTTTCAACAGCGGATGAGCGTTTTCAGCTGCCATCCTCGATTAAGTTTGGGAAAGGCGCCAAGATTCCATTCAACTGAGAACAAAAGGCAGGCGGTGGAAGTGTCAGAGGCTGATTAAGGCTAAAAAACACAGAGGACGAAAGCCTCGGAGCCTGGCATAACGGAACACGGTACATCAACACACATACACACTCACACTCTCCAACTGGTCCTGCACCGTCGGGCTGTCAGGACACTCGCGCGAGTAATTTTCCATATCGTCGACAGCCTGGTCTCTCCAGACGAACGACAGTGCATTTGCGGACCTCAAGAGGTGCCAAAATGTTTCACCGACATTTACACGGACACTTTTACGAAAGAAAGCTTTTACGTTGCACCAACCAGGAAGCAGAAGTCTGTGTGAACCTGCAGTCGTAAATAAACCAAATGTTTTGAATCCGAGGCTTTATTTAAATAGTTAATCCAAATGTTGAGTGTCTAGCAGAAATTCTGACATTTCATTTCTCCCGACACGATTTGTCGGGAAACGGTAATCATTCGCAGCTGGAACTTTGTAACACTTACCAGTAATAACCGTCCCATGGAACACGTCTAATTTTAAAAGCCTACAGCTGGGCTGATTGCTAAGTGCGTTGTACGCTATACGAATTACTCTGCTTTTCACGCAACATAACCAGCATTTTTTTCCGACAGAGCTCAAATCCAACCATCGTCAAAATCCACCAAAATTTTCCACCTGCAATTGGAAAGATACGGTTCAAATTTTAAAACACACCCTGTTTACCAAATACAGTACATTCTTTGTTGTTTTTTAAATTATTATTCAAATATATAGTCTGCCACTCAAAAATGTTATTTCCCTTTTAAAGATCGATTATCAACATCTTAGCATTGGGTGCAAAAGTTGCCACACCCTTTGAGAATGAAACGTATGCAAGGATTTTAAGTTACACCAACATCAACACGCTACAGTGGACATTTGGTTTTACAGATTCTCCGACGCATAAACGACTCAGTTCTGTATATTTATTAAGATTTAAACGATGTATGGAAAAAGGAAAAAAAAAACCTCATTGTCAAATGCCCCATCACTGGAGATTGATTGCATTCGTGAACCAATGAGATCCAAGAATGCAAAAGATATCACCCTCCTCAGACTTCCAATCGAAAAACACTGGAAAAGCCAGGGTGGGTGTTTTATACATTACAACATTTTTTTACTTAAATTTTTTTATACGAGGATGTTTTTTTTGAACATCTGGAACATCCCTGGTCAATCTCGAACACTCATGACCCAATGTAAATATATATTTTTTTAAATAATTATTTTAAACGCCACCATCTGAAAAAATCACATACAGACACTCCTCACTTTACGTTTATTCGCCTTACGTTTTTTTTTTTTTTCGATTTTACGTTTTTTTTGTGTAAAAAAAAAATAACTAAAAAAAATTTGGAAGTCATTTTGAGTTTAGCGCACCCTCCGTAGTACGAGACGTTCTTACGTAGTACGTAGACGTATAACGCTACTTACGCATGACGCTGCATCCATTGTTTACAAACGACAGCCTGAACGTGCCCTCCTTCTTCCCTGTTCACCGCGTGTCACCCTTGTGTTAAGACGTCATCTCTGTGATCTATGTGTTTACACTGTTTTGCGTATTTGTAACCCTGAGCAAATATAATTGGTCAGAAGCGTAAGCCTACGAGTGGTAATCAGAATCAGTGCAAATAAGTCAATTTGATTAAAGTTTATTTATTTGAAATTATTTTGCTTTAATTTAATTTATTTGAAATTAATGTTGATATTATTTTACAATGTTATGTTTATAATAATTGATTTAGGGGTGTTGTCGAGGAACGTCTATACAGTATTACGCAGCTCTGTGGCCTTTTAAAAGATTTTCCGTTCACGTAACTATGAAACGTTTCATAGCAGTAAATCAAATAAGTGAATTAGAAGACATGACCAAACCATGATTAATCAGTTTGACTTGTTCTTACTAGCCACACCGTCATTGATTTTCTTTTTATGACCAAAAACACCTCTGCTCCCTCCTGATGCGTCTCTTTGTTCCACCTTAGTCCGCTACCACAGCTGTTCTTTGGACGAGATCACAAAATTATACGCCCCGGTCCACTCACGTTGACTCACTTGTTTTCTAATCACAGATATTTAATGAAAGAAATAAAGGACGGACCGAAATGATGGTCCATTTCATTTCAGGGTTGCCAGCTGTCCAATGGCCAATCAAATGCAGCCCAAAAAAAATAAAGAAAAATCCACCAGAACACAAAATCATGCAACGTCCCACCTGCTAACTGCCCTAATTAAAACTTCTGTGAATACAAACAGCCTATAAAGGGGAGAAACAAAAGAAAAAGGTGCATGAGTCAGAAAATCTTTCCCTGAGCCCTTGTATCCAAGGTGATACAGGCGAGGTCATCCCGGAAAAGACCACACCCTTCAATTTCCGAATACACTCAATGGGAAGAAGGCTGATTTATAGAATCAGACATCAACTACTAAAAGGACAAGTGGGACAAAATCCTGGCAGCAGTGTTTCCTTTAAAGAGGAATAAATTATAAATTATAATAATAAATATAAATTCTTGTGTAGTGAAGCCTACCTCTGATAAAAGGGTAGGCTTCACTACACAAGAATTTATACTTCGCCCAGTCTTTATCCAAACCCCACCCCCTTTCTATTATGGAATATAAAGAACAGTGTTCCGTACTCTGGACAAAAAAGTCATTAGTCCTGCACTTGATCATTTTACCCTGATTATTAACTTTTTTTAAAAGACCCCGCCCACTATTTCTCATTGGCCGATAGGAAGGATTTTTTTTTTCCATAACAAGCCTGTTGATAATAATCAAAAACAAAAATCACTTACTGCCCACGTAGAGACAGGACCCGGCAAGTACGTGCCCCCCGCCGCTGTGGCACACTAAGTTGTCGCCTGAGCGCTGACGTGAGCCGCTTAGGTTGCTCAACGTGACACTGAGGATGCTGGGACTGAGCACGCTGTAAGTGTTGCTGGGAAGTCGTCGGCCGTTGAGCGTCCAGTAGAGTGAGCCAGCGTGCAGACCGTGGTCTGTGCCGACTGAACACGTGGCGGTCAAGCTGGCGCCAATCCGAAGGGCCGGGTCTTGAGGATGCACGCTGGCTATCGCTGGGAGGAAGGATAGAACACAAGAGGACAAAGGTTATCACAGCAGCATATGGTTAGCATGTCCTCCTCTTTACATACCAATCTACGAACATTTATAGAAACAATAAGAAAATATTCATTAACGCTATTGGGCCAATCAGATTCAAGAATTTTCGTTTATTCTCTTATTTTGTAAATCGCTTAATTCTACTCCTGCGACAGGGAGGCTGGAGCCCGTCTCAGCCAATTCTGAGAAAAGGCAGGGTTGCACTCTAAACAACCCGACAGTCCATCACAGGGCCAACACACACACACACACACACACAAAACCATTCATAA
>CM045746.1:30681965-30701965 GCA_024760905.1 Plotosus lineatus | reverse complement strand
ACTCTGGATCGCTCACCAGGCCGTCGCATTACATAAATAAATACATTTATATACAGTAATCATAATAATTAAAATTATAATCATTTTTTCTGTCTGTCCTGGTGTCTTGTGTGTCTTTCTAATGGACAATTCTAGTCTGTCAATAAATACGATGATTATTATTAGTACTGTAGTAGTAGTAGGATGATTAGGACGAGGAGTAGGAGGAGTAGAATTGTATAAGAATTCATGTCATTTTCAAAATTTTCAATAAAAAAGAAAAGAAAGAAAGCAGCCAATGCTAAGGATTTGCTTTCACTTCTCCACAGGAGTGAATATTTATTATTATTATATTATTATACTATTTTGGATCCTGATTAACTGATACACAGGTCTGAACTGAGGAGGGCAAATCTACCCTTTATAATCCATTAATACCGTATAATATGTAATATACGTACACAGTGTTATATGTTAATGTAAAACCGAGTACGGGTTAATCCTGCACATGAATAATGGGATTAATTCCGAATGAAATGAGCCCTAGGTGTTCGATGTTCATGTTCAGTTGATGGGTGCTGTAGGAAATTAATTAAAGTTGTGCACTTTACACACCCATACACACACACACACACACACACACACACACACACACACACACACAGAACACACACACACACACACACACACTGTACATACAACTGTGTAAAAGTCTGAAGAAACATCTCCTTTTTAATATAAACTTGGTTTTATTTTTTCTGCATTATCAGGTCAAAATTTGTAATTTCCTCCTTTTTCAGATTTCCAAACTTTTCATCAAAAAAAAAAAAAAAATTTATCAATAAAGAAGGCTGGCGATTACAAAATGCATAATTTTTCTAAAAAAAAAAAAAAAAATAATAATAATAATAATAATAATAATAATAATAAAACACATTGAAGGCTGGTGGGTTTTTGCTGCAAAAGCTGAAAAGCAAGTGCGCCAATCAAAACCTCTGGACGACCTGTGACTGCATCTGGATGCCATGATCTTGAAAGCAAACCTCAAAAAAAAAAAAAAAAAAACCTGCACATGCTCCACCTGAAGCGAGTATTTTTCAGCAAAAGAACTTCCTGACCCCAAATAATGACTTTGTTTTACCTCTCACTGCTTTTACACATTCATTGATTTTAAATTTTTAAGGTATCTTCTTTTATCATTTCTTTCCATGTGCCTCGAACTTTATACGCATCACAATAATACACACGTAGGTATAAACATGCAAATATTCAGTTCTGTGAAATATCTACCAAATAAACAAATAAATAAATAAACAATTTGAATAAAATGTGCTGGGCTGAATTACAGTGTGACCTGCAGAGACCTTGAGTGGATGAATGATAGACTGTGCTGTGGTGGATTTTGCAGAATGGAATAAGAGCTGTAGGAGTAATGCGGACTGATGCTGCACAAAAATCACAAAGATCATAATTATTTTAAAAAAATTATAATTATTCTGTTTTTTTTTTTTTTTTTTTTTTTTTTTTGTCCTTTTGGCTGATTTTATGGGACAGACAAGTTTAGAAAGGGTACTTATTGTAGAACACACACACACACACACACACACACCACAAAAAAAAAAAAAAAAAAAAAAAAAAATCTCCAACTCCTACTCACGGGTGGAAGGGAGCGCGCAGTGTGCGCCGGGAGCGCGCACCATGAAAAACAATAAGACGATCATGTCCCAGGAGGCGCTTCTTCTCTGTGTGATCATTAGCCTGGAATCCTGGAACTTTGGAATATTAACTTTGGGAGATATAATACTCCTCCTGGAATTGGATATCTTGGGGAGCCTGGACAGGACGCCTCCGATCTCCTTCCCTCTGACTCGGAGGTATTGCTCCAGAGCAGTCCTGGACTTTGTCTTTCTGTGTCTTAAGTCCAGAAAAAAAGAAATCCGGAGGAGAAATAAAGCCCAGGGGACAGGCAGCCTATCCACCGCGCTTTAATGCAACACGGTGGCTCGCTCGTGCTCTTTCGTGCCGTTTGGTCATCGTTCCGCAGGACGCGTCCAAGTTTATGAGAAGCACAGTGGGAGCACGAGTGGGCGGGGCGCTTGAGTCTCACAAGCTCCTCCCCCCCTCCTCCTACTGTCTTTCTCACTCCTTGTCATTGGGCTTCCTTCCATCCTACCCCACCTTCTGGAATGAAGTTGGAGGGAAAGCATGTTTTCTGGAGGCCATGGGAAACTCAATGAGGTACATCACTGAAGATGGGATTAACTTGTATTCACAGCCACCTCAAAGCCAGAAACACTGGTTTCCAGAATTGACTAGCTAGCCACCTCCAGCCCCAGTCACATGTTTGGAGTTTCCACTGACATCATCTCAGTGCTTTTAGTCTAGAACCGGTTTCATGTATAGTAATCTCCGAAAGTCAATGACATGACTCGATGTCTTGTTGCTCGACCAGAACCTTCTGATAACCTTCTTATCTGTAGCGTTTAAATGCTTCGAGGGAACATGTACCTTTTTGTCCCTGAAACGATGCGCATGGGGGAAATTGAAGTCCAGCAATGACAATTCAAACGTACAGTACATAATGTACTATGTACCTTTGAGAGAATATCTTCGCGAGAGTATTTATGAGGTACGTAGTATGTATATGAGTGGGGCCGGTGGTGTAATGGCGTAGTACTAGTAGTAGTAGTAGTAGTAGTACTGGCTCATGTTCAGGAGGTTGTGTGTTCGAATCCCAGTTAGACCCCCACTGTGCAAAGACCCCCGAGGCAAGGTCTTAACCACAAGTGTGCGTCTGTTCACCCAGCGGTAGAAATGGGAACCAGTAAAAAATAGACTGGGAAGGTGACCTGCGATGGACCTGCATCCCATCCAGGAGGAGATGTACTGCTGGTTGCCTCACACGACAGAGACTGGGAATAAGCAACGGCGTGATGAGCCACTAGGTTCGGGCGTAAAAAGCCCATCTGACCTTACCTTACGTTTAGTATGTATATGAACCACAAAAATAAATACTTAGTCTCTCTCTCGGGCAGTGGTGGTCTAGTGGTTAGGGTGCAAGATTGCTGATCCTAAGGTTGGGGGTTTGAGTCCCCACAAGGTTGTCACCCCCCCCCCCCCCCCCCCCCCCCAGTGCAGTTAACTGGGTTATCAAAAGCAGGCCATGTCTCTCACTGTCTATGGTGAGAGGCATGTAAAAGAACCATTGCTGACTTTTGTAAAGAGTAGATGCAAAGCCAGCAGCGTGTTTCTACAACCTGGAGAGGAATGGGCTCCGCCAGGCCAAATCAGCCCAAGTCTCGCCATGAAGGCGCCCCAACGACATTCTTGGATGTTACGGGATAAGCGAAGAAGTCTCTCTCTCTCTCTCTCTCTCTCTCTCTCTCTCTATATATATATATATATATATATATATATATATATATATATATATATATATATATATATATATATGTATATAGAAAGGTGTATATATATATATATATATATATATATATACACACACATATATATATATATACATATATATATGTGTGTGTATATATAGAAAGGTATAGGTGTATATATATATATATATATATATATATATATATATATATATATATATATATATATATATATATATATATATATATATATATATATATATATATATATATATATATATATATATATATATAGGTGCAGTGGTGGTCTAGAGTTATAGGGCACTGGATCGCTGATCCAAAGGTTGAGGGTTCGAGTCCCACTCTCCACAAGGTTGTCACTGTCCCCCCCAGTGCAGCTAACTGGGTTATCAAAGGCGGGCCATGTCTCTCACTGTCTATGGTGAGAGGGTCATGTAAAAGAACCATTGCTGACTTTCGTAAAGAGTAGCTGCAAAGTCGTCAGCGTGTTTCTGTCCCTTGCTAAAAAAGGGTTGTGACAGGAAGAGTATCCGACGTAAAAACCTCTGCCAAATCAAACGTGTGAATCAGATGAGTCGCTGTGGCGACTCCCAAGTAAAAGGGAAAAAGCCGAAAGGAAGACAGACAGATATATATATATATATATATATGTGTGTGTATGTGTGTGTGTGTGTGTGTGTGTGTGTGTGTGTGTATATATATGTCTTTTGGCCTCAAAAGAACCCTTAATTCTTTCAAAATGGTGGTGCATTTCTCACCATAGCCCCCCCCCCCAAAAATTCTCTCAAAATTGATGCATATTTTTTTATATTAGCTTTTCCCATAGAAATAAATATTAGTCCTTTGTACATTGGAGCAACAAGTTTTTTTTGTTTGTTTGTTTTTTTTGGTACAAAAAAAGCTGGAACCGTGTACATGTATTTCAATCAGAAAATGCATATGCAAACCTTTTCAGGGTTTTTTGTTACTAAAAAGATTAAAATGGCAGCGAATTTCTTGCAGTAGCTCCTCCTATATCTATTTGTACTAACTTTGGAACAAACCGCTCATTCATTCATTCATTTTCTGAACTGCTTAATCCTAATTAGGGTCACAGGGAAGCCGTCGCTCCTTTCATCCGACTCTGGGCAAGCGCGGAGGAACAAACAATTTATGGTGCCAATTTTTCAACTGTAAAAAAGATCACTACTTTTTCCCGCTTTTAGCGCCATAGAAACCTGCTTGCTGGATGGTGGAACCACTCACATCAATGGCTGTGGTTGGGGGCACTGCAAGAAAGTCATCATTGTTTCAATAATAATCAAACAAAACCGGAAATTGTTATTACTCAAACGCGGGATGTGATGACTGAAAACACAGTTCAAAAAACAAGCGAAGCAGATGTGGTTCATCTGTATAACTTTCCTTGGTTACATTTGAATGGAAATAAGCCTACCTTATTATTTTAAGATAATCCGTTATGGAAAAAAAAAAAAAAACTTTATTCGATTCTACTCGTGCCCACTAGATACGAGCAAACATGCATTCGGATTGGCTAATCTACTACAAGGATATCATCTCATATACCATTTCCAGCTACATCACTACAGAAATAAACAACTATTTGTAACTCATACTAAGTTAACCACAAACGCTCTTCGGTCACCTCTTCTGTTCATTTCAGACTTATTCCACCAAAAACAACCAAACTATGCATTGAAAATATTTGATGGTGAGAAAGTGAGAAAGGGTTTTTTTTTTTTTTTTTTTTTTTTTTGGGGGGTTGGATTTTTTGGGGGGGGGGTGTCTTTCTGAGCTTAACTACTGAATATTTTATTGTTTAGGGGTTTTTACTTTATTTCATTGTTTGTTTGTTTTTTTAGGTCATAGGTTAAAAATATCTCTAATTATTTTCTATGGTTGTTTTGCTTCTGTCAGTTTCAGTGCAATAGACTTTATGTTCGAATTCTTCATTCTATTTTTCTCCTTCAAAATTCTCACAATTTTTTTATTAGTATTATAATAGAATTCAGAGCACTGTACTGTCTGAGATATTAATGCGAGCATAATTATAACCAGTTCGACCACTTGAAGCTGCATGTTAAGTGCTTGCTCATTTCTGCTAACCAAAAATATTCTTCTGCACAACTCAGTCTATAAACAAAGTCACACTAGCATTTTTTTTTTTAAATTGTAAATAAAATTTTAATACTGTATATTTTCATTCAATATTGGGGATTTTGCTTTATTTTTTTAATTTACCTGAGAGCTACAACAGAAATCCATCCTCTGCTGTTATTATCCTTCAGTTTAAATCGCGGGAGACACATTTGTGATTTGTGGTTTTGTCCACAAACAGGCAGGAACTAGATGTTCTCTGCTCTGAGATTAGCCCTTCCTTAGGTCATACTTAACAAGTTAATATTGCTTAATGTAGCCGACCACAATTTAATAGGATATAAAAACAACACAGTCTCCGGGTTGTACGCAAGCATTAAGAGTTTTGTCTCAAATTTCATCTGGAACACATCTGGTTGTATTCTTTATCCAGTCGGTTGTAATTGTTAAGTTATGTAAATTAAACTAAAAAGCATGGAAGGGGGTTGGGGGGGTGCTTTTGCGGAAATACGAACGCCCTATTACATGGCATTTAGGAAACATTTTCAGTGTTGCTAATAGATGAAGAGAGTAGAAATGTGGGGTACGACCTATAATATGGAAATTTTAAAAAGGCAGGCAAGATTAGATGCAAATGGAATACAAAGGCAAATATTTTCCTTTACTGTGTCCAGTTTATTTTTGAAGGACAGACCTTTTATTTTGTCGCTTGTAATTATTAGGTTTTGTAAAATTACAAAGCAGGCAGAAGCGAGTGAGGGCTAAAACACTGGCTGTCTGTTCAGAATCTAATATAAAAGGACGGGGAGGGGGGTTGGGGGAACCTAAATGAAAATCAGCTTCATCAGTGGAAACACAGCCGCTAGCCTCGGTGGATGTCATGACCACAGTTTGACTAATGGCAGCTGTGGGTATTCAGAGTTGGACGACTTGGCTAGTGACTCACATGTCAGTGAAAGTGTATGTGTGCTGAAACAATAACCGTGGCGGCCGGCTTGTTCGTGGGTCAGTCAGCCACAATGTGGTGTATTATCCATAGCAGACAAGCCTCTTGTTCGACTTACGTTTTACCGCTCGTCTCGTGTTAGCCACGTCTGGTAAAAGAGTGAGTAGGCTTTCTTTCCTGTTACTACCCAAAGTAAGAACTTTGCTATTCGTGATCAAGTTGAATGGGCCAAACACAACACATCATGCCGAGTTATAGCGCTTCAGGGAAAAGCTATGTCATCGAAAAATGAATGACACGTCTGAAATCTGGATGACCTGATCTGAACGCTCTTTTGTTCCACATATTTACAGATTGAGTGAAGGTCTTTCAATTGACATGAACCATTTTACCGGATGAAGTTCTTTGAATATCCAAATCTCCCAATTTTTTTTTTTTTTTTTTGAAGACCACAAGTTTAAGATCAGGTCTATCAGAGATAGTCTCAAGAGGGTCAAGGCCAAAACAAATCAAACTTTTGCTCGTATCAAGACCAAAAATTCAAATTCCTGTCGCATTGATTGATTCACTCGCCAAGCCACTTGATCCTATTAAGACCATAGGGCAGCTGGGGCCTATCCATCACAGGGTACACCCAGAACTTACTCAGCAGTCCATCACACATCAACACACACCAAACCATTCAGACTCACACCTAGACAACAGACACGATGTGTGATTCTTCTCACGTTGCTGATTTATACGTGATTACCTTGATAGCTGGGCTTACCTTGGCTATTCATGATCATTCCAGAGGATTACCACTCTGGCTTCCTGCAAGGAGATGGGTGGAAGAAGTTTGCACTCACCTGAGAAACGGGACCATTACACCCTTCGTATCTGCTGGCAGTAACTTTACCATGTACCACCCTAGAAATCTACGCTAACATCCTTTCATCCAGGTACGAATCCCAGATACCTGTGTAATGGTTGAATTGAGCCATACTACTACTTTCAAAATAACCAAACTTTCCGTGAATAGAAGCCACGCCCTCCCGGTTTTCAAGATTACATATTCCATTGGAACACTTGCATGATAATTCTAGTTGACTCTCAGGAGACAAAAAATCCCCGCCCCTCACTTAATGTGAAGTACTCCCTGCTATGAAAGATCAAGGCTTAACGGGGAACAGTACTACAGAGGTACCAAAACCCTGCAGTGCTATGCTACAATGGTGGCTTGCCATGGGCTTGATCTTCACTTGGTCGAACAAAAGTAGCTTGTCAAAGGTAGAGTTAGTCCTTCCCATCCCCAAATCCTACAGAACAATTGGCCACATTTCCAAGAGCTAAAGCGGTAAAGGTTATGAGGGGCAGTAGTGGTCTGGTGGTAATGGGCACTGGATCGCTGATCCTAGGGTTGGCGGTTCGAGTCCCACTCGAACCCAAGGTTGTCACTGTCCCCCCCCAGTGTAGCTAACTGGGTTATCAAAGGTCGGCCATGTCTCTCACTGTCTATGGTGAGAGGTTCATGTAAAAGAACCATTGCTGACTTTCGTCAAGATATCGCTGCATAGTCGTCAGCATGTTTCTGCCCCTCGCTAAAGGGTTGTGTCAGGAAGGGCATCCGAAGAAAAACCTATGCCAAATCAAACATGCGAATCAGATGATTCGCTGTGGTGACCCCTGAGAAAAAGGGAACAGCCAAAAGGAAAACATGGAGGAGGAGAAGAAGAAGAAGAAGAAGAAGAGGTAAAGGTTATGCTAGTGGTTGGGACAGCAAGGTGTAGGATATATGGGAAATTGGAAAGAACCTGAAGAGCTTCTTCACCCCTATGTACCTGGGGACTCTGGGATTATCTTTTGCAGCATTTGCAAGAGGCTACTTTGTAAGATTGATTTTAAGACCATAGGCCAGACTAACGCCCAAGTCCGAGCGCAAAAGTCAATCAATCAAAGCCCTGTCCAAACTGTCCCAAGTCTTACAGCCATAGATGCATTCAATACATTTTGACTGAATTTACTTCAATATGAGATTGCTGTTTTTGTTGTTGTTGTTGTTGTTGCTGTTGTTGTTATTGTTGTTATTAATCATTCCCAGTCATTTGAAACAACAGTCACATGATCCAGGACATATTATAAAACAGTATGTTGGTTATCAATACCCAGGATTAATCACAGCTCAGTCTTACGTTGTTTTTTTTAATTGTTATTTTTATATAACCCCTAAAGTCTGGAATAGTTTTCCAGCGGATATTAGGATAGCAAGCCTTTCAAGCCTGTTATTTTATAGTCTTATTCCTTATATAAACTTTTATTCTTCTTTTTGTAAAGCTCTGTAAAAGTGTTTGGACTCAACATGAAAAGTGCTATATAAATAACGCCTATCATGAACAGTATTATTATTACATGGGGAGCTTGATTACATTGTAAAGCTTTTTAGGTCATCCTGGATATGTTCAGGCTTTTGCAAGGATTCAGTGAAGAACCAGAACTGACATCGCTGGCTTTGGAAAATGGCATACTGTCTGTTTAGCGAAGCAGATTTTGTTGATGGGACAGATCTAAGCGGGTTAAGGTTGTTATGCAGAACATAATGATTTGGCTGTTAGGGAAGAGCTCAACCCAAAAAACACTGACAATCTTGCACTGATAGATTCTGGAAAGCCTTCTACTACAAGTAAAAAAAAAAAAAAAAAAAAAAAAAAAACACTTTTTTGGGCCTTTATCTTTCCTCCCATCTTTTATACGGCTTCCTCTTTTTTAAAGGGACAGTGTGTAATGTTTCCACAATCAATTATTAGAAAGTACATTATTGACAAAGAAGATCCCATTAACAAAAATATACAGGGATCCCTCACTTTCCGTGATTAATTAGGACCGAGATCACCCGCGACCTGCCGAATTACATGAAGTAGGATCAACCACCCCTGACTGACGTATATGTACATGTGTATGTGTATATAATATCAATAAACACAATCAATACATATTCAACGCTATAAATAATTATAATAACAATTCAACATTCAAAAATAATGCGCGAGATGTAAAAAAATATATAAATATACACACATACAGATGCACGCACATAGATGCGCACCTCACATAAAAATGTAAGTTGTTTTGATGGGGGGTTTTGGGATGTTTTTTTGTTTTTGTTTTTGTTTGTTTGGGGGGCGGTTTGCATAATTGGCCTTGTTTTGCGGCATTTTCCTTAACTTTTTCCCATATTCTTCCTTAATTTCCTTATTTTTTTAATTCGATTAATATTTTTTAAAATGCCGCGATGCACTGAAGCAACACGAATTGAAGTGCGAAGTAGCGAGGGCTCACTGTATATTTTAAAATTGTTAAATAAGCTGTTCAGAACTGCATGCGGCATGGGAACACTTTCATGGAGACCGCCATTTTTGCATCGCCATGTTTCTACAGTGGACCAGAGCCATACAGGCTTCCAAAGGTAAGGTTCGCAATCAAATTTCCAGGTTACAATCCTGAACCTCACCACTAGATGCTGGTAAATTAATTCGTTCAATTATTTATTCATTTTCTGAACCGCTTAATCCTAATTAGGGTTGCGGGGAGGCTGGCATCCATCTCACCTGAATCTGGACGAGGGCAGGGTACACTCTGGACAGCTCACCAGACTATTGTAGGGCAGAAGTACACTGATGGCAGCTCGATGGTATACAATACTCTTTACAAACGACAGCAATGGTTCTTTTACATGCCTCTCGCCACAGACAGCGAGAGACATGGCTGGCCTTTGATAACCCAGTTAGCTGCAATTGGGGGACAGCAGTGACAACTTTGTAATGGATGTGTCCCGTCACTAAATACAGCTAAATGCTACACACTGTACTTTTAAAATGTTGCACTTTTCTTTCACTGTGAACTGATTAATGGTTATTTTGAACTATAGTGTCCCAGAAAAAAATGGTAAAATTGGTCGCCGGTTGAGTCCCACAATGTGTTCCTTTGAGTGTATGTCCCCCCCCGCCTCTCGCTTAAAGTTGGCTTGGATGCTCTCCAGCACTCCCGCAGCCCTTGGGGATGAGTGGTATAGATAATAGATGGACGGATGAATGTTTTCAAGTGTCCTGGAAGTAAACAAACAATGAAAAATGCACCAAGCTGAGACTCAGCTGGTAAACCAAAATGAAAAGGTTTCACGTCCCAATTTAGTGGCAATAAAACAGATGGAATTTATGTTACAAAGAAATGTCGGTATGTGATGAGAAGGCTGATGGTGTACCTCATTATAAAAGCAAAAATGTATTCAATTACACAGTCTTAAGATACGCCAACTCAATAGTATCCAAGTATGAGACTTTTTAAATAATATTCGCTTTAAAAACGGGTTCGCGGTAAACAAGTCGGAATCTATGAGCCCATCCATTCTCCAGAAGCCCTTTTTCGAGACAACCGACATGAACGTAATGAGACCGGGGGGGAAACATTGGCTATTTGGGATGCAGTGATTTAGTGGGTGAACACTAGCATGTGGAACACATTATCGCACCGTAAAGTTTTCAGAGGCAGGAGGGGAGAAGGGGGACAGGCAGGGTGGGTTTTTGAGATTTTCTCCAGAATCTCAAGTCCTGAATTCGAGTGTGAAAGACTGGCTTCTTCATTTATTGAAGCATTTGTCACAACAACTCGATATTCCAAAATGGTAATGACGATCATCCAGCACAAGACCGAACAACAATCCGAACCCAGGCTAGCATCATGCGTCCAATAAATAAGAACGGTGCCTTTAAATTAACCAGTGCTCCATGGGCTCATGCTAAATCAGGCCATTTTCCGTCCAGTGCAGGAAGACAGTTAGTGACCCTAGTGGAGGAATCCACATTGATTGGAAGAAAGTATTTGTTTGAAATGGAGTCAAGACATGCCAGGATGTAACCATGCCAGGTATCCATGCCATATCATCCTCAATTCATGGATACAACGCATTAATAGTTACAGGGTCATCTCTAAATAGACTGAGGTCAGATTGTGATTTGAAAAGAGCTCCCTTTGCACTGTTTCATAAGCCAGTTTTGGCATTCTCTGAAATAATGCATGACAGATGCATGTGGATTATGAACCGGCTGCTGGTGGTTTTTAAAAAATACAGGGACAGAAATATGTTTTTTTTTTTGTTTGTTTGTTTGGTTTTTTTTTTTGCTTAAGGTGACATAAGTACAACTCCTGATGTCGTAATATTACCAGACATAAGAAGCAGCATTACTCAAACATTCTGAGAGTAATATTATTAGAATAAAGATTAAAATTGTTTTCCAGGGTTTTGTTGTTTTTTTTCTCTCTCTCTCTCTTTTGGAGTTGATATGAAACTCTCATGCATTATGTTCTGCTGTGTTGCATTTTTCTTTGTCATGTAAAAGAGTTTGTACCTCAATGCCGCTACAATTTGAAATCTGAAAACCTAATCTGTAATCTGTTACTCTCCACTCCACTCTCCACAGGGTTGTCACTGTGCCCCCCCCCCCTCCACCCCCACCCCACCCCAGTGCAGCCAACTGGGTTATCAAAGGCCGGCCATGTCTCTCACTGTCTATGGTGTGAGGCATGTAAAAGAACCATTGCTGACTTCCGACAAGAGTAGGCTGCGAAGCCGTCAGCGTGTTTCTAATCGGGAGTCGGAGTCCCCTGAGGCAGTTCGTTCACAGTAACGTTCTGGCAACTCCTGCAGCGGCACTGGAACCCAGTCGTATCGGCACTTGCCCTTCCATTGGATCCTTCAGGTGGCGCTGAGAGGGGGGACTTGCTGCTTGGGTAACAGCCTGTCCTCCATTACTCCCTACCCAGGCTCTACGCACTGGAGAGTATCACCAGCCAGGATACCAGCCAGAGCGCAGCCATAGTCCTTCGGGACTGACGGAGGCCTACCACCACCAATCTGTTACTGTTTTTATTGTAACAACTCGCACTTGCAGGGATTGGAATGGTCCATAAGCTAAATCTAAAATTAATAATAAGCACAGGTTAAACAAAAGCACTTAGGATTATTTAACATTGGGAAAGAGGACAATTTTTTGCCATTTTTGGTTCAAATAGGGGATTGCTGGGCCTGGTTGAGGCTTGTGTTCTCTATTATGTATTAAAAAATACTGGATCCTGATCATTTCCAAAATCTCATGTCCAAAGTCCCACCTCTGGTAGAAATTTCAGGTAAAATCCACAAATAACCTGTGAATACTGTGATAGAAAAGGCACTGCACCCCCTGTTGGGTCTGCTGTAATACTACACTTCCAAAAAATTCCCTTGTATCTCAATGTTGAACATTCATTCATTTTCTGAACTGCTTAATCCTAATTAGGGTCGCAGGGAGGCTGTCATTCAGGAGGCTGTCAGAGAGGCACTCATCTAAGCCAACTCTGAGCAAGGCAGAGTACACCCTGGCTGGCTCGTCAGGCCATCGTAGGGCATAAAAAATGTGGACAGTTATGCAGCCTTCTCTTTACAAAAGTCTGCAATGGTTCTTTTACATGCTTCACACCATACACAGTGAGAGACATGGCCGGCCTTTGATAACGCAGTTAGCTGCACTGGAGGGGGACAGTGACAACCCGTTGAAACTGGGACTTGAACCCCCAACTCCAGATGATTTCTTAAAGTCTTTCTTGTCCTAAACCTCACCTCTGACAGTAGTTTCATCAAAACCCACACTTACTGTTTTGTGTAATTCTGCTGACACAACCCCCCCACCCACCCGCCCACCCACACACACACAGAGACACACACAAATGAAGACCTCTTTTTTGGAGGTGACCATATTCTGTTATTAAATATGGACTTGTTATTGAAACACTATGTTTGTTGATATGGTGGATTTTCCTGCCAGTTGGTGTTTAGATGTTAATAACCTTCCTATGTTACCCATCACAGACAACTGAGTACAGTATTACGTCGGAAATTATAAATTTTGACTTATTTCTAATATCTTCTTCTTTTCCTTTCGGCTGTTCCCTTCAGGGGTCGCCACAGCAAATGATCTGCCTCCATCTCTCCCTATCCTCTGCATCTTCTACTCTTACTCCAACGACCTTCATGTCCGCCTTCACCGCATCCATAAATCTTCTCTTTGGTCTTCCTCTGGGCCTTTTGCCTGGTAGTTCCAACCTCAGCATCCTACGACCAATATACTCACTATCCCTCCTCTGTACATGTCCAAACCATCTCAATCTAGCCTCTCTGACTTTGTCTCCAAAACATCTAACATGTGCTGTCCCTCTGATGTACTCATTTCTGATCCTATCCATCCTCGTTACTCCCAAAGAGAACCTCAACATTTTCATCTCTGCTACCTCCAACTCTGACTCCTGTCTTTTCCCCAGGACCACTGTCTCTAAACCATACAACATTGCTGGCCTCATCACCGTCTTGTACACTTTTCCCTTCATTCTTGCCGATACTCTATTATCACACATCACACCGGACACTTTTCTCCATCCATTCCAACCTGCCTGCACGCGCTTCTTCACCTCTTTTCTTGGAGTAAGAAACCAAAAGCTGACATGAATTTTTTTAGCCTTTTACGCCCGCAAGGCTGGGGAAAATAGCATTTATAAAGTTGAACAAAGTACAGTATTCAATAATTTCCAACTGAATACCCTCTTTGCTGTGATCAGTCACCTCAATGGAAGTACATAGTCTCCAATCTCAGAACAGTTGGGAATAGTCCACCATTCAATTTCATAAGAGAGGGAAAGAAAAGCTGGGTGTACGTTTGTAAGGACATTTTACATTGCTTCGTAAAATGATTAAAAAAAAAAAAAAAGATCTAACACATTTTTGTAAATGTTAAAATGTCTAACTCTAAATGGATGAAAAAGGAACATGACATAAGTAGAATAGGACATGTGTGGTATTTGGAACACATGAATGGTGTTACAATTGAATACTTCTTTAATATGCTAGCCATTCATAGCGAGTTAGTATGATGTTTATTTCCTCATTCTTTACTGTTCCATACGGTTGTGTAATTGTGTCAACAACAAACAGGAAATCTCCAAAATGTTGCAGCGTAGATACATAGTCTGGGGATTCACTACTTAAGCTAACTTCCTCTTTATTTTTTTTTACCTGAGCTGTTCCTTGTTGGTGTTTGTCAGGCGCAGCTGTTTCCCATGGCAGATGTGATGCGGAATGTTTAAAAACAATGCAAACAAGTTATGTTGTAAGACACTAAAACACCAGAGGGAAAAATAATGGAAAGGATCGTTAACACATGCATTAAAAGTATACGTATGCTGTTATTAGAAAGATTGGCCAATCCCTGACGTTTAAAAAGGGCACGTATCCACAAGTGCAAATACTTAGTATTTACAATGTAGTTTAACTGAAGTGAACCGTATTACTCTTTCCATGAGCTGTCCAAAAAAAGAAGAAGAAGAAAGGTTTTGGGGTGAATTATAACATTGATTAAAGCAGACTGTGAGTCATAGCCAGGTTAGCTATAACTTAAAAAATAATTACATTAAATTGGATGATTGTAGGTTATACAACATTTAAGTTATAATAGTTGTTCTGTTGCCGTTTGAATTGTATCCAAACCATTAAAATTAAGCAGGGCTATAAATGATTCCACTTTAGGCTGTCACTTCGGGAATCAACTACAATAAATCCAAAAAATATTATGTAAAGCAGTGATCCCCAACCTTTTTATCACTGCGGTCCGGTCAACGCTTGACAATTTTACCGCGGACCGGGTGGGATACAGATTGTTTATATTGTAAATATAATGTTATTTAATTTATATAAAGTAATATTATTATTATTATTAGTAGTAGTAGTAGTAATAATAATAATAATAATAATAAACACTCCATGAATGTTATTTTTCAACAGCTGAAATAAAGTTGGTTGGGAAGTAGAGCTTAAACTTTTCTAAAAAAAAAAAAAAAAAAAAATACAGGTGATGGTGCACCAGCGGGGAGAATGAAACTTCAGTCTCAGTCTCACCCAAAATCCCCACTATTGTTTTAAACTCGTCCAACACACCTCTGTTCACACGCTGTCCCCTTGTGGGTTACGTTCTAGCGCTCAAATGACCGACATGTCACCAGGAGAATCCGGTCATTTTTCAAAATAAAAGATTTTCAAAAATAAAAGATTGTTTAGACTCAGATAATTAATAAACCGGAACTAATTAATTTTTTTTTTTTCTGCGGCCTGGTATCAACTCAGCTACGGACCTGTACTTGTCCGCGGCCCGGTGGTTGGGGACCCCTGATGTAAAGAATGTAAAATGTATTAAAAAAAAAAAAAAAAAACAGCAACAAAAATTACAAGACGCTGACTAGAAGCAGTGCACTAAACTTTGATGATCACGTTGTCAGTTTTAAGTCTAGACATTAAATAAATATAATTCAATATAGCATGTAAAAAATAAGTACTACATCCAATAAAAATTGACAAACATCAAAAGAAAATCGGAAGCTATTAAGTAATATTCTTCTTTAGAGAAACGACTACTGTATTCCCACTCTTGGCCTCAGAAGCTTTCACTGGTTAATTAAAAAACTTCTTGTAGGCATTTTTATTTTGAACCTGAAACTTTTCACCGGTCTCTGACATCATTCATTCATTTTTTAAACTACTTTATTTTGGGTTGCTGGGCCAAATCAGGTCGAAGGTGGGGTACACCCTGAACGGCTGATCAGTTCATCTTAGGACCAACATGATAATTTACACTCCCACCTGAGGGCAATTTGGAACAGCCCTCACGCCTAATGTGCATGCTTTTGAACTGTCGGAGGAAACCAGAGTAAACAGAGAAAGCCCACACAAGCACAGGGAGGACATGCAAACTCCACACACAAACACCCAAGCCTGGAAATCGAACCCAGGAACTTCTTGCTGTGGAGCGGATGTGCTAACCATGACATCACTTTTCCTCCATCCAATACTTGTTAGTTATTAATAAACAACTATAATGTTATTTATATAGTCACACAGATAGCGTAGTGAGCTATTGAAGTGTACAGACTTATTTACCGAGGGTGCCAATAATTTTATGGCACGACAATATGCACGACAAATATTAATTAATTAATTCGTTTGTTAATCTTTGGTAAGCACTTTATTCTGGACATACTATACACATACAAATAACATGGGGTAATTTGGTTAATCTGATATTGAATGAATTCATAAATATTTGTACAGTGGTACCTCACCTAACAATAGTCCCAGCAAACGAAAAACCAGGTTATGAAAAACATTTTCTAAAATGTTTTGTCTCTGTATATGAAACAAGTTCTCCTTATGAAACGCACCAAACACGCCATTCAAACATTCAAACGATGCACGAGCTGCTCTCCCGTTGACTATCTTCAGACATCCCGCCCTGCTGGCCTCCCATTGACTAGGAGGGATGACGCAGCTGCCTCCCATTGGCTATCTCCCAACATCCCGCCCCGCTGGCCTCCCACTAGCTAGGAGGAATGACGCAGCTCCCTCCCATTGGCTATTATGGAGCTGCATCCCCCATAATGCTTTTCGTGTAAAGGACAGAGTTACTGTTGTTTCATGAGTTTCTTGCTATATTTTTTGACTCAGACTTTTAACCTTCCATAAAAATTTTTAAGATTATACTGTAGCTCTGCTATGAAGACATGGCCAACACACTCGCGCGCACACACGCGCCTGTGATTTCTGGCGCGAGTGACAAGAAGAAGCGGGCTCGTGGCATGTGGTTGAGTGATATCGCAAAGGAACATGGCCAAATCCGTCTACCATCGGTACGATATTGAAGCAGAAGGAGGTCTTAAAAGGTATGCTTTTATAATTTTTAAAAGGTTAAGGTGGAAGTATTGGGCCTTGGAACGAATCACACGCTTTACATGTAAAATGCGGTTCAGCCTTCGAAAAAACCCGGTTAAGATAAAGGCTCTGGAATGGAGTAATTTCGTAAGGTGAGGTATCACTGTACTTTGATACTACATTATACTAACACGTTATTCTAAAGGGTATTTATACAACATTATATTTTTTACTTACCGTTGGAATTGAATTGTAATGCTCTCTGACTTAAGTACAATTGAACTTTGTATTATCACGTCCTCTATGTCTATGAAGACTGCACCATTTCCTCCCACTTGCCTGCTATTATATTGTTTAAGTTCTTACTGTCCATCCGTGTGGGTTTTGTTTTTTTTTTTTTTTTTTTTTTTTTGATGATGTAGTCGGAACATGGCTGAAATTCTAGGGGGCTTTAATACAGCAGTTCAGGGTGGTGGGGAAGGTGTGACGGTGTAAGACACATTTTCTTGCCACACATTTGAAAGCCACAACCTGTCTGAGTATTGTTCTTGACATGTACATCCCTTTATAAAATGGCTTAGAATACACTTATAAAGATTTCTTGCAAAATAATTACCGCTCTGGGCACTGAGGTGGGGCCGGTGGTGTAGTGGTTACGGGTCTGCGCTTATAATCAGGAGGTTGTATGTTCAAATCCCAGTGAGACCCTATGCTAAGAACCCCTGGGCAAGGTCTCAATCACAAGTGTACATCTGTTCACACAGCAGTATAAATGGGTACCAGTAAAAAAAAACTATACTGGGAAGGTAACCTGCGATGGATTAGCGTCCCATCCAGGAGGAGTTGTACTCCTAGTCGCTTCACGCTATGGAAACCGGAGATACGCCACTATGGCTCGGGTGTAAAAAGCCCAAAGGACTTTACCTTTACCTGAGCATTGAACCCCTGACCTTCGGATGCAGTGGTGTTTAATTTCTTTAGCAAAAAATATCCCCAAATCCACCGTTTTGTTCAGATTCTTTTGAGTGAAGGTAGATTTTTCAAATATTATCCATATTTTCAATAAAGTGCTCGTTCCTTTTCTGAGTACTTTGTCCACCTGTGATTTAATGTGACTACAGTACAGGACTACTTTCCAGATCTTTGGTTGTAAATTTGTGCCAGCCGAGTTCATGAAATCTGAACTGTTCGATTTTATACATGGAGTATATTTTCAGTCGCTTGAAAGATTCTTGGGATTAAATTGACGGCCAAATTGGTTATTTAAATACTTCAAGAAATAAATCTAAGCATTTTGGATTTAAATGTAACTGAGACTGAGATTTTTACTTGTTTGGTAAGTGCTGTAATCCCTTAAGGAAACAAGGCCTATTAACAATCTCACGTCACAGCACAACACCGTTAGAGGGCAGCAAGAGCATGGTGAAATACCCTGAGCACAGCGCCACCACTCAGTAAGAATACATGTCACACTTCAGAGCTTCCAGGAAATCAGTAAAGCAGCAACATGCAAATGATTGAATGCTTTGAAAATGGAGGCTGAGGCAAAGTATAGGTTATGTTTTGCAGAAGAAAACACTCCCTTACCACTGGCGTTTTTGCGTCTTCATTTCGCAATATCACATTTTCATCGTTTCCTCATTCCATGAAGCATGACAGAGCAGTGTTGTGTAGACTTGCATTATAGATGATTGTTTAAGCAATTACATAATACCTCACTGTCTGAGACCATCAGATTTTTTTAGTCATCAGATTAATGAAAGTGTTATGTCTGCTCAAATGTAGCACACCTTGGTGTCCCCATGGGTGTGTCATAAGCCCGATTAAATTAATCCACTCTTCAGCTGTTTTCTTTGTTTCTCTATCACTACATTCTTTTTCTTTTGTTTTTGAGACCTGCCCTTCCCAGATGCCTCAAGATTTCAGTGCAAAAACAATGCTCCTCTTCAAGCTCCTCGAGACCGTGACACTGCAGAAATCAACAAAACAACCCGCGCCAAAACCACACCAGGGTCCGAGGGCTGGGTGGAACCCCACAATAAGGAAAAATGAACTTCCGAGAAAGTTGCAAAATGTTCTGTGAAACAACCAGGCATGAATTTTGACACGTTTTTAAGGTAATTAACCCAGGGCTGAAGGACAAAGGTAAGGTTTTTTGTTTTGTGTCTTGTCTAAAGTATTTGCATCTCAGTAGTAACCGAATGTGTTGATTTGTTTCAAATATTTTGTTTTGTTTTGTTTTTAAATAAATATCTTGCGATTGTGAACCTGATAGCCATCTGGCAGATGAGTTCTTAGGTCTCCATTTCATAAACAGTATGTTATGTGTTGCTATTCAACGTAGACACTACACATGCGTCATCATGGACACAATTTGCCCTATGACAAGCCCGTCCCATTTCTCTGAATCATCATGGGTTCTCGCTGTATGGACTCTAAGCTCTGACAAGTGTAAACGCTGACACTACACCCAGAAATGAGACAAGGTCTTTCCCAGGGTTGATACAATTACTTTTATTAGTCCCTGTAGTCCAAGAGGCCTCTTATTACCCAGCCAATCTGTAGATTGTTTCAACATCTGGTATCCTTTGGTGTGATATATGGTTTTGTTCATGGATAACTGTAACCCATACACATTCAGAAGTGAATTCCCAATAATGATTTTCAAGCTGTGGGAAGAAGCACACTTTAGTATGAATGCTTGTAACTTATCACAAGACTTCCTTATCAGTTCATCACTACACATATGCACTGTAAATGCTACAGCTTTAAAGTGAAATATATCTGTATATTCGTTGATCAAAATTGTGTTACT
>CM045746.1:30604465-30676965 GCA_024760905.1 Plotosus lineatus | reverse complement strand
AATGAAAGGGATCGATTAAAACTACTTCAGTGTAAGGTATGCATGGATAATGTAACCGAAATAGGAAGAGAAGCCAGAAGGAGAGGAATATCTGGTCAGGTAGGTGAATCTGAGTCTGAGAATGATGTCGCCATGAATCGTGTGTCACGATTTTGTTTTATTTAAAAAAAAAAAAAATTATGATCATCAATTTGACAGCTAACTTTTCGTAATTTGTTTAATTTTATCAATAGCCAAATTTAATTAAAAATGAAAACGGCTGTTTTATTGTCTGTACCATTTCATGAGCTTATCTAATTATTGGAAATTTTCAGTTTACATGTATTTGCAGTGACAAAGTCATCATATAATATATTAACATGGTTAATAACGACACAATAATCCAAATAGATAAATGAAAGTAGTACTTTATTTCATATATTAGGCATCAAACAAGGATAATGTGAAAAATCAACTTGAAACATTGACGATATTTAAACTTGTTTAACTGTCCCGAATATTGAATTTTAGAGAAAAATGTTCTGTAACCTACAGGATACAGTCAAAAATTTACATGGAACCTACAAATAGGTTTCCATTATTGGGCCTTACGTTGTGTATAAAAAAAAAATAAATAAAAAAAAAGATAAAGTCTTGGGCTTTTTACTCCCAAGCCATAGTGGCTCATGAGGCCGGTGCTTATCCCCGGTTTCTGTAACGTGAAGCAACTAGGAGTTCCACTCCTCCTGGATGGGACACTAGTCCATCGCAGGTCACCTTCCCAGTATATTTCACTGGTTCCCATTTATACTGCTGGGTGAACAGAGGCACACTTGTGGTTGAGACGTTGCCTAGGGGTCTTAGCACAGTGGGGGTCGAACTGGGATTTGAACACACAACCTCATGATCATGAGTGCAGCACCCTAACCACTACACCATCGGCCCCAGCGGGCCTGACATTGAGCACTGTATAATGTATATTGTACTTTGTATGATAAAACACCAAACCTGTTTCGGCATAACATTGCCCCTGTGCACAATGCAAGCTCTTTTCCAAGTTTGAATTCTGACCGTATACCTTTTGGGATAAATTTAGAAAGCAGACTCTATGCCATGTTTTAACCAGTTATCATTGCCCAACCCCACTACCCCTTTGTTGCTGAATTAAAAAAAAAAAAAAAAGTTGTTTTTGATATACTGTATTAATCCTCATTCTGTTTACATGTAACCCATCCAGAGTGAGCACACACTTGGAGCAGTGGGCTGCCACACACATTGGGTTTTCCAGAGAGCAGTTGGGGGTTAGGGGCCTTGCTCAAGGGCACTTCAGCCATTTATGCGGAGGAAGGGAAGGTGCTGCTGTCTCCCACCTCATTTTTTCCGGCTGGTCCAGTCATCGAACCAGCAATCTTTCAGTCCCAAAGCCACTTTAATTAGGCTACAGCTGCCCCAATAATAATAAGAAATCTCCAGTCATGTGTCAAAACTCGCAAACTAGCATCACACCTATTGTACTTTCAGAGTAATGATTAGAAGTTCAACAACTTTTATGTGGTTTATGCTGGGTTTTATATGACTTGAGTTTAGGGAATGAATAACAAACTTGTTAAAAATGTACATTTATTTAGGCTCATTAATTTTGTTTCATTGACGTGTGATGCAATAATCGGCATATCTTTTGTACTTTCAATTCTGAAATAACTAAAGTTAAATCCTGCTCGACTAATGCAGTGCCGTTTATCACGTATCAATCTTGCCTTTTAAATTTTAAGCACAGGTGGTACATTGAGGTCATATTTTCACAGGAAGCCAATGCTAGGTGACCTTGTCTTACGATAAGCCCACATTGAGGCAAATATAGCACTTAGAGTTTGGTTGAACAATAACCTGGGATGCAAAGTCTTGTCAGCCTGATGTGCTGTCAATAAGTTATGTAATCGAGTTGAACAACTCAGTTTAGTGATAAATTAAAAAAAAATGCTGAGCTGAAGAAGAAAAAAAAACATTAGCAACTCTGTGATGGTAATGAACCTAGTTCAAGTTTTCTGATGATAATAACAAGCACTGCAGGGGTAACGTTTTAGAATGTTCAAGATTCAAATTGGAAACGGGAAGTGAAAGATGATTCAGCAAAAATAAAAGCTATTTACATGCACAAATTGCTGGTCCTATTTGGTCTTTAATCAACCAAAAAGATCTTCTTTTTTTTGTTGTTGTTCTGCAGAATTCAAACACATGATAAAAGTTCTTGCTTATGTTTTGCTTTATTTTTCAGCACACCTTATTCAAGAGCTTGGAGACAGAATCCAAAGAGTTACACTTGAAGAAAATTGACTTTTACTGAAGATTTTGTGTGGATTTTTGTCTCATTTTTCAATGGCATTTGAGGTTCTTCCATTGCTGTGCGTGTGATATTCCTTGGATATTGGTCTGAATCATTAAACAATGCCTATTTTGTCAGAAAGAGATCCCAGTAACGATGGATTTAGAGTCAGGCAAAAGAAAAATGGCTTAGTCTCTCCCAACGACTATCAGTTGCGTCTGTATTATTTCATGACTCGTGGCTGGATTTAGACTGTTTTGCCTGTCCTCGAGCCTTTATTTTTTGAATTGCAATCCAGTCCTGGAGAATGATATGTCCAAGGAAGAAGAGGCCCATCAAAGATGAGGAGTTTTCAGCCATCGTGGTGCCCTCCATGAAAGGTCATGGCTATCTCGACTACACTATTGAGAGTTACCCTTCCAGAGCTTTTCAGCTCATGGATGAGCTGCGTCATCACGGACTTCTCTGTGACATTCTCCTTCGAGTGACATACAAAGATACAATGGTGGATTTCAAGGTGAGTTTTCTGCGTTGAGTTCACAAGAAAGGTGAGCCAGCATGATAAGAAATCGGCCTGAATTTGCACTGTCTGGCAAGTTTTTTTGGAGAGCAGAACTTGTGCTGTAACATTTTTAGATCATTCAACATTTAATGTGCTTGGTTTACAACACTTTAAAAGGTAGCAGGAAATAAATATTATAAGCTGGTTTCTGGCCCAACTTCTGCTTCTAGAGATTATTCATTATTAGCCAAACAAGCATTGCCGACCTTCATTATCACTTTTCCCCCACATTTACTTTGCATTGAGACAACACTTGTCCTTGAATTTGTCAGGCTGATGAACATCAAATAGTCATAGCCGGATGTTTAATTTGGTCACTCTGATTTTGTTTTTCCCATAATGGACATATGTCATATATTCTCCAGGTGCACAAACTGGTGTTGGCAGCTTGCAGCCCATACTTCAAAGCCATGTTCACAAGCAACTTCAAGGAGTGCCAGGCCTCAGAGGTGACCCTCAGGGATGTTTGCCCTCAGGTGATCAGCCGGTTGGTGGATTATGCTTACACTTCTCGCATCACAGTAGGGGAAAAGTGTGTGCTGCATGTCCTGCTGACTGCCATGCGCTTCCAAATGGAGGATGTGGCAAAAGCATGTTGTGACTTTCTAATGAAAAACCTGGACCCCTCAAACGTCATTGGGATTTCCCGATTCGCAGAGGAGATTGGTTGTGTTGAGCTGCATCATCGGTGTCGCGAGTATATCAACAGTCACTTCAGTGAGGTAGATTCCTCTAAACATTGTGGGGGGGGAGCTGTCCTGATTTTGGTCAATCTGTGGTAAGCAGAGTAACATCTATGTTCTTTATTTCAGGTGATCAAAGAAGAAGAATTCTTCAGCCTGACACACTGTCAGCTTCTGGAACTTATCAGTCAAGACAGTTTGAAAGTTTTATGCGAGACCGAAGTCTATAAAGCTTGCACTGATTGGGTGCGCTGGGATGCAGAGGGTCGCTCTCAGTACTTCCATGCTCTGCTCAATGCCGTTCATATCTATGCCCTGCCAGCCAAATTCCTCAAGAGGCAGCTGCAGTCATGTCCCATCTTGAGCAAAGCCAACTCCTGCAAAGACTTCCTCTCGAAGATCTTCCATGACATGACCCTCCGCAAGTACCTGCCCCCGCCTCCACATCGAGGTACTAAGTTGATCTATGTGGCTGGGGGCTACAAGCAGCAATCACTGGCCTCCTTGGAGGCTTTTGATCCACGAAACAACACCTGGTTGACCTTGGCACCAATGACACAACCCTGCAGTGGTTTGGGGGCCTCTGTATTGTTTGGGCTCTTTTACACTGTTGGCGGTCGAAACCTCTCACTGCAAAGCAATGCAGACTCTGCAACCCTATCTTGCTACAACCCCATGACCAATAAGTGGACCCAGCTAGCCTCTCTTAATACAGCCAGAAATAGAGTGAGCACTGGAGAACTCGATGGGAGCATCTACGCAGTTGGAGGATCCCATGGCTCAGTCCATCACAACACAGTGGAGCGGTGAGTGTAATGACAGCTTGTGATGCAATAGATGTCATTGATAAAAAAATATAATTTAAGGCTAAGGTGTGGCATGGTGGTGTAGTGGTTAGCACGTCCTCCTCACAGCAAGAGGGCTGTGGGTTCGAGGACCAGGTTCAGGTGTTTGTGTTCTCCCCGTGCATGTGTGGGCTTCCTCTGGGTACTTCATTTACCTTGGACAGTCCAAAAACAGGCAGATTAGTCTAATTGGCTGTTCCAGATTTCTCCTAGGTGTGATTGTTAATTGTTGTGGTTTTGGTCCTGCGATGGTCCATGAGCTGTTTAGGGTGTACCCTGTTTTCACCCAGAGTCGGATTGCGTAGGATACATCCTCCTTGCGAGTCTGTTTAGAATTAAGCAGTTTGAGTGAAAGAATGAACGAGCATTGGAGGGTTCAGTTAAAATACTGCACACCTCACCACTTGGTTGAACGCTCTAAAGGCATCACTTTTAATGTGCCTTTTTTCCTTTTTGGGGTGAACTTCATATCTGACCACACATTCACACCTGGGGCAGTGGTGGTCTAGTGGTGGTCTAGTGGTATAAGGTGCCGGATCGCTGATCCAAAGGTTGGGGGTTCCAGTCCCACTCTCCACAAGGTTGTCACTGCGCCCCCCCCCCCCCCCCCCAGTGCAGCTAACTGGGTTATCATAGGCCGGCCATGTCTCTCACTGTCTATGGTGTGAGGCATGTAAAAGAACCATTGCTGACTTTCGGCAAGAGTAGGCTGCAAAGCCGTCAGCGTGTTTCCGCCCTGCGATGGCCTGGCAAGCTGTCCAGGGTGTACGCTGCCCTCGCCCCGAGTTGGCTGGGATGGGAACCAGCCTCCCCGCGACCCTAATTAGGATGAAGCGGTTACAGAAAATGAACTGAACATTCACACCTTGCAGCCGTGTCAGTTTCATGGTATCCCATGTGATCTCATTTGATGCACACCTCCTGTTACAGTCATGATGATAAGTTGGGTGAATGTTTTCACAAAAGAATTGGCATCCAGAATTGCTACGTGAAAAAAGAAAGGTGGTGTGAATATTTCATCTTGGCATGTGTCCCCTAACTGACTGAGAAGTCAATTTAGTCAAACAAACTCCCATAGCACAGCTAATCTCAAGCTTTAGAGTATTCAGTTTTAATACCATTTCTGATAGGAATCATATTAGTCACTCTCATCAACCTGCTCTCCTGCTTCTAGCCTTTGTTCTGTTTTATGGGTAATGCAGTTAGGGAACACAATGGGTTTTTTAGGTTTTAAAATATTTTTAACCTTTTCCCTGTACACTTTGACCCAACACTAGTGCAACATGGCTCAAATAAGGGCTGGAGAGTTATGGGGTACAGTTCTTGTAGTTTAACTAGCATTCAATGTGGATCTTTTCTGGAGGGTTATCTAAAATAATTCAAATTATCCCTCGTTATCCGAGTTACAACGTACGCAAGTTACGACCACGTCTAGCAGATGCCTGTTATGAGTTTACTGTATATGCCCGGCAGCACAGCGCGTAAGAGAGTTGTGGCAGCATCCCAGCATCTCACACTCGCAGCATTCTACCGCTACACTCAGCGACTAGATACCGTCGCAGTGGCATAGTACAATTTTACATTAATTTACTGCACACCATTACCATGGTCACCAAGAGCATGTCCGATTCATCATATGACAATTCTACCAAGAAAGCAAAGAAGGCACCGTCGTTGGCGACGAAGATGAAAGTGACAAAGCGGTATAAATTTTAGCAGCTATGGCATGAATAGTTTGGTTCTTGTAGTTTAATCAATTTAAATTAGTAAAAAAAAAAAAAAAAAAAAAAGTCAAACAACTGACCAAGAATTTGATTGCAGTGGACAAATTTTTGCATACATTACAAGATTAAATACCTTTTAGTTTGATCCCATGATTGGCAAGCCAAAGCCTCTGAAAGCCCTTCTACAAGGAAGTGGCAGTGAACATGTATTGTACTTCCATGTTGTTGAAAGAGATTGTTTGACTTGGACCATTTTTCAGTGGACCACATGACATAGCTTCGAGCTATCGTAAACCTGTGGTTGGGTATTAAGTTCTGTGAGAAAGTATTTCAGGTCAGGACATAGTTATAATGTACCAGAATATTGGGTGTTTGTATCGTTTCCATGATGAAAACTTTTTTTTGTTTACTAGTTCTTCTCAAAAAATTAGCATATTGTGATCTTCTTCTTCTTCTTCTTTTCCTTTCGGCTGTTCCCTTCAGGGGTCGCCACAGCAAATGATCTGCCTCCATCTCTCCCTATCCTCTGCATCTTCTACTCTTACTCCAACGACCTTCATGTCCGCCTTCACTGATAAAGTTCATTATTTTCTGTAATGTACTGATAAAAATTAAACTTTCATATTTTTAGATCCATTGCACACCAACTGAAATATTTCAGGTATTTTATTGTTTTAATGCTGATGATTTTGGCATACAGCTCATGAAAACCCAAAATTCCTATCTCAAAAAATTAGCATATCATGTTCAGGTAGTCTAAACGAGCTATTAAGCTAATCATCTGAATCAACCAATTAACTCTAAACACCTGCAAAAGATTCCTGAGGCTTTTAAAAACTCCCAGCCTGGTTCATTACTCAAAACCCGCAATCATGGGTAAGACTGCCGACCTGACTGCTGTCCAGAAGGCCATCATTGACACCCTCAAGCAAGAGGGTAAGACACAGAAAGAAATCTCTGAGCGAATAGGCTGTTCCCAGAGTGCTGTATCAAGCCACCTCAGTGGGACGTCTGTGGGAAGGAAAAAGTGTGGCAGAAAACACTGCACAACCAGAAGAGGTGACCGGACCCTGAGGAAGATTGTGGAGAAGGGCCTCCAGACCTTGGGGGACCTGTGAAAGCAGTGGACTGGGCTACAGGTGCCGCATTCCCCAGGTCAAGCCACTTTTGAACCAGAAACGGCGGCAGAAGCGCCTGACCTGGGCTACAGAGAAGCAGCACTGGACTGTTGCTCAATGGTCCAAAGTACTTTTTTTCGGATGAAAGCAAATTTTGCATGTCATTCGAAAATCAAGGTGCCAGAGTCTGGAGGAAGACTGGGGAGAAGGAAATGTCCAAAAGTCCAGTGTCAAGTACCCACAGTGAGTGATGGTCTGGGGTGCCATGTCAGCTGCTGGTGTTGGTCCACTGTGTTTTATCAAGGGCAGGGTCAATGCAGCTCGCTATCAGGAGATTTTGGAGCACTTCATGCTTCCATCTGCTGAAAAGCTTTATGGAGATGAAGATTTCATTTTTCAGCACGACTTGGCACCTGCTCACAGTGCCAAAACCACTGCTAAATGGTTTACTGACCATAGTATTACTGTGCTCAATTGGCCTGCCAACTCTCCTGACCTGAAGCCCATAGAGAATCTGTGGGATATTGTGGAGAGAAAGTTGAGAGACACCAGACCCAACACTGTGGATGAGCTTAAGGCCGCTATCGAAGCATCCTGGGTCTCCGTAACACCTCAGCAGTGCCACAGGCAGATTGCCTCCATGCCACGCCGCATTGAAGCAGTCATTTCTGCAAAAGGATTCCCGACCAAGTATTGAGTGCAGAACTGAACATAATTATTTGAAGGTTGACTTTTTTTGTATTAAAAACACTTTTTTTTTTTTTGGTCAGATGAAATAGGAATTTTGGGTTTTCATGAGCTGTATGCCAAAATCATCAGTATTAAAACAATAAAAGACATGAAATATTTCAGTTGTTGTGCAATGAATCTAAAATATATGAAAGTTTAATTTTCATCAGTACATTACAGAAAATAATGAACTTTATCACAATATGCTCATTTTTTGAGAAAGACTAGTACATAAATACAATGTACATAGCTGTGTTATATAGGTGCCAGACCATGAGAGAATAATTAGTTTTACCCTCTGGGACAACTTTGTTGCAAGTGTATTAACAGATATAAACGAAACAAATATATACAATAAAAACGAAAGACACGGAATAAATTGATGACCTGCAGAGTGGCACAGCATCTACTCAGCTTCAGAATATTTAGCTTAGGTGTCTGGATGGGTTTCTTATTGGTTTCACCTAACTCTCAAAAGCATTTCATTGGCCGAGCTCTGTTGCCTCAAGTTCTGAAGTTGACGCTGTAGTGTATTCCTCCCAACCAGGATAGAACACTATGGTGAGAATGAACGAGTTTTGAATTGTATGTCTTTTTCACAGATATGATCCCGAGACAAACAAATGGACATACATTGCACCAATGTCAGTGGCACGCCTGGGAGCTGGTGTAGCAGCATGCGGAGGAGCGCTGTATGTTGTGGGAGGCTTTGATGGTCAAAACCGGTGGAGAACAGTGGAACGTTACCAACCAGACACCAACACTTGGCAACAAGTGGCATCGATGAATACTGCACGAAGTGGCCTAGGTTAATGTTAACCAGTATTTTACTAATGCCTCACTAGCTCTTCATTTTCTTTTTCTAAATCCAAATATTCCACCATTTTTCAGGGAAGGCTGTACTTTTGTTTATTCATGGTTTTTCTTAAAAGGCCAGTACCATGGTCATGTGCCCCACTATTTGAGAAGCACTTGATTATTATAACTTATCAAAATTATACAGAAATGTTTCCCTCTAGTAGGTGTAGAATGAACATTCTGGCTCATATTAAAGGATGTATGTGTGTGTGTGTATATATATATATATATATATATATATATATATAAAACCATAATCTCATGCATGGATCACCTTCAAATCTGATCCGGTTCTTTCCAGGCACACCCTTCCAAGATTTGATTTAAAAAAAAAAAAAATCACATCAGTAGTTTTTCTATAATCCTGCCAATAGAAAGAAATCCTTGAATAAATGCTTGTTAGAAGCTTTTAAGAAATTCCTGGATCAGAGCATGATTGGGATCTGCTCCAAAATGTTATGGGTTCTTGGCAACCCCATACTCTACCCCTCCACCAAATTTAGTGTAAATTGGTTATGTTTTTGTGATGTTCTGCTAACAAATAGACCAGGGGTCACCAACCTTTTTGAAACTGAGAGCTACTTCATGGGTACCAATTAATGCGAAGGGCTACTAGGTCGATACACACCTCTGAAATTACAAATTTGCTCAATTTACATTTAATTAGATTTAATTAGATGTTATTATTAATAATTAATGATATTCATCTATGTGAAGATATTGACTTGATTTAAAAATATATTCAAAAAAATTATATGCAGCTCAATGGAGAGTGGCGCTGTCCTAAAAATGGGCCTGTCCTAAAAATAGCAGTGAACAGGTCCGCGGGCAACTTATATTGTCCTTGCGGGCTACCTGGTGCCCACGGGCACCACGTTGGTGATCCCTGAAATAGACAATGGTGAATACATAACCTCCCATGCCAAGTGGCAGCGTTAAATGTAAATCGTTATTCAAATAAGACGATCATTCAGATGGACTTTTGAAACTTGGTTCATGAAGGATAGTCGACATGAATTTGCATTTCAACATTAAAGTTTGTTTGGGGAGTTGCAATGCGATATCAACTTTTGAAAACTGTTCAACCCAATTAGCTTTTCAAGTTCATGTTGCGGTCTATTTCCACTCCTTATTGCGGTCAAAAGCTTTCAGCACCTTTTTTGATTTACAAGTATAAAAATTATTGAGTAAACACAAGTATTTTGGACATTCAGGGAACTTGCATAAACCTTTGACAGTAAAATTCGTGAGTAAAATTCATGAGTATCATGAGTCATGGTGGGGGTATGTTCTTCTTTATGCCCCTCCCTGGTTTGTGGTGGTTGTGTGGAACAGGGAGGCAGTACTTGATGGGTGAGAATGGGATACGACTAAATTAGGGAAGAAAAGTCTATAAACAAACAAACAAAAATTTATTGATTGAAGATAATTTTTTTTTTTAACCAGTGTTTTCCAATTCCTGCACCATGCAGGAGTGGTGTCTATAGATTCTTATCTCTACGCAGTGGGTGGTTATGATGGTGAAAGTCAACTCAACTCAATGGAGAGATATAACGTGGCCAGAGATGTCTGGGAGCCCATGTTGTCCATGGTCCACAGTCGAAGTGCCCACGGAGTCACCGTCTACCAGGACAGACTCTTCGTGTTTGGTGAGTGTGTAACACTTCACCGGTAATAATGTAAAAAAAACTTTTCGAGACACATTTTTCCTGATCGAAAACAGCATACATGTGATGCAACAACTCGTACAGTGATACTCCGTTTTTCAGTTTGGTTATTTGTAAGAAAATGGAGTCTTTGTGTCTTGATTGTATTTGTTCATTGAAGCTGCAGGGCATTTCCATACTAGTGGGAACATAATACAGCCATTCACAAGTTAATCACTACTTACATTCAATATAGAAGGGCTTTGCATATCAGTTTGTTTTCTTTCTCCGAAATGCATGTTATAGTGTCTAGACATTTCAACCAGTTCAGGTGTTAAGTCAGATTTGCTTTTGTCAAGTACAGAGGAAGGCGACATATACAAGACAGTAACTTTTTGTATTCAGCTAATGTATTATTTTACTGTGTATGTGTACACATACACACACATATATGTGTATGGTGTGTGTTTATATACAGTGGTACCTCACCTTACGAAAGTCTCACCAAATGAAAAATCCAGGTTACGAAAAGCATTTTCCGAAAAATTTTTGTCTCGGGATACCAAACAAGTTCACGTTACAAAAGCGCCATCTTAAAAATTCAGACGCGCCATTCAAACAATGCACAAGCTGCTCTCCCATTAATGATGTTCAAACATCCCGCCCTGCTGGCCTCCCATTGGCTGACAACTGAGCTGTCGTTCATGTCGCCTTCACTCAAGCGCCATCTTGGACAGGTCCACCTGATGCCATCTTGGACAGGGATCCCATTGCCTAGGAGGAATGATGCATCTACCTCCCATTGCCTATTATAGAGCTGAATCTACCATGATGCTTTTCGTGTAAAGGACCGTTATTGTTGTTTTATGCTTTATTTCTTGACTAAGGATTTTAACCTTCCATAAACATTTGTAAGATTATAACTCTGCTCAGAAGACAGTCAACACGCACATGCTCACACACACACACACACACACACACACACACACGTGATTTCTGGTGCGAGTGAGGAGAAGAAATGGGCTCAAGTGATATCACAAAGGAATATGGCCAAACCCGTCTACCATCAGTACGATATTGAAGCAGAAGGAGGTCTTTTAAAAGTTATGCTTTTATAATTTAATATATTTGATAGTATTGGGAGCCTTGGAATGAATCACACGTTTTACATGTAAAATGCAGGTTACGAAAAAAGCTCTGGAACGGATTAATTTCGTAAGGTGAGGTACCACTGTGTGTGTGTGTGTGTGTGTGTGTGTGTGTATATATATATATATATATATATATATATATATATATCTATATATATATATATAATGTATGTATATGTATATGTATGTGTATATATAATGTATGTATATGTATGTATGTATATGTATGTGTATATATATATATATATATATATATATATATATATATATATATACACCTCTGCTTAAGTCGTTTCAAGTTAAGTCGTTCTCGATTATACGCTGGTTTTCGAAAAATAAAGTTTACGATATTATATTAAGCCCTCGCCCATTAGCGTTTCACCCTTCGTGGCCACGCATACTCGTGGATTTTGCTCTAAAGCTTTTTTCATAATGTTTTTAATTTAGCGCAGTGGTTCTCAATTATTTTCTGTGACGTCCCCTATAGGAAGAAAAACTCACGCCCTACGCGCGACTATACAGAAAATAGTATTTGCCTATAAAATTATGAATACACCTCTGCATAACATTGTATCTTTATAAACATTAAAAATAAAAATAAAAAACATTAAATAATAATAATTCTAGTACAGTATCGCAAAAAAAGTGTGTTTCACAGGGTCATACGCACTCCGTTTGGCATCACACCACTGGAGAAGCACCTGGCAAATTATGCATATACGTCATCACGACATTACTTGCACGTGATTCAAATTTCGCCAATAACTGAGAGCTTTTGTTTCTCCCTCCTGCTGATGTTGCAGTTGATGTGTACACCTCTTCTTCTACCCCCCACGTGCACATGTTATCAACATGATTGCTTGAATTGTGAATTCACTTTTTTCGTGCGTTTTTAATGATTATTTAAGCCCTGTGATGTCACTCAAACGCCCTGCATCTTCTCTTGCTTCTTCAGGCCTTTTATATGTAAAATGCAGCTCAATTTACGAAAAGCTCAGGTTACGAAACCACTTCTGTAACGGATTAATTTCGTACGGTGAAATACCACTGTAATAATATACAAGTAAATTCGGCCTAGCCTAGAGACAAGCTAATTGATAAAAGTCGTTTTTGACTTACATCGTTAAAAATCCAGGAGAGACGACGTAAGCCGAGGTATACCTGTGTATGTACATATTTATATACATATACATATATATATATATATATATATATACATATACATACATACATTTGTGTGTGTACATAACATCATATTTTTAAGACAATAAGGTGCACTTGAAAGCCTTTAATCTTTAAAACATTTGACAGCCTTATAATCCTGTGTGCCTTGTGTGGGTGAGGCTGCGCGGGTCCATCTCACTGATACCATCAAAATCCAAGTGAGGCAAAGCAATTCAGAGTTTATCATAATTCCGGGTGGATTAACCAAAGAACTCCAGCCGCTAGATACAGACAGTCGTCGCTTTACGACCGCTTTTGGTTCCGACAGACCGTCATAAAGCGATCTGGTCGTATGTCGACTTTCCATCCAAATACACTCATGCCAAACAAAAACAGATGAATAAATTTCACGCATTTAAATCTATACATCTATTTCAATTCCACGTCACTGTGGCGCGCAGCGGAGAGCCAGTCCTTTCTGTACTCCAGTGTGTGGGCAGGTCCGATACCTTCAAACTAATTAATTTTATTGGATTATAACAACAGCCACAGACTGTGCGTGTTGTTTTTGAGTAAAGAGATAAATTTCTCTCGTTTTGATTGGCTCATTTCCACGAAGCCAAGCACAGCTGGCAAGCATAACACAAATGGACAGACATGGAAAAACTTCAACCCGCAGAGCAGCTGATTGCCAAAACTTGGGACGCGCTTCCTGTCACATAAACACTGCAGCGTGTGAGTCCAATAAAATTAGACTTTCAAGGTATTGGACCCGCCCACACACAGAAAGGATTGGCTCTCTGCTTCGCGCCACAGTGACTTGGCATTGGAAGTAGATGAATAGATTTGCTCTGAGCAGTTAGAAAGTGAAGCTGCATCATCTCCTGCTTGGCGTTTTAAGATGCTGGCGCTGTCGTACGCAACACTCTCACTGCACTGCAATGTACCATGCTTCCCGACGGTTGCCGTCGTAAAGTTGATCAGACGTAACTCGCATAGGTCGTAAGTCGACGACTGTCTGTATTAGTGTCAACAGGTCATAACTTAGAGAGATCTGGGCTTTATGTCCAAATACTGGCATTACTGGTATTGTAGTCAGGTGACTCGCTGAGCAATACCCGAGTGGTTTTTCCACCTAATTTCTGTCTCTACCCTCAAGACACTCAGCTGGCTTAATGAGAGTCTCACGTTCATCATCGGGATAAAGCGCTGCTACAGGTGTCCTCCTGAGACCTCGGATTAACCTTTTTTGAATTTAACTTACACTGATACAGCTCCTTAAGAGTAATCACTTCCGTTCTGTAATGAACACAATACTCACACTGCGAATGGGCGCCGCCATGTTTGTTACTGTGATGACACTGGCTTTTTAAGGGGGCGTGACTGAGAGAAGTTTAGGCCACGGCCCAGAAGACTTCTAATTTCAGTCTCTATTCATCTGACTCCATGCATGAGGGAATAGTAGATAATAAAATATTATAATATAACAATAAAAAATACGTAATAGTTCATGGTTCAAAGAGTCGATTCCAGAGCATCGGAGTCATTGCTCAGACGATGGAAAGAGTGAGAGTACAGGACAGAGATATGTGTATATATGTGTGTATATATATATATATATATATATATATATATATATATATATGTGTGTGTATATATATATATATATATATATATATATATATATATATATATATATATATATATATATGTATAAATACATGTACATGGTTTATTACATTTGATCCTCACAAATAGACAAGAATCAGCTAAGTGAGGCTGATGATATTCACTTCCATGATACTCAAGTATCGTAAGTTGGCGATTACCTGTGTGTACGTGTGTGTGTGTGTGTATATATATATATATATATTCTTCTGTAATCACCTGAAGAGAGGGGATGGTTTCACCACCCCTCGAAACAGATCTGTAGTGATAAATGGAGTTTCGATAGAAAGCCTTTGTCCTGTCCTTTTGTTATTTGCTCTACCAAAAAGTATTGAGCACTCTCCTACGGAAGGATCTACTCAGAAAATCCTCTATATATATATATATATATATATATATATATATATATATATATATATATATATATATTACTGCTAACTTAATAGGTCATATTTCTTCTTTTCCTTTCGGCTGTTCCCTTCAGGGATCGCCACAGTGAATCTTCTGCCTCCATCTTACCCTATCCTCTGCATCTTTGACTCTTACACCAACTACCTTCATGTCCTCCTTCACCACATCCATAAATCTTCTTTGGTCTTCCTCTAGGCCTTCTGCCTGGTAGTTCCAACCTCAACATCATGCTACCAATATACTCACTATCCCTTCACTGTACATGTCCAAACCATCTCAATCTAGCCTCTCTGACCTTGTCTCCAAAACCTCTTCTATGTGGTCATTTAAACCTAGGTAAATTGACGCATTGTCCATAATACATCTGCAGCCACAAGCCTTTTTTTTTTTTTTCTTTTTTTTCTTTTTTTTTAATCACTTGTCTACTGATCACTTTTCCACAATGTCAGGGAGTTCCTTGAACCTGCTCACACGAGTACACATTGTGCTAATTGATTGCACCTCTAACCTGACAGTAACTTAATTACTACAGTTCAACCTTGCTTGGGAAGTCTGCGTGTAAGGAATAAAACTTCGGCTTGTCATTACAGGAAAATAATTATTCACAGCTCGGTGTGACGCGCCCTGACTCTGATTAACTTGGTTATACATACGAATTAGCGAGTATGCAAGTGTATGGCATGACTATAAAACTTGTCAGAAACAAGCAGTGTTTGAACAAATGTCGTCTTTTTCCTCTATCAAGGTGGTTTTAACCAGAGTGGTTTCCTGTCCAGTGTGGAGAGTTACTGCCCAGCAAGTAACCAGTGGACATGTGTGACGGATATGCCAGAGGGTCGAAGTGGGATAGGAGTGGGTGTAACTATGGAGCCGTGCCCAGGCTGCCTCTCCGAGGAGGAAGATGAAGTGTGACATGGACTTTGAGTCTTGCGATGGCTCATCATGCTGAGCCAGGTTTCCAAGCCAGAACAACTAACTTGTGTTATGGCAATATTTGACGATACTTTCTTGACCTGTACAGCGTATGCTTGAGCGTGTGTCTTATTTCGAAAGTAATCACCGGACTACTGACAATCTAAATAAGTTTTTGTGTATATTTGATTTTTTTTTTTTTTTTTGTTAAGTATAATCTGTATATTTGATAAATATAGTATAATGAGTGCTCCCACTGACTGGATGTGTTTTATTTAGGTCTGATTATACGTCTCATTTGGAGTTGCAGTGTTAAGCATGACCACTAGGTGGAGGAATTTGACTTCTTATTGAAAGATGAATTTTTTTTTGGGGGGGGGGTTATTTATATATATATTTATTATGGGATGTGTCCAATTCTTCTGTTGTTGTTTTTTTTTCTTCTTTCTTTAGACACAATGTTATTCATTTAGGCATTCTCACACCAAAGAGCGCAAATTAATGTCAAGCTGAAAACAGAAGAGTAAACATTAACATACAGGGAAATATTAACAGGCAAGCAAACATCAACAGTCAAGAATTATCAAAAGAGAGGACTGAACGGACAGACCTGCTGAGTAACACGATTAAGCTGCGTAAACTGGAGGAGGGTGTTTCATGACATAATTAGATAAATATAATCCAAGAAGTCTTTATTTAAAATTTATTTCAATTTAAATCCCCACATTTTATTTGTAATATTTCTACTAAAGAATTTTAAGTATTTAATATTTAAGTTAATTTGTAACTGTTTTATACTTTTTATTTAAGTATTCCCCCATTTCAATTTATTAACTTTTATAATTAATATTCAAACATAATTGAATAATTTACATATTACAAATGTTTACACACTTGGAATAGAGGGGGTATTTGTTTGTTTGTTTTTTTTTTTTAATAAATATTGAGAGGTCATCCATTTTTAAACATTAACAAATGTTCCAATTCCCTGGCTTGTCTGTTGGTGATTTTGGTAAAATCGTTAACTTCTTCAGCTACCACTTTTGTCTTCTACCTCACTATTGCAAATATATTCTTGTTTGTTTACCTTTAAAAATATCTACCTATAATATAAACAAAAATCTCTTCACGATATGGTAGGGTTATACTAATAAACGACAGAGATGATCATTAGCGTTGAATGTTAGCAAGCTAATCTGACACCAAAGCGCTGTTCAATTCCCAATCGTGATTTCTTTCCTGATGAGACTGACTTTTTCTGAAAGTGGTCTTCTATGTAACATGTTTCGAAGGAGTCTCCAGTGTTGGCACTTTGTAACACTGGACGCTCTCTACATTATAATATAATAAAATATGATGCATTGTTCGGTTATTTAAAAAATTCGCTGTGGTATACAAGCGCATCTGGGTAACTGCTTTGAATTCAGCTACATCCCAGGACCCTGTCAAGAATTGTTTTACTGTAACATAACTCGATGCATGAGTAAATGTTACCTTGAACCTGCGATAAGGAGAAACTCGCTCATCTTAAGATACGAAATGTATACGCAACTAACCGTAAATAAACCACCGCGGGAGTCTAAGACCACATTTTCTTTTGGCCCCACAACTATACTACATGTAGTCGTACCTTATCACCTTTCGGCTCATTTGGTGTTTTCATGTGAAGCTGTCAACATAGGCTTATCTCCTTAATGGGAGCTAATCAGAGCAGTTTCTCACATGACGTCATGGTATTAGTCACCCAGATGATGCTAATAAGTTGTCTGTCTCTAGCGATTCTGGCTCATTGCCCTTCCAGAAATATTATGCAACCGTTTGTGGGATAATCGACATCTCTATAGAGGATGGAATTACGAATGACTGTAGGCTTCAAGTTAGAAAGACGAAATACTATTTCTGGTCTCTGCATAGGCCAATGTTTACAGATTTCCCATGTAGGCAGATTGGTTTTTCCGTCCAGTGCGAAATGTTTTAGACCATGTGTTCTCCCCATTAAACATGGTCCCATGCTGATATCCCAGGGTGACGGGGAGTGTGTGGGTCAATCAATAAGTGGTGATGTCACAGAGTGACACACTGGCGGAACATCATAAAAAAGATACTAAGGTTGGTTCTCAAAACCTTGAAATTGCATCCTCGATTCCCTGACTTGTGTCTTGGTCCACTCCGACTGAGCAAGCTTGGAGATACCTGAGGAGTGTGGAATTAAGTTCTTTAAGAGAAAAGAAATGTTATTGCCAGGCCGAGTGATGTCCGCTGCCAGGGCTGATCTGCTGCATGCAGCTCTTCTGTGAAGGCTGCTCTTGTGTTATCTTGCTCATCACTCCTCGATGCACAAATAAGTGAATTGGCAAAGGTGGCAGCTAGAAGACCTTCCAGTGCAATCAAACAGCAAGGAAACAATGTGAGGGTTTTGAGACGCACCCCATAGTGTAAAGGAACACAAACTCTGGTTCCTGGTGTCTGCCGATGGCTTGAGATTTGTTGTTTGAAGGTATTGTATAGTTACAATTTCTTAGATTTGTGAGCGGTTCCACTCGGAACCGTGTATTAAAAGGGAACATTATGCATAGTCGAGAAAGAGGATGGAACCTTTAATGCTGAAATGTAGGTCAAACAGTCCATTAGGTACATCAGACACCCAAAAAGTCTTACCAGGATAAAAAAAAAATAACAGTCTTTCATTAACACACACTCCAAGACTGATGTGCATGATGGGCGTATGTGCATGAAAGCCCTGAAGGGTCCTTGTGCTTGACGAATTTGATTGGTAGGTAAAGGTGGGGCTGCTCATCATTGAGCTTTTTGTGATGACTCATAGCAAAAAAAACATGACGCACCAGTGCGTTCTCACTGGTTATGTCTCACAAGTCCACATCTCCCTGTTCACAATGTGTCATGCCACCAGCCTCAGTAGAGCCCAAGTTTAAGCAAAGCTGACTGAATCCAAAACTGTGGCGCATCAACGTGTAATCAGATAGTCAGCTTTGCATTTAACATAACACTGTCATCCCAAAACAGGCGCTGTCAGCACTTGAGATCAACCCTGTCCTGTTCTGATGGCAAAAAAAAAAAAAAAAAAACATGTTGATTTTCTTCAGCGCCAGAGAATTTAACGAAATGTTTGAACATTTGAAGACTAATTGAGGACTGCCGAGATAACATTTTCATTAATGTTCTTTTTTAAATGAACATGTATTAAAATGCTGCTGAGTATAGAGCAGATGCTGCCATCCCCCCAAAAAATAATTTAAAAATACACCATGTAATACATTGATTGTAATACACCATGATTTAAGTTGAGTCAATTATGTTATAAAAAATTTAATATTGAAACAAGCCTACAGGCATCAACAACATGCAAGCACCTTGTTAAAAGAGTAAGAGATAGAAAAGAACAGAGGAATAATAGCCTCTGTTGACTGATGAGCCATTCTAGATGTCTCATTCCGGAAATGACACACTCCACCGTGACCAAGATAGTAATAGCTCATGTTATTGGTTACAGTTTATCAGCAAGCTCTCCAAACACAAGCTGTATTTCAGATGCAAAATCCTTGGGCAAATCATGTTTTACAGCCGTAGATAAAGGTGAGTTTTTTAAATAGTGAAAGGTTTTCTCTGATTAAATAACCTTTGGCTCCCATCTTTTTGTGGGAAAGTGTTTCGTGGATGCTTAAAAAATTGGGGTGAGTTCAGAAAAATTAGGGTTATATGCAAATTCACACAATCACAACGATATATTACTTTTTTTAATCAAAACTAAGAATGCAGCCATGAAGTAGTGGTAGTGAGTACTCATGAAAATGAATATTCACTTGTGTTTATTACTTGTAAATACTGATTGGTAATTAGGAGCTATAAGTATCAGTATTGAGGTTCTCTTTGGGAGTAACGAGGATGGATAGGATCAGAAATGAGTACATCAGAGGGACAGCACATGTTAGATGTTTTGGAGACAAAGTCAGAGAGGCTAGATTGAGATGGTTTGGACATGTACAGAGGAGGGATAGTGAGTATATTGGTCGTAGGATGCTGAGGTTGGAACTACCAGGCAAAAGGCCCAGAGGAAGACCAAAGAGAAGATTTATGGATGCAGTGAAGGCGGACATGAAGGTCGTTGGAGTAAAAGTAGAAGATGCAGAGGATAGGGAGAGATGGAGGCAGATCATTTGCTGTGGCGACCCCTGAAGGGAACAGCCGAAAGGAAAAGAAGAAGAAGTATCAGTGATTTATCATGAGGAAAATTTAGAGATTAGAATCAAATAGAGATCAGTGATTAATCATTAGAAACTATGGGATCAGTAATTAATTACTGGGGATCAGTGATTGGCCGTTAGGAACAATTGTGATCAATGATTGGTCGTTATGAACAACTGGAATCAGCGATTGGTCCTAAGGAATAATGGGGGTCAGTGATTGGTCATTGTGAACAATAATGGTCAGTGATTGATCATTAGGAATAATGGGGATCAATGACTGGTCATTAGGAATGATGGGATCAGTGACTGGTTATTGAGAACGAAATGTGTTAAGTTAATGGTTTTCGAAACAGTCCCACTTAGTAATTGGTCATTGGGAAACAGGTGATTAGTAATCACTTGTGAAAAAAAATTTTTTTTTAAACAATGGAAATCTGTGATTGATTATTTATAAACATGATGATAGGTAGTTTAGCATTGTGGCAAGACTGGCGATGCGTCATTGAGAATGAAATGAAGCCTCCTCAACTCATAAAAATTTGGAATGGAAGTCAGATCCTCCCCCTTTTCCCACTACCAAAGTGCAATACATTGCAGAGGCCGTCATTGACTTCATTACTAAATGTATGCTGCCTTTTTATGGTATAGTTTTTAATTATTATTTATAGGGAAAATGAAAGATGTATAGATTTCAGCATACAGAAAACACACTGTTCTAATTCAAAACTCTAAATGGATTGAAACATGGGGATCAGCAGTATGAAGACCTGTACTAAAATCGGCCAGTTCGGAAGCCGAGTTGGTGGCTTCATTTTGCTCATTCAGGTGTCCATGCTTTTTCTAGATTATCTGATGGTAAAAATGGTCATCGTTTTCTGTAACCACTTAATCCTAATTAGGGTTGCGGGGAGGCTAACGCCCATCCCATCCGATTCCGGGCGAGAGCAGAGTACACCCTGGGCAGCTCACCAGGCCATTTCAGGGCGGAAACATTGACGGCTTTGCAGCCTACTGTTGTTGAAAGTCAGTAACACTTCTTTTACATGCCTCACACCATAGACAGTGAGAGGCATGGCTGGCCTTTGATAACCCAGTTAGCTGCACTGGGTGGGGGGGCAGTGACAACCCATTGGAAGTGGGGCTTGAACTCCCAACCGTAGGATCAGTGATCCAACACCTTTTACCACCAGGCCACCACTGCCAGTAAAAATGGTGATCAGTGATATACTATTGTATATCAATGGTTTTTTTTTTTTTTTTTGCAATTAGTTAATAAGAACATAAATTATTTGCTGAAGATGGGAATACTCCCCAAAACAAAACATCAAGGGGAACATTCATTGATTGTCACTAAGCAACAAATGTGATAAGAGCAGGACAAGTAGTACAATCCCCTCAGAAAACTTTTTCCTAAGAGTATAGCTATGAAAAAAAACAATGTATCTAATACATGGTAATCACAGTTAAAACGATCACTGCTCGCACCATGTTCTTGGTTCTGCTTTAATAAAATATCAGAGCAAGATTCATGGTCTTGCAAGACCATCAGTCTTGGTGTGGATGAAACGCTTGTTCAAATACAAGTGTATTGGTCGCATGCGTTTTGATGAAACATTTCAGCAATGTGGGGCCTCAAGTATTCATTAGCCCCAGGCCAGGCATTAGCTTAATACTGCCCTGTCTGCCCACAGAAGTTTTCAAGCCCACTTCTGCAGACTAATCAAATGCACATTTTTTTGTTTTGTTTTCCCTGATCCAACACAAACGATTGAGGTTCGTTAAGTAGCTGATGAGTTCAGTCTTGTGTGTGGAAGAAGTAAAACAGGTTCTCTAACCCTTGTGTTTCTCTCAAATAGGTTCAAACTGAGAAATCTGTGCATTATAAATGTGGATTGAGGTCCTGGATAATTTCACAAAACTTGCCAACTGAAACTAGGTGTTTCGATAGTTTTTAAAAAAACAAAACTTCCAAAAGATGGATTTGATGGATGCATGTTGGCAAGCTTCATTTTGTCCTCTTATAGAGGCAATCAACTATCCCACCATCTACCCATTTGTCCATTATCTAGACCACTTACCTGACAATGTAACAGAAGAAGCTACAGCCAATCATAGCAAATTCCCAGGTCAGAGGTGGGGTTACACCCTGAACTGGTCACCAAACTATTACAGGACTAACACAGACATATCAAACTATTCACAATCATGTTTACACCTATGGGCAATTAGGAGTACCAGCTGACCTGACCTGATGTGCAGGAGAAAACTAGATAACTCGGAGGAAAACCAAGTAACGGAACAGGTAAATGTAAATTCCACCTTACAAGGTTACTGGCTGAGATTTAAAACCAGATCCTTCTTGCTGTGAGTCACTGTGTTCCCATTCCAGGTCCAAACTATGTGGATTCAATTGGATGTTCACACAATTTCATCATAGCAACATATCCAGATTGGATCATTAATATGAACATCAGTAATAAAGGCTGTGACATCTGAGAAACCCTACGATACCATGACAAAAAAAATGTACCTTGTCAAAATTTGTCCTGTGATGCAATCCAGCGCCATGAGTGATTATTTCTTGACCCTCAACCTGAATGACATGCAAGAATGTGAACAATGACTGACATTAAATCTACAGTTTCATTCAACATGCTAACGGTGCACATGGGCATACTGTTCAATAAATGTGACTTTAGTTGAGCACACTTTCCTAAGCATAGTTTAAATGACACCTGGTGACATTCTTTTTTAAAACATTCTCAAACAGCTTGCTGTTTTAAACTTGACAACCCTGTGATTCCCCAAAAGGTTTAATTGTTGTTTCAGAAGCCCATATAATTCTTTATATTCATTAAAGGGGGAAAAAAGCCAAAAGGATATCTCTCATTCATTACTTAACTTGAGCAGGTCATCAAGCAGCTGTTTCTTTTTTGTTTTGTTTTGATACAGCGAATTTCATAATTGGCTTCTTCGGATACTTCACATTTACTAGTTTTTAATAAACTTATTTTTAATAACAAAACCTACTTGATTTCTTTTTTAATCATTCCATGTACACTTGTTCAGGCCAGTAATTACAATAGACATACATTCCAGCAATCATGGTTCTTTGTGTCGGGTCCCCACAAGCAAATCAACAACAAACCTTACTCTGGCTTAGTGAAGTCACTGTGGGTGATCCTTGGCCTTATATATCCGGGATTATCTTGTGGTTGGTGATGGTAAAAGATTTATTCCTAGGATAAAATGCCATTATCTGATGTTGTGAACAGAATATTTAAGAGACATGGAGAACAGGGAGAGCGTAGCTTGTACTCATGTTGAATTTTGCTGTGGGTCAACTGTCAGACCAATTCAACCACACTGTTTTTTTTTTTTTTTTCAACTGCTGCCCATATCTGCAAGAGACCAAAGTCCAAATGGCCATGGTAGTCCACCAGCTATGTGAGACCTTAGTATAACTAGGCAGCATTGCTGAATCAGAGCACTGAGTTCCCTGGCTCAAACCCGAACACCATTTTCTTGGTTTATATGGAGTATCATGTCCTACAAATATCATCATCAGATTCTCCAGCTCCTTCCGGTTTCATCTCATCATCTAGGATGTGTTCTCTGATTTCACCTCTTGAGATGGTTTGGACATGTACAGAGGAGGGATAGTGAGTATACTGGTAGTAGGATGCTGAGGTTGGAACTACCAGGCAGAAGGCCTAGAGGAAGACCAAAGAGAAGATTTATGGATGTGGTGAAGGAGGACGTGAAGGTAGTTGGAGTAAGAATAGAAGATGCAGAGGATAGGGTGAGATGGAGGTGGATGGTTTGCTGTGGCGACCCCTGAAGGGAAAAGTCGAAAGGAAAAGAAGAAGAACAAGAAAGGGTCAAGATTAACCATAATGCTGATTAGGCTAAAATACTTTCAAAAGATTGACAAATGGATATTTACTGTTGTGTGGTAAGAGTGAGTAACTCTATATAGGGTATTTTTAGTGGTAATACCAATGAAATTTAGTGGGGTAGCTACACAGTGATTGAGATAAGGGTATATGAACTATAATGAGGCATACGAGCCGAATTTCTCTCTCACCACGTTTTACTAATACTCATTACTTCCACAAGGACGCATCAGAAAGCTAGCTTCAGACCAAATCTCACATGAAAAAGTTCATCTGATGTTGCCCATCTTACCCAACAAACTTTGTGACCATTAATGGTAAATAAGCTGCTAGATGACACATAGCAGATTGCTATATAAAACAGGGAAAAGCCTTCAAACTCGGATCTAATTTATTAAACAAGGCATGGTTTGCTTGCAACTGTACAATGTTCTTGTGCCAATGTAGTTTAGCCTTTTAAACCTACTCAAAAAAAGAATTTAGCAGTTGTAGCACATACACAACTGCAATCTATGGAAGCATACAGATATATCAACCTTGTTGACATTCCAGACAATTGCCAAATAGCATAAGGTTGACCGATAACAGCGATTGATGTTTATCTGTTGTTGTCCTGTACAAAAAGAGTTCTTTCTATTCTAAAGGTTAGTTCATATCTGTAAGCTTGAATTTGTGCTCATTCAAGGATTAAATATAAATGAGTCTTCCAGGGAACACTTGTGTCACCAGATAATTTACATTAGTATTAAAAATATTCATCATCATCTTTCTGTCTGATCCGGGTTTGGATCGTGGGGGCAGCAGCCTAAGTAGGGAGGTTCAGTAAACCCCCTCTCCAACATCTTCCTCCAGTTCTTCCTGGTGGACACTGAAGTGTTCCCTGACCAGCCAAGAGATGTAGTCCCTAGCATGTTCTGGGTCAACTCCAGTTCACCACAGAGCTCCTCATCCTAAAAGAAATAATATTCATTCAAAATAAAAAAAAAATAGGAGGTGCATAAGGGTAAGACACAAATAAAATCCTGTGTAAGTTTGGTTCAAGAGCAGTTGAGGATTACAGTTGTGACGACAGACAGTGATCCCCATGTGTTACTCCAGCTTTGACAAAATGATAAAGATGGAAAGACCTCCAGGATTTCAATTATTATAAATATTTTTAAAATGAGGACTTCATTGTAATGCTGACACAAAATGGTTTGATAAATAACAAGGAAAAAAAAACAAAAACAAAACCAGGGACAAACACTCCGTCGTTTACTTCCCCAACCATGTAATTCTACTAGGATCACAGAGAGGCTGAAGCCTGTCTCAACCAACAATGGGTGTAGGCAAAATACACCCTAAATAGCTCACCAAGGCATCGCACACAAAAACACGACCATTCACACTCACATCTAGAGGACATTTGTGACAGACAAAGTGTGGGCAGTGGTGGTCTAGTGGATAGGGTGCAGGATCGCTGATCCTAAGGTTGGGGGTTCGAGTCCCCACAAGGTTGTCACTGTCCCCCCCAGTGCAGCTAACTGGGTTATCAAAAGCCAGCCATGTCTTTCACTGTCGATGGTATGAGGCATGTAAAAGAACCATTGCTGACTTTTGTAAAGAGTAGGCTGCAAAGCCGTCAGCGTGTTTCTGTCCCTTGCTAAAGGGTTGTGACAGGAAGGGCATCCGACGTAAACACCTATGCCAAATCAAATGTGCGAATCAGATAATTCGCTGTGGTGACTCCCGAGAAAAGGGAAAAAGCCGAAAGGAAGAAAGAATTAGCGTAAAGTGCTTGTGACAATGAAAGGAAACCAGAGTTTCCAAAGAATCCAAAAGAAACTCACAAGGCACTGGGAGAACATGCATACTCCAAACAGAAAGGCCTGAGCCCAGAACTTGAAACTAGGACCTTCTTGCGCTGAGGTAAATGTGCTAACCACTACACTACCGGGCTACCTCATGTTCACTCCCGGGGGCAATTTTGGGACAGGAATTAGCTTAATGAATATGTCTTTGGACTATGGGAGGAAAACCATAAGGCACTAGGAGAACATACAAACTCCTCAGCGAAATTCCCTCATTGAGTCCATGTATATACTCATTACTCCACCACAGTGCCACCACTTGAAAGAAACAACACAAAAATGGTATTGTTTCTCAGTTAAATTATTATTATTATAGTTGTTGATATAGCAGTCCCCTCCCATAGACCCACCACCTGTGGGAGGGGCTAAAGGGGTCAGGTGCAATGTGAGTTGGGTGGCAGCCGAAGGCATGGGTTCTGCTGGACTGATCCTCGGCTACTGACTCTTGGGACATGGAATGTCACCTCTCTGGCGGGTAAGGAGCCTGAGCTGGTGCGTGAGGTGGAGAGATACCGACTAGATATAGTTGAACTCACCTCCACACAAAGCTTGGGCTCTGGAACCATCCATCTCAAGAGAGGCTGGACCTTATTCCATTCTGTAGTTACTTATGGGGAGAGCGGCAAGCCGTTGTGGGCATCCTTGTTGCCCCCTGTCTTGGTGACCACATGTTGGAGTTCTCCCCGTTCGACAAAAGGATAGCTTCCCTCTGCCTTCGGGAGGGGGGGATGGGTCCTGACTGTTGTTTGTGCTTAAATGACAGTTCAGAGTACCCACCCTTCTTGGAGTCTTTAGGGCGTGTGTTGGAGAATGCTCCCCCAGGAAACTCACTCGTTCTCCTGGGAGACTTCAACACCCATGAGGGCAACGATAGTGTGACCTGCAAGGGTGTGATCGGTAGGGACAGTCTCTCCAGCCTGAACCTGAATGGTGTTTCATTGTTGGACTTCTGTGCTCGTCACAGTTTGTCTATCACAAACACCATGATCGAACATAAGGGTGTCCATAAGTGCACTTGGCACCAGAACACCCTAGGTCACAGTTCGATGATCGACTTTGTAGTCGTGTTACAAGACTTGCAGCCGCATGTTCTGGACACTCCGGTGAAGAGGGGAGCTGAGCTGTCAACCAATCACCACCTGGTGGTGAGCCGACTCTGATGGCAGCGGAGGCCATCCTAAAGACCTGGCAGGCACAAGCATGTAGTTAGGGTCTCCTGGGAACGTTTGGCTAAGTCTCCTGTCAGAGAGGCCTTTAACTCCCACCTCAGGCAGAGCTACAACCACGTCCCGAAGGAGGCTGTTGACATGGAATCCGAATGGGCCATGTTTCGTGACTCCATTGCTGAGGCAGCAGCCCATAGCTGTTGCTGGAAGGTTGTCGGTGCTTGTCGTGGCAGTAACCCCCGAACCCTGTGGTGGACACCTGCAGTGAAAGGGGCCGTCCAGCTGAAAAAGGAAGTCTATCGGGTCTTATTGGCCTGTGGGACTGATAAGGCAACAGACAGGTACCCGCAAGCCAAACGTGCTGCAGCTGAAGCTGTCGCAGATGCAAAATCTCGGGCATGGGTGGAGTTCGTTGAGGGCCTGGAGAGCAATTATCGGTTGGCCTCAAAAAGGTTGTGGACCACCATCCGACACCTCAGGAGGGGGAAGCAGTTCTCCATAAATACTGTTTTACAGTGGAAGTGGGGAGCTGCTCACTTCGACTGGGGATGTCATCAGGAGGTGAAAAGAATACTTTGAGGACCACCTCAATCCCAACCACCAACATGCCCTCCCTGGAGGAAGAAGACGCTGGGGGTTTGGGCAGGGGTCTGCTCATCACTTGAGCTGAGGTAACTGAGGTAGTCAAAAAGCTCCTCAGTGGTTGGGCTCTGGGGGTGGATAAGATCCGCCCTTAACATCTCAGGCCTTTGGATGCTGTAGAACTGTCTTGGATGACACGTCTCTGCAACATCACATGGTAATCGGGGGCCATACGTCTGGATTGGCAAATCGGGGTGGTAGCCCCCCTTTTTAAAAAGGGGGACCCGGAGGGTGTGTTCAATCATGGTGGAATCACACTCCTCAACTTACCTGGGTAAGTCTATGCAGGGGTACTGGAGAGCAGGATCCAACTGATAGTTGAACCACAGATTCAGGAGGAACAATGTGGTTTTCATCCTGGCCAACTCTATATGCTCCACAGGATCTTGGAGGGGGTATGGGAGTTTGCCCAATCTGTGTTTTTGTGGACTTGGAGAAGGCTTTCGATCGTGTCCCTTGGGCTATCTTGTGGGGCGTGCTCCAGGAACACAGCGTTCTGGACCTGTTGTTCCAGGCCATTCGATCGCTGTATCAATGGAGAGTTTGGTTCGTATTGGTAACAACAGGTCGAATTCTTTTCCAGTGAGGCTTGGAGTCCGCCAAGACTGTTCTTTGTCACCGATTCTGTTCATAATTTTTATGGACAGAATTTCTAGGTGCAGTCGAGGCGTTGAGGGTTCTGGTTTGGTGGCCATCGCATCTCTTCTCTGCTTTTTGCAGATGATATTGTCCTTTTGGCTTCATCAAGCCGGAACATCCAGCTCTCATTGGACCAATTCGCAGTCGAGTGCGAAGTGGTCTGGATGAAAATCAGCACCTTGAAGTCCGAGGCCATGGTTCTCAGTCGGACAAGGGTGGAATGCACCCTCTGGGTCAGGGATGGTCAAATGTTCAAGTATCTCGTGGTCTTGTTCACAAGTGACGGAAGGATGGGCCCCGAAATAAGCAGAGGATGATCATGATATATCAGTCCACCCCATACAATCTTACATGAGCTGTTGGACAGTGTATAAAATACACTAGGACACCATGTTTTCACCTAGACTCTTTCCAAGCATTAGCACTTCACATTTGGTTACATGGCTGTCAATCACAACATAATTGGACACATTGACATGATTTACATCCAACAACATTATATAGTATATAGTCTGTGTTTCCAGGGCTTAAAATATGTTCTCTATGGATTTTTATGACGATGTAAACATCATAATCTGGTCTGTTTGCTGGAGGGCAATCAAGTAGGTTCAGTCAAAGATCATTCCTTCAGAATGAGAACATGTCTGTTCTTCTTGGATCACTGTTTTTATTTCCTCACTTACTTTCAATGTGAGATTTTGAATGTTTAATTTCACATAGAAATGATGATGAATCTGGGCATTCCTTCATGCTTGACTTGAGGTTGTGATAATCCTGACAAACCATCCGCCGCTTCCTGTAGATTTCCACTGAAATCCTGAGGTGAAAGTGGAGACAGGGTGTAATACCACCAGCGTCACACAGGGGGAGCTAAGCAACTTCATTTTGGTAGTTTAGAAGACTTATTTATTTATTTATTTATTTAAAGATGCTAAAACCTCTCAAAATCAGGTACCAACTTGGCCCAACCAATATAACTAATTTTTATTTATCTTTAAAAAAACAGCACTAGTGTATGTCATCCTTCATTATTGAAATTAAAGCACAGTGATCACCATCATCAAACAGGTTTAGCTGTTTTTAGTATTTCCTCATACATATTATTTTTTCATATTAATGACGAACATTATTATATCATGTATTCTTTGAAGTATCATCAAACCCTCAAGAACAATCCTGCAGATATTCGCACCTTTCCCCACACCAATGACCTTGACAAGATGATTGACAGTGACAGAACACTCCCACAAGAAAAGTGTTTAAAACACAGTTCTCCAGAGTTTCTCAACTATCTCAACACCTGGAGGTGGAATTGATGACCATCAATCTTCAGTTTAGAGTTAACAGATGAACGAGGGCTGGCGTTGTTTCAAGAAGTTAATTTTGAATTATTTTGGACTTTTTTTTTTTAAAGCGTTGCTTTCTGTCTTGCCATTTTGTTTTTACCCAGAATTCATTGCCTTTTGTTTTCATACTACTCATAGTTCCTTCAGAAAACCCCTAGGCCTTTGTTTTGCTGTCAAAACTCTCAAATTGCTCAGGTTCAACCGTATAAAATATTTATAAGGTATTTTAGGGATTTTTTAAAATTTACATCTGTACATGTTTATACGAGGAAACAGAACATTCAAGACAAACACGCGCGTGCTATGCTAAAGCTGTCCAAAAAAATACCACCACTCCATTTTCCACCAAGAACTATTTCTACAATTGAAATGTATTACAGTGTGTGTATATATATATATATATATATATATATAGTGATACCGTTCAGTTAGTTTACTAAGCGTGAGAGCCACACGACGGCGAAATCTAAACTGTGCTCAACACTTCTTTCTCTCCAAACTCACCTCAGAAGCGCGAGTGGACGGTTTCAAGCTCCCCACTCGGTGAATTGATTCTACTACAGGTCCACATGAAAGCGGGCTCCCAGCAGCGGGGGGGTTTACTTCTCTCTTCTCGTCTTTATCTCTTAAAATCCCAAATAATACTGATATACGTTACTTTGTACTAACATATTATACGTGTGAATAGCTGAATTATTGATAAATAAACTCCGCAATGGTGCGCACCACTTTAGTAAGCCGAACACCGATTTCGTGGTCCCCCTGCAATAAAAATGAAACATTCCACAATTTATTCCAGGGAAAGACTGACAGTTTTTTGGGTCATGAAGCAGCTGTTCAAGTCAGCGTCTTACCCTCCCTCCGCAGGAATAAGAAATGAGTACATTTTAAATTAGATAAGTAAGATTTTTGCCGTACAAATACATCGAGTTTTTATTTTAATAAAAGGGTAGGTTTAATGAGATGTGTATACATGAAGGAAATTAGGTTTTTCATGCATTTTAAAAAATACATGACCTTTTTTAGGAACATAAAGTTTTAGGATTATATACATAGGTTGTTTATTATACCACTACAACTACTACAAGACACACACACACACACACACACACACACGTGTGTGTAAGTATGCATATGTATCAGTCTATATACATGCAAATGTGTGTGTGTGTGTGTGTGTGTGTGTGTATATATATATATATATATATATATATATATATATATATATATATGTATATATAAAATTATTTCAATCATCTGTGTTAAAAACTTATCATAAATTATTCAGATCAGATTGACTTCCATTTGCTCGATTATTGTTTCTTCTTGCTTGTGGGACACGCAGTGTGAGTCATTACAGTACCAAAAGAAAAAAAAAAATTAACCACGGAATTGGACTATTTATATTACAGCTAAGGTTTCAGCTCAATGTGTTGATGTCTCAGACGGTTTGCATCTCTTACCCTTGGCGCACGGTGCGGTCAATAGTCTATAAGTCCTGGTTTGTGGAGAAAAGTTCAGAGACACAAAGTTTTTTGATCTTATAGGTCGGGGTCAGATATATTGGATTGCAGGCGTGCAGGGTGAGGGTACTACAGCGTTTCGTTCTATGTTCAACCGAAGTCCTATAACTTATCCCCCATGCACAGAAGCTTTATCTTTAATGTTATACGATAATACGAGATGCCAAAGTACAGTGGTACCCTGACTTACGAAATTAATCCGTTCCGAGGGCAAGTTCATAAGTCAAAATATTTGTTAGATAAAACAGAAATTCCCATAGGAAATAATAGAAGGAAATAATAGAAAACCATTTACAGGGATCCCTCACTTTCCACGGTTAACGGGGACCGACACCCGCCCTCTCACGCGACCGTCGAATTTCCATGAAATAGGATCGACCCCCCCATCTGACGTATACATATATGTACAGATAATATCAATAAATACATATTCAACGCAATAAAAGCTTATAATAACAATTAAACATTCAAAAATAATGAATAAGATGTAAATTAAATATAAATACACACATACAAATGTGCGTGCGTAGTTTTGTTGGGGGGGTTTGGGGTTGTTTTTTGTTTTTGTTTGTTTGGGGGTTTCTTTTCTTTTTTTTTTTTTGCATAATTGGATTTGGTTTTCGGAATTTTCTTAACTTTTACCCCAATTTTCCTTAATTTTCTTATTTTAAAAATTTTTCGATGAATATTTTTGAAAAATCCGTGATGCACTGAAGCCGCAGAAACTGAAGTACGAAGTAGCGAGGAATCACTGTAATCCGTTCCAACCCCCTCCCAAACTCATATAACCTGCCACATACACGTATATTTTACCTAAATATAAACATGTAAAAACAATAAATATTTAATAATAATAATAATAATAATAATAATAATAATACATGTACATTAACATTAATAATAATTCATAATAAATAATAATAAAACAAGAATAAACAATCAGTCAACTAACTCTTCAGATCATTGACTGCGGCAAAGATGTCACGTGGGCGTGATGTTGTCATATAGGCAGGCATGAAGTGGTGCGTGCGTAGCAGAGAAGGAGGAGGAGAAATTTGTGAATGCATAAATTACGAATGCCAGGAAAGGCTCGTGGTGATCTCCCACAAGGCCAGTGCTTCTCAAATAGTGGGGCATACCCCTCTTGAGGGGCATGGTGTAATGCCGGGAAAGGGGGGTGGATGACCCTGGGGAACATGCTTTTTTGCCATACTGCACTAGAGTTAAGTGTAATTGTGCATCCTCTCCAGTAGGTGGTAGTGGCACTCTCACTGTTTTCCCTGTGGTGTAGGGAAAAAGCACTGAGCAAACGATATGAAGTGAAGTAAACACTATTTATAGTCATGGGAGGGGTGCTGTGGGGGTGTGTGTGAATTTTTTTTCTTCCTACAGGGGGCATCACAGAAAATAATTGAGAAGCACTGCACAAGGCATTCTCAGAGCACAGAGGAATGCACACAGAAGAATACAAGGCTAATCAGCCTGGAAAAGCCATTTCCCCAGGAGAGCTCGTAAATCAAAATTTTTCTCATTGGATGGGGCATATTTTTGGTGGGATCGAAGCTCATATAATTGAAAATTCATTATAAAAGACACTCGTAAGTCAAGGTACCACTGTATTTATAACTTAACGATCATCACCCCATGCCAACCCCGACCTCTTGGCAAGAAGACTGGAGGCTATCTCAGCCGACTCAGCATGAAGGCTGGGTTCGCCAGTTCATCACAGAACACCCACAGCAGTTCACAACCTCACTTACTCCTAGGGTCAATTTGGAACAGCCAATTAACCTAATGTACATCTCTTTGGACTGTCCGAAGAAACCGGAGTTCCTAGAGGAAACACTTGCAAATTCCAAAAAGAAACATCCTCGTCGAGGCTCCAACCCTGGAATGCCTTGTTGTGAAGCAGATGTGCTAACCACTGGACCACTGTGCCACCCACACCATTATTAATTGAGCTCAAATATTGTCGACGAGTCATGCTGATATTCAATGTTTCATGCTACAAAGCTAACTATACAATTAAAGTTACTGAAAAAAATTTCCACATATGTATGCATGCTTTTTAGGAAACTAATACAAATGGACCAGTGTAGTTTGGAACCCAGTGATTTATGAAACATGACAACATCCCACCATGTTGCTAACTGCTGCAGTTGTGTACTAGGGCAGTCCCTTTTGTTTATATAGGGTCTTAGTTGTTCTTTAGTACTATTGGGCCTACTGCTGTGACCCCTCCATCATATCAAGGTGGACGTGATACAGATGGGTTTGTGGTACAGATTATATGAGATATAAGACTTCCAGGGCAGTGGGTAGTGTTGCTGCCTTACAGCTTCATGGTCACTGGTTTGAAATTCAGTCCGAGTTGCTATGTACTGTAATTCATATGTTTGTTTCTTTTTCATGAAGATTCGCCATATTTGCCTTTTATATTTACAGCATTTGGTAGACGCTCTTATCCAGAGCGACTTACAGTTATCATTTTTTTAAACAACTGAGAATTTTAGGGTTAAGGGCCTTGCTCATGGGCCCAGCAGTGGTGCTATTAGGGATTGAATCGCTGGACTTATGATTAGTTCCCCATCGCATTATTCACTAAGCCACCAATTCCCTGAGTCTGTCCAACTTCCAGAAAAGTAGGTGGACTAACTCCGACTTTCCATCCAGATTCCCGTTCATCGTTGATCTTCTAAGCCACTTAATCTTAATTCGGGTTGCGGCAGGCCTGGCGCCCATTACAGCCAACTCTGGGAAAGGGCAGGGTACACTCTTGACAGCTCACCAGGCCATCACTCACACCTAGGGGTGATTTGGAACAACCAATTAGTCTAGTGTGCATGTTTTTGGACTGTGGGAAGAAACCGGAGTTCCCAGAGGTAACCCACACAAGCACAGGGAGAACATGCAACTCCATACAGAAACGCTCACGCTGTGAATCAAGTCCAGGCTTTCTTTGCTGTGAAGTGGCCGTGCTCACCACTGTGCCACCTCCAGATTCCCATTATCAGGTTAATGAAATGTCAGTTACAAGCTATTTGAGGTTAGTAGCAAAAGTGAAAGAAGAAACTAAAGATGATTTTTTTTTTTTAAAACAATAATTTATGGTTAAAAAAAAAAAAAAGGTCTGGTGTATTATAAGAGCAAAAGTATAAATATTTGGGTCACACCCCTTGCCTTGCTGTTAGGACTTTCATTGTAGCATATTCTTTAAATATGTGGCTCAAAAAGGTCTTGAATTTTGTCAAAATTCCTTTCAGTGTGACTCTGTGTGCTTTTTAAATGCTTGCATGGGTTTCATCTGGGTATTTCAGTTTCCTCCCACATGCCAAAGACAAGCACATTATGCTGTTCCAAATTGCTTCTAGGAGTGAATCTGAGAGTGTTGATCCTGTGTTGGACTGGTGAGCTGGTCAGTGTGTACCCTTCCTACACTCAGTAATGGCTGAGATAGGCTCCAGGATCCTGTAGTAAGATTAAGTCATTTGGCATATTAACGGATGGATTGACCCACTGTGCAAGTATTGGACTTTGAGAAGAAACTGGAGTACCTGGGGAAAACCCACACAAGCATTTAAAGAGCATGTAAAGTCACACTGAAAGGATCAAGATTCAAACCAATAACCTTCATGCTGTGAGGCAACAGTGCTCACCACTGAGTAATGGCTGCTTATATTTATTATAATTAGAGGCCTGATGGTATAGCGAATGGTGCGAAGAAGCTCAAACAGAGGCCAGGGTTTTAAGAGCTAGATAAATTGGACTTCCTATCAAAGCAGCCTAATCTACTGAACAATGTCAGCATAAACTGTGTGCCACTTTAAAAGCAGACCAGAAAACAGACTCTGTTCCTCAAGCAAATGTTTGTTTGGTCTCGCTGTGGAACTGAGTAGCGAAATCCAGATATCTGTAGACATTACAGTGTGTCTCTGTCTGTCTCACAGTGCATCAGCTGCAGATGTCCACTCTACATCTGCAAAAATGGATTACAGCTATAATGCGATCCTCGTTGGCATGGGGATGCTGGTCAATCACTGTGGGTTAGATGAAGATTTAGGCCAGGAAATTTCTGTCATTCCCCATCATTTTCTTCCAGGCAAACTTTACAGGAACTCGTCTTTGTCACGGTTTACCCCTCCATAAATTAAAGCACTCCTTTGATGGAGCTATTTGGATAGTAAATACCTGAAAAACAAGAAAGACCAAAGAAATGCAGTAAACTTTACTTGCGATTGATGAAAAGTAAAATATTAATCGGCAACATAGATGTCTAATAGTAGTTCAAAATCTAACATATCACAAGGCTAAATTAAGAAATGTAAACATCTGCAGTGATAAAAATTATTCATGCATTTATTTGCTGTCACCTTCTTGAAGAGAGGTGGACATGCTAACCATGCCACTATACCTCCCCAATGCGAGAAATCCGGATGTGCCACTGTAATTCAACACAATCATCTTTCTTGACCTAACCTTGAAGGATGACTCCACCCTTATATGTCAGGGTATTTCGGTCTATTTATTTATTTGGTTAATCGGGATATGAAATAATCATCCTACTTACCAAATATCAACCCAGCTGAACACCCATGGAAGATACTGGATCATCATCAACCAACAACCATCATCACACCCCCACCTGTTTGGGAAGAACAGAGATTTTTCCCCTTAGTAAGGCGTTCCAAGATTTTACTAGACATCAGCCATCGGGAGAATAACAATATATTCAAGGGGTATACAGGGATCCCTCACTTTCCGCGGTTAATTCGGACTGAGATCCCCATGTGACCATTGAAATCCGTGAAGTAGGATCAGCCCCCCACCCCCCGACTGATGTATACGTACATGTGTACGTGGATATAATATCAATAAATACATATCCAATGCTATAAATGCTTATAATAACAATTAAACATTGAAAAAAAATAACATAAGATGTAAATAAAATATAAATAAAGACTCTCCAACTTATCAACATTTGTTTTGCAAACATCCAGAGATATCAACAAAGCTGTCCAGGGTCGAAAGTGAAAGTGAAAGTGAAATGAAATTGAAGAACAAGTAGAAATAGAAATGGAATAAAATCTACAGAAAGATAGATCATAAATATAAGTATGGAATATGGTTAAACATTATCCTGAGGTACACTTAATACTAGGTTCCAGCAGAGGAGGCGTGGCTGCGCAGACGCAACAATGTGTCCAGTTTTGATGGGAGATTATGGGTTGTTTTTTTGTTTTGTCTTGGTTTTGTTTGTTTGGTTTTTTTGCATAATTTCCCTTGTTTTTCTGACATTTCCCTTAACTTTTCCACCTATTCTTCTTTAATTTCCTTATTTTTTAATTCAATGAATATTTAATTATTTATTTATTTTAAACCGCGATGCACTGAAGCCGCATTAATTGAAGCGCGAAGTAGCGAAGGATCCCTGTATATGCAAAGCTCACAAAGAATAAAGAAATTTCAGAGGCTACACCATGACGCAGGTTTTGGCTTGGCTCAATTCAAATCAATTTTATTTCCTTCAGAGCTATTTACAGTGAACTGTATCACATCACCGGGTCTGTATCACGACTGGGTCCAGCCAGCAAGAAATGACTCCTGAAGAATACATGAGGAAGTGAAAGAAACATTAAGAAAATAAAGATGTTTCTATAGATTGTGAAGAAATTACGGTGAAGTAAAAGACAAAAGAAGCATGCCTTAGTATTTCATATAATTCTGATTCTAATAAACCCCCAGTTCCTTCCTTGTCACTTTCTGATGGATACACCCATTTCGGAATGTTGCTGGTGCTGGAACGGCCTTTATTAACACTTAACTCAGTCCTATGTTCTCAGAATTCCTCACACCATTTGGTTAAGAGCCACGGGCTCCAACTGGGCCTTAATAAGCATCATATGTAGAGTCAGTGTGGAGTCCCAACCCGAGACCCCTGCCTTGGCAGAAGAACCCAGCAATACTATAGGGCTTATGGGGCAAAGGTTTGATTAGATGATGGAGGACTTCTGGGTTCACTTTGCATCAAGCCTTGTACGTTTTTTCCCCTGGGGTCTTCTGGTGCCACATAGGTATGTGGTCTTGTTCAGATTTGTAGCTAAAGGACATTGTGGTTTCCTTAACTTTCCTCAACAGCGAGTCTTATGGTGCTGACGTTCTGTTAATTAGTTATTACTGTAGATACTGAGAGCTTTAATTCGGGGGAGGGCAGTTAAGCAGAATATGTTTTTAATCAAATGAAGTCTGCAATAAATACTAAGACTGCAACGTTCTTCGACTCACCCTTATGCCACATGAGCCAGAAAATCAGAACAGGGATGTATGGAGAACCAATCAGATTGAAAAGACTTGAATCTTAACTGTATCTTTTTGACCAGTGTGAAGTATTAGAAATTTGCATTCATCAGACTGCTCTCTCTCTCTCTCTCTCTCTCTCTCTCTCTCTCTCTCTCTCTCTCTCTCTCTCTCATATTCTTTTCTCTCTTTCCTTGCCTCTCTCAATTATGAGGGTTCTTTGTATGCAGAACTAGTTCAGAACTTATCCGCAGTATTCATGCTCTGCACTTCTCAAACAGAGGGAGACACAGCAACGCTGAGAGCTCTGATAAAGGAAGCTAGTTTGATTAGTTGGCTAGTGTTTGACTTGTTCAGACTGGTTATGTCTTTTTACCGAATATGGGTCTTCTTCTTTTTTTTTTAACCCGTTTTACTCCATTTCCTTCCAGTCTGGACATTCGCCAATTTCCACAACAGCTAGTGACCAATGAGGGTAAAGTGCTTCCGAATCCTTGTTCCTTCTGTACTCCAGCTTTTTGAACTGTTTCTTATACCCCTATATCGCATCCTTGTTTTCCTCACTTGTGTCTCATCCATGCGCCTTTGTCTCTCGCACTAAAGAAACATGAAGAGATGTGAGAAAACAATGTGAGAAACAAGGAATTGAGGAAATGTGTTTTCAATAATAGGAATCGAGAAATTGGACATCTTTTCCTCTGAAGCGTCACGGCAGCATAGTTGACCTGCTGCGTAAAAGCATCCAGTGTAGTATAAGGGGCGGGTTATTTATACACTGGCATGCAGCTTTTTCAGGAAGACTGCTATTGTGTATCCCCACTCGTTTCTCCACACTCCTTGAAATATGAATACAGTACAAAGAGAATTCTAAAGATGGCGGACCACAACAGCTCCCAGTTCAGGCAAGTATCAAGGAGTGAGGAAATGATGGACTGGCAAGTTATTCAGGGTGTACCTTTCCTTTGCCCAGAGTTGGCTGAGAGAGACTCCAGCCTCTCCATGACCCTAATAGGATGAAGCGGTTTTGCCGAACAAATGATTGATGGGGGAGCCTAGGCTTCCTATCTAGACGGCAATTTTGCTTCCTTGAATTAATGGCCATGGATGCAGCATCAGTGTTCTCCTGATGGTAGAGTGAACGAGTTTTTGTTTCACAACTTGGAAACAAATCTAATTTTATAGTTTTACTCATCCAGAGATTGAGAGATCTGGATTTGAATTGATGAGCTAAAATTCCTTGACCACTTCCTCGCAGAACCCCACCATTGAAAGGTTTCTTCTCCTGTTCTGTCAGCTTAGCGGCTGCAGTGTGCGGTATCTTAATGGTTCAGAAGCCACTGGCGAGGTTGGTAATACATAAATCAATTTGTAAAGACATTTCTTCTTGGGCGCTCAAGGGAACGATGTTTTTGGTTGCTGTTTTTTTTTTTTTTTTGCTTGACTCAGCATACCTGAGCATTTATCCCAATGGTGGGGACCGAGGCTCTTGCGTTGAGCGTGGTAACAGTACTGCACCTTCCCAAATCCTGAAGGAACCTGTTGTTTGTCAAATGGTGCCTGTCAGATGCCACCAACAAGATGGATAGGCTCACTGGGTGAAGGATCAGCAAAGGTTTGGCATTGTACAGGTTTCTTGAGTCTAAACACTCACATATTAGCTTGCGTGCACATTCTCTCCAACTAGACATTTTAATTTACTATAGTCTTGCCATAAGGGAAATTTGGTTCTGTATTTAACCCATCCAAAGTGAGGACACAAACTGTTGGAGCAATGGACAGCCAGTTCTTGGAGCAGTTGAGGTTTAGGTGTCTTGCTCACATCATGAAGGTGGAGCAAGGAAAGAGTACTGCTCACTCCACTCCACCATGGATTTTTCCTTCCGGTCCGGGAATAGAACCAGTGACCTTTTGGTCGGAAATCTGTTTCTGAACCATTATGCCACCTTTTACACTAACTCATCTTGTCCGGCTCACTTTGATTACCCGGGAATTTATCAAAGCCAAAGATTCTTGGCAGGCCATCCAGACAATTGCCTAATATTTGCAAAACGTTTGGACGAAAACATCTACAGTATTCTCTTTCTCACTTGCTATCCTTGACTATATTTCTCCCTCTCTTTCTCCATCCCAGTCTGTCTCTCTCTCGCTCTCTCGCTACACCTTATAATGTCTTCTAATTGAGCTAAATCTCATTATTCCTCCGCAGGCTAATGGCACTGTCACTATATGCAAGAGTGCACATCTTAAAACAGATCAAGCAGGACTTTATGTCTGAGATTAACACCGTCTCGATGATGAGATCTGTCTGATTGCTCATGCTCTCTCTCTCTCTCTGTCTCTCCCTCTCTCTCTCTCTCTCTCTCTCTCTCTCCCTCTCTCTCTCTCACCACAACATGTTTTCTAATTGGTCTAAATCTTATTATTCCTGGACATCTTTATACAGATCAACCAAGACTTTATAAGTGGAGTTAACATCATCTATGTATAAGAGCAAATGGATTGGTTTATCCATGCTCTCTCTCTCTCTCTCTCTCTCTCTCTCTCTCTCTCTCTGTCCTCCACAGAGACGTCTCGCTTTTCTTCTCAATGGCTTCTTTCCCTTCCACATTCCATTGAGAGTACGCCTCTTAACACACGCAAGGCATGCTCTTAATACACCACTGTTTTACTCGGCAAACCGAGACACCCCTTGATGCACTATTTGCATGGATCCGTGGAAAGATTTGGTTAGTCGTTGACAGCATTGTGGAAGGAGACTTCTAAAAAAAAAAACAAAAAAAAAAAAACAACAACAACAACAAGAACTGAAGTTGCAAGTACAGATTTGCCAAAGGAAGAATTGATGGTGAATGATGGCATATTAGTGATTCTTCTATGAAAGAAGGGTGTATATGTAGAAAAGCAGGGTTTATGAATGAAACAAACCACACACACACACACACACACACATATATATATATATATATATATATATATATATAAAGAGAGAGAGAGAGAGAGAGAGAGAGAGAGAGAAATGCAAGGTTTTTCAGATTGGTGGGGGGAGAATAATAGAAGCCATGCTTTTTTATTTATTTATTAATTTTTACTCAGGACAAAAACTCAAGACTGAAGCCCAGGCCCTTTGTACCTCCTTATGTCTGTAGTTTGTACACATGCTGTGCACGCATGTGTGTGTATGCGTAAAGGAATGGGGGCGGGGGGATCATGGAGGCCCCGCAAAGAGACATGAGAGGCTCTGTAGGCTTGGCCCGGGGCATTACTGTCAACAATATATGCCTCCATCACTCAAACAAAAGCAGAACTGCAGGAAGACTCAAGAAAAAGAAACACACTGTGTCACTATTTATCACCACGTGTTCCATTTACATAACTAGAATCACTGGGAAAACGGACCACAATGTAATCTAGCCAGGAAATGACCGTTTATGGGGATTTGGAGTGAGGAGAGACATAATAAGTATAGAACAGAATTTGTTCGTTTTTACACACACACACACACACACACACACACACACACACACACACACACACACACACACACGTATCCCTCCCTTCTACCTTCTCTCTCTAAACCTTATACCCTCCCCTTATCATCATCATCCTCCTCCTCTTCATCATCACCCTGTATTATTCTCTCTCTCTCTCTCTCTCTCTCTCTCTCTCTCTCTATCTCTCTTCCTTCCAGACTCCAGCTCCACGTTTTCTGCGTGTCTTCTTCACCCTGACTCATTGTGGTCACATTTGCGAAGATGCACGATGCTCGCCAGCCGCGTTACACACTCAATGACCTCACTGAATCTTCTAATGCAGCCGAGCCTGTGGAACTGATTACTGTGGACTGGAGTTGCTCATTTATGCCCAATACGTAACCTCGGGAGAATTTAAATGTCTCTCTCTCTTTCGCGCTCTCTCTCTCTCTTTTTTATGGGTCTGGTCTGGCACATTTTTATCACTGGCACTGGTCCAGATCGGCTTGTTGCAAGCAAATGGTGTTGTTTAAGGCGCCCTTAAATTGTGAAGAGAAAGACAAGATCATATACAGGCAGTGCAATGGAGGGAAAAAAAGGAGGAGGATAAATAAATCACTGAATATATTTATTTATTTATTACATTAGTACATTTTTTTGTCCCTATTGAGCTCAAACTGAGAAAACACACACACCAATATGCTAATCATATGAAACATACATGCAACCATATTTTTTTAAAAAACAGAAGTTGCGTTTATGAGGTGCAGGTAAGTGTAACTGATGGCTCTGAAGGACTTCAAGCTATATATGATCCAGAAACAATTGACGCTGTACCATGTTTGTAAACCCAACCATCAGATTAGGGCGTGCTCAATCTCCAATTAACGATGCCACTCCCTAGAAACATAGCTATGCTAATTAACCTTCTGCTAACAAGGAATCAGACTAATGCAGACTCAGTTATTTGTTGATCGCTTAGTCCTAGTCTCAGAGTCACATGTAGGCTGGAGCTTATCTCAGCCGAGATAGCGAATGCAAGGTACACCCCAAAGATCTCACATACAACCATTCACACTCATACACCTAGAAGAAATATGGAACAGCCGATTAGCCTAATGTGTAGGTCTCTGATCTCTGGGAGGAAACCCACACAAGTACAGGGAGAACATGAAAACTGAGCTGAAGCTGGAACTCGAACCCAGGACTAACCAATACACCTGACATGTTGGGTAACATGGTCCAGTTTGACTGAAGTAAATCCTGAGTTAAGAGTTCCTCTTGAATTGATATAAAAAGAAAGAAAGAAAAAAAATGTATTTCATTGTGCATTCATTCATTACATTTCTAAACCGTACAATTCTAATCAGGTTCACGAGAGGCTGGCGCCCATCTCAGCCAACCCTGGACAGCTCGCCAGTCCATCGTAGGGCAGAAACATGCTGACGGCTATGTAGCTACTCTTGACGAAAGTCAGCCATGGTTCTTTTACATGAAGCTCTCGCCACAGACGGTGAGAGACATGGCAGGCCTTTGATAGCCCAGTTAGTTGCACTGGGGGGACAGCAGTGACAACCGTTGACAGTGGGTCTTGAACTCTCAACCACAGGATGGGTAATTCAGCACCTTTCCACTGGGCCACCACTGCCCACTTACATTGTGCAAACAATTACAATTTTAAGAATGTTTCATGTTTCTTCTTGTGTCTCGGGGAAAAAAAAAACGAGACTTTATTAGTAGTTTTCCTGCTTGTGTCACCTAGATAATTCCTACCTACAGACATCCAGCAGTTTTGTCCTTATGTTGGGGAGGGTTTCCTCTGTTTGTGTGCTGGAAAAATCCCGGAATTTCTCATTAGGCCGTGGAGTGAAGATACGGCGTGCTTGCATTTCATTTGCATGTCGTTAACTTGCCTTGCCGCCGTCAAGACAGCCCACCAAGCCTCGAAAAAAAAAAAATGTATTCTCCACTTCTTTTCTCGCAGACATGCCTGTGCCTCTCCTCAAGCTAGAAAAAAAAAGAAAAAAACAGCCTGCTTTTCATCCCAGATGTGTGGAAAGGGTCATAAACTCTTCCTGGGCTTTAGCTAGTCCCCCTCCTTTCCTCATCTGTAATTGGATGCAACAGCGCTTGTTGTAGAAAAAGAAGAAGAAAAAAAAAACGGGTGTCTTTTTCCGTCCTAGGTGCCTGGGACCACATTCACTTAAAAAAAAAAAAAAGAAAGACCCAGAGGAAAATATGGTGGTTGGAGAGAATGTGTGGCACAACAGTCAGACATCAGAAATGGTAATGTCTGATTAGCGACATACGCGTCAAAAAATAAGCAGCATTACAACAAAATCAATTAAAAAAAAAACCCCAGACGATGCATATTGTTAATGATTAACTAGGCCTATTTGTATTGCATTTAGGTGCAATCATACCTGGAAGATGTCTGATTATTCAGCACTCAGATGGAGATCCATCTGGAGTGTCGAGGCTTGTTTTTTATGCTAATTAGCAGGTGCTTCCAGGATAAAATCATGAAACCTAAGTTTGTGATACAGCTCCCCCTCTTTTTTAACAATCAATACGGAACATATAAGAGTATGAGTTTTGGTATGTACATGAAAAAATAAAGATGGAAAGAAGGGCAGAAATGAACAAGGGCTAGAGAGGAGTGTAGCGTATGTGTGTGTCTGTTAGAGAGAGAGAGAGAGAGAGAGAGAGAGAGAGAGAGAGAGAGAGAGAGAGAGAGAGAGAGACAAAATGTTTGTGTGCTTCTTGAGCCAGCACAGCAGGTTATTTCTGTATGCATGGTGCATCTACTCATTCCGTGAGGAACATCTATCATTTTAGTCGGTGATTAATGGCCATCCTGAGCTTGGCTAGTGCGAAAGCAAAAAAGCCTTAGAGAGAGTGTGCGTACGCAAGAGAGAAAGAGAGGGAGAGAAAGAGAGAGTGAGAGCGAGGGAAAAAACTGGGAATGAGAAAAAGATATGCTACTGCGACTGCGGCAAGTTGAGCCCTCAAACAAACTTGAAGCATAGCCCAATTCCCAAAAAGCCAATACAGACATTGTCCAGACGTCGGAAGACATAGTTGGCCAGAATTTAGCATCTTCTTTGATGACTGATTATTTGGATGAACATTTTTCGAAAGGGAACTGACATCACTTGTCTCACGCTTACGTAGGATCAACTGTACCTCGAACGAGATACTGAAGACAAAGATATCTAATTCAATTGAAAATAAATAAATGAATAAATAATCTGTTAATAGGTTACTGACATGACTTGAGCCGCTTTCCCTCCCACCTCTAGTTTAATTAAATAATTACCCGTCTTTCTAAGCGACTGAACCAGTTAGGGCTAACGGTGGTATAAATCAAGCGAAAGGGCATCTCCTGATACGTGAGTGGAAAAAAAATGCGCGATGCGGCAAGGGAGGCGAATAGAGGGACGGATTAAAATAAACAAAGGCTTGTGACGCATGGATGCCTGTATGGTAATAAGGAGAAATGCAGATGTATAGGTCACGTTTTTTGGTCCCCGTCTTCGCGGCCTGATTATTAGTCCTTGCTTTGATTCACCGTAGCACCATCTCCAGACAGAGACAATATGGCTATGGAAAGGTGGCGTTTTGACCAAGCAGTATGGATTAAAAGTGGATATTTGGAGTGAAAATATGAACGGATAGAGAAAATGAAAGGCATGATGTGCTGTTTGTAGCTTCAGAAGACCATCACATGTGGCCTTCCACTGCCTTAAGGTGCATTATGGGATACTTTTCTGCTTGTCACGGTTATAAAGAGTGGTTGCAGCTTGATCTTCTCTAGCTCTCTTATTTCACAAAGTGTTTTTGGCTGTAAAACGTGACATTCTGGGGAGGGGGATGGGGGGTTGAGTGTGAGCATGCTTTTTGATCAGCATTTTTGGGAATTGTTCAAATGCCTACCGAATCAGATTTGCGAACATGCCTGGTTTTATGCGTCGGCGCCAATTGAGATTTGGGGTCGTTTACAGTCAAGGGGTCAAAGAGTATATATTCAAAATAGGCTCCTGATTGGAAATTCATAAGAATTCTGAAGTCCTTCAAGGAGGATGGACAGGACGGAGTTATAGCTCAGTTGTAGCTTTGCTTCCGTTTTCTTTCCTATTAAAATTGTTGGAGATCAGGCTGACTGACTCCAGTATCTCTCTTGCAGTCCTCTCTGCATTTCCATTCTCCTCTCCTTCCACACACACACACACACACACACACACACACACACACACACACACACACACACACACACAGAGCTCTACGCTCTATTCAACCCCCACCCCCCACTGCTCCAACACCCACAACACGCAGCCCAGAGCAAAGAGGATTTCTTCCTGGCACTAATAATGAGATATATTTTTTTCCTTGAAGCCTGCCTCTACCGATATAATTCAACAGGGGAACCAGAAATACACGTGCATTATACATGTACGGTCCTGCGTTTAAAGCGAACCAACTCCAATACGTCATTTCGAACATCTGTGCTCATTTTCATGTGGATTTGTTCCTAAAGGGCGGCGAAGGGCTGAGCAGTGATATGGACAGGGTGATAAGGCAGAGATAAAGTTTGGGGTCTAGAGCTAGATCTACTTCAGTGCCTCTTAGGTTGACATGAAAGAAGAGAAAGAGAGTGAGAGTGAGCGCTAGGTATGCACCATGTGAATCTGCCTTGGTTGAAATGAGTGAATTTTTGAGGTTTGGTGCATGTTTGTACCATGATGCAATTCGCCACAACTTGTTTGCAGTGCACGGGTTTTCTTTTTTTCTTTCTTCCTCTTCTTTTGCTTCTTTTTCTGCTTTTTCTCCCCCCCCCCCTTCATTCACAGCTGTGTGTTGCATCCAAGACTTCGATTTAAGCATTTTGTGCTGAAAATACTAACACTATTGCCTATCTGCTATTAAACGTCACAAGACTGGGACAAGCAAACGTTTGAAATTATTGGGGGGGGAGGGTCCTTCATGTCTGAAGAGTTATTTAAATGTCCTTTAAATGTAATAAAACCCGCTGAAAAAAATGCATATATATATGCGTGTGTGTGTGTGTGTGTGTGTGTGTGTGTGTGTGTGTGTGTGTGTGTGTGTGTGTGTGCGCGTGCAGTAGAGAATATTTTTTAGGTTGTGCAGCAGTGGTTGGAAAAAAGCAAGTATTTACTATTCTCTGAGTGTCTCGTCAAGTCTCTCTCCATCCCTCACTATCTCCCTCCTCATCCTCTTTTCCTCCATCTCTCTCTCTCTTTCTCTCTCTCTCTCTCTCTCTCTCTCTCTCGCTCGCTCATTGAGAGATAGCTCCGGATTATAGGCATCGATGTGAAATGTTCAGGCTTCTTTCTGGAAGAAGCAGAGCACACGCGCACACACACACACACACACACACACACACACACACACACACACAAAATATATATTTATAAAATATACACAAGGCTTCCACTGAAAATAATGCATGAAAAACATAAAAACATGGATTCTACATCATACCCTACCTTGGTACCGCAGCCTTTTAAGACCATGAAATCCACAATAAAAAAAAAAGAATAACTTGCAGTGCTGAGATACTGGCTTCGTCTCAGTCAATATAGTTATGCCTGAAGAGAACTGTATACAGTGGTACCTTGACTTACGAAATTAATCCATTCCAAGAGCAAAGTTGTAAGTCGAATGTAAGTTCGCTAGATGAAACAACAATTCCCATCAGAAACAATAGAAAACCAATTAATCCATTCTAACCCCCTCCAAAACTCGTATAACCTGGCACAAACATGTATTTTTGACATAGTATAGTTAAGATAAACATAGCAATAACAATTACACAATAATAACACATTAATAATACTGTAATAAACAATAAATAATAATAAAACAAGAATAAACAATACAGTAAGTGTGTCTGAACTTAAGAATAGCACTTAACATTAACTTACAGTACTATTTTTTTACTTGTTATTTATTTATTTATTTAATTTATTGGATTTTTAAACGAGGCTAATTGGTGTGTATGACCTTGGGGAACATGCTTTTTTAACATGCTGGACCAGCTTTAAATGTGATTGCACATCCGCTACACCAGGTGGCAGTAGTGCTCTCACTGTGTTCTTTATGGTGTAGGGAAAAAGCACCGAACAAACGATATGAAGTGCAGTACTGTAAACACTATTTATAGTTGCGCGCGGGGCGCTGGTGATAGCGTAAAATGTTGTTTTTTCCTTTCGGGGGCATCACAGGAAATAATTGAGAAGCAATGCACAAGGCATTCTCAGAGTGCGGAGGAATATACGTGGAAGAATACAAGGCTAATCGGCCTGGAAAATCCATTTTCCCAGCAGAGCTTGTAAGTCAAATATTTGCTTGTTGGATGGGGCAGATTTTTGGCGGAATCGAAGCTCGTATCATGAAAAATCCATTATAGGAACACTCGTAAGTCGAGGTACCACTGCATATGATTATTATATGCTGCATAATATCTGATGTGATATTACAATTGATGCGGTGGTGATCAGTTAGCATGTCCGCTTCACAGCAGGAAGTTCTTGGGTTACAGTAGTAGGTTTGGCGACTGGGTTTCTGCGTGGGGTTTCATGGTCTCTTCGTGCTTGTGTGAGTTTCCTCCGGTTTCCACCCACATTCCAAAGACATAAGTATTAGACTAATTGGTGCTTTCAGATTGTCCCTAGGTGTTACATTTGTCAAGAAAGATCGTATATATGTGCCGACCTCTTAGCTGAAAAGATGGGATTTTTTCCATTTCATCAGTGACCCTGATGAATAAGCAATATACAGAGATTCCTCACTTTCCGTGGTTAATGGGGACCGAGACCTCCCCAGTGACCACCGATTTCAGCAAAGTAGGATTGACCCCCCCTGACTGACGTCCACGTACGTGTATATGTGTATATAATATCAATCAATATATATTCAATGCAATAAATGCTTACTGTATAATAACAATTAAAAATTCAAAAATAATGCATAAGATGTAAATATAATATAAATACACACACATACAGATGCACGCATGTGTGCGCACACAGATGTGCGTGCACACACTCAGATGCGCACCTCATAAAAATGTAAGTAGTTTTGTTGGGTTGATTTTTTTATTTGTTTTGGGTTTTTTTGCATAATTGGCCTTGTTTTGCAGAATTTTCCGAAACTTTTTCTATGCAGCGCCTGTTGAGAAAAGCTAGCAATGGTTCTTTTACATGTCTCTCACTATAGACAGTGACACACATGGCTGGTCTTTGATAACCCAGTTAGCTACACTGCTCCCTAATTTAGTCGTATCAAATTCCCACCCATCAGGTATTGCCTTCCCTATGGCATGACCAGCACCAACCAGGGAAAGGCAAAAACATACACACGCCCCCTCCACGACATGCAATGCTAGCCACCCGCTTCTTTTCTAACTGCAGCTCAGTTCGTATTTAGCCCCCTCGTACGAATGAGCTTACAGACACATCTGATTGGCTGGCAATCGTTGTGAGTGAAAAAGAAAGGACTCTTGGCCATGGATGGCTGTGTGCATTAAGTTTTGGCCTATTTTAATAAAAAAACACTTTTAGAAATAAAATTGAAATAAAAAGAATTTATTCAATACACTATATTATTGAAAACACTCGACATTTGCTGGCAGTAAGACCTCATTTTCATACACCATAGGTAAGGACTAAAACACTTAGGGATGCAGGCAAAGAGTCTTGTCAATCATTCATTCATTTTCTAAGCCGCTTAATCCTAATTAAGGTCGCGGGGAGGCTTGCCAGGCCATCGCATGGCCAACACTCACACAGCCATTCATACTTACACTCACATCTATGGGTGATTTGGAACAGCCAATTAGCCTACTGTGCATGTTTTTGGATTGTGTAAGGAAATGTACACTGCGACTGGTTAGTGATTGGCTAGGTTTGCTGTGATTGACAGAGAACCGAGAAATATTATTCTTCCCTTTCCAAAGAATCCAGTGAATTTTGCTTTCTTGGACCCCCAGGCTGCAGTATAGTCCAGATTTGAGTTTTATGGTGGTCAAACCTTCAAACATTGAGGAGCTAGATAAACTAGATCACATACAACTAAATAATATATATTTAACACAGTGACATGCCAAAGTTTGTTAAGACCAAAATTTATTGTGAAGTATGGGTAAATTACAAACAGAAGCTCATTGTCCTCCATAGGTTCTTTCATATTGAGAAAGGTTAACATCACAACATAAATTCTAATTAGTTAGAGGATTCTTGTTGTCAAGTTTGCATACATGAACATAAACCCCTGATGAAACACTATGTCACACTGCAGATCAGAGGTCATCAAAGAATCTTCCTTAATATCTACTGTACCTCCCTACACGTTTCATGAGAGAGATTTCCTTTTGGCTTTTCCCCTTTTCCAGGGGTTGCCCCAGTGAATGATTCGCACGTTTGATTTGGCATAGGTTTTTATGTCGGATGCCCTTCCTGACACAACCGTTTAGCAAGGGACAGAAGCACACTGATGGCTTTGCAGCCTACTCTTGTCAAAAGTCAGTAATGGTTCTTTTACATGCCTCCCACCATAGACAGTGAGAGACATAGCCGGCCTTCGATAACCCAGTTAGCTGCACAACCTTGTGGAGAGTGGGACTCGAACCCCCAACCTTAGGATCAGCGATCCAGCGCCCTATACCACGAGGCCACCACTGCCCCACTCCCTAAATGTTTCATCTCGTACCGAAATCAAACATACCTCTTTCAGTTGGTCAAGAACTTCTCATAGTAGTGTTAGGTGGTCATATGGACATGAATTTGATTATGAGTCTTCAGGAAGGTAGAGCTCTGAGAACAGGGTTGATGTTGGGTCCATTCATTTCTACTTGCCAGACTCTTATGCTATGCTTTGCTGTGAACCATGGTTCAATTCATTTGTGACAAGAACAATATTTTTATGATGGTCCACACCATAATGATGTTGGGTGTGTATATCAGTAGTGTAACCATAAGCTCAGGACTGAATGAGGATAATGGTGTTGCCCCCTCACAAGTGCAAGGCTCTTGGTTCAATCCTGAGCTCAGGTTACTATCTGTGAGGAATGTTGCACTTCCTTTCTATGTGTGCACCAGTTTACTTGGTTCTCCGGTTTCTTCTTGCCTCTCCCCAAACAGTATGGCTGACTGGTTTATCAGTATTGCTGCCTGGGTATAAAGTACATAATAAAGATTATAGTATGAATTGTTTTGGCATGATAACAGAAGGACATACACCAATGTACTTCTCTTTACTATAGAACATACCATCTCTCGCCAGGAACTCATTCACTTATTTGTTCATATGCTGAATGATTTAATCCTACTAGGGTCGTGGCTAACTCTCAGCTGACTCAGAGTAAAGGCAGAGTATACCATGAACAGCTCACCAATCCATGGCTGGACGACACAGAGGGGCAATCCAGAAGAGCCAATTAGCCTAACGTGCTTGTCTCTAGAGGACATCAGAGTACATAAAGGCTGTTGTGAAGCTCAGTAAGTTGAAGCTTCCCAAACCCATATTGGTACTCTCTATCCCACCAGTAGGTGAGATATATTGTACATGATAGGTTTATGGATTTACCAGCTCACGTTGCATAAAAGCAGACATTTTTGTCCATTTTGAATTAGTATCTTAAAATCCAAACAAGAGGCATGTATATAATTTTCATAATAATATATTTGAAAAATATCTTTATAAGATTTTAATGAACTACTTTCACCCACAGTATTCACATTGTCCAGAATTCATAATATTTTTTGTCCGGTTTATGCCAATTTCAACACATGCATTACTTTTGAAATTTGTGTGCTAAAGTTGCTATTGTCTTTGATTGATTGATTCATTCTAAATTCCTGTTTCATATGCATATTCCTAATAAAAAAGAAATATCTCCTGTGTATTATATATCGGGTGGCACAGTGGTATAGTGGTTGGCATGTCAGCCTCATAGCAAGAAGGCCCTTGGTTCGATTCCCGGCCTCAGGTGTTTCGGTGTGTAGTATGTATGTTCACCCTGTGCTTGCATGGGTTTCCTCTGGGTATTCCGCTCTCTTCCTACAATCCAAAGACATACACATTAGCATAATTGGATGTTCCAAATTGCCCTTAGGTGTGAGTGTGAATGGTGGTGATAGGCCTTTCTGTGACTCTTTTTGTGTATGTATGCTCTCAAAGTTACTCTATATTATTTTCAAGCTTACAGTACACTACTTTTACAACCTCAATGAAACCCAAAAGAACTATAAGTCGCCAATGTCCAGTGTGGTGGTTTGCTAAATAACTGTGATGTATGAAACCAAAAATCTCATCTCGTATCTTGCATCCTTTCACCCTTGTACCATGGCAGCCAATTGTATCTTCTCATGATCCGGGTGGTTTTTGTATGATTTAATGTGAATGAGGATCCGGTTTGCTTTTAGTCTACAGGATGCTGAGATAACTTCTCAGGTTTAAAGGTTCATGATGTGCCTTCACAGCAAGCCCGATAATATCTCATGAGACGTCAGGCGAGGCAGTTCCTGAGGCAGTTCCTGTAGCTGTGACTCAGAGTGAGCTTGGCCGGAAGGGAGGCCAGGAGAGACTGCAGGATGTTTTGGATAAACAGGGAGCAAAACCAGCATGTGTGGTAAAGCTAATGAGCTACAGCTAGGAAAATGAACTTGTTCCATAGCGCCCCACAGGCATCCTGCTCTCACCGGGAGCAAGTAGATTGAACGTAGCTTGCTGGACACCCGATTGAAAGACTGAACAATTTGTACAAATACAATATTTATTTTGCGGGACTTGTGTGAATTTTTTTTAAATTCTGAGTAAATTACAAGGTTGAAATGGTGTAAATAGCTCAGTCTGACTAAGGATGAATCATAGAAAATGCTGTTTTTTTTCTTGGTTCATTCTTAAATGTAGTGCCATGCGCAATACACGTAACAAATGCTAACCTTAAAAATCTCAAGTTGGTCGACTTTCAAGAAGGGAATCTTAATGAAACACTGTGACTTTACTAATTTGAAAACATATAATTCTTCTATTTTCAAATGCCCCTGAGACTCCAGTCTGAGCAGACCACTTTATTCAACCAATCAACTAATTACTGAGGCTTTCATAAGCTATATTTGCGATGTGAAAAGAGCTCACACAAAAAATAAAAAACGTGTGTTGGGCTGTGGTCAACCACAACATCCTACAGAATGCACTGCCTATATTTTTTCAAGATCTCTATAGTCTTAGGCAGTTGTATACCGCAAACATGGCCCTTCCTGTAAGCACTGGCAGTATCTTAGATACTTTGTAGAGGGGGTTGGGTACGACACAGGGATGATCATCAGTACAAGCCTCACATTATGCTGCCAAAGGTTTGACAGAAATGAAGTCTATAGAAGTTTGCTTGGTAAATACCAAACAACATTAACTCTTAGAACTGATTTGTTGGAAGATGTTGACTGTTTCATATCCCAGTGACGTATTAAAGCTAAGGTTGGACAATTTCTAGCTATTTAGTATGTACAAATTGTTGTATTGCTTGACATTGCCATACACCCCGACAACAATCAATGACTGATAAAAGCTAAGGAAGATCTGAAAAGTGTGTCAACGCAGGATATTTTAATTCCAGGGAAAAAAAAAGTCAGCTAATCACTATCTCCTGGAGAATATCCAACCAAATGCTCCTGTGTATCCCTACAGTTGGAGCATGTGTGGAGAAAGTCATGGGTTTGGCAGGACCCCTGAGGGCAGGGATTGCTTAGCTGGAACCTTGAAGAAATGCTACTGTTTAATTTTCCTAACTTTCCAAATTACCGAGCCCAATTTTAATGCATTTGTTCTATTCCGTTATTGGCTCTGTAATGACAAAGCTTTTGCAATAAATTCTATGGCGGATGCTTCATATGAATTATAAAACCTTGATCGCACACAGCTTACTTCATGATCGATGATTTTTTTACCTTCTGAAAGTGTTCGATATAATTTCACTGAAGTTCACGTGAGCGCCGAGGCTCTATCTTGAGAACTGGGATGCTGTAGCTTCCATTCAAGTAAATTTTGGATATGCTGAAAATTATCACATTTTTGCCTTCCCTATCACACGACCACCACCAATCAGGGAGGGGTGAAAGTATTCGTACACCCCCTCCGTGACATGCAATGCTAGCCACCCACCTCTTTTCGAACTGTGGTTCAGTGCCTATTTGGGGGAAGTCTATCACACTCAGACAGAAAATGTTATCCGCCCCCTCATTCAAATGATTTCACAGTAACCCATGATTGGCTGGCGATCGCTGTGAGTGACAGGGAATGGGCGTATTCCATCTCTCCCGCGAGAGCTCGGCCACTTAGTTCCCATGGACTCTCAGTCATGGATAGCTGTGGTATTAACCTGAATTCCAACTTGAGATCTCTGGGTTAATAGTCACGCACCTTGTTGATGTGCCACTTGGGGGCTGAGACTAACAAATCTAACCATATACATGTAGTTACTTGCTGGTAAAAATGTACAGTGAAAGTGAGGGACTGCCTCCAAAAAAATCTGCTGGAACGATTTACGGAATAGCTGCCGTAGTCCCAGTCATATGCACGGTTCTCACATGTCAACTGATCTTGTGAGACCTGAGCGTAAAATAAAAGAATAAATATACATTTATTCATTCATTCACTGAACCATTTAATCCTACTACAATTGTGGCGCGACAGAAACCTATCTCACCCGACTCGAAGTGAAGCAGGGTACACCCAGAACAGCTTGACCAACCATTGCCCAGCCAACACACACAACCATTTACTCGCACAATCACACCTATGGGCAATTTGGGACAGCCGATTAGCCTAGTGTGCCTGGCTTTGGATTGTATTAGAAAACTGGAGGATCCAGAGGGAACCCATGCAAACTCGACACACAATTGCCCTCACCGAGCCCGGGACTCAAACCCTTGACCTTCTTGCTATAACTACTATGCCATCCTGTATGTGAAACTTTGAATTCCTTCTTTCTTTCTTTTTTTTTTAATCAGTACATTATATTTAAATTTTCTTCAATTGCTACTCTAGAGAATTTTTTTATATATTTGTCTTTTTGGGATTACATGTGAGAGAGGGACTTGTGATGAAATATTTGGTAATCTCCATCAAAAACACGTCCTCATGTTAGTGCCACTAGTTCAGAGTCTAAGAATGTGATTAATATTTTGAAAAAGTAAAATGGTTTGATTTGGCAAAGGATACTGGGAATCCCTGCTAGCCCCACTACACACCCCCGCTACAATTATTCTTTACAGCTACATTATCTTCTATAGTATAAATTCTATTGCTTGTCTATATTTTAGCAACACCATGGTGGATTATTCTTCGCAAACACTGATTATTTTGCAAAGGTCATAAACGTTTCGGTGCATTAATTGAGAGCTAAATCCATTCTAGCAAAACAAATTACTACGAAAACAACTGACTGAATTCCTATTAGGGTCGTTTGGGAGTGGGTGGGAACTATCTCAACTGCCAGAGTATGACCATTGCAAGGCCACTCACGACTGGGGTAATTTGGAACAGCCAATTAGCCTAATGTGTATTTAGACTGTGGAATGAAACTGGATTACCTGGAGGAAACTCACGCAAGAACACACAAAAATGCCCTTGCCAAGCCTGGGACTCGAACCCAGAGCTTTCTTACTGAGAGGCAGAAATGCTAACTATTGCACCACTGTGTCACCCTGGTTGAATTATCAACTGTGCAAATATCTCAAATGTGTCTCTGCATTGTAATTCTGTGCATAGATTCCCTTACAAGCCTTTTATTTTTACTGAGTGAACCAGATCCCATCAAACTCTACAACTCTGTCGTTGCCAACCTGTTCGAGAGAAAGATGGAAGGACGGAGTAATAGACCCACCCCATGGATTCAGGCAGGATTTAGCAAATCCAGTCTTGAGAACTGACAACTCTGGAAGAGTTACAATCCTTTCCTTCTGCAGACACATACAGTCCAGCTCAACAGCTAATGGGAACATCGTTCATGAAGCCAGATCAGATGGGAGTAGTAGACCCGTGTCAGGTTTGTGTAAACTACACCGCAGTAGTCTGATCTATAGGCTGCCTCTAAATTGATAGCGTCACCTAAATTGTCCTTACATGGATTGGATTGCGTTTACCTTCTGGATGTTCTACACAACGGCCTTTCACACCTATTACTGAGTTCATTCATTCATTTTGCGGGACTGCTTTATCCTATTAGAGTCGCAGAAAGGTTGGGGCCCATCTCCATCAACTCTTGGCGAAGGTGGATTACACCCTGAACAGCTTGCAAGTCCATCACAGAGCCCCCCCCCCCCCCCACCACCACACACACACACACACACACACAAATCAATCACAAACAAAACTAGGGGCAATTTCAAATAGCCAGTCTAATGTGTAATTTAATTTAATTAGTCTACTAATATGTGCAGGTCTTTGGACTCTATGAGGAAAATGGTGTAACAGGAGGAAACCTACACTAGCATGGAGAGAACATGAAAACTAGAAACAGAAATACAAGAAATAATATTTTTTTTCTTTCTTTTTTTTTATCTCCAGAATACGTGGTACGTCTTTAGCACTAATTAAGATCTATGGGTGGCAGAGTAATGTTTTGGTTAGCATGTATACCTCACAGCAAGAAGGTCCTGGGTTCGGTTAAGGAATTTCTGTGTGGATTTTTTTTTTTTTTTTTTTTTTTTACATGTCCTCCCAGTGCTTTCATGGGTTTCGTCTGACAGTTCAAAGACATGTACACTAGGCTGATTGACGAGTGCAAACTGTCCCTAGGTGTGAATGTGAATGGCTGAGTGTGTGTTGCCCTGTGGACTAGTGAACCGTTCATGGTGTACACCACCTTTGACCACAGTGAGTTGAGATAGGCTCCAGATTCGCCGCAATTCTCGTAGGATTTAATGTCTAGTCAAATGAATGAGTAATTAGGCTGTGTCCTCTGGATCAGTTTAGTGAGTTGTGTATCCAGGAAAACTCAAAATTCACAATGTTTGGTTGGATTGTTTAGTGTTTCAAAGGCCTTTACTTCTGCACTCGAAATGCACTAGAGTTTTAATGAGGGTGGACTAAGATCAACTTTCTCAGACTGGGTGTTTGGTAGGAATGAAAGTTCTTTCCTGTTCAAAAGAACCACGCCTTTATTGGAAAATGGATCTGGGATGAACCCTACTGAGGTCACAGAGAGGCTTGAGCCGATCCTGAACCCTGAACAGCTCATCGAACTATCACTGGACCACTCAGATTTCCACCGAGGGGCAATATTGTACCTGGTCAGCTGAATGTGCATGTATTTGGACTGTGGGAGGAACCTGGTGTACCCAGAGGAAACCCACACAGAGACATAACTTCTGACATGGGACCCTGACCCAGGATCTTCTTGTTATAATTTGGAAGCATTGAGCATGACATCAATATGCCACCAAAGGGTTCAATTCAAAAGAGTTCACGTGGATAGAAGGTTGGCACTGAATCCGATTGAGAGGGAAGTTCTACCGCTTAATCTTACTAGGGTCACAGGAATGCTTGGTGACTATGTCAACCAACTCTGGTCTAAGGCGGGGTATACCCTGAACAGATCACTAGAACATTGCAGGTCAAACAGACATATGACCATCACACTCATGCCTTGGGGCAATTTGGAACAGCCAGTTTGCCGAATGTGCATGTCGTTAGACTGCAGGAGGAAACTGGAGTACATGAAGGAAACCAACACAATAATGGGAAGAACATGCAAACTCCACACAGAGGTGAAGGACACCCAAGGCCGAGACTCAAATCCAGAATTTTTCTGCTGTGAGGTGGACGTGCTAGGCAGTCGAAAAGTAGATAAACAAATCACGCTGTATGTATTCTGAGAAGATTGATTGGTTCTTCACCTCATGTTTCATCCAAAAATCATGATATAGGGTCAAATCAGCTTGTCTACTGAACCACGTTAAGGGGTAAACCACACCCGTCCTGAGACAACCTTGCTTTAGCGGCTCTCCCTCAGACCAGTTGATTCAGTCCACGCACTGCTGAGCGGTTTTTGCTGTGTTCTCACCTGCCAAGAATCCAAAAAAAAAATGAACAAGTATTTGATTTAACCGAATTAACTGACACAAGTGTAAAACCAGTCATTTCAAATCAATCAAACTGTTCTCTTGTACTCTAAGTATGATGACGCCGGAATGGAGTTGAAAAACTTGTAGCGTGTGGCAGGTAATTTCTGGTGTGCGTTCCCCTTTAAGAAGCCCCCCCTTCCTGGACAGCAGGGGGAGGGTGAGTAAACTCCCGGAACAGCGATTGAAAAAAAAAAAAAAAAAAAAAAAAGCAGCTCTCGCGGCGGACTGTTTCAAGTCCCCCCCCCGGTAGAAACTGTGCCTGATTTGTGGCCGATGTTGGAGATGTAAAAAAAAAAAAAAAAAAAAAAGAAAAAAAAAAAAAACCAGGAGGAGGAAGAAAACCACACACTACCCTGGGTAGCTATGGAGATGGAGCCTTTTCCTGGCCGCTTTCTTTGACAGGCGTCGAGTAGGGGCTTAAAAATCTTTCAAAAACGGAGTCCAACATGTACGCCAAAGGGAAAGGAGCTGTGGTGCCGTCCGATAGCCAAGCGCGAGAGAAGTAAGTGCAAAATTTGTGCGTTGTCACGGAAACCAAACCTGCAGTTAAACCTAAACGCTGACTTTACCTGTGCGAGCTGCGTGCGCCGAGAACGACTTTACAAACTTGTTCAAACTTTGTTCGAACTTCTCGACCCGACCTTGTAAACGTCGCTTGTTGTTATGTTTGTATTTTGTGTATTAATTCCTTTTTTAAACGCACAAAAACTGCTTTTTTTGTGTTGTTTACGTTGTTGTTGTTTACGTTGTTGTTGTTGTTGTTGTTGTTTACGGCTGGTGAGCCTCTCACGCGCTCGTTTGAACCCAAGTCGACTCGGCGTGTAGACGTTACTTGAGATCAAACAAAATAACAACAACGATGATGATGATGGTGATGATGATGATGATGATGATAGGTGTGTTTAAATTTCTGCATCCACGCGAGTTTGTCCCTGATGCGCGTGCATTTATTAGGAGGGAGTCCGGGGAAGAAAACAGAACCCTGGTGCATCGTTTAATAGCATTTAAAAAGGCGCGTGCATGCTAAAGCGCTGCAGCTTTAGCACATAGGAGTGTTGTGACGTCACCTGGTTTTGGTTTTGCATTATCCTGTGAATGTGTTTCATTCTGTTTGCACTCTTTTTTTTTTTTTTTTTTTTTTAAGTATTATTATTTTTCCTCCTCCAGTTTGCAAGTTTGAGTTTCTGGGTCTTTTTGTATTCTTTGATAGATGGACAAGTGCTGCATCAGAATACTTTATTGATCCCAGAGGAAATTGTGTGCACACAGTTGCTCAGTACAAAGTAGGAGTGAGATAAAGTGTCTATAAAGAAAATAGAAAAAGGTGTGTGTGTGTGTGTGTGTGTGTGTGTGTATATATATATATATATATATATATATATATATATATATATATATATATATAATATACACACACACATATATATATATATATATATATATATATATATATATATACACACATATATTGTGTGTATATGTAATATGTGTGTACATATAAAATATACTGTATATAAGTGTTATATATATATATATATATATATATATATATATATATATATATATATACATATATTGTGTGTATATGTAATATGTGTGTACATATAAAATATACTGTATATAAGTGTTATATATATATATATATATATATATATATATATATATATATATATATACACATATATTGTGTGTATATGTAATATGTGTGTATATATAAAATATACTGTATATAAGTGTTATATATATATATATATATATATATATATATATATATGTATATATGTGTGTGTGTGTGTGTGTGTATGAAATATGCTGTTTGTATGTAAGTCTTATTTTAGAGGTTATTAATACCTATGTAAACAAGATACAGAATGAATCCTGTCAGTGATATGATGAATAAAACTTGGATAGGAAGTTAATTGATTTATTTTTATTTTTTTTGAGTGGAAATACAACATGCATGCGTTTACATATATATCTGGTTATGTGTGTGTGGTAATATATGGTGTGTATCCTGATAATACCAGGTAGGTAGCAATTCACTACCTACATACAGGTTGTTGGATTTCCTGGTCATGTGACCATGCTATGATATGAAAATTGTTTACATTGTCGCCATTTCTTTTAATTAAGAACTCGGAATGTACACTTTAGATGCACTTGAACATGCATCTTGACTCTCATTCTTGGTCAGGTGTGTGTGTGTGTGTGTGTGTGGGGAGGGTGGTGGTAAGGGTACTGTCCAAGTTTCGGTTTTAAAAAGGCATTATCGTAACATTTCTCTTCTTGGCTTGTCCAGTGCTGCACTAATGTCACATGCGGTGCCCTTTTTAAACTTCTCAAGACTTGTTTCCCAAAAGTCTTTGAGGAAGAGCGTGCACTTCTTGAGACAGTATTTGCTCGACTGTGTGTGTGTGTGTGTGTGTGTGTGTGTGTGTGTGTGTTGAGGTCTCAGCTTTGAATGTTTACACAATCTCTTGCATTACTGATAGTGTTACTCCTGCCTCCACTTCCTATGCCGGGCTGGCGAGTCGCCCCACTGGACCGTAGTGGGCGCCAATATTTATTCACAGACCCCTTATCACTTTCGCTGGGCCTGATCCCCTTTATACATCTTGACATCATAGCTACTTTGCGTGTTTCCCCGCCCATTAAAACTCCATAAAGGCAAAGCTCGCATAGCTGAAACAGAAAAGATGAATAAATGACATCACAATCTTGCTAAAATAAAGTGTGGCGCCATATGCTAAATCTTCTAGTAGTGTAAGATGGGTATTGCAGCACATCTGCCATCATTAAACACATCTGGATTTGTTGTGTGGGGTGCTATTACTTTTACCTAGTCTTGATTTTATACGCAGTTTTTAGTTGGTGGTCCACCACAATATGTCCAAAACCAGTTATCTGTTTTTATGATCAGTGACGATTGACTGAACGTTAGAGAGGCCTTTTACAGAAATTTGCCTAGGCTCAAGATTTGTCGTACGATACGAAGACTTTTCCTCAAACATGTTCTTTTTTTTTTTCACACAAATACTGAATTTCTTTGTGTGCGAGCTTCTTGGGATAGTTCATGAAATAATGCATTTGAATCCAGCTTGGTTTCCGAGGTTCATCGAGGTCGAATTAGTCTAAGCCGTAGCCTAATGGTTAGACAAGTGGCTTTGGGACTTAAGGGTCGCTGTTTCGATTCCCGAACCAGCAGGAAAAAAATGTGTGGCAGTGGGGAATTGAGTAGTACCTTTGCTTCCTTCACATAAATGGCTGAAGTTTCATTGAACAAGGCATCTAACCCACAACTACTCTCCAGGTCCCTCCAATGTGCATGGCAGCTCACTGCTCCGCGCGTGTGTGTGTGTGTGTGTGTGTGTGTGTGTGTGTGTGTGTGTGTGTGTGTGTGTGTGCGCGCGCGCTCACTTTGGATGAGTTAAATGCATAATACACTATATCAAAAAAAAAAAAAAAAAAATCGAACTTGATAGTTCTGCCCTAAAACGTTAGCAGTTCTTTAGCTAATGTGGAGAAATTATTGTGGGAAGGTGCTTGCCAAGTGTTTGTGCCACAGTGCTTCAGATCTTTACTCCGTTATTTGAGATGTTGGAAGTGCCGTTTTTGGAACTGGTTTGGCGTTAGATTGGTATAACATGATTTTGCTGGTGGGTGGAGTTATGCTAATATTAGCATTGTTAACCTGTCTTAATGAACCCGCTGTACGTTTTTAAAAGACTGAATGATTTGATTTGTACCAAAAACGCTTGCGTTAGTCTTGCTAATTTCATAAGCCATCGTCTGTCTCTGGTTGTTTCACTCGACGATCCTTCGAGTTGGTTCACCTGACGTCACGTTTATAACGGGTGAATTGTCACACTGTGGAAGTGCAGTAACAAGATGTATAAATTCTTACTTGTAAGGCAGATTCAGATCTAGCGTGTAACGTTTACAGTTAGAACCATATCCGTACCTTAGAGAGCTTTAAAATACAGGTGTTTTTAAAAAATACAAACCCTGAGCTCTGCATGGTACATATACATCCTGAAAACTGGTTGTTTAGCTTGTGAGTTAGCTTGCTAATTTGTGTATGAGCACCACGCCCAGTCCGCTATGCAGACACATTGATTTATCTGTCAATTATTTTAAATTAGCGTTGTTGTTCGAGTCCAAAAACAGCAGTGCGGTTCATGTGCCCTTTGCCGGAATGTTTTTCCACCCATAGGAAATTTGCTTGGTTTAGTCACACAGATAGACGACTGCAGTCAGCAGGCTAAGCACTTGGTTTGCCATCATGCAGTGAAAGTTTTGCGGTTTAATAATCAGGAACTAGAGTTGAATAATGAGGTAATGATTTGCTCGACATTACTATTGTACTCCCAAGCTTTGTACATTTGACTGTTTCCTTTGCTTTTATGGGGTGGGGGGATGCATTCAAGAGTTCCCCATTAGCTGATTAATAGGATCAGGTGTATGAAATAACCCGAGTGGAGGAACCCAAGGACCACAGGAGAGAACGAGAACCACTAATCAGGGATGCTGTTTTATCCGGGTGTCCTTGCTGAATTATTGACGGGACAGTTGGAAACATGATTTTCCTAACTGGTCCCTTTGAAGGATGCTTATGTGCAGCCTGGCTTCATCCATGTTTTAAAACCGCCTTTTGTTCAGGGGTCTCCGGCGATGTGTCAGATGTGCTCAGAGGATTTTTCTTTTTTTTTTCTTTTTTTTTCCCCTTAAGGTTGACATTGAGTGATCAGCATGGGGTTCCCGTCTTGTTGATTTAAAGTGTTTACGATGCAGGACTCTGGCGTCCTAGACATTTTCTGATTTTGTTTTAATGCATTCTAATTCGAAGTAGTCTATGAAACCTCTCTCGTCTGCGTTGTGATCCCACTGTGTTGTAACCGTCGTGCTTTGGCTAAGGGAAGAAAAGAAAGGAGAACAGTAGTTTGTGACTGCTGCACCTGGCATTACGTTGCAAGCCAAGCATCCTGACCTGTGTTTAATCTTCCCCTCGTGTACAAGACTCCCGACAGAGAAACAAGGTGTCCCAGTGAAGCCGTTCTCCAACAGGGGCTAATAGGAAGTCTTGCGTCCTGTCACTCCTTCCTGTACCATCTTGTAGCACTTTCTCTCACTTAATAGCCAGTCTAATATCCCGTCTCTCCCTCCTGTACCATCTTTCTTAGAATAAACCCTTGCGCTCCAAGGCTTTTAGACCTGCTGCAATTCCCAATCAGTGCTACAGTCAACCCTCTACATTCAACCTGGCATGGCTCTCTGGGGCAAAAGGCAGTAAGGCAGCAAAGGGGTGTGAGTGAGAAAGGGAGGGAAAGAAGAAGGGAAGGCAATGAAGAGTTGTGATGGATTTGTCCCCCCTAGCATTCCCTCGAGCAAGCCTCTATTCAGGTTTTTCGAGAAGCAAGAAAGCCAAGTTTCGTGTCAGCAAGAATTCCTCGTCATCGTTGCCGCTTCTTCACCTCCGAGAATACCACGCGCTTTCAGATTTGCATACTTTACCATTGGGATGTGGCCATTTGAATTGGAGGAGGAGCAGAGCGTATACTGAGAGTTCTTTTTGTCTTGAAATGGATTTGAATAGGGTTAGTTTGATTTGAATATAAGAATTTGAGTAAAGAATAGTCTGTCATTATTATTTCTTTTAAGTGAATGAAATCTTTCAAGTTGGGGCTAGTCTTTCTAGTGTTATTTAGGCGCTTGCTTACTCTCCCCTACTCCACAAGGCTTTCTTCTGCTGTATGTTAAACACTACATTTAATTACGTGTTTTTAAAATATAGTATACCGGGAAAATCTTCTCTTGTTAAAGCTAGCCATGTTTGTCTTTAAAGACAGGGATCCAACAGATAACCAACGTGTCCAGAACTTTTTTTTTTTTACTCCCCCTGTTTTTCTTTCTCTTTTTAATCTTACACTTAAGCTAAAACTAAGCTCCACCCTTCAGTCATTCTCAAATCCGCACTTATGGATTTCCCAGCAGTGGAAGTATCAACGATCAACCCTTCCTTGGAAGTCAGTGGTTTATCTTCAAAAATTGTTTTGGAGGAAAAGTGACAAAATCTTAAACTTAGCCATTGATGATTGAAATTTGCATGACCAAACAGCCACTCTGGAGAAAGTTAACTAACAAATAAAAGAGGAGTGCTAGGATGTCAATTTTGTGGTGTGTCTGTGTGTCAACTGAATCCCAGGATTGATGAACATCTACTTTTGGGCATTAGTGCATGAACAATCTATTTATATGCATAATACATATCCGAGTCTCTCGAGCCATCTTCTGGCCACGTGCCCAATCAGCATCCAGTTTTCAAGGCAGGCAGAATCATAAAATCATCCATATACAGCTCAAGATGTTCACATCAAACATTATAATTGGTAGAAACGTGCTCGTGGTTACTTTGACTATAGCAAAGCATGGTAGCTAGTGTCAGACAATGTTTGAGTAGCTACTCATCTTGGTAGACTCTCGTGTTTACACAAAATGGTGTGAGAAAACAAAAACACAGCGTGTGACAGCTCCCTTGTTGGCAAGAAAAAACACCTTGCTGATGAGAGAGGTCACCAACCTGGGACCTGGAGGTTCTGCCTCCTGGTTGACTTCCACTCCACTCCATTCTAACCTTAACCCTGACTATGACCATCAAATCATCGCCTTAAGATGTTCTTCAACTAAAATAATTGTTAGATTGTGGTCGAGGATGCAACCTGCAGTACGGTGGGTATCTGGAGATAAGTTTGGTGACCACTGATGTGTGGTGTGTCGGACATTGAGAGTGGACGGCTTTATTCAACAGGGAAATACCACATTGGGTTTCATTTCTGTCAGGTGAATCTGAGGCTAGAATGGGTGTAGAGTCAACAAAACTGGCAAGGTCAAATTGCTTTAAGATTCTTGTTGTATGATGTTTTTTGCTAGATGGACTGGATGGACCCTGCTGTGGCTTTGTGCTTCAGATCTTGTCTTCCTGAAACACTGGCCCATAAAATGCAACTTTACCCAACTACGACACAATGAGAAGTTCTTGGTTTTGTTGGAAAACCCACATCCCTGCGTTTATGGCAGTCATTGAGGTCCCCCCCACCCCCATCTCTCAGCAGGACACTTTTGCCATGCCATGAATTGGTCTCTCACGCCTTTGCTAAGCTTGTATATATGGAAGGCTCCTTCCTGTCTGTTGTCTCCTTGTTTATCAGACATCCAGGGACAAGTCTGATCAGAAGGTTCTGCCCAAGGTATTTATGACTTGGGATGAAAAGGAAAAACACCATAGGCACAGTTTTAGCATTGGTATATTTTGAAATTGACTTCTTTAAGACATGCAGATTTTTCATTCTTTGAAAGTGTTAACCTTAGGCTGTCCGGCACGACGCTGGATGCATTATGCAACTGTGTTGGTGAACTTGAATGAGCTTGGTGATCTTCTAGGAGACCTATTCAGACCTGTTCACCAGTCTGAGGACTTCAGGAAACCGGGATAAGCTGCAGCCACTCATATTTTCTTTTTTATTCCATTCTTTTTTTTGTTTTTTAGTTGACTGTGGACAGGCAGATAGAAGTCAATGTTCCTCCAAAAATCTAAAGATCAAAAAGCCAACAAATAAAAACAGCTAAGCAGTTTTGCCAAGAGAGCTGGGGTTATTTTCTTTCTGGCTATATGTAAACAAACAACAGGGTCAAAGAAACCAACACTGGACTAAATCTTTATCCCCGGCACTCTGTCTGGTCCAACACACATGCAACAGAATCAGTAGATGGGTGAAGACAAAGGAGGGGTGGGAAAATGCCTTCATATTACATGGCATCGAGCAAATGTTTTTGAATTAGGAGTTTTTTTTGCCCTGGTTTGTATGTGGTGACATTGGCGCGATAACCTTGTAATTATGAACCATGTCCAAGCACTGTGTTGTCTCTACCATTTGTTTCTTGCACTGTGGTTGACAAGTCAGTAACTCAGGAAATGCACACGTGTTCTTTTGTTTGTCTGTTAATCACAGTTACCTGGGCAGTGGTGGCCTAGTGGTAAAGGTGCTGGATCACTGATCCTAAGGTTGGGGGTTCAAGTCTCCACAGGTTGTCACTGTCCCCCCCCCAGTGCAGCTAACTGGGTTATCAAAGGCCGGCCATGTCTCTCACTGTCCATCGTAACAGTGAGGCAATGTAAAAGAACCATTTCTGACTTTCGCCAAGAATAGGCTAACAAGCTGTCAGCGTGTTTCCGCCCTGCGATGGCCTGGTGAGCTGTCCAGGGTGTACTCTGCCCTCGCCCGGAGTTGGCTGGGATGGGCGCCAGCTTCCCCGCGACCCTAATTAGGATTAAGTGGTTAGAGAAATGAACAGTTAGCTGCCGGACAAGTAGACTCCACAATCAGACATGTGCTCTGGATGTAATACATTAACTCTTGAGCCCCTCATTCTGAATTTGACCTCATAGTCCCATTCACTGATCAGCTGTAAAGATATGATGAACACCAAAACTGCTGCGAACTTGCTTATATGTTCAGAGTGACGAAGAAAACCAGCCAGATGCTACACAACCTGATTTACATGTGTTGTGATGACTGAATGTGACATCGCCAAAACCTGAGGTGAAATAAGACGCAAACACCACGTGATGCATCAGAGACGCCATTAAAAAAAAAAAAGGGATTATTTTGTACGCACTACTCATTGTTGGCTAACCACTTCACCTTGAGTTGTTGCACTGTGTTAGCTGTTAATTTTAATAGTTTCCTTGCAAAACAAAACATGGCTCACATAACCGGTTAACATGTTTTTGATAGTTTATCTCACTGTTATCTCACTCTAAAAATCGTCATAAGTCATTAACGTCATTAACACCACGTGCTTCCCTAATTGTGGTGTATCACTGTTTCATATCACAAGTGTGTTTTCTTTGTTTCTTCAAATTGTTTTGTTTCTTTATTGCTATTAGCTTAATTTAAAATTTTTTTTATTTATTTGTTTTTGCTTTTCAGGTTGGCTTTATACGTCTATGAATACTTACTACATGTTGGCGCTCAGAAATCCGCACAGACCTTCTTGTCTGAGGTGAGTGTGTGTGTGTGTGTGTGTGTGTGTGTGTGTGTCCCAGTGAGCCCAAAGCATGGCAACGGCAGTTGAACCCTTGGGTCAAGAACACTTACGCAGTCCAGCATGCCCCCAGATAGCTAGTTTTAAATGGTAAACAAACCCCTGTAGATAGAGCGGCATGTGAAAGATAATTAATTGGGGGTGAAATTAATTGACTCGCCTTTGCCTGATCACTGTTTCCTGCCTACTGTGGGGCAAACATATGATATCACCCTGGTGTCTATTGCAATTAAACTGATGAGGAATGAACGTGGTTCAGGAGGTTATTCATGTCGTCATTATTATTATTATTATTATTATTATTATTATTATTATTATTATTATTATTACCCTCTCTGTGATTATTATCTCTTCGTCACCCATAGTCTTCATTTATTGCCGTTATCTTCATCTCCTCTACTAATGCACTGATTTGCTGAACCGGATAATCCTGCCCTAGTCCAGCCTGTTCTGGGTGAAGGTAAGGTACATACTGAACAATTCACCAGATAAATAGATGCCCAACCATTCACACTCCCACTCGCACCAAGGCGCACTCTGGAACAGCCCCTTAGCCTAATGTTTATGTCTAAGGACCGTCCCACGGACACACGGAGAACATGCAGAACCTCACACTGAAACACCCTTGGCAAAGCCCGGGACCCGAACCCAGGACCTTTGGACCTTTTTTTCTCTGAGGCAGGCGTGATAACCAGAAAACAAGCTTTCTTATGTTCTATGTCCCTGTTTTCGCTTTTCTTCTCCTTCATTTTCATATCTTTGCTTGGACCCTGGTAATCACTGCTTGCAGATATTATTATAAATACTCTTATTTTTATTCCCCCCTGTGTGTCGTTTTCTCTTGATCATCATCATCACACACTCATACTCTTGATTTATCATCATCAGTCAATGTCACCTCTTCTTCTCTTCTTCATTGCTTGGTGCCCGAACATCACTACATACCATATTTATTATATGTAATATTTAATTCTCACATCTGATTGGTTGATAGGTGTGGACTAATTTTTCAGCAAAGTAAAGCCCACTTTTTGTTATTGTTCCTATAGTAACAGTGTACTGTACACAGGAAGTTTTACTTTGACATCAGTGCGTGTGGTTAAGGGGAAAAGTCAGTATGTTGGAGTGCTAGCACCTTGTCGTAAAAGTATGCCGATTATCGTGTTGTGGTTTATTTTTGTTATTCTTTACAACAAAGTTGCAGCTTAGTAAATTTAATTCTGACTTTGGGGTTATAACTATGTATAAATATCCTAAATTCTGAGAAACTTTAGCATCTCCTGCTAGCAACCGTAATTCTTGCTTGTCTTAAAAGCATCAAGGAAGAACCGCGTCCCCGTGTCAGATGAGCAAAGCCACCCAAAGACACTTGGTGGGAAGTTGTCGAGAAACATTTACGGGCTTAATAGCCGAGGGATGTATGAGAAGAAGCCCGTGTGCTGTATGGATAGAGATCAGCTGCTCAGTGGTCCATTAGGAGAACGAATGAGACGATTCATTTTTGTCTGTGTTCAATATAGTGCGATGGGACGTGTGTTTGGAGCTCCTAACACTTTATCTCTGTATGTCTTTCAGATCCGGTGGGAAAAGAATATTACTCTGGGAGAGCCCCCAGGATTCCTGCATTCGTGGTGGTGGTACGTCGCTCTCGTTTCTCCTTTGGTCCCGTCTAGTATCGATCACCACAAGCACCGTTCGTCCCTCTGTCCCAGAACGATCCCATTCATCCCTTACCTGATTAAACGGGATGAGAAGGTGGCCTTAGTGTTCCTTTTCCATGACCCTCAGCCCTGTCCTCATTGACTCCGCCCACTGGAAGCAAACAAAAGCCCCAGATGGTGTAGTGAAACCAGGACATGCCCTCCCTCTTACCCCCACCTCCAACCTTTGTCTCAGGCTGCTTGTGTCCTTTTGTCCCCCCCCCCCAAACCCCAAGAGAGCGGATTAACTCTTTGCATACCAGTCTCCTTTGTAAGCGATGACCAAATCCCCCCCCAGCGTCCTCTGTCCTGTTGTTGGGGGCAGGCCGGTCAACAGCCTCAAGGTTTCCAGAGTTCACCAAGAGCCAAGAAGGGTTGTAGGCTTTGATTAAAACACCACCGCTGCCTCCGCCCATCCCCCACCTTCCTAATCATTTGTTCACCTGACTATTGATGCCTACTTCTAACCAGCTCACTTAACCTATATTTCTTTTAGCTTAATTAAACGATTGAGCCCATCGATCACTTCCTGATCCACTTGCTCATATTCTTTAAAGGATGGAAAGATGTGGTAGGAAATGTGTTCTGGAAAGGGCCGTCACAATATCACAATATTCTTCGGCGGTATTTTGATGGCTGAAATAAATAAATAAATAAATAAATAGTATGATGACAAATTGACTGGAAGCAGCTGATGCAATCAGCTGTTGATAATATTCTGATACAATTGTAATGACTCCAAAATTTAATATATAATTTTTTGTATCAAAAGTACTGTATATTTTTTTATTATAAATTATGAGAAAAATTTAAGTAATACATGTTGTGTATATTTTTTGAAGTTATTATAAATTATCAAAATTATTCATTGTACTGTAACAGTTAAATCATGATTTGTATATCGTGTCGATATCTATGTATCGTAATGCAATATTTCCATCGTAGCGTGTAGCCATTTCCTCATCACCCCATCTCTCTCTATCTCGTTCTCTGTGTGTGTGTGTGTGTGTGTATATATATATATATACATACAAATATATAAAATATGTGTCGTCCTTTCGGCTTTTTCCCTTTTACTCGGGAGTCGCCACAGCGAATCATCTGATTCGCACGTTTGATTTGGCAGAGGTTTTTAACGTCGGATGCCCTTCCTGTCACAACCCTTTAGCAAGGGACAGAAACACGCTGACGGCTTTGCAGCTCCTCTTTACGAAAGTCAGCAATGGTTCTTTTACATGCCTCTCACCATAGACAGTGACAGACATGGCCCGCCTTTGATAACCCAGTTAGCCGCACTGGGGGGGACAGTGACAACCTTGTGGAGAGTGGGACTCGAACCCCCAACCTTTGGATCAGCGATACAGCGCCCTATACCACTAGACCACCACTGCCCATATATATATATATATATGTGTGTGTGTGTGTTTATCGCAACCTCCTGATCCAGACCAACATATTTTAAACTTCTGTGAAATGATTGATGGTCGAGCTATGACACCCGGGTCAGATTTACGCGGAGATATTGCGATGTAACATAAAGCGCACACTGCAGGTCTGTGGGTTAAAGTATTTCGATGGTGCTGTAAAAATAAATACATTTATCAGACTTTTCAAACTTTAAAGTGGAAGTTATTTTTGTTAATTCCCTGAGAATCTTTTATTTTATTTGTTTTTTGTTTTTTGTTTTTTTGCTATCAGAAAGAAAAAGAAAAGGCAAAGAAGAAAAATAATTTAGAGCGATAAATATAGAGAAGACAAAAGAGCTTAATTATACACTTCTACACCAACAATAAATAAATAAACAGATATCAGAGTTATGCAGTTGGGATCATACATAAAACTATAAAAACATATTTTATATAATATGAACTTAAAAACAATGGAGTCACGTAAAAGCGTTTTCGACAAATGTACAAATTTGCTGAATTTTAAACAACACGGTTCTCAAGTTTGGTGTCAGAGGATGTTTAGTGCACGCCGCCATTCACACCACTCTTGTGTCATTAATTTAAAGAATATATATTAATTGTAAAAAATTTCTCAGAGTCCACATCATTCACAATAACGAAAATTCCAAGGATGACCGTAAAAACACCATATAAAACAACATACAGATATTCGGCCACCTTTGCCCCTTACACCTCAAAACATAACACAAGAAAAAAACCTGCCCCCTGTTGTTTCCTGGCTGTAGGAGATGGACTTGATGCTCTTGGGTTGCAGCCAAATCCTAAAAGAAGAGCAACTGACATGAAAATGAAGCGCTGCCAATTAGCATCAGCGCATTGACATCATGGTTGTGTCTCTAAAGAGCACTTCGTGGTGTCATGCAGGATGCCAGCAGGGGGCGTCTTTTTTTCCCCCTTCTATTTATTTTCCTCTGGTCTCTTTCTATGTGTCAGCTAATTGCCACTGCACTACAAATTATTCATTATGTCCTTTTATATTTTTTTATTTATTTATTTTTTTTACTCTTAAAGTTTTGGATAGAAATTTGCACATGTTTTCAGCCGTTTGTTTATTTTTTTCTTTCTGCAAGAGTTTCTCCAACAGCCCACCTCCTCATTCACAGCTCCTCCCAAATTGAAGCAGGGTGAAAACTGAGTATTTAAAAATAGGTTCAGAGTTAAAGTCGTTAAAACACGTCAAATTGCAGCAGAGATTAAAAAATCGTTCCGTCTAAACATATAAATTGCATGTAAATTATGTCAAATGTCTATTTTACAACAAATATGTACTTTATATTGTGTTGTAGTACATTTCTACCCCCCCCCCCCACACACACACACACACAAAATTTTAGTCGTTTCCAATTCCCCACTGTGCAGTATTTTGTTCCCTATCACGCGACATGCACGAGCCCCCTTTGGTCTTATGCGATGTTGCCACCCACCTCTGTATGAACTGCTGTTCATGTGTGTTTGGTTTAATGCCCTTGGAGGGAAAACACGATCTGCCCTTTCGCACGAATGAGCTCACAGAGACCCATGATTGGCTAGTGATCGCTGTGACATGTCATGGATGATCGTGGCATTAACCTGGGTTTCAGCATGCGATCTGTGGGTTAATCGTCCCACACCTTGTGAATGTGCCACTTGGGAGCCCAGTAAAAGTTTTTAATATTTAAAGGTTTTGGAGAAAAAAAAATCATCATAGCTCCTCCCAAATTAATGTGGAGCGAAAACCGTGTATTGAAAATGTTTTGATTCGAAACGTAGTTGTGCGGTGAAGTCATTGTGGCTTTCAAATGACCACTATGTTTAAACTTAAATTAGACATTTGACGTAATTTACACATAATTTCGATGTCAGATCCATATATTGTATTATATTGGAGTACATTTGGTTCATATTTGTTTATTTGTTTATTTATTTTGTCTCTAGCATATTTTAAGAAAACTATAGATGTTTGCTTTGTCTCTCCACTTTTCCGTCTGTTTTTGGTTTCTGCTCCCCATTAATAGCCCCCCCACCCCCACGCACACAGCCCACTTTGCCCGCTCTTATTTTCCTGACTTTCTTTATGGAATGTTCCTTATCCTAGTAAACATCCAGCGTGGAGGAATAAAAAAAAAAAAAAAAAAAAAAAAAAACAACAACAGTGTACTTGAATGCACCCAAGATGCAATCCTGAGTTCTTTATTTATTATAATCGCAAGAAATAAAACTCTCATAACAAACCTCGTCAATCGTTATGTCATGTTTCGCTTCAGTCCGGAGTGTTTTCTTGTTATTTTTTTATTTTTCCACCCCCAGTAGCTTTATTGGTTATCCATTAAATCGAAGTCGAACGACCAGGACTGATCTAATTTGGATGTGTTAAACAGGTACTTAGTTACAGTGCAGTAATTAAAATGCCATTTGGAAGGAACCCTTGTGCTCCCCCTCGGCGGCCCTGGAGGACCCGAGCGGACTTAATTGAGGAAATCCCTGGCTTAATTGATCCGTAACCTGCCGCTCGTGCCAAGTGGACAGAGAAGTTGCACGTTCTGAGAAACATTTATTATAAAACGGCGTAGGTAGGGGGAAAAAACCCCCCAAAAAAACCTGGTGAGTGCTTTCTTTTTCGCCAGGCAAAACTTTACTCGAGCTCCTGCAAGCCCCACCCCTTTCCCGTCATTGTCTGTTTACATATTCACTGTCACAGTTTTGTCACTTTCATTCTGCTCTTTTTGTTTTTTTCTGAGCTAACATTAGAGATGTACTAAATAAAATTCCCAGAATGCACTTGTGGTGGGTTTTTATTTATTTATTTATTTTTTTTTTTCTGACGGTGCATCTGTGTCGTTGCAGTGTATTCTGGGACCTGTACTGCGCTGCCCCTGACAGACGCGAGACCTGTGAGCATTCCAGCGAGGCCAAGGCCTTCCATGACTATGTAAGTACTAATCTGCTAATGCTGCTTTTGCTTGAGTGGGTGGAGCTATGTGATATTAAGTGGGGTTGATGTGATCTGATGTTTGCCACCATTCATATCGTGTTAGTATGGTTATATAGTTAACCGTACCTACCGCTGAGCCTCAGCGAACGTTGGACGGGGCATGCTCGCGAGTCCAATCCTGAGCAGGGTATAGAGTGTAGACGAAAGCAAAAATAGTGACAGATCCAACGTTGTGATTGGTTGATTGATTAATTTTGGGTTAAAATCAGTTTTTTGATTGCCTCAGCTGGCGATATTGTGTCTCCGCCCCCTTTGTTTAAAGTGAAGTGCGCTACAAGAGGGTGGGGCAAAGCGAACAGAAAC
>CM045746.1:30591965-30601965 GCA_024760905.1 Plotosus lineatus | reverse complement strand
CAGATTAGATTTCCTGTACAGCACATAGCTTCTTTATACCGAAGTAAATATTTTGGTTAAGGTGTGGAGTAGTGGAGTAGAAAGCGAGCAGTAATTTGTTTATTCAGTCATCAGAGTTATCAGGCAGCATGACGTCAAGAACACCAGTGCCCAAACCGATGGCTGCGATAAGGCCGACCATGTACGGACCAGAAGCTTGACTGTGCCCGATTTTCCCCTTCTGCTTTCCTCGATTTTACCACCTCTCTCTCTCTCTCTCTCTCTCGCACGCTCTGAGGAAGATTGATTGGGTAATCTCACTCTTTCTCCATGATGCATGCTCACTCGCTTGCGTGCTCTGGGGAAACGGAGAAGTGCGGCCAGCATGATAATATCCTGCGAGGAGGAGACGGAAGACGGAGATAAAGCCATCATCAATCAACTTCCACTAATTCTGCCACATTTTGGAATAATACTAATAATATTAATATTAACAATGAGACCAAATGAAAAAATTGGAAGCCATTTGAAGCACATGTCCTGTTTGTTGATTTGTAAAAAGATCCTAAACCCACAAAGGTTGCATTTTGGTGGTTCTCTCCGGCAACCACAGGGTTAAAATGCTGTTTGCTTCTCCAGGGCTGTCTGAGCATGCTCACTGCAGGCAGGTGTATGGTTAATATTTGATCTGGTGGATGAGCCTGTGCTGGGTGTGTGTGCTGCTATGCCAAAGAGAAAGCAAGAACAGTTCCATCCTGTGCCATAGCTTCTGTATCTGTTAGAGAGCACCGCTGGCCAGCAGCTCTGTTTTGTTTTTCATCATCGTACACTTTTCCTGTTTTAATCCGGCGTGAACGATTAACTCATAAATATCTATTTAAAAGTGTCCTCGTGGATTGGAGACACGGAAACGTCTGCATAAACAAGTTGACATATGTTACAGCTGGAAAAACTGCTACTTGGATGCTTTTCTGAAACTGATGCTACGCACGAAACAGTTTGTCGTGCAACGAGAAGACTTCCCTGTGGCAGAACACGTACTTACCGACTTGCAGATCTGGGTTAAACAGTTAGTCATGGAATGGAGAAATGGAGGTTGTTTTCGAAGCGCTATGGCAAACCCGGAGCGACCAGTTTGTGGATGTTGTCTGATTTAACCGTCCAATCATGCACCATGACTAACCAGTACCCCATGACTGTCCCACTTGATGCTCAAAGGTTTCATGCTATCAAAAAAAACTTGACAACTACCTGGTTCAACTACAGCTGTAACACACAGATTGGTGATGGCACTGGTATAATTTTTAGAAAGTTATACACAATTAGAAAGAAGGGGGCGTAGCCAGAAGTACACAACATAGAATACAGAAATGCATATACGTTTCCAGTAGGTCCTTGACTATTCGCGGTTTTGCACTCACGGTTTGAGTATTCGCGGACTGCCAAGCAATTGACACATCACTCAAATTCAACCAATGGCTGTCCTCCTTCCTGCTGATTGGTTGAGATGTGACGCCTCTTTTTCCTCATTCGCGCACAAGTTTTCAATGAGCCTCTCTTTTTTGTGTGTTTTAATTACCAGTTAAGCTCTATGATGCCACTCAAACACTGTGCGTCTTCTCTGCCTAAGCGATAGAAAACGCTGGATGTCTCTTCTGAAGAAATAAGACTTTCTCCTGAAGAAACAACAGTTTCCTCTGAACTGTTGTATTAAAGTCTTTTTCAATTATTATTCTAGTACAGTATCTAAGTTAATGTTTAGAATGTTTGTGCGTGAGATTTTGTTCTGTAGCATGTTTAACAAACGATACCAAAAGGATAAACTTTATTACGCTTCATGTCCTTTTACATTGAGCTTGGAGTGACATCTCCAAGATGGCGCTGCCTAGAGGGCGACGTCACGGAGTTCTCAGAGTCAAATTGTTTCTTTGTTCGTTTTAATTTGTTTTATTTGTTTTGTTGTTTGTTCATGTTTTGCACTATGCTCATCTATGACCGGTCGACCCTACTACAGCTATGAGATCGGAGTCTTCTGAAGTTTAGCACCTTCCTATCCTGAGCTCATATACTATGGTAGCTCAATGATAGCCGCACCCTGGCTAACAATAAGCCCAGGCAGAGTTCTCAGAGTCTCCAGCACTTGGTTAGAAATGAAAGATTAGCACTTCTGGTCATACTGCTTGAAAATGTTTATTCCCTGTGAAACAAGATGGATGAGCTTCATGCTCAGATTGCAACGCAGAGGGATCTACAGGACTGCTCCATGCTGTGTTTCTGTGAAACATGGCTCGAGGAGAGTACACCCAACGAGGCGATTGCACCAGCCGGCTACTTGGCCTTCATCCCCTGTGATCCCAAACGCCGGCGTCGTCATTTGGCCCCTTCCCGCCTGAAACCGAACCCCCGCAGATATTGAGGGCCTACTGTACTTTCCTTATTGCTGGATTGTTACCACTAAGATACGTAGTAAATGTCCCAAAAGGGTATTTTGCTACCACCCTTGGGGACAAGTTCTGAGAAGTTCTGGCATAGTCATCGTCAAGGATTGATGACCTCCGAACCCAGATCACACTGGTGTTGAAATGCAAAACCTTGATCGGTGTTGTATTTGAAGAATGGTACAGTGGGCAAGTCAGCACTTCTTCCTAAGTAAACCAAATTACATGTCTTATGTTGGACTGCAAACCAAAGGGGAAAGGTTGAACAACTAGAACACAATGTTGCCGTGTCTCTTGTCTTCGTTCCTGTCTCCCGTCTGTGGAGACCTTCCTTCCAAAGCTTGCTCACTCTATCTCTCGGTGTGCTTTGGCAGGGAGCATTGGCACTAGACTCTTGGCTCTGTTTTTGTCTGGTGCCGTTCTAGCATCTTGGCCGGTACCAACTAAACGGGAGGGGTTGTTGGAGGGAAGGAGGAGGAGAAGGGTACAAGTACATCAGTCTCAAGTACCAGCTGCCCATCCAAGCCTCCCCCCCTCAACAACAACAAAAAAACCGAGAGACTCCTTTTGATAGTTAGTGTTTGTATGCAAGCGTGTGTGAGCGTGCATGCTCTTGTTTGCTTGCTTGCGTGTCTACACACAAACACACACACACTCTTGCATATGCGTGTGTTTGGCCACATGGCCCGTGCCAGGCTGCTCGGCGGAGATGAGAGGCAAACACTCTACATCTGTTCGCGCCCCACTCGACGCATTCAGACACACTCGTCACGACACCCCCTCTTCCTGAAAGAGAAAACACAGAACCCCCTTCGCGATGCAGAACATGCCGGCTTTGAGCATGCATGTTGCAGTCTAAACCTGGCTGTAGTTTCCTGGGGGGGAAAATTGCATAATTTTGAATTATTTTTCTTTATATTGCTAAAACCATAGCCTTAACTAGTGATGTGCGTAACCTTTTACAAACTTTATGGTGCAAAAATTAAATATTCGGAAAAAGTGTATGTTTTTAATTTTGATGATTTTTATGTGAAAAAGTATGCTCACCCTTGACAACGCGTAAAAATGCACGAAAGGAAGAAGATTAAATAATAAGCATCGCACGGCGATAAATAACCGTAGTCGAGAATCTGCTTGTTCCTTGTAGCTAGAAAACTATATTTTTCTGCGCATATTGGAGCATTGCTGATCTGCATTGATGTATTTATGTCTTTATGTACTTTGTGCAGTCTGGGATGCTCACCCACTCACATTTTTCTCCCTAATTTAATCGTATTCAATTCTCACCCATCAGGTATTCCCTTCAGTATCACATCATCACTGACAAGGTAGGGCCCAAAGCATGCGCACTCTGACATGCAATGCTGGCCAGCTGCCTCGTTTCGAAATGGGTTCTATGTGTATTTTTGGGGACAATCTAACACTCGGAGGTTATTTTGTTCCCTATTACATGACATGCACATGCATGAGCTCGCTCAGTGTTACGCGACCCACCTCTGTATGAACTGCTGTGCATGTGTATTTTGGTTGCGCGGTCTAACGCCCTTGGAGGGAAAGCACTATCTGCCCCCTCGTACGAATGACCTCCCAGACGCCCATGATTGGCTGGCGATCACTGTGAGTTACAGAAAAGTGAGCATATGCCATCTCTCCCCCATGAAAGCTCCACCAGTTAGCTCCCATGGACTCCCGGCAAAGGACGGCCGTGGCATTAAACCAGATTCAAACTTGCGATCTCCAAGTTAATAGTCAGGCACCTTATCAATGCATCACTCGGGAGCCTGGGATGCTGTTCTGCTCACTGTGGTTGTACAGAGTGGTTATTAAAAAGTAAGGGAAGGGGGGATGGGGAAAATGTTCCAGGCTTAAGTACGTGAATGTCGGATCAGTTTAAATAGTAAACAACAGGAAAACTCTCACTCATACACACCAGGTGTTGGTGTGGTCAGTAGGGAAGCTGTGAGGAGTCTCAGGTAGAAAAAAAAAATGGTCTGTGTGAGAGCGAGAGAAAGGTGGCAGCAGAATAAGATCACCTCTTTGATTTGAAGCCACAAACTCCACCTTCCGTCAAAGTGCTTTGTACTGAAGAAAAAACGAGTCGTGTTAGTCCCCGCCCCGAGTCCATAGTTTCATCTATTTAACCCTTTAAACACATGGATAGGTTTGAATTAAAAACCTACTCCGTCAATACGATCTATCTGAATCCCAGAACTCACATGAGGACGTTAAAACACAACCTTCAAAACACCCAGCAGACATGAATGCAAACAGAAAGGCCGTCATTTTGTCCGACGACGAACGGCAATTGGGATGGAAACAGAGAGTCTGTGGCGAACAGCAGACAGAAATCTTTGAAAACTGATGCAGTCGTACAGTGTGCGGCTTTACATACATTTTTTTTAGTGGAGGGGCGGGGCTTTGGACAAGGACAACTATTTGATTTTGGAAATGATCCAAAACCAAATTCTGAATGTGGGAATTTTTTTAAAGGACTCTTTAATGTCTTAAAGGCGGATGGAAAGTTGTATTATTATTATTATTTTTAATTTGAGCATGTCCGCATCATAGTAAGGCTGGCTGGGCGAGCGTGTTTCTGTGTGGTGTTGTCATATGCTCGTGCGGGTTCCCTTCGGGTGCACCAGTTTCCTCCTATCCTAGCAGGATAATAAATAAAGAGTTGTACAGTGGTACCTCACTTTACGAAATTAATCCGTTCCAGGAAGTTTTTTCGTAACCTGGATTTTTCGTAAGTTGAACCGCATTTCACATGTAAAATGCGTGATTCATTCCAAGGCCCCCAATACTACCTCTTAAATCCTTTAAAAATAGTAAAAGTACACCTTTTAAGGCCTCCTTCTGCTTCAATATTGTACCGATGGTAGATGGGTTTGGCAATATTTCTTTGCGATATCACTCAACCGCATGCCACGAGCCCGCTTCTTCTTTTCACTCACACCAGGAATCACGTGTGTGTGTGTGTGTTGACCATGTTTTCTTAGCAGAATTATAATCTTACAAATGTTTATGCAAGGTTAAAAGCCTGAGCCAAAAATAAAGTTGCAATGAGCACACTCAAAAAACTCACGAAACAACAGTAACTCTGTTCTTTACACGAAAAGCATCATGGGAATTTTGGCGATGCAGCTCCATAATAGCCAATGGGAGGCCAGTGGGGAGGGACGTTGGGAGATAGCCAATGGGAGGCCAGTGGGGCGGGATGTTGGGGGGGGAAAAGCCAATGGGAGGCCAGTGGGGCGGGATGTTGGGGGAAAAGCCAATGGGAGGCCAGTGGGGCGGGATGTTGGGGGAAAAGCCAAGGGGGCCAGTGGGGCGGGATGCTGGGGGAAAGCCAATGGGAGGCCAGTGGGGTGGGATGTTGGGGGAGCCAAGGGGAGGCCAGTGGGGCGGGATGTTGGGGGGGAAAAGCCAATGGGAGGCCAGTGGGGCGGGATGTTGGGAGATAGCCAATGGGAGAGCAACTCGGCATTGTTTGAATTTCTGAGATGGCGCTTTCGTAATGTGAATTTGTTTCGTATCCAGAGATGGAAATTTTAGGAAAATGCATTTCGTAACCTGGATTTTTCGTTTTTTGGGACTTTCGTAAGGTGAGATACCACTGTATATGATGGAGAATTGGTTTGCATTGGTTTCTTATTCAGTCATAATAGCTACTGTACACCAAACACAGACCGGTGAACAAGTGAATGGAAAAAAAACAAACAAAAACAGATTATCACATAATTAATAATTCCAGAAAAAGTGAGGTCCAGTAAAATTCTGAGGGGTCCTGCAGATTTATTCTTCTGCCTGCCCCCCTGTCCGGTGGAAAATTTTCTTAATTTCGTGCCCTGGTTTCACATGTAAATAACGGTGATGTCGATATCTGTATAATTTACAGCCTGAAATATTACATCGCATTACGGTTACATGAAATGTGTACAACGTTGCATGAAGATTATAGACGAGTCTCCCAGCTCTCGAGTCACCATCGATTGAACGCCTCTCCTTCCCACACTTGTTTTGGAAAAGCCCAGCCAGCTTTTCTTTGATAGCAGTAAAGCGATAGCCAGTCCCAGCACTGGAAATCTTTCTGATTCCATGGTTATTCGGATGAATCGGAAACTGAGTCGTTTTGTTTGACTCAGTAGTCGTGATTCATAAAAAGGACCCTCTCTCATTTCAGTCCAGATTTTGTCATTGATTTGTAGTGCAGGCGAGAGAGAAATACAGAAACATTTGGCAGATGAGATTATTCATTCGTTTGTGAAGTTTAAATATAAAAAAGCGAGAGATTCGAAGGATGAAAATTGTTTAAATGTCATTGTTTAAATGATAATGTTTCCATGTCCTTGTTTCTGTTCAGATAAAATATCATTTTCTTAAACACACACACACACACACACACACACACACACTCCCTCCCTCAGGCCCAGGACTTGTCTTAGTGATTGCATTAAAGTCTCAGATTTACTGGCTAGTGCGAAGAACGATGGCACAAGGGCAGCGTGTGTGTGTGTGTGTGTGTGTGTGTGTGTGTGTGTGTGCGCGCGTGCGTGCGTGAGAGTGGATTGTATACAAGATATGTTGCGGGTGTACACCGGAGTTCTCTTTCATTAGGCACGCTCACCAAACCTGTACTGGATTGTGTCACAGATTCTTCAGCACGCTGTATCGTTAACATGGACACCTCACCATATTGCGAAACCCGCTCCGGAGGATGCTCCACGGGTAGGCAGAAAGGTTTGGCAGCATTTTTCCTCCACTGGGAGCGAGCGAATAAGGAACGCTGTCTTTGTAAGAGAAGCTCCACCCTGTTGCTCTCATTAAATATGTGTTTGCGTCAAGAAAAAAAAAAAACAATTCCTGATCCCCACCACTTATTATTTGCATAGTGCTGAATTTAGATGAGGATAGTGCCAGCACATCAGTCTGTCCAGGTGGTTATGAGGTGTGGCGTAAATGGGATAACGGTACTATCAGCACGGCAGTTTAAGAAACTGTTAAAGGATCTTTTGCGCCATAGATAATGGGCTTGAAGTTGGTTTGACGTAACAGCATCTGGGCTCCATGCTTCAGTGCCCGCCCACCTGACACTAACATATACAGCAAATATACAGCAAATGAAAGCTGTCACAGTAGACACCCAAACATGCAAACCGATCCACGTGAGCGCTCACTCGTTAGTTAGTGTTTTCCAAGGTCCTTCCTTTATGTTTTTAAAAGTCTCTGACAAGTCTGACATCTTTGTAGGTTCTGCATCATCTTTAAAGGTGCGTCTGTGTGTATGTGTGTGTGTGTGTGTGTGGGGGGGGGGGGGGTAATTCAGTCCTGTGATCAATAATCTTTTAAGTAGCATTGATCAAAGCCATTTGCTTTTCTGAAATGACTATCGAGCTTGTAACGCTGATCAGTGGCACTGAATGCGAGCCAGCCAGTCATGCTATTGACCGTATGCACAAAACATTTGTCTTCATTGGGCATTTTAATTAGCTGTGGGTATGTGTCTGTGGTCGGCGAAGGATACATACACACACACACCAGATTTTTGAACTTGCTGACTTTGGTAAAGAGTAGGCTGGAAAGCCTTCAGCGTGTTTCTGTCCCTTGCTAAAGGGTTGTGTCAGGAAGAGCATCCGGCGTAAGAACCAATGCCAAATCAAACATGCGAATCATTCGCTGTGGCGACTCCTGATAAAGGGAAGAAGCCGAAAGGAAATCTCATAAATTTATTATGACATTCGTAGGATAAATTACATAAATTGACATTTTATTTTGGGATGTTCATAGTTAAGGAAACCTTGAAAGGGGTGTGGCTAAAACGATTCCTTAAACTCTTAGTGGTTGGAAATCCAACAATAGACAAAATACATTTGTCACTGAAAAATAAATATTCATCATTCAGTTCATTTTCTATACCCGCTTAATTCTGATTTGGGTCGTGGGGAGGCTGGTGCCCATCCTAGCCAACTTTGGGCGAGGGCAGAGTACACCCTGGACAGCTCGCCAGGCCATCGCAGGGCGGAAACACGCCGACGGCTTTGCAGCCTACTCTTTACGAAAGTCAGCAATGGTTCTTTTACATGCCTCACACCATAGACAGTGGGAGACATGGCCGGCCTTTGATAACCCAGTTGGCTGCACTGGGGGGGGGGGGGGGGGGGCACAGTGACAACCTTGTGGAGAGTGGGACTCGAACCCCCAACCTTTGGATCAGCGATCCAGCACCTTATACCACTAGACCACCACTGCCCCGAAAAATAAATATTAGATCATTAAATGAGTTGAATAAAAATATGAAGTGAGTCATTTTCACTGATTCGACGTCACACACACACACACACACACACACACACACACCATGTGGCGTGTTTTTTGTGCGCTGTGATTTTCTTTAGCTCGTCTTTTGGGTGTAAATTTGGCTTGCTGTAGAATTAACCACAACAAATTGGCAGTTGTGGAAACTGTTTTCACTTGGTAATAGTGTGGCGATTCTGAGTTGACTTGCATTCGACTCTTGGAAAATGCAGCTGTGGTAATAATAGTTATACTAGGCATTCTGTGTGTGTTCACCTGCACACTGCGTGTGCGTGCGTTCATTGGTACATTGCTGCAGAGTGCCAGCGAGGCAGTGGTTGCTTTGTGGTCAATGCAGTGGATTACAAATCTGAAGCTCAGTGATTCAATCCCCACTGTCACCATTGTTGGGCCCTTGAGCAAGGCCCTTAACCCTCAATTGCTCAGTTGTATAAAAGTGATAATTGTAAATCGCTCTGGATAACAGCCTCTGCCAAATGTTGTAAATATAATGTAAATGTAATGACCAGAAGCCAGTTGTTCATCAATGAGGTGAGTAACCAGTGTTGTGTGTGTGTGTGTGTGTGAGCGAGAGAGAGAGAGAGAGAGAGAGAGAGAGAGAGAGAGAGATAGTAGAAATGCTCCTGAAGTCCGTTACATCGATATTTGACTCAAGACTACACTACTGACCAGGAGCATTTCTATTATCTCTCTCTCTCTCTCTCTCTCTCTCTCTCGCTCACACACACACACACACACACACACTGCATCCTTAATCTCAGTTTGTCCATTTTTATATGAATAATGTGCTATCTGAGGGTTTAGAGATCACAGGTCTACAAGCTTAGGCTTGTGTCCTTACCTTTTATTGTCTATTTATCTATGCATCCCTCTATCCATAGTGCTAATACTGTTGAACGATACAACCCTAGAGCATCAACGTGTCCTGCTATTTGTGAGACTATGTCGGTATTAGATGACATTCATATCCTGTTAAACTGTATTCAGATGCTTAATTTCAAAAGTTTCTAGCTTGTAGCAACTTGGCGATCAAATCTCGCCATTTTATGTTGTGTTGGCTATCAAGATGAGTCATTTACATCAGAAGAACAGCTTGAAATAACCACATGGCTGTATTTTTTGCTTTTATTTATTTATTTTTTCATTAATTTTCTGAACCGTTTCATTTTACTTAGGGTCTTGGGGAGGCTGGCGCCCATCTCAGCTACTCAGGGAGAGGGCAGAGTACACCCTGGATAGCTCCCTGGGCTACTACTATGCAGCCTACT
>CM045746.1:30584465-30589465 GCA_024760905.1 Plotosus lineatus | reverse complement strand
GCAGGGTGAAATTCCATGAAATTGGGGAATTTGGTAAAAAGGGTCCCAAGTGCTGATATTACAAGGTGCTTTTGTTTATGAATTCACTGAAACATGCTGGTGCTTGAATTTTAATCCCCGGCTCCTCCTCCAGAGTCGTGAATTGCATCCTCAGTACTGAATTAGAGTTTAACACTTGTTATTTTCATGTCTGCCAGCTGAACATCGGGTAATGTGATTTCTAACAAGACGCTGTACGCGATTAAGTATTTGACAAAATCACAGAAAATTCTGTCTCCTCAAAACAAACTTTGCCATGGAGCGTGTGCGGTCTCCAATGGAAACATTTGGCTAATTGATTTAGATCTGAACTCTTATCAGTCTGACCAGAGGAGGTGCGGCTGAAAGAAAACTCGTTTTCGTTGCGCTCTTCTTTTGTCGTTGCACAGATGACGGTGTAACTTCTCGGCGAGCATTACCTGCCTGTTGGTGTACGCTGCCTACATGGCTTAGTGCTTAGCCATAGGATTTAAAGGGGCTCGTCACCTGGCTGAGAATGGATTAAGGGGACGCCGCAATCATCACTCGTTTACCTGACCGCTCTGATCTTGTGGAGGAGTCTTCGACAAGCTGTTCTTGTGTTCTTTTTCAAATTGAACACTCGAAAGCTGCTCACTTTGCTTGCACCATATGGTCTTACACCATACATTCTATTGCAGGAAGTCTGTTACAAATATCTCTCTTGATAAATAAACAGGAAGTCTTTTTTCACCCTCAAACATCGTTCTTTTTTCTCCACAAGAAGTCAAGTGCGTTCTTTCTCACATACAAATAAGCTTTATAATATATAATCAATTCTATACATACTTTTGGGATCTTCATTTAACATAGCTTGTTTAAATGTCCAAGTCATTAAAAAGAACGCTCCCATTCAGAAAGACTTTTCGTATGTTTATATCAAAATAGTTGGCGTATTTCTCGTGATTTCAGTACAACGTGACCGTTATTCTGAAAGTGCACAGATAACAAGCTAAAGGCATTGGCCAGAGACTTGAAGGAATAAAGTGCTGCTGCATCATTCCTAACATAGACCCAAATTTCTTTCCATGACCATCCCAGCGTTGACCCCTTTTGATTAAACCAATGTTGGGATCGGCTGATTGTTTTGTTTATCTCAGGGGTCTTCAGTGCTGTTCCTGGAGAACCACCTTCCTGAAGCCTTTGGCTCCATCTTTAGTCTCATGCACTATACCATATGATTACTGTCTTAAGAAGTTCTTGATGACTGAAAAGAGATGTGTTAGGTTTAGGTGAGAAGTTAATGCTGCAGCTGGAAAGTAGCTTTCCAGGAACAGGGTTGGATACCCCAATGTACCTGGATGGTTACCCTGCCATATTAGACACTCGAAGCCCGTAAAATGTTGTTGGGGTTTTTTTTTTTGTTTTGTTTGTTTGGGGTTTTTTTTTGGTCCAGGAGATTGGCACCTCTCGAAGTTTGCATCTAAGCAATTGGTGTCCTTGTCAAGCTGGATCTCCAATACTTGTCATTAATTGCTATAGAAGGAACATTTTGGACCAGGGATGGGCAATCCTGTTTTTGGTGATTTACTTTCCTGGATTCACCAACCATAATTATACTCACCTGACCATCTGATGAGCTAATCAAGACTTAAGACTTGGAAATAAAAACTTGAAGCAATGATTGGTTTTGTCAGATGGGTTCTCATTATGGTTGCAGTTAAAATCTTTCGGAAGGTAAATCACCAGGAGCAGGATTGGGCACCCTTGTGCTAGACTTTGCGTCAGGGTATGCCAGGTTATCCTGGCTCCACATCCCGAACAGCATCCTACGATTATGGCATAATACAAGACCTGTTTGTTTTTTCTGATGTTGTCATTGGGCGCCAGTCAAAAATTGATCAGCTGATCCAGGTTTAAAAAATCCAGTGTCCCATTACAGGATAAATTTCATGTTTAATTGTAATGATAAGTGTGCAGTCTGTTCACGGTGGCTTTTTCCTGTAACGGTGGATGCAAGTCTTGTGATATTGGTAGCAGTTGCACACTGACACATCTTCTCATTTGTGAGCGGCTTGTTTTATTGTATGCAGATATTTGTAACGAGCTTGTCTGGAAACGAGCATTTGAATATGAATGGTGATCCTTTGAGCCGATGTACAGCTTGGTGGTAAAACAAACATGGAGCTGGCTGGAAAGGCTTGACAGAGAATATCCTCTTTAAACACTTGAATATAATTTGTTCATGTTTACTCTTTCGTATGATCTTCAAGTCAGACTTAATGGAAGTTCAAGCGGCTTGAATTACCTTCAACGAAGGTCTAACCCTGGCAGGAGATTTGATTAGCAAAATCTGTTGGGCAGAGTAGAGGAATGGGGACTTATCCAGGCGCTTTGGACCAAAGCTTGGCACAGAAAAACTCCAATCCTCAGCTCTGACATAGCCGCCATGAGCTGACTCACCTGAACGTAGCCCTTAATACTGGGATTAAATCAGGCTTTCTCTCCCATTGTAATCGATTAGGTACTTCCTGTTTCCCCATGAGCCGGCAAAATGATTCGTCTTTACTTTGGCCGAGAATGGGAAACACATATGTGGCGATTGATTTGCTTGTCTTTCTGGTTGACACAGCTTTGGTTTCAGTGATTGGTGAGGCAACATGCAAGCTTTTATTATTTTTTTTGCTGGTTGACTCTTACTGGTCCATGGAACCATGATGGACCAAAGTTTGTTGGTTTCCTCTTCCACGACAAGTGTCAAGTTTAGTGGCTGGCATACACTGGATTGTGACATATGGTGCTTGTGAGACAGAGCCCGTCTTATCCGGACTTCCGATTTTTCAAGTGAGCAAGTGAAGGTTGAGTACTAAACAAGTATTCAACGCGCACTTGCTCACCTGAAAGATCGGAAGTTCGGATAAGCCGCGCTCTGTCTCACAAGCACCATACGTCACTTGCGACAAGCGCCTACTTTAGGTGGAGCGCCTCACATTTAGTAGTGACCTACCATACTTGGTCCAAACCTTCTCTTAATTGTCAGCTTGATAGCTTTTTAAAAAATATAATAAGCTTGGTTGATCACTGGCAGTTTTAACGTAACGTTTCCCACTTTACTGCCAGGACTATCCCAGAAGAGGCTTCCAGAATTGAAGCCCTGAGCATTGACAGGAATTGGACACTGTGGTTACACACACATGTACACACACACAAAAAAAATCTGTCCGTGTCTTCCACGCCCTCGTCCCCATCTGTCTCTCCTTTCTTTTCACCCCCCCCACCTTTTCCTCCTGGTGCCTAATTAATGCCATTAATTATCTCCAATTAGCAGCGTGGTCTTGGCAGCCGTTCACGTCCCGCGTTCCTTTTGTTTCACGGAGCTCCGTGACACGATACGCTCCCTGTGGGGCTGTCGCTGGCCTAATGAAAGGCAACCAGGCCGGGCTTTCAGCCTGCTCCTTCTCCCTTTCATTCTTGCTCTTTCTTACTATGAGTGAGTAAAGAAATATGTGTGTGTGTGTGTGTGCGCGCGCGCGTTTGTGAGCCCCTGCCATGTCTCAGGCCCGCTTCAGGTGACAGCAAGCGGACACCGACTGCTCAGCAAGCGTGACCTACGATGCTTGTGTGTACAGACATCAGAACAGTGGCCTGTTTGGGTTGGAACGACTTCAGGGCACTGACTAAGCAGATCTAACTAACTCTCTGGGTAATGCACACTCCCTGCTTTCACCCCAGGCCACTTATCAGATTAACACACATCGTGTTTTACTGGAGCAACATGGATGTAGCGAGTTTGGACTGGAGCTGCTTCATGGACAAACCGAAGCCATTCCTTAAGAAAAGGTGTCGCATGACAAAAATTCAGAGGCAGCTGATGAATGCTAATGTTGACCTTTGATGGCCGAAGATAAGGAGACTGAAAAGAATGAGGCTTGCTCGCATTCTCAAGGTGAAAAATGAGTCCTGAATGCTCCTGCTGTGTAAGAACGTGGAGGAAGTCCATGCAGCTGGGGGTTCTGCCAGAATTAAAGGCAACACACAGGGATTAATCTTGCACGTCGGCACTGACCTCGACCTTAAACGTTTAACAATAATCAAAGAAGTGATCCAAACCAATTGCAAAAGATTTGTAGTAGGTATTCTCCTGAAATTACTTGAAGGTGAAGGGTGTGAACCAGCCAGTCAGTTCAACTTCAGAATTTTTAACAACTTTTAAAAAAAAAACAGCTTGCGTGCTGCTTTTCTTGACCCCTCTCTCTCCTTCTCTTTCTCCTTCGGACGAAAGGAAGATGCCATATCCTCCTTAACCTTGTACAGGTTTTAATACCTCATGAAAATATTGAACTGACTATACTTTAGACGAAGCCAAAGCCCCGAGGCTGATTGGGACGAGGTCAGATTTCTCTAGCTGCAAAGTCTTGAGATGATCTGGACAATAATGGGCGTGGTCGTATAAACGCTAAAGCTCGACCAGCGTAAACAGTCCTCTCATATTGACTGAATAACCCCTTTGGCCTGATTATGCATGCAGATCTCTGCAGCTAATCTTTTATAGACTCGAGAATTTGAGTGAAAGAGAGAAAGGGAATTAGGATGCAGTAGAAATGTTGAGAAAAAAAATAAAAAATTCAATCACTTGGTCCCTGCCAGTAGGATTTCCAATTTGAGAAGGCAAAAGCAGATTTGAATAGAAGACCATGAGCACTTTAGCTGTACAGGGTGTACTCTGCCCTCGCCCGGAGTTGACTGAGATGGGCACCAGCCTCCCTGCGACCCTAATTAGGATTAAGCGGTTACAGAAAATGAACTGAATCGTAGAGCACGTTGTCGAACTCGGCTTGGAATTTCGATTTTGGAGTTCAGATGTTTGTAGGCAACTAATCTTTTTGGGAGGACCTAAAAAGGGTAAGACACTGCAACATCCAAAACGTTGTTGTGGTAAGTTCTTTGAACCCAACTCGGACAGTTAACACCAACTTGCTTGGGATTTAAAGTGTGAGTTACAC
>CM045746.1:30519465-30579465 GCA_024760905.1 Plotosus lineatus | reverse complement strand
TGACACCTTTTCCCGACCGTTGCGAGGACACTAGATAAGGTAATGATGCACAGATGGTTTCTCGTTAACTTTTTGCTCACCACCAGCGCATGGAGATGAAACTCACGAGTGTATGAGAGCGCGCGCGAGCGCTAATGGATGGTCTTCTTTAAGTTTGAACCCGAACAAGCAGCTTACGTTCTCTTTCGTGTGTCTCATCCACTCACCGTCCCCCACCGTCAAGCACGCATGACGCTTTGTGTGTTAACGCCCCACGTTATGTGCCATCACTGTTGTCATATTTTCAGAGGGCGTGCTCAGCCAGCAATATGCCATATAGCCGCCCGTTTGACCGCAACATCCTATTGGGAAGCGACGTCAGGGGGCCAAGCAGCGCAAATGCTGTGATAATTTCCAGGACGGTCATGTTAACGGTTACTTACTGCAGCATAAGACCACGCAGTCTTCCGTGCCTCACCTGTGTGTGTGTGTGTGTGTGTGTGTGTGTGTGTGTGTGTGTGTGTGTGTGTGTCGGAAGAACCAAGACGGACAGGTTTTAACCAGGCTAGCCATTGTTAGTTGTTGCAACTCTAGTTGATAATAGTGCCTGATGCAGTTTTTTTACATTGTTGTTTATTTATTTATTTATTTAAAATTATTATTATTATTTTTTGGGCATGTAAACACTGTAGGAACGTCAACATGCTGTAAGTTTGAAGGTACATTTGTGTATAAGTGGTGTAACAAAAAAGCAAAACTGTGTACTGCTTCTGCATTCGCTACTGTTGATGCCCTGCACTTGGATCTCGGATTCTGAAGCAAGGGTTGGTGAGGTTGCTATGCGTGGAGTGGCGTTTTTCCGGTTGATATCTTTCAAAAAGAGTTAAAAAAAAAAAAAAAAAAAATCATAAAATCCTCCTGTGAACAGAACTCGCTATTACTTACTGTTTTTTTTTTTTTTTTAAACATATGATGCTAACCGCCATACGTTCAAGTTAGGTAAAATTCTGAAAATTTATTTATAAATTATTATTATACACATGCTACTAAAGTTTCTGCCATTCTTTACACTCCCATGTGTTCAAGCTAGGTGAGAAGGGTTGGAGTGGGGATTATTGTTCGCAAGCGGAAGAGTGACGCAGACTGTGCGGACAGCGTTACCTCTAAATCGAGCTAAAACAACTGAAAAGAAAATATTAGCATATGTAGCATTTTGTTTTCTGTTGATGTCATGAGCAGCCGTGTTGATTCTCAGACCTCGGTATCCTGACTTGTAGTTGTACACCATCTTTGCGGCGCTAATAGAACGCCAAAAATGTCCAACTTTTGTGATGTCACAGTAATCTCACGTTGTAGTGTAGTCTCTTTGGGAATGCAGCCAAAAAGCTTCACTTTTGTGTGTTTATTTAAAAATCACATTTTGTCCTGAGAATTATTTATTGTATATTTATTGTTTCAACAGCCCCTCCACAATTTCCTTCCTAATTTAGTTGTCTCTAATTCCCACCCTTCAAGTATTGCCTTCCTTATGACACTAACACAAGACCACCACCAACCCAAAAGGGGGTGACAAAATGAACACGCCCCCTCCGTGACATGCACTGCGAGCCACCCACCTCTTTTCGAACTGCGGTGCATATGCGTATATGGGGGCGGTCTAACCCACTTGGATGGAAAGCGTTATCCGCCCCCTTGTACGGATGAGCTCACGGACACCCGTGGACGGCTGGCGATCGCTGTGAGTGAAAGAGCAGTGAGTGTATGCCAGCTCTCCTTTCTGTGAGGGTTCGGCCAATCGGCTCCCATGGACTCCCGGTCACCGATGGCTGTGGCATTCGATCGGATGCAAACTTGCGATCTGCGTGCATGTTTTTAATGTTATACAATACGGACGAATGGGGTACATTCCAATGCTGCAAATGCATACAAATCCCACCATGTGACGTAGTTAGTGCACTCAAGCGACATCTCCAAAGTTGAGCTTTAACCCTTCAAGAGATGACCAGGATGTACAAAAAACAAAGAAAGAAAAGATTTGGACTTGCTAGCCGTTTGTTGGTTGCAAGTGTGCGGTGTCCTGATATAGGAGTTTATTTCCTTCAATCTGTAATGGCTAGTTCTCTAACAGTATCAACACGGGTGTGTTTATGTTAGGCTCGTAACTACCATTGTTTACCCGTTTAAAAATTCTTTCTTTTCTTTAAATAACCGAGCTTTTATAGTCTCTTTTTGACACGTGATTTGTGTTTTTGGTTTTCGTAATGTTTTCCTCTCTCTGTCACTCACACACACACACACACACACACACACACACACACACACACACACCAAGCATGTTCATTCACTTTGTCTACGACAGCTCAGCTTTGGCATGCTTTGTGAACCGTCCACTGTTTTTTGGCTTTCTTTGTACTTAAATGTTCCCAAGGATGTCAATCACTTAAAAAAAAAAAAAAAATCAGACGTTCTGGTGACTTTTTGTTTCAGGGCAAGATTAAAGTGCGGTCTAACCTGAAAGGTTTTATAAGGCTATTATGGTGTGTGTGTGTGTGTGTGTGTGTGTGTGTGTGTGTGTGTGTGTGTACTTGCTGTATACTGAGGACCAGAGAAGTTTTTTAACCAACAGATTGGGGACATTTTGGATGGTCCTCACTTTTTTTAAAGGGCTGTTTAGGGGTTATAACTTGGTTTTTTTTGTTGTTTTTTTTCCTTTTCTTTTCTGGAATAGGGTTACAATAAGGTATAGCTTGGGGTTAGGCATATATTTGTGACGGTTCAGGTTATTGTAGGCTCTGCGAATGCATTATATCAGCGAGACGCCTCAAAAAAAAAAATAGAAATACAAGACTACAAGATTGTGCCACCCTGCCTGGTTCCTCTGCCCAGTGATGGACAGGCCTGGCATTTGGCTTTGTTTGTGATAAGGTAGAGGTGGTGTGTGAGAGAAACGAAATAGCACAGGCCCCACACACACACACACACACACACACACACACACACACACACACACACACGATTCCAACATGTTTGCTTACAAGCCAATGGAATTGTACTTGATGGTGCAGACCCAACAGGTGAGGGAAGGTTGACGTGCAATAGTGAGATAATTAGTAAGATTTTGAATTGATATTAGAGAGAGAGCGAGAGAGAGAGAGAAGACGAGCGTTTTAGTAGAGGGAAAAATGGTAGTGTGCTTGCGTGATGAGGTGTAATGAACGGCCGTGACGTCATTGTTGCTCAGGATTTGAGTCCTCCAGTATCAGCACATTCCTCCAAGCTTTTCATACAGGCTGCCAACACACACACACACACACACACACACACACTGTCTACTGTATTATCTGTGCGGTTTCTGGGACAGTCAGTCGAGCATCTGTAGCATCAGGACAATCCCCAAGTGAGGTCATAGACAGGTCGGGGCAAAATCAGAGCTCGGCACCCTGACATACCTTTTCATCTCTCTCTCACACAACCTCTTAACACAACCGACAGACATTTCTTCTGTCTGCTGTATATTCAGCTGTGCACCTGGTGGTACAGATAAACGTTTCCGTCTCACCTGATTTCAGACTGGCACCGTTCACCCCCAGTCAGAATAAAGAAATTCTTTTACATATTTCTTGAGTCATGTAAACCTTTGAGACATTTCCCTTCCGCAATCGGATGGTGTAAGCAATCACAGGGCGAAGATACACCTATCCAGTTTGGAACAGCTTGCCCTTTCTCATGTGCATGGTTTTGGATTGTTAGAGGAAACCGAAGTACCTGGAGGAAACCTGTGCAAGCACAGGGAGAAGATACACACACACACACACACACACACACACAGAAACACCCTCTAGGCAAATGTGATAACCACGACACCACCGTGCTGCTCCTAATTTCCAGCATGAGGAACTATAATACAGGGATCCCTCACTTTCCACGGTTAATTGGGACCAAGATCCTCCCGTGACCCCCAAATTCCGCAAAGTAGGATCGACCCCCCCCCCCCCGACTGACGTAATGTGCACATGTATATGTGTGTATAATATTAATAAATACATATTCAACGCTATAAATGCTTATTACAATAATGAAACTTTCAAAAATAATGCATAAGATGTAAATAAAATATAAATACACGCACATACAGACACGCGCGCACTCGGATGGATGCACAGCTCACATGAAAATGTAAGTAGTTTTGTTAAGGGTTTTGGGTTGTTTTTGTTTGTTTGGGGTTTTTTTTTGCATAATTGGCTTTGTTTTTGCTGTATTTTCCTTAATTTTTTTCCCCTTTTCTTCCCTAATTTCCTTATTTTTTAAGTCAATGAATATTTAAAAAAAAAAAAAAAAAAAAAAAAAATCGTGGATGCACTGAAGCCACATGAATTGAAGTGTGAAATAGCGAGGGATCCCTGTAACTATTTAACCTGAAATAAAATTTCATATAGAATAATTCAATAAGGGTAGTGGTGTCCTGGTGGCCAAGGTGCTGGATCACTGATTGATTGATCCCAAGTGCACTAAGTGGGTTATCAAAGGCCGGCCATGTCGGTCACTGTCTATGGTGAGAGGTTCATGTAAAAGACCCATTGCAGACTTTTGTAAGGGGTAGTTGCATAGCCGTCAGCGTGTTTCTTTCTGCCTTGCGATGGCCTACGAGGTGTCCAGGGTGTACTTTGCCCTCACTCAGAATTGATTGCCTGAGATGGGTGCCAGCCTCCCCGCGATCCTAATTTGGATTAAGCAGTTCAGTAAATGAATGAGAAGAGAGCGAGATTTCCTTTCGGTTTTTCCCTTTATCAGGGGTCGCCACAGCGAATGATTCACACGTTTGATTTGGCATAGGTTTTAATTTAATTAAAAGAAGTTTCTTTTTATGTGGTAAACATTACACCATAAGGTGTTTCTCACATTTAAACAAAATGTGTTTATTCCTGAAATGGAAAAAAAAACGTGATTCAAAATTAAAAACACTACAACCAAAATCATACAGTTCTCGTCGCCATGGTAACACCAGCACGTAACTTCAGATCGGATAAGTAGTGTGTTCTTGTAATTTCTTTTTTATTTTTATTTCTATCACCTACTATATAGTTAAGTTGTTAAATCTGCTTAGAAATTATTATTATTATTATTATTATTTTTATTATTATTTTTTTTAATTTTATGAATTTGCAGTTTTGATGTAGTGCAGAAACAACAATAACAAAGATTTGTCAATATCAGGGTTGTTTGAAAACAATCTATCAATCTAGTGCCTGACTCGTAGGATGACCATTGGCGACCCACCATGAAGGATAACACCCTGGTTATCATCTTCATGGAGGTTTTTCTTGGCAGGATTAGTGCAGTGGTTTGTCATTGCCGTGTGCACGATGTGAACCTACTGGCAATTTAGAACGGCCAATTAACCTGCTGTGCATGTCTTTTGGATTGTGGGAGGAAACCGGAGCACCCGGAGCAAACCCATGCAGGCATGGGGAGAACATGCAAACTCCACACAGAAACGCCCAGGCCGGGAATCAAACCCAGGCCTTCTTGCTGTGAGGCGGACGTGCGAACCACTACGCCACAGCGCCGCCTTGAAAACAATAATCATTTAAAATAAGATAAGAGGTGATGCAGACTTTTTTCAGGAATGTGTTCTCGGATTCTGTCCACAACCACGTGATTGGTTGTGCTACGTGGGTCCAAACAGTGAAAATACCAGGGTTAGGGTAAAGGTTAAGGGTTGTGAGCACAGCTCACAGCGATTTTCTTTTGGAGGGGAAAAAAAAAGTGCACATCGATGTAATTTTCATGAAAATATCCTATAAATGTTGAAATTGTGCAGTTCTCGCAAACGAAGACGCCTGTTTTGCCGCCATGTTGCGTCATTCCGTGCATTTCCTTTTCCTTAATCAGTTCCGTGGCTCATTTTCTTCTCGCCTGCTACCTGAAGGATGGCTGCACCAAAAAAAAAAACAAACAAAAAAAAAAACGGGGGGGGGGGGGGTGCATTGTGGCCTCGTTTTCTTTCTTGACAACAGTGCCCTCAAGTGACGCAGCCTAGCCATTACAGCCTGAACGACTGAGCCTGTGCTTGCACAACTAGAGGCTTATGCCGACATTAAGTCACCCCCGGTCCCCGCAGGACTGTAGAAAAGACGAGTGGACGAGAATGGACGCGGAGTCTGGACCTGTTGGTGGCAACAAGTTTTTCCTCTAGCTGCGGTGATTCCTGGAAGGCCATATGCTTCTCATTGAGATATAGCGGTGGGGGTGGGGACGCTTGTAATGCTAGAGCTGAAACAAGATGTTGGAAGTTCATTTGGGCGCACACGAAAGTTGGGGCGGTCAGTTTTATTCTTCTGGGGTATTTATACTTAAGTGACGATGGACGTCGACGACTTATTTATATTTATACCTATAACAACGTGTGTGGCTGTTATATTTTGATAGATGTGATGTGATGAGGTGTTAGATGTGAAGGTTGCCCTTCCTTGCTCAGGGTGCAGTAAATCCGGCTACTGTTTGGGTCTTTAATCACCTGTATCATGGAACCCTGCTCACTCAATGACATTTATATCAGAATCTAACTTTTATAAAGCAGATTCTACCTTGTAATGTGTGCACATGTGTGTGTGCGCGCGCGCGCGTGTGTGTGTGTCTGTTTGTGTTTGTGTGTGTGGGGGTGGAGCAGCAGCAGGCCTCGGCAGCGCGCCCCCGTTTTATGTCTCACCTGCCTCTTCTCTCTTAAAGGGCCCTCCCGGGTCGCAGCCGTCTCCCCACGCACAGCCTCCCCCACACAACCCCAGCAACCCTATGATGGGACCCCACGGCCAGGTAAGACATACACGTACAAACACACACACACACACACACACACACACAAACACACACTCACGCTCTTTTTATGAAGGCAGATGAATTGAATTCATCCATTAATTGGAAATTGGCGTTTAACAATCACGGCCTCCTTTTTCCGCCACTTTCTGTCCCCCCCCCCACCCCCCACCCCCGACCCCCCGGAGCTCACACACCCAGTGTCTTCAGGCCCCGAGTCAGAGCCCCTAGAGCTGGATGAATTATTCACGGTCCTCCCCGCAGCTGGAAAGGCTTCTTCGCTCCCACCCACCATCAATAGCACATTAATATTGCACAGCCCGATGCTGTAGAATGCCCACACACACACACGCACACACACGCGTGCGCGCTCAGGCACTAGTCTCTAAAGGAACAGTCAGACGAGAAGTCAGATCTTTTTTTAGAATTGCACTGGAGCTGGAGAGAAACGTCTGCCAGTTAGTATGATGTCACTCCAACGCTAACATCTCATTTCAATATAAGTAGTTTGGATTAGAGAATTTGAAGACGCACCGACGCGATAAAAGGAAATAAAGTAAATTTGAAACCTTGGAGATGTTTCTGTATCCGGGGCTGGGGGGGGTATGTATTTTTTTTTTTTTTTTTTTTTTTTTTTTTTAAATAATTATGTGTAGCAGTATCTAAGAGCGTATCAGTAAACATATCAAATTATGACCCATCGAATTCAAACCTGCTGATCCCTTGATGGCTTACGGAAACCCCACCCCCACCCCTTCCTCCTCCTAATTGTCTTTTAGTACCCTGATTTTTGTGCAGCGTCTGTGTGATGCTAATTGGTGGGCGTTAGCTTTCACGGCTTGTCAAAACTTGTCTTGGATAATTGGCTGCACACGAGTGGAAAATATCGATTTGTTTTGTTTTGGTCGAACGCTCTTCCTTTAAGAAGCACAGCCGCTTGTGCTCGTCCACACAGGGACCGGAGGAACATCTGGAGAAATCTCCAAATCAGCACACACACACACACACACACACATCCTCACTTTTTCTCAGCCAGCTCTTCTCACTGAGACATACACACACATACATACATACTCTCCCAGTTCTTGTTTACTTGGGGTCCGACGCACCTCTTAGCCAGAGTCGCAGACCACAGGAGCATCTCTTGTCCAACTGGTTTCCGGAATTGTTGCGGTCTAACTATAAAGCTCTACACCGTGGTCAATATCAGACCCCTGATACGCACGCACGTGTGCGTGTGTGTGTGTGTGTGTGTATGTGTGTGTGTGTGTGTGTGTTGTGTGATGAATTTGGAGTGTAAGCAGCAGTCAGAAGGCTGGATGTCTTTATTTACATGTCGCATTTGGTGCCATCCCCATTGTCGCTCGGTGCATCTGCCTGCCTGCATTCCACCTGCTCCAGCTGGCCTCGCTGCTACCATTCATTTAGCTGCACCTTTTTATTTTGCACTCTGTCACTGTAGACAACAGTACAGTGCTAGCGATGACGGGGAAAAAACAATGCTCTCTCATTCTCCCCCATCTCTCTTTTCTCTTCTGTCCTTCTCCGTAGCCTTTCATGTCTCCGCGGTACCCGGGTGGACCTCGGCCGTCCCTCCGCATGCCAAACCAGGTGACTGTTTTTCTTTCTGTGTTTTAACATAATTGTAGTATCTAAGTGATTAGTACAAATACTGCAAGACCTATTAATAAATGTTTTCATAATAAATAAGCATGTGGATGCAGCCTTTCATTCATTTTCTAAGCGGTTTAATCCTAATTAGTGGCACCTAGTTCAGCTGATTCTGGGCAAAAGCAGGCCAAGGCCTTTGTAGAGCCAAGACCCACATAACTATTCACTCTCACACCTAGGGGTGATTTGGATCAGCCGGTTATCCTACTGTACATGTTTTTGGGACGGTGGGACGAAACTGGAGTACCTGGAGGAAACCCATGCAAGCATGCGGAGAACATGCTAACTCCACGTAATCAAACCCAGGACCTTCTTGATGTGAGGCAAACGTGCTGACCAGCGCATCACCGTGCCACCCTGGATTCAGCCTTGTGTTCTCTATTAGTTTCTCCACCACCAGGGGGAGCTCAAACAAGACAACAAAGGAATTAAAAAAAAAAAACTGTACCATGCCTGAGTTTATGAAGCCTATCAACAACGCTTACCTCTTTCTTACCTGGAACACGACCACAATCTCATGTACAGTCGTATGTTGTTTAACAAAAAACAACCTGCTGTCCTTTAATGGCCGTAGCTCAACATCCGGGCCAATGTCAAGACTGCATGCAGTGGTGGTTACATGGTTTGAAATATCAATTTTCAGACATAGAATGCATGTAAGAGAAGCGGTAAGGTGTTTGATCCAGCACAGTGCTCTGATGTTATAATTCCAATATCAGATGAAAATGCACACAGAGTGCAGACCTCCACCAAGCATGATTACATGAATTATAATGGTAGATGTAATAGAATTATGGCGCCTCTTTGTGGCCTGTTCCGCGGTTATTTTTGAGCTCTGCATTTGTTTCTCCGGCCACGTTCGATGTGATTTCCGCCTCCTTGCTCAATGTTAAATAATCCTTCACAACCATCCTTAAGCGTCCTGGATTCACACCGGAAATTGAATCAATTCTTCTTTGGGCAAGGATCCACGTTTGGATAACATTTCTTAGAAATGTATAAATTAGTTTTTTTAGTTATTGTGGTCACAAACACATTTACTGGAGCTGATTAAAAATGTATCACCTCCTGTAAAATGGATTTTTGGTTATGTCACGTATGGAATTTAGAAGATGGAATTTTGCCACGTGAAACCAGCAAAGCACGACAAACCACGATGTAAACTATATACAATTTAATAATATCGACAAAGTAAAGCAAAGGGGCAGTGGTGGTCCAGTGGTATAGGGCGCTGGATCGCTGATCCAAAGGTTGGGGGTTCGAGTCCCACTCTCCACAAGGTTGTCACTGCCCCCCCCACCCCCCCCAGTGCAGCTAACTGGGTTATCAAAGGCGGGCCATGTCTGTCACTGTCTATGGTGAGAGGTTCATGTAAAAGAACCATTGCTGACTTTCGTAAAGAGTAGCTGCAAAGTCGTCAGCGTGTTTCTGTCCCTTCCTAAAAAGGGTTGTGACAGGAAGGGCATCCGACGTAAAAACCTCTGCCAAATCAAACGTGCGAATCAGATGATTCGCTGTGGCGACTCCCGAGTAAAAGCGGAAAAAGCCGAAAGGAAGACAGACAGACAGACAGACAAAGTAAAGCAAAATAATACTTACAGCTTAAAGCTAAACAAAATGCAAATTAAGCAAGGGTCCCAAGACAAAGATAGTCACCAAGCACCTGCAGCATGCTAAATTTAGAGACGGCGCACGTGCTGGTGGGGAAAGGCTTGGAATCCCGTGTGTGGAAAGAAACGAACGAAGAACATCCTCGTGTGGGCTGTGGGTGAACATGGATGATGGATTTTGATGAAGTCTTGAACGACGAAACCTGGGTGATTCACGTTCCATGATCCGCCTTGAATGAATTGATCCGCTGCGACGAGTTCCCTTAGATGATCTGCGCGCCGAAGAGACGAGAGCCAGTCCACAACAGAACCTTAATGTAGATTCCCTGAAGTTCGGGAAAGTTCCATTCTGGAAAATTCCAAATCACCTGACTCGCCACCAGGGCGCATGGGCAACCAGGTCTATGCTGGAAGTTTCCCTATTGGAAAATTCCAGACCCAAGTAGCCCATGCAGGAAGGAAACAACAGTGACCCAAAAACAGCTGAGTAATAGCATGTGTCACTCTACAGTACACTAACTGTTTATACAGTCACATTTATATTTACATTTATTTACATGCCCATAACAGTTAAGGGTTAAAATTTGTGTTTAGTGCAGTATAATCAAGTCTCTCTCTTCTCTCTTTTTTTCTCCTCCATTTAATTAAACATTCTGACTTTGGTTTGGTAGGTTTTCATGCATTCAAAGGTCATACTATAATATCGTATAATATAGTACCTATAACACCGATGTAAGGCATTACGTATTTCCAGATATCTTGAACCGTTGGTGTGCTCTGGATCAGCTTCCTGAAATCAAAGTCCGTTTTGCCCAACAGCTTTGTTAAAAAATCTTCATGATGCGAGTGAGAGCTCAAAGCCCAACCGTCATTTGAGAGTCTGGCTGATTTTGTCAATAAATGTTGCCAAGAATGACCTACTTCCACAGAAAAGGCAATTTAAATGGCCAAAGCGAGGTGTTTTCTTTCTTGAGATGATCATCTCTGCTCCAAAAAAAAAAAAAAAAAGAGGAAAAAAACCTTAATAACTTGAACTTGGTGAATATTTTCAGCCCAGTCATAATATTTCATTCCAACAATGCTCACTGCATTCCACTGGAAATGAGCACAGATGGAGAGAGAAGATTCTAAACCTGAACTCGTACAGAAAGTGATGCGCGAATCGCGGTGTTGAACCGAATGCGAACTCATTTGTATTTACACGGTCTGTGGAAACGAATACGAAAAGGTCTTGGAGAAATCTGACAATCGAGTGTGTCTTTTGGTTTTTGCTCAGGTCACTCGAAATAAAGTTGAACTCTGTGCCCGCCCACTTTGCATTCTTAAGAAAATTTAGCCTCCTGCCATTCATTTATCTGATGACTTTGCATCATTGCTGGGGCAGTGATGGCCTGGTGGTAAAAGGTGCTGAATCACTGATCCCAAGGTTAATCTCAGTGGGCCGTCACTGCCTCCCGCCAATGCAGCTAACTCGGTTATCAAAGGCTGGCCATGTCTCTCACATCTATGGTGTGAGACACGTAAAACCACCATTTCTGACTTTCCACCAGAGGAGCTGCATAGCCGTCAACATGTTTCTGCGGCCTGGTGAGCTGTCCAGGGTGTATTCTGCCCTCGCTCGGTGTTGACTGGGATGGGCGCCAGGCTCCCCGAATCCCCGAATGACTTTGCGTTCATTGCTAATCACGTCCACAGCTGAGAGTTGATGCATCGTAGCGTGTACCGCTAGACTTGTTGCTGCAACAGGGCTAAAATTGAAATATTTTTCAAAAAATGTTACCGCGGTGACATGTCTATGAAATTATTCCAAAAGTTCCGCCCTATAATATGGTGTAACGTTAAATGTCGTTGACATGCTTTTCATTTCGTTTAATGACATGCTATCATTCAAATAAGCTGTACCATGTGACTGCAAGTCCTCTCAGTTTAAGATTATTCAAAGAAATCGCAGCAGATTTCACTTTCATTCAAGTTTTCACGCCGCCTGTGTCCCCTATTTCTTGGTTATGTTTTTATTTATAGTATATGAATTTTTCTCCTCTAAACAGCCTCCTGTCGGGGTTCCTGGGTCGCAGCCGCTTTTGCCAAACAATCTGGACCCCACCAGACCACAAGGTAGTAGCCTTTACAGGCCACACAGCCAGTACCCATAATGTTTATATGCATATTTATAATGTATACATATTTTTTTCACCCCCTTCTCGTTCAGGACACCCAAGCATGGGCGGTCCAATGAGAATGAATCCGCCCAGAGGGATGGGCAGCATGGGTCCACAGGTTTGTATAAATATTTTGTTTTAATATTACTCTTTATAGTCCAGTATAGCTGTAGAGATACAAACAGATATGTATACAGGCTTTTATGAATTTGTACCTTGATATGATTGCTGCTAGTTTTTGAACCTCGATGATGAAAGCCTAAACTTTCACCTCCTTATAGAACTATGGTGCAATGAGGCCACCTCCAAACTCTCTGGGTGGGCCAGGCATGCCAGGAATGAACATGTGAGTAGCAACCGCAAGAACCCCCACCTTCGTCATCGGCGTCATTGCTTTGGGCAAAACACATGTCAAACAGGCTAGTTCATGGTGTCAGACACTTTGCCTTTTCTCCTCCCATTCATCTGTTTATTTGTTCTTTTTCAGGGGTCCAGGAGGACGGGGTCCCTGGCCGAATCCCAACACTAACTCAGTAAGTCCGACTATTCCCCATAATGTATTTGCATTTAAAACTCAGTTTTGTATGTGTGTGTGTGTGTGTGTGTGTGTGTGTGTGTGTGTGTGTGTGTGTGCGCGTGGATGGATATAGTCAAGTCTAGCCATATTGAGTTTAAATTAATTCACTTCAAATTAATTAAAATGACTCTCAAAGTTCAAAGTGATTCCTTCTCTAGTAAAAATCTTAAGCGAGTCACTCCAAATGAATCATAGTGATTCACAAAGTTTCAAGTGATTCTTCATCTTATGGAATTAAAAAAGTGATTCACTTCAAATGAATCAGTGTTTCACAAAGTTCAAAGTGATTCTTCATCTTGTCGAATAAAAAAGGGATTCACTTCAAATGAATCAAAGTGATTCAATAAATTTCAAGTGATTCTTCAGCATGTCAAGTAATTCATTGGATGAGTGCTCAAAGGTAATTAAGAGGTCAAAGTGTTTTAGGTTCAAAGTGACTCTTCTCAACTATTAAAAAGAGTTTAACATGTCTCACGAGAAAAATGCATTTTACATCGATTTACTTTGGATGAGTCCGAAGTGATTTGCAAAGCTCAAAGTGATTCTTCATAATTAATTATTCATTCAAATGAGTGAATCAAGTTGATTTGCTTTATGAATTCAAGCCAAAGTGATTTTTTTTCATCTTTTTTTAGTGAATCAGTTTTAAGTAATTTATATTAAAGTAAAGAGTTAACCAATATTGATTCATTTTGCAATGTATACCAATCTATCAATTTTTCTTAATGCAGTTCAGAGTGATTTATGCCTTCAACTTTAACAGGATAATTCACGTCCTGAAGTGCACTAAAAGTGATTCAAATATGACTCTAAGTGATTCACATCGTCAAATGAATCAAAGTGACTGACATCAGTAAGTGATTCATGTCATAAGGTGCAGCAACAACGCGATTCATTTAATGAGTCAGACAACTCGGAATGATTCACTCTGCCAAGTGTAATAATGTAAAGTTAAAGCTTGAACAGTCATTTAATCAAATCAGATTTAGTTCATTATTTTTAAACAGTTAGCTAATCGGCACTTTTCCTTCTGTCCACTAATAGATAGCGTACTCCTCTTCATCTCCGGGCAACTATGTGGTAAGTAATGAACACACACACACACACACACACACACACACACACACACGCAAACACACACATCATGATGTAGGCATGAAGTGCCAACTCTGTCCCTGTGCACTCAAACAGAAGTTAATGTTTTTTTCTCTGGAAACAAAAAGTATTCCTAAGCACATATTTAACTCTCGAAACATATTGATTTTTTTTTTTTTCTTGAGCAATTACTATATTCTTCTGTTTTGCTCCGGGCGTCGTATTTGGACAAGCAGAATATGTGGGCATTAATCATACTGCCATAATATCTCCCCCGTGTCTACTGCAACTTTGTTTAAAAGTTCTCCTCCGGCATTTCTGGAGCTGAGAATAGCGTTATACAGCTTTCCTAAAAATGAAGTGTGTGTGCGTGTGTGTGCGTGTGTGTGCGTGTGTGTGCGTGTGTGTGCGCGTGTGTGCGCGTGTGTGCGCGTGTGTGCGCGTGTGTGCGCGTGTGTGCGCGTGTGTGCGCGTGTGTGCGCGTGTGTGCGCGTGTGCCATCAGGGTCCTCCAGGGGGAGGTGGTGCTCCAGGAACTCCCATCATGCCAAGTCCAGGAGGTGTGTTAAATCCACAGTTTTACACACACACACACACACACACACACACACATGGGGGGTTGATGGGGGGAATAAATTCATTTGCTGATGTTCCGGTTCCATCAAGTGATGCTTGGTGCTTCGCATTTGCCGTCAGAGTCTAATCTGAACCTAAACCAAGCCTTTACCTCCCAAACAGTGTTTTGGAAAAGTGAGGACCAGACAAAATGTCCCCACTTTGTTGGTTAAAAATGTAGTCCATGAGAGCTAATTGGCCGAACTCTCACGGGAAGGAGGACAGCATATGCCCACTTCCCTGTCACTTAGAGTGATCATTAACCAATCATGGGTGTCTGTGAGCTCATTGGTATGAGGGGACGGATAGTGCTTTTCCTCTGAATGTGTTGGATCGCAACCAAAATTCACATGCACAGCAGTTCATAAAGAGGTGGGTGGCTAGCATCTCATGTCACGGAGAATACGTGTGCATGTTCACGCCCCTCCATGGTCAGTGGTGGTTGTGTGGTGGGGAAAGTAATAGTTGACTGGTGGGAATTGGATACGACAAAATTATGGAGAAAATGGGGGGTGGGGGGTATGTGTCAACATGTACTCCGGTTCTCAATATATAGCATGTACGTATACACACGTATACACGGTTTCCTCCCCGCCCCCATTCACAGTGATGTAATCCTAACCCATTGCCTGGGATCGGACGTTATGGCCATTTTCACCAGCTCGTGAAAGTTTTAAGAAGCGCAGCGGGCATTGAGTTGAGCTTTGGCTGAGCTTCATATCGATCAGTGCTTATATAATCCAGGCTATATCGGGTGGGACTGACCTATGGTATGAGTTTGTAGACACCATTGCTTAAAGTGGGAAAAAGAAAAAAAAATACACGTTTCTTTCCCTGAAACTAATCCTTTTTGTTCTTTCTTTGGAAGATTCAACAAACTCGAGTGAAAACATTTACACAATGATGAACCCCATCGGCCCAGGAGGCAACAGACCCAACGTGAGTGCTCTCGCTACAATCTCCTTAAGGAACGATTAATTAAGAATCTGCGGCATTCCTGTAAATAGCACCTACTCTTTCCCAAAATGTCTGAAAAGCATTTCCCAGAAAACTCTGGAAAGATCGCTGCCCTTCACCGCGGTCGTTCTGGTTCCTAACGAACCAGGTGTACTTTGGATTAATTAACTCGCTTTTATCCCGAAGTGCTTTATGACTCAACTGAGATTTGCTGGCACTGGGGTCTTAATGATAAGCGTTCACTTCTCCTGCCAGACTGAGGGAAAACGGTTCAGGAGTATCTCTGTGGCAGGTGGATTGGTGCCTGATCCTACCTTTCTGTGTGTGTGTGTGTGTGTGTGTGTGTGTGTGTGTGTGTGTGTGTGTGTGTGTGTTTGCAGTTCCCCATGGGCCCGGGTCCCGACGGACCGATGGGAGGAATGGGCTCCATGGAGCCTCATCATATGAACGGATCATTAGGTGAGTGAGGCACCGTACCGAAATCATACATTCAGTTGTTGTATTAAAGCGCCCCCTATTGGATGTTTTTTCTTTTTGATTTTTTTTTTTTTTTTCCCCTTGTAGGGTCCGGTGACATGGATGGGTTGCCAAAGGTGAATAATTTCAAGCTTTGATTTTCTTTGTTATAAATTTTGTGCATTTGTAAATGGGGAAAAAGGCACCAGGTGTTATTTTGAACATTAGCAATAACATGTTTGGTATAAATATGTTTTAATTAAATATTATTGCCAACTCTTTAGTGCTGAGAGAAAAATGGGAGGATAGGAGGATTTTATTATTATTATTATTATTATTATTATTATTATTATTATTGGATGGAGTATATTGCCAACCAGTTGCATGAAAAAAGTAGGATGGGATTTGGGTGGAAAGGAGGGTAGAAGGTGTTTATTTATTTATTTATTTATTTTTTAAGGTTCTATAATGTAAGATTGGCAGCTTTGTTGCTGAAAGGAAAGAATCCTGAGTATTTTTCACTTTTTAAAGAGTCTGAAAATTATTAAGACAACTCTTTCTGGGAGCAAAACAGGAATGAAAGAAGAAATTTTTATGAAAGTAAAAAAAGTAAAAAATTACATTTATAAATATTTTTAAGTGAACCATTGCATCTTATAAATGCATTTATTATTTTTTATCCTGACGTAACTTGGAGTTCAACTCTTCCAAGATGGGATGCAGTGCATCGTGCGTTACCTTCCCAGTATTTTTACAAACGCCAACCTGATGAGCCACAAAAAAAAACAAAAAAAACAAAAAAAAAAACATAAAATAAAATAAAAAAAGCAGAATTTACCCGGATAAGAGTTTTTTTAATCTATCTATTTATTTATTTATTTATTATTTTTTTTTTTTATAGATTAAAAAGACAAGAAAAAATACTTGAGAGTGACAGCACAAACCTCCCATCAGCCTCCCATGTCAACCAAAATGTCAAAAATTATTTTCTCACAATGTTAAAGACCCCCCACCACCCCAAGATTCCCAGATGTAGAATTTGATTCAGATCATAGCCAAAATCTAACGGACTCTTCCTCATCCAGAGCCCCGCCTCTGGTAGAAAATTCAGGAAAACAAGTCACCGTGTGTGCATGTGTGTGTGTGCGCGTGCATGGGTGCTCGCTTACTTTAAACGAATTAATTCAGAAGCTAAATTTTCCTTGAGGGATTAATAATACAATATATAAAAATAATTAAAAAAAAAAACATTTTACTCATTGATGATTTTTGTACAGGGTGTACTCCGCCCTCGTCCAGAGTCGGGTGAGATGGGCACCCTTATCAGGATTAGGCGGTTCATGAAATATATGAATGAAGATACATATAACACTTATATGTATACAACACTTCTTTGAAAAAAAAATTCTATCTCCGTGTTAAAGAACCCTTTAAAAAAATTCTGAATTTAGAATTCGTTCCGGGTCATTTCCGAAATCTAACATTTGTTAGAAACTTCATGAACAGCCACATATAATGTCCCCCCCCCCGCCCCCCCCCCCTCGTAATTCTGCTATCAAATCCGGCGGTAAAATGAAACCTTGTTCTCGGCGGTAACAAGCTCTTAAAGGGAGGATGTGCAGGACTGTTACTCTGCAGAGGGACAGAAAAAGCATAACAGAAATACAGTACAGGGGAAACTTGTGTATTACCTCCTGCAGGTGTGAGTGGGTAATTCAGAGCATGATCACATGATGTAGTTGTATGTTTCTGGGGGTGGAGTGAAAAAAACCCCAAACTTCTCTACTTGTCTTTCTACTTCTCCTTGTAGAACTCGCCCAGCAACATGGCAGGCATGAATAACCCGCCGGGCACACCGCGGGACGACGGCGAGATGGGCGGCAACTTCCTCAACCCGTTCCAAAGCGAAAGTGTGAGTAGCACGTAGCTCAGACGTGCTTTTTAAAAATGATTCTTTTAAAGAAATTTCCTGAAGTAACTATATGAGCACCTGGTGTCCATCTTCTCACGAATCTTTCCTCTTCTTCTCGTTGCAGTATTCACCCAACATGACGATGAGCGTGTGATTTTTCTTTTTTTTTTTCTTCTTACTTCCACTTCTTTTATTATTATTAATTATTATTGCTCTATTATTTTATCCCCCCATTTTATTTCTTTTCACACACCCCCTCCCCCACCTCACCCACACTTCGTGGAACTCTGGGCCGGGCTGAACTACATCTTGGAGCATCATGCCGAGCCACACGTCCTGATGGGACCCGAGTCAAAATGGCTGCCAGCGACAGGAAGAAGCCCCTGAGCCACAGGAAGAGCGTTTTGACTGCCTTTTCTCGCTCTGCCTTCCTTTTCGGCTCAGGACGTTGATCGAAGGGGCTTTGAGAACACACACGTATACGAAAGGACCGACTAATGGGCGGGACAGAACCGTATGTCCCTGGCTTAAACTCGCTCCATCCTTTCTTTCTTACTGTTTATTAATGCGTTCAATGTAACTCTGGTGGGATGTGTGATCCCTTTGTTCTCCCCCCCCCCCCCCGTTTCCCCCCTTTTTCTTTCTTTTTTTTTTTTTTTTTTTTTTTTTTAACAAAAAAAAAGTCCCCCCTGCCACCATGTACATTTTTAAAAACACTCATGAAGAAGTGACGGGCTATGAACGTTTCCATTAGTTCCGTGTATGTAATGTATTAATAATAATTATTGTTTTTTTGTATGAATATTGTAATGATTATTGATGAGGGTATTTTTTTTTTTTCCTCAGAAGGGCACATTTGTATCTCAGTAACCATGAAATTGTCAAGAGGAAGCACATACATATGCATCACGCTACCCAGTGGAAACGGATATGATTTATTATTATTATTATTATTATTGTTGTTGTTTTATTATTATTTGTGAATTAGTCGATGTGCTTTAAATGTTTTTATTTTGAGCTCGTCGGGTATTTTTAATTATTGTTTTTTTCCATTACTTTTTATTCCCCCTTTTACGTAATGTAGCGTCTTGACCACAAGCTCCGGGTGTTGAGCGTTTCTACTAGTAAACTTCACTCCATGATTGACCTCTTTGCTGTTGCTGTGTTATTCCGCTCTCGATCCGAGCAGTACAGTTTAGCCACCGACAGCGTTTTGTGGACGCAGAGTGGAAAAACAAGACCGTTTCTGTCGAAATTGAGGTACTAGATATTTTTCTGACTTTTTATTTATTCCTCCCCCTCCTTCCTGTGTGTGCGTGTGTGCGTGCGTGCGTGTATTTGTGTGTGTGTGTGTGTGTGTGTGTGTGTGTGTGTGTGTTTCTCGACATGCAGCTCGCTTCAGGACATTGTAAACATGTAAATAATGCCAGTTTAAAGAAGATACCTCCTGCTGAACCGACCCCTGTCCCACCTGCATGTTCCTGAAACAGGGCGTCTCGGGAAACGAGGGGGGGTTTGGGGGTGGGGAATCAAAAACTGCCTGATGAGAAGATGCAAGTTTTCAAGTGCTTTCTCGATCGCGCTGCACCGACGGAAAAGGCGTAGCAGCACCTCGGCTCCTCAAGCACCGTACTCCGAGTGCCATCAAGCAGCACGTCTACATCGAGCGATGAGATGATTGTCGGGGGAAGAAGTCAAGGCCTGCTTGAATCACGCGCCGATGCTGCTTGTCATTTAGTTTTTGTTTGCCTGTTTGTTTTGTTGAAGAATCAAGACTACCTAGTAGCGAGCGCCACAGTTCCCAACAGAGATGGAGCTTCACGTCACATGATCACGAGCACCTAGAGACAGTAGGTGTTTCTCACCATCAAGGGGGAAAAAAAAACAAAACAGCTGCTTTTCTTTGAAGGACCTTCGAGGTCGACGGCGTTTGGATGAGCATGCATCTTAAAGACGTTTAAGAACTTTCGAACGGCGCACACCTGCACACTTGCTAGGAGGCGTGACCCCTGACTGAAGGGACCTGGGCATCCTTGACTTTGAGAAATACACCACAACGTGGAGGTCCACCTTTAACTCACGTAGCAAGTGTTGTTTTGTTTGTTTGGTTTTTTTTTTTTTTTTTTTTTTTTGGGGGGGGGGTTCCCTTGGGGATCCATTCGAGATGTTAACTCGACAGAACAGCGACTGCTATTTGATTTGTTACGCGAGCGTTTCTGAATGCTAACTTGCCTCCCACATGCTAATCGCGCCACCTTGTACATGACGTCACTCCTTTCTCTGTCTTATCACTTGCTTTTTGTAAATACTGTAAAATGCATTTTGATATCATTGACATGTTTTTTGATATTTAAAGTCCCAACTAACGAACACACTCAAGCACTGGAGAGGGAAGGAAAAAAAAAAAGCATAAAAAGTAAACAACCTTTCCGTCTTGAAGCTGTGTTCACTCTCGCACTGATCAATCCGCAGATTAAGGGAATAACGAAGACCGTTGTGTAGCAGTCCCAACACACTCCTGTTTCAGTCTTGACCGAGTGCTCAGGATCCATTTTTATTATTATTATTATTATTATTATTATTATTATTGTTGTTGTTGTTATTATTATTTTGGCTCTTTTTATGTCCCGCAGACCAAGTGGCCATGCTTGTGCACTTTTCTGGAAAAAAAAAAAACCCCACAATTCAAGGCTTAAATCAGAAACGTCAAAGGACCAGAGATCCAATCAGACTTTGTGATGAAGGGTTTTTATCAATTAAAAAAAAAAAAAAAAATCTTTAAAAAAAAAAAAAAAAAAAAAAAAAAAAAGTGATATATAAAAGAGACGAGGCGTTTCCTGTATATTCTGAGATGTTTTCTGGATGCTACATGGGTTGCGATGTACATTTTCTACGCCTGTGTGTTGCACTCACTCGTTCGCTTCACTCATTCACTCAGATAGGGAGTAGGGAGCGGTTTGGGATTCAGCCCGTCTTCGCCACAAAGTCTGTTCCATCGGCCATTTTTCTGTACTACTGTTGTGACGCTGTATAATAATATAACATCACGGAGAAACAGAACGGAGCGTCGTCGTTCCAAAGTTGTTTCCCCTGTGAAAAGGATCAAGCAGTATTGAGTATGAAGTAGCGTCCTCCTTCAAATTATTATTATTATTTTTTATCTTTTTTTTTTTTCCTTTTTTTTTTTTTTTTTTTTTTTTTTTTTACACCTTTGATTTCACATTAGACTAGACTGGCTCCTTGTCTTCTAGGGACTTTTTTTCTGTGTCATGTGTAGTTAAAGTTTTCTTTCTATTGTTAAAAAAAAAAAAAAAAAAAAAAAAAAAAGTCCTTTACAGGAAAAAAAATGGAAAAATGCATCAATAATAAATGTAATTCTTTTCTTTTTTTCCATGGAGTCGTCACTTATTTTTGCTCGTGTCCCTTCGTTGTAGATACAAATTTAAAACTAATAAAAAATAACGTAATCCCTTTTACCACGGCCTCCTGCTTCACCTGCTTTATTCAGCTGAGTTTCTGTGTCTTCTCTAAATGATTCTAACACTATAAAACCTCATTCATTTAATAAACCTCGTAATCCTAATTAGAGGAGGCTGGCGCCCATCTTGGCCAACTCTGGGCGAGGGCAGAGTACACCCTGGACAGCTCACCAGGCAATCGCAGGGCAGAAACATGCAGCCAACTCTTGATAATCAATGTTTTTTTTTTTTTTAGATGCCTCTCACCACAGACAGTGACTGTGATCACCAGGTTAACTGCACTGGGGAGACAACAGGGACAACCCGTTGATAGTAGAACTCGAACCCCCGACCATCGGATCAGTAATCCAGCCCCTACCTGGTGGGCAACCACTGTCCCTGCTCATAAGTTTGTGTTCTTTGTTTTATAATTACCCGAGGATGACTTATGCTTTCGTAAGTCAAAACAAGGTCGAGATCAAGTTTGGTTCTGAAATGTGATGAACGTCAGTCACACTGTCAGTAATCAGCATATCAATTACACACTGCATCGTGCAGTTTCATTCCAACATGCGACAAGCACCATGGATGAGTTTACCCAAAAAAGATGATGTATTTATTCAGCCAATCAGAGGCATAAAAGAGGAAATCCCGCCCCTATTTGTTACCATGTTTAGTATTTTTACGACCACGGTTTAATGATATGAAATGAGATGTAGTCTGTTTTACAGTTATTACACAACTGTGTTTATTATGTGCACGATTCCAGTAAAACTTACAATGTCATAATGAAAATGATGATACTAATGATGTGGATATGTTGCATTTTGGGAGAAAAATTTCAGTTGATTCAAAGTTGAATTTGTAAACTTATCTTTAAAAATTGGTAAAACAACAGTGTTCCTACAATTACTTGGCCTAAATAAAGAAAAGTTGAGTTTCTTAACCAATATACAGTCATACCTCACCTTACAAAATTAATTCGTTCCAGAAGTGGTTTCGTAACGTGATTTTTTTTTTTTTTTTTTTTTTCCCTCTCGCAAGTAGACTCGCATTTTACATGTAAAAGGCCTGATTCGTTCCAAGGCCCCCAATACTAACCCCTAAACCCTTTAAAAATTATAAAAGTAAACAAATTTTGTATAATATGTGTTAAAAGTAAAACAAAATTATTTATTAAACCATTAAAATAAATAAGACATACAAATCATTTACCAATTGGGGTTGGTTTCCTTCTGCTTCAATATCGTACTGATGGTAGATGGGTTTCGGCCATATTCCTTTGTGATATCACTCAACCGCATTCCACTTTCATATTTTTTTTATCATTTCCTGTTTTGCTTTTATTGATAACAAAGCCCGCTTCTTCTTTTCACTCGCACCGGGAATCACTTTCTTGGGGCCCATGATGAATAACGAAGAATAAAGTTGCAATGAGCACACTCGGAAAACTCACGAAACAACAGTAACTCTATCCTTTACGCGTGTTACAACTCTGTGACGAACGAGGGTTGAAGGCACACGAAAAGCATCATGGCGACCATGGAGATGCAGCTCCCTCCAAGCCAATGGGAGGCCAGCAGGCTGTTGGGAGATAGTGAAAGGGAGAGCAACTCTATTGTTTGAATTTTTGAGATTTCGCTTTTCGTAACTAGAATTTTCTTTTGTATTCAGAGACGAAAATTTAACGTAAAGGCGTTTCGTAACTTGCATTTTTCATTAGTTGGGTCTTTCGTAAGGTGAGATGTGTGTGTGTGTGTGTGTGTGTATATATATATATATATATATATATATATATATATATATATATATATATGTGATTGAAAGCTAAACTGTGGTGCACCGTGTAGCTTAGAACAGACAAACCTCCAGAAAGTGTTTTGTGCTTTTACAAATGGAGGGAAAAGGACAACGTCAAGGTCGGAGAAAAGAAGTGGAGTCGGCGTTGGATGGTGCGAACAAATTTGGGAACCAATTAAAAAAAAAAATTGATAGATTATACTAAGTCAACAGGAGAAAGAGGTGAAGAAGCGTGTGCAGGCAGGTTGGAATGGATGGAGAAAAGTGTCCGGTGTGATAGGAGGGTATTGTCAAGAATGAAAGAAAAAGTGTACAAGACGGTGATGAGGCCAGCGATGTTGTATGGTTTAGAAACAGTGGCGCTGAGGAAAAGACGGGAGGCAGAGCTGGAGGTAGCAGAGATGAAAATGTTGAGGTTCTCTTTGGGAGTAACGAGGATGGATAGGATCAGGAATGAGGACATGAGAGGGACAGCACACGGAAGAGGTTTTGGAGACAAAGTCAGAGAGGCGAGATGGTTGAGATGGTTTGGACATGTACAGAGGAGGGATAGTGAGTATATTGGTAGTAGGATGCTGAGGTTGGAACTACCAGGCAGAAGACCAAGCGGAAGACCAAAGAGGAGATTTATGGATGTGGTGAAGGAGGACATGAAGGTCGTTGGTGTAAGAGTAGAAGATGCAGAGGATAGAGTGAGATGGAGGCAGATGATTTGCTGTGGCGACGCCTGAAGGGAACAGCCGAAAGGAAAAGAAGAGCATTCAGTTTGCTGCAATCAACTAAATTCCACATGTACCATTTAAGGTCCTCTTTAGTATCTTAAGCCTGATTTGAAATGATGAACTTTGGATAATCACACACGGTTTCACTTATTTCTGTTGATCTGTTATGGATTTCCAAAAGCAATCACCAAGTCACGATCATGACTGAGAGAGAGTTCAGTGTGATGCTGGTATTTAACTACACTATTTTTGCAGCGGGGCAATGGTGGCTGGACGAGAAGGGGGGGGGGGGGGGGGGTTAAGTCTCACTATTACCTGGTTGTCACTGCTGCCCCTCCCCCTCCCCAATGCAGCTAACTGGGTTATAGCCGGCCATGTCTCTCACTGTCTGGAGAGAGGTTCATGTAAAAGAACGAGAATATTGCTGACGTTAGTCAAGAGTGGCTGCAAAGCTGTCATCGTGCTCTGGGGTCTACTCTGCTCTCGCCCAGTCGGCTGAGATGGGCAGCCTCCCTTAAGTGATTCAGAGAATGAATGAATTTGTGCAGCAATGCTTTTGGGAGGCTGGACCATGTTCATTAAAGTGAAAAAACCACCACCACCACCTTCTTTAATAATACTTTGGAGGTTCCAATTAATTTACCTGGGCCCCCCAAAAAAAAAAAAAAAAAAAAAAAAAAAAAAACCAACAACAAAAAACCTTCACTATGCAGCTGTTGCTTATTGTCCACTGCCAATTGACATTTAGATTTGAAAAATGGTGCACATTTTACCTTTTGGCTTCAAGTTTCGTACCACACTAGCACTCGGAAGAGCAGAAACCTCCACCAAGATATATATCGACTACTATGAGCTCGGCTTACTGTGATGCGATCAAGAATATAAAAAGGACGAGTGCGCTGCGCTTCAGGAGCCTTTCTGCGACAGGCCACAGTGGCTGTCAGCGGACAATCGAGACACCACCCACTCTGAGACACCACCAGGCCTTCAGCCATCCAACATTGATCAACCCTGCTGCCTCCCTTTGGATTATTCTAGATATTTCCATGACCGCCACCAGTCTGGCATAACAGCAAAAAGTAAACAATACCACCCCCTGTTGGACCTGCAGTAACATGACATTCCTACAAAAGACACTGTCCCTGAATTTGATTCGTGGAGCCGTCATAGGCCGAAAACTCGCCTCTGGTGGAAATTTCATGAAGATCGACTTACAATCCTTTATGTAATCCTGATAACATTCTCAAAGTTAAATGTAAAACTTCTTTGGCGATGGAAAAAATTTCAACCTAACAAACGGAGCGATGTTTATTTTTAAATATCTAAGATTATCCTCTGGACAAAAGTTTACAAATGTCTTATGATAAATTTTAATTTGGATTTAAATACACGGAATCGATTACAGATCTCGTGGCATGATGGTAATAAATTTAGTGCACTGGAACCAGCGTTGTGTGAGATTTGGGGAATGAGAAGTGAGACGTATTTATTGACCAACAGCAGCACAAGTTTTGTGGAGATCGTTATTTTTAATGTTGGTGGTTGGATGGGGGGGGGGGGGGGAATAAAAATAAAACCCTGCAGCAGAAGAGAGGAAATGGTGCTCGAGTGGGTGTTTATTTCTTAGAAATGCTGTGCCAGGCCTTTTTTTAAATTTAGACATAGTTCCTTGTGTATCCAAACTTTTGAGTGATATTTATGTTTATAGGAATTATGGCCATCATTGAACCAGAAGTCGCATACTCAAATTCCAAATACTTTTTTTTCATGAACACATCAGAAATTAATATTGTACATCTACATCTGCATTTTAAATGCAGTATTAATTAATTTAGATTTTCTTTGGATGTTGCCCAATTGCTTGAATTCCCAAATTCCAAGTTCAACGTGGGTCCTGGTACGCTCTCGTCACAGAAAAGGAAAAAGCCGGCTGAGTAGAAGGTGTTCACCTTCAGGGTGGGGGGTACACCCTGGACAGCTCAACAGGCCATCACAGGACCCCCCCCCCCCCAGATCAGGTAGAGCTCTGCTGGGGGAAAAAAAAAAAAACCCCAGCATGGTTAGCAGTATATTATTCAGTTGTGTTTTCATGATGGTCCAGAATGATTTATGCTTGTTTTTCCAGCAGGACAAATGTCCTGTTTTCATGTGCAGCTTGTGATATGCATTTTCCAAAAGTAATGCCAACACACGTCAAATTCATTTGCAGTTAAGATGGAATATTTATCTACCTTAAATGGGGCAGTGCTGTAGTGTAGTGGTCAGCACGTCCGCCTCACAGCATGAAGGCCCAGCTATTAATTTTAATGAATACGTATGAGTCTTCGACAAAATCACATTATTTTGAAATCCATCTGTCTTTCTGCATTTATTTCAAGATCTTTCTTTATGGTTACGTTCCCATGTATTATAAAATATTTTTAAAAATTAATTATATCGACGTTTATGTATTTACAGTATATACAGTATGCAGTCCATAAAATCTATTATACAGTACTGTATTTGAACAGCTGTTGCTGCTTTACCGCAAGATGGCGACATAACCAACACAGTCTTCTGGTATTTTATTTCCGGTTCAAAGGTTACAGTGCTTTTCTTTTGGCGTATAAGAACGTGGATTTAACGCGAGGAAAGGAAGCAAAAAATAAAGACAGTGGGCAACTTGAACCCAGGTTAGTCAGAATTTAACCCTTAAACGATATTATTTGATTATTATGTATTTCTCTCTTATGTGTTCAGTTATCATGATCTCATGATAGCGGTGTTGTTGTGATTTAGCATTGTTGATAACTCGCGCTCTTAAACCTTTTAGCTCGGGAAGTTAATTATGTTAATAATTGTCAAATATTAATTTAATTGTAGTTATGTAATTAGAAGACATCAAATATCAACACATTGATTTATTGTTAGTTTTTTTAATGGTGTGCTATGATACAGAAAAATAATCCACCACAAGAAGTATTGGAGACTCAATGGTTATTGGTTACTGATCATAAAGGTCATAGGTTCAAGCTCCAGGACCTTCAAACTGTCACTGGTGGGCCCTTAAGTAGGCCTCTTTAACGCCATTGCTCAGTTGTGTGTAATATATAATATAAATAAAAGGACAGGACAAAGACTTTCTATTGAAACTTCATTTATCACTACAGATCTGGTTCGAGGGGTGGTGAAACCATCCTCTCTCTTCAGGTGATTATAGAAGAACATACATACATACATACAAAAATAGAGAGAGGGAGTGCTAGCGAGAGCCTTTTTCGGAACCTGAAGTTTTCGTAAGTAGAGCTGCATTTTACATGTAAAATGCGTGATTTGTTCCAAGGCTCCCAAGACTACCCCATAAATCCTTTAAAAATGATAAAAGTACACCAATTTTGTATGAAATATGTGTTAAAAGAAAATTATTTATTAAACCATTTAAACATTTTATTAACATTTATTAATTAAACCATTATTAAACATTTTTTATTAATACACACACACACACAACACTGTCTCTATCTCTCCCAGTTTCTCACACACACACGCTTACAAACACACACACACAAAACTCTTTCTCTCCTGTTCTCTCTTTGAGTGGTGCGCTCATCCCACACGCAGCACGCAGCCGACGGAGCTTTTGAGACGGGGTGTTGTATTTAAAGCGGAATTACCTGTTTGAAAGATCTGAGGTCCAGATTCAATATTAACTTGCTTCCTTGTGAGATCGGAGGTCTTGTCCAAAAGAGCATTCTGTGCACAGAACATTTGTGGCATCGCCCACTTCCGTGCACAAAAATGCTTCGTGGCTGAATGCGGAGCTTTTGAGACGAGGTGCGGCTCATCCGGACCTCCTCAAATAAGCTGCGACTTAGTTACGCTCAAAAAACCTCATGAACCAACAGTACATTTCTCCTTTATGCTTGTGACAAACAAGCTTATGGGTACAGTACTATGGAAATTCAGCTTCCTCCTGGCCAATGGGAGGCCAATGGGGTGGGATGTTGGGAGTCAGCCAATGAGGGAGCAACTCGTGCATTGTTTGAATTTTTGAATGACATGTTTGGCACTTTTCGTAAGAGGTGGTCGTTTCGTATACAGAGGGTGAAAATTTAGGAAAATGTTTTTCGTAACCTGGATTTTTCGTATTCGGAGGTTTTCATAAGTAGAGGGCCGATTGTGTGTATACAGTAGGCCCTTGACATTCATGGGAGTTCGGTTCCGTGCCCTCCCGCGAATCGATATAATCCGAAAAACTGAGATATTGATTGATAATAAAATAAACATTATACAGCAGACATAAAAACACCTCTAAATACATTCTCTAAAAAACATACAGCAGTGTAGTTTTCAAAAATGCCCACTAGAGGAACGTATTGCATTAGGCATGAGATGACTGAATTCAGGTATTAACTGCATTAAGTCCGAGCAGCTCAGCCACGCCTTTCAGCCTGAGCGAGTTCAAAACTGAGAAAGTGAGAGAGCGTTACAAACCAAAGAAGCGGTGATGTGAGTTAATCCTCTGGCGCAGAGGTGAGCATGCGTTTGTTTATTGGGAGTAAATGAGAATAGTGAATTCAGGTGTGTGCTACCGAGCAGCTCAGCATCACCCCTCAGCCAAAGCGGAGAGTTAGAGGCACAGCACCAAATTTAAAGTCCCCCCAAAACACAGAACATAACAAAAAGGACATAAAAGAACAAGAAATGTAATAAATTGGATCAACAAAACAAAATGAGAAACATGCTACACCATAGTAAATAAAATATAACACACAAACATTTTAAACATTACCTTAGGTCATGTTCTGGAGTAATAATTGAAAAATACTTTAATAGTGGAGTGTTTTACAACAGTTCAGACGATTATTCCTCTTCAGGCACTTCAGTGGAAACTGTCGTTTCTTCCGGAGAAAGTTTTATTTCTTCAGAAGAGACATCCAACATCATTACCTTTTTCTGGTGCTTAGCAGGCGTTTGAGTGACATCATAGAACTTAATTGGTAATTAAAACACACTAAAAAAGGCTCATTGCCAACTTGTGCGCGAATGAGGAAAAAGGGGGGTTACATCATCTCAACCAATCAGCAGGAAGGACAGCCATTGGCTAATTTTGAATCACTTGCGAGATGCTCGGCAGTCCGCGAATAGTCAAATGCCTACTGTGTGTGTGTGTATATTAGTATACCTGTACTATATGGCACACTTGCTACTCTCTGCACTTCTGATTGGATGCTAAACTGTATTTCATTACCCTGTATTTATTTATGTGTTATGACAATAAAATTGAATCTAATCTTGTGGTTCACCTCTTCTCGAAGCCGCCATCTAGCATTGCCAGGTTTCTACAGTAGCCCAGAACCACACATGGTCTGAAAAGGATGGGTGGAGAATTAAATCTCGGTTGCATGCACTCTGGAACCTCAGCACTAGATGTCGCTATGTCTTACCAATAATCTTATTCTGTATGGGGATACAGTACTAATAAAACTTGTTTGTTGCGTGTCCTGGCAGCCGTGATGTCTGCGTACACCTGTATCAGTTGCCGTGTTCAGTTCTCAGACGCAGGCCTGCAGCGTGCGCACTACAAAACCGACTGGCACCGCTACAACTTGAAGCGCAAAGTCGCCAGCATGCCGCCAGTCACAGCTGAAAACTTCCAGGAGCGTGTGCTGGCCCAGCGTGCGGCCACCGAGCAGCAGCTGACCGACGCTCACAGCCTCGCCTCCTGCAAAACCTGCAGCAAGAAGTTCTCAAGCACTAACGCATACAACAACCACCTGCAGTCACACAAGCACCAGCTAGCCGAGAAGAAAGCCGTGGCCGCTGTCCAGAAAGCTGTGCAGCGCATGAACGAGAAGAACCTGGAGAAAGGAGTCGAAATGGACAAGGATGCACAGAACGAGGCCATTCAGAAAATCGTGAGGGAGGGACTGAAACAGAAACACGCCCACTCGGAGCCCACACTCGCAGACAGGCATGGTAGGACTAGGCAGGACAAAGCACCAAGGTTGGAGTGGTTTGAGCGACAAGCCAAGAAGATTGTGACAGAAGATGAGGAGGATGCTGAAGACGAAGGTGGGCAATTTATAACTTATTAAAATGGTTAATAAATTAATTAAATATAAATTACAGGATCCCAGACGTCTATATAATTCTGGAATTCTACAATTTTTCTAGCCGAAGTGTGTTTTTTTTAATCTATCTGGATAAATTATTTATTGGAATAATGAACCATCCCACCATGACCAGATATGAGGAACTACATCAACATGGACTAGCGTCCCATCCAGGACGAGTTGAACTCCTCGTCGCTTCACGCTATGAAAACCTGCGATAAGCACCAGTCTGCCATCCCTCGAACCCCGCTATTATTTTCCCATTCCTCTATTTTTTTTTTATTCCTTGCTGGGATTCCTGGAATTAACATTATTTATAATTAAAATATGTACTGACATTTTTTTTCCAGAAGAATGGGATGATATTAACAATGATGATGATGATGATGATGAAGATGAGGAGGAGATGGAGGCTGATGATGAAGAGGACGTTATGGCCACACCCGCTCCAGGCTCCATCCCTGTAACAGACTGTCTGTTCTGTTTACATCACTCACACTCTCTGAGTAAAAACGTGGTTCACATGACCAAAGAGCACGGCTTCTTCATCCCTGACGTTGAGTTCCTGGTGGACCTCCGAGGACTCCTCGCATACCTGGGTACGTTTCTTTTGTAACAGCTTCTGCAGCGGCTCTACCAGGATTTTATATATATATATATATATATATATATATATATATATATACACACATATATAAAAACTTTAGCAACAACCGTTTATGATTAGTGTTGGATGTATGAGCAGGATTTTTAAAGGTACCCACCCAACTGATAGTCACCCCGCCCCCAGGTGAAAAGGTCGGTTTTGGGAAGGTGTGTTTATGGTGTAACGAAAAAGGCAAATCGTTCTACTCGATCGAAGCGGTGCAGGCGCACATGACTGACAAGAGCCATTGCAGACTGTACACGGACGGCGACGCCGCGCTTGAGTTTGCAGATTTCTATGACTTCAGGTACGTCGGATTCTGCGTGGTGAATGTTTAACATGTTTGCATACTGTGAGAATATGAATTGTTTAGTCGTCTTGAGTTCTGGATTTCGATTGCTCAGCAGCTTTCACATGAATCCTGGAGGTAATGCGATGTTATTTCTGTAGTTAAACAGTTAAAATCGCAGATGGATGCGCGGTGTAATGCTAAAGGCTAATGTTGATGAATGTAATAAAACTTTGAAAAGTTATTGCTGTAATAATAAATGCACTGGTAGAAATTCTGGAAGGAGTCTCCAGTGTCAGAGCTTCATAACAGTTGGTGGTAAAGCTGTAACTGTGTGTGTGTTGATGTTGACGTTCAGGAGTAGCTACCCAGACGCTCACGATGGAACCGACGTAGAATTGAAAGATGGAGAAGTTCCTGACGAGACGACTGTACAGTTTGACGATGACACTTTGGAGCTCACGCTGCCGTCCGGTACGTACGAGTTCACTCTTAATAATTTCAGAAGACGTCCCGAGGAACTGGTTATTGTGAAGTATGGTTTGTCTGATATTGGTGTTTGCACTGTGGCGTTGTAGGGGCGAAGATTGGCCACCGCTTGCTGATGCGTTATTATAAACAGCGATTCGGGGTGCAGAGGGAGCTGGTACCTGTGCGCAATCAGCATGCAGTGGGCCGAGTGCTGAAGCAGTACCGTGCTCTGGGCTGGGCTGGAGAATCTGGTGAGCTGCCGCTGCTACTTCTTCTTTTTCCTCTAATAAAAGAGGGAGCAACTGGAAATTTCTTTTCATAGTCGTCTTGAGTTGTAAATCCATAGCAAAACACTTCCTTTGTGAAATCATGCTCAAATCTAAGTTGTAATTTTGGGTTAGTGAGTCATAATTACGAGTAAGGCTACAGAATTAAAATTTGTGTTGTAGTTTTGAGCCAAGTCTTCATCATGGGATGTGAAGTCATAGTGATGGATTAGTAAATCAAATATTTGATATTAAGTCATAATTATGAGTTAGTTGCAACTTTAAGCCGTTAACTCGATAATCGGTTGGTAAGTCATAACTATGAACTGTCAAGTCGTAATGATGGGTTACTAACACATAACTGTGGGACGTTAAATTGTAATAAGTTAGTAAGTCATGAGTATGAGTTGTTAAGTTGTAATGGTGGGTATAATGGTGTACAATTTGAACGTTGGGGGGGGGGGGGGGGGGTGAGCCGAGTCCCGGGGCCAGGCAATGGAAACTGTTTTCTTGAGTTTTTCTTCATAGTGGTCTTTCGAACCGTGCTTGGTCTGCACCGTCACCTACGACCTGTTTACCTTGGGTGACCCTACCAGGGCATCATCCATCCAACAACATCGCTCCTAGGATCATTCGGACATGCAAACCCTTCCACCACCATAAGGTGGCGATTCAAGGAGGGATATTTGCATAATATGGAAATATATTGGCCCCTCCTCACACAGATGACTCGGGTCTTTGATTGTTCTTCGAAGTGTTTTATTGCTTTTCTGTCCCCGGCACGTCTCCTGTATGTGTTGGATGTGCGTTTCAGGTAAAGCCTCAGCGGTCCAGCAGCAGAAGGACATGCGGTACGTACAGAGGATGAAGTCAAAGTGGATGCTAAGAACTGGGATGAGCAACAATGTGACCAAGCAGGCTCACTTCAGGGCCCAGGTCATGTTCTAAACCGGGTTTAAATGAATGCTTTATTGAGTGAATCATGATTTTGTATCCTGCCAGTGAGGTCACTGATATATAAAAAAACAATGTCCTCAAGTTAAAAACAAACAGCGTGTATATTTTTCTTTATATCAGCCGTTAAAATGATATGATATCTTGATTATAACTCCACAAACAGTGAGAATCTACACACACACACACACACACACACATATATATATATATATAATATAACAACGACATTATTGTACTAATAGTATAAATTATAATTCATTAATTGATTGTGGAATTTTAACGCTTTACTGTGCACAAACTTAATAAATAAAATATTTTTGAAAAACTGTGTTTAATATTTCTACAACTCACCCCAGAAGTATTGGCACCATAGCTACACAACATGGATTTATGCCTCTTAATGAAAATATTATTCATTCGTTTTTCTGAACTGCTTAATCCTCATTAGGCTCATGGGAAGGCTGGTGCCCATCTCAGCCGACTGAGGGTTGGGTACACCCTAAACTGTTGAACTTGTTGGAGAAAACCAAAGGACCCAGACGAAATCGTTGCAAACACAGAACACAAATACGCCACACAGTACGTAATGCTGCCGCTGTGCCACCCTGTTACAGAACAGTAAATCATTTCATCTCTTCTTCTGTTCCTTTCGGATGTACCCTTCGGGGGGGTCGCCACAGCGAATCATCTGCCACCATCTCACCCTATCCTCTGCATCTTCTACTCTTACTTCAACTACCTTCATGTCCTCCTTCACCACATCCATAAATCTCCTCTTTGGTCCTCCTCTAGAGTCTAGACCTTCTGCTTGGTCGTTCCAACCTCAGCATCCTACTACCAGTATACTATACTCCCTATCCCTCCTCTGTACATGTCCAAACCATCTCCAAACCAAATCATTTCATCTCTATATGTACACAGACAGACAGACATGTATGATATTGGTGTTGTTGTGTATTAGGTTCTTAACTGATTTTTTATTAAAATCACAGAGGTATTTTTCTTGAAATTTAAGTTATTTCACTATACTGTATTTCCGTACCTTTATTTTGAAACTGCAGCCTGTCTCCACTCCGATAGGCGTCGCTAATCATCTTAACCCCAAGAGTGAAACCACGGAGAAAAAGTAAACAAGCGGTCGCGCTACTTGTGCTGCTATTCCGGTGTTGTGTAGTTTAAATTTCTGTCACTCGTTTTACACTGCGTTACAATTCATGGAGAATTAAAGTTGACTGCTACAGTAAGTCAATCTCTTTCAATTTTATAACAAAAACATTACATCCTGTTTTGTTCACGGCTACTATAGGACAAAGTTAGCTGAGGGTAATATTTAACTGTTTATAGCCACTTTTCTTGCATTTAACGCAAGATGTTTTACGACGATCACCTTTTTTCTGTCAACTTTTTTAGTTTAAATCGCAACACGGTTAATGTACTTGATCATCGCTAGTTAATGCCAGTTTGCTACCACTATTTTTTGCATCCATAATAAGCAAGACTGATTTAAAGCAAGCAGAATTAGCAAAAAAAAAAATGTTTGTACTCTGTAATACTTGTGTAACTTCATATCACAGTAGATAAAATGATGTTGAATAAATATGGGGAAGTGTGTTTGAGTTATTCGAGTGACTTTGATAAGTCAGCCATATTGTAAGGGGGCAGGAGTCCGTCGCCCCTGTTCGCCATGTTGGAAGGGGCAAAATCGTAAAGCTAGCTGTGGTGTGCTCATGGTCTGTTATACTAATATAAACTTTGCTATAATACTGTAATGGCAAAGTGCGGTGTACTGGAATGTTTACTGTGCTTCATTACTGTGACTACAACTACTACACACTTCTACTGTGCGCCTGCGCAAATGCCCCTATCGTTACGCGAAGAGCGTATCGGCGACACCCGCCATGTTGGAAAGGGCGAGATACGCCGACCCCCAAGCCAACGTTCGTGTTCTACGTCATTGGTTCGTGTTATGTCCGCCATTTTGGAAATACCCGTATTCAACCCCAAATTTTACACAAAATAATTTGCTTCACTCGGATAAGCCTAAAATTATAACATAAATAAGCGACGTCAATTGGGAGAATATTAGGTATTTTGAAGTGTAAATTAAAAATTATTTATCTATCCTATGATGAAACTCATCAAAGCTGGGACTGATAATGTCAATTTAAATTTTTATTGGGGGGGAGCATGCATGGGTTGATGATGGCTCTGATTTACTGGTTAAAATAAATCAGAAATTTGAAGATGCTTCTGTAGAATCAACTGTTTGGTCGGATTTCACCTCACCTCATATTTCTTTTCAAGTCCTATCAGGCCCTTGCTCATTTTTCAACGATGCTGTGAGTGGAGTAACACTTTAAATAAGTCATTATCTCATTTAAAGTTTTTTTTCCTCTCCTCCCCAAACAGCTATGGCGATGTTTTGGCGATTTCCGCAGTTCCCAAAGCTGCAGTTTCCTTCCAGGCGTCTAAAACCTCAAACCTGCAGTGTGGCCCAACACAAAACCATCACAGGTCAGTCATTAATGTTTACTGAATTACATCATCATCGTACGATTGGATCCGGCTAAAATGGTCACTTAGCTCTTTGAGTAAATTTCTACGTGAAACAAGTGTTTCAGAACCTCATAAATATTGAACAATCAGAACAGATCCAGCAGAGACGTGCACACGATGCCGCCACGACACGCCGACCGTTCTCCCGCGTCACACCTGCTGACCTCACCTTCTTCAATGAACTTCTCCCAGGAAGAACCATCACAGACCCAGATGTGTTGGAGTCCTGTAATGTCGACTGGCTTCAAACAGTGAAAGGTGCGTTCTTGGTAACCATAGTAACTGTGGTTCAGTTAATTCATAAAAAAAAAGCTTCCTGTCATGCTGTTACTTCATGACTGGAAGTTTTTTTTTGTTTGTTTTTTTTTTGTTTTTTTGGGGTGTGGTGGTGGTGGTGGTGGTGTGGTGGTGGTGGTGGGGGGGGTTGGTTTTAAGCAACCTTACAAATTGTCCTCTTTTGCTGTACAGGTAGTAGTGAGGTTCTGTTACGCCCCAAGACAACAGAAGAAGTCTCTCAGATCCTCAGGTAATGACTTATCAGGTTAACGCATGCTGCCTGACACACTTGAATTATACGGTTCTGTGTTAGCATGAAATGTGCAATCACTGTATCCTAAAGATGATAAACAGAGTTGTGGTTGGGAATTGTAGACTAAAAAAAAAAAAAAACCAATTTAAAGAAACCAACCCTGAATATTCAGACCACACTAACATGAGCAGTAGCCTATGTATGGTGGGTATTGAAACAGAAGCTGTTCAAGTGCCAACACACACAACTATTTTTTTTCACACCTCCACTGAAATGGGCTGATAAGGTGGCACGGTGGTGGAGTGGTTCGAAGAAGGCCTGGGTTTGATTCCCAGCTCGGCCGTCTCTTTGTGGCGTTTGCATGTTCTCCCCGTGCTTGCATGGGTTTCCTCCTACAGTCCAAAAACATGCACAGAAGGCCAGTTGGCTGTTCCAGATCACCCTAAGGTGTGTGTGTGTGTGTGTGTGTGTGTGAATGGTTATATGAGCAATGGTCTAGCGAGCTGACCCCCACCCAGAGTCGGCGGGGATGGGTGCCAGCCTTCCTGCGACCCAAATTAGGATTAAGCGGCTTTGAATATTAAATGGATTGACGACTCTTTGAAATGATCTGACTGTATATTTGGATGTGCAAATCAATGGCATCTTTTTTTTCATGGTGTGGTCTGCAGGTACTGTAACGAGCGAAATCTGGCTGTAAGTCCGCAGGGCGGAAACACAGGGTTGGTTGGAGGTAGCGTTCCTGTGTTCGATGAGATCATCCTCTCCACTTCATTAATGAACCGAATCCTCAGCTTCGACGACATCTCGGGTACAGCCTGGCTGTGGAGGTTCCCACAGTTTCCTCCACGATCAGTAAAGTATTCTGATTCTTTAGCGCGACATGAAAATCAATCAGTTACGAAAAACAGAAAATGTCGGCGTAAATAAACATCTCGCTCGGTCAAGTTGGCTTCACAGCAAAAAAAAAAAAAAAAAATCTCATCTTGATAAAATGGACATTTTTGTAAACGGTTGTAAATTCCTTTAACAGGGATTTTGACGTGTCAGGCAGGGTGTGTGTTGGAAAGCCTGCATCAGTATGTTGAAGAGCACAACTTTGTTATGCCTTTGGATTTGGGGGCAAAGGGCAGCTGCCACATCGGGGGAAACGTATCTACCAATGCAGGCGGGCTTCGCTTACTGCGCTATGGCTCCCTCAGAGGGACGGTTCTGGGCCTGGAAATGGTGAGTGAGAGACTGAACGCATCACACACACACACACACACACACACACACATTTGGTTCGTCTTGCCGTCCATGGCCGGGAGTCCATGGGAGCTAATTGGCTGAGCTCTCACAGTTTAATTGGTGGAGCTGTCAGTCACAGCAATCGCCAGCTAATCACAGGCGTCTGTGAGGGAGGGAGGGAGTGGGTAGCGCTTTCACCTCAGTGTATTAAACCGCCCCCAAATATGAACGTGCCACCATTCGGAAAGATGCCGGTGGCTAGGGTCACATGTGCATGCTTTCGACCCTCGATGATCTGTGGTAGCCGCTTAATGAGAAAGGCAATACTTTATGGGTGGAAATGGGCTACGATTAAATTAGGGGGTCAATGTGGAAAAATCCCCCCAAAAAATTTGGTTCATCATAGTAAGAAAAATCAGTGATGTTCATGCCAAACTTTAACCCGTCTCTAGGTGCTGGCTGACGGCAGGGTAGTGGACTGTTTGGCGAAACTGCGTAAGGACAACACAGGCTATGATATGAAGCAGCTCTTCATTGGTTCTGAGGGAACACTTGGGGTGATCACCGCCGTGTCCATCATTTGTCCTCAAAAACCCAAATCTGTAAACGTTGCCTTGTTAGGTACTTTACTCAAAATTACGCCATCTTGTATTTTATCTCGGAAATGCATCGGAGAAAAACCGTCGTTGTATTGGAGTGTTTGTGATGTCAATGTGTCGTGTGCATTGTGGTTCCTGCAGGCTGCTCAAGCTTCCAGAATCTCCTGGAGACATTTCGGCTCTGCCGTGGCATGCTGGGAGAAATCCTCTCGGCCTTTGAGTTCTTTGATGCCTCCTGCATGAGCCTTGTGGAGGAACATCTTAAGCTCACCAACCCCATCGGCGGTATGAGTAACATCTACAGACACACTTGTGGTAAAGTCAATAAGCTTAGGAGTTAGTTGGTATCTCGAGGACTTCATGATCGTATCAAGGTAGCATTGTTCCATGTCAGCTTTATTTGTTCGTAACTTTACCTTTTTGCGAAAGGAAAAAAAGCTTGCCTCAGTTGTAGTAAACAAGCCGTCATGTTTAATTTTGCTTGTTGATGCTGGTGGACTATACCTAGCAAATAATGGAAATATCATACCTAACATATTTTATATATATATATATATATATATATATATATATATATTTTATATATATTATATTTTATATATATAATATTTTATATATATTTTATATATATATATATACATATACAAATAAAAAATATATATATAATATTTTATATGTATATATATATATATATATATATATATATATATATAGACAAAATTTTGGAAAATGTTTTTCGTAACCTGGATTTTTTGTTTGCTGGGATTATCGTAAAGTGAGGTACCACTGTGTGTGTGCATATATTTTATATATATATATATATATATATATATATATAAATTTTTAATAAGGGAAATAGTCTGTTTACAAGTGCAAGTGTGCATGCATCAGGTTTCAGTTTTGGGAGGCAGAGCAATAGGAAAATGTTCCACATGGTTGTTCAAAATGGCTGCCCCATGATACTAAGGTTATTTCACATTACTCTCCATCATTGGCAGAAGCACTAATAATTTGACGGTATGACAAACTTGCTTGACTGATCATTTTGTGAAAATGAAGCCTGTATAAATATGTATTTTTGCTTAGCATGCTAAATGGTATTCTTACGTGATATGCTAAAGATGCTACTGGCATAGCTGAATTGCTAGCTGGAAATAGCATCCTTCCTATTATGCTTCATTTCAGAGAGCCCTTTTTACATAGTCATCGAGACTGCAGGGTCCAGTGCAACCCACGATGAGGAGAAGCTGCATAATTTCCTAGAAAAGGTCCTGGCGTCTGCGTTGGTTACGGACGGGACTATCGCAACAGAGGAGGCTAAAATAAAGGTAGCTGATTGAACAGTTATAGCTGTTGTCTGGTTTCCAGGAAAATAAAAAAAATAGAGGAGACGGAAGGATTGTCAGAATATGAATTCATGCCTTCTAACCAATTACATTCGAGAATCTGGTATAACCGGAAATCGTGTACTTGTCCATAAATCTGCAGGCGCTTTGGTCTATCAGAGAGAGGATCACAGAGGCTCTGAGGCACGACGGATACACGTACAAATATGACATCTCTCTTCCTTTAGAGAAAATCTATGATCTAGTCGCGGACATGAGGGAGCATCTCGGAAACCGAGCAAAGAACGTTGTGGGCTACGGACACGTTGGTATGATCAGTTATTGTCACTGAAATGTACAGGTCCTTCTCAAAAAGTTAGCATATTGTGATAAAGTTCATTATTTTCTGTAATATACTGATAAACATTAGACTTTCATATTTTAGATTCATTACACACAACTGAAGTAGTGCAAGCCTTTTATTATTTTATTGCAATATTGATAATTTTGGCAAAAAAAGTAAAGATAAACCAAAAATCCCTATCTCAAAAAATTAGCATATTTCATCAGACCAATAAAAAGTGTTTTTAATACAAAAAAAGTCAACCTTCAAATAATTATGTTCAGTTATGCACTCAATACTAAATAACTGCTTCAATGTGGCATGGCATGGAGGCAATCAGCCTGTGGCACTGCTGAGGTGTTCGCGGCCTGAAGCTCATCCAGTGTTGGGTCTGGCGTCTCTCAACTTTCTCTTCACAATATCCCACAGATTCTCTATGGGCTTCAGGTCAGGAGAGTTGACAGGCCAATTGAGCACAGTAATACCATGGTCAGTAAACCATTTAGCAGTGGTTTTGGCACTGTGAGCAGGTGCCAGGTCGTGCTGAAAAATGAAAATCTTCATCTCCATAAAGCTTTTCAGCAGATGGAAGCATGAAGTGCTCCAAAATCTCCTGATAGCGAGCTGCATTGACCCTGCCCTTGATAAAACACAGTGGACCAACACCAGCAGCTGACTGTGGGTACTTGACACTGGACTTCAGGCATTTTGGCATTTCCTTCTCCCCAGTCTTCCTCCAGACTCTGGCACCTTGATTTCCGAATGACATGCAAAATTTGCTTTCATCCGATAAAAAGTACTTTGGACCACTGAGCAACCATCCAGTGCTGCTTCTCTGTAGCCCAGGTCAGCCGCTTCTGCCGCCGTTTCTGGTTCAAAAGTGGCTTGACCTGGGGAATGCGACACCTGTCGCCCAGTCCACTGCTTCCACAGGTCCCCCAAGGTCTGGAATCGGCCCTTCTCCACAATCTTCCTCAGGGTCCGGTCACCTCTTCCGGTTGTGCAGCGTTTTCTGTCACACTTTTTCCTTCCCACAGACGTCCCACTGAGGTGCCTTGATAGAGCACTCTGGGAACAGCCTATTCGCTCAGAGATTTCTTTCTGTATCTTACCCTCTTGCTTGAGGGTGTCAATGATGGCCTTCTGGACAGCAGTCAGGTCGGCAGTCTTACCCATGATTGCGGTTTTGAGTAATGAACCAGGCTGGGAGTTTTTAAAAGCCTCAGGAATCTTTTGCAGGTGTTTCGAGTTAATTGGTTGATTCAGATGATTAGGTTAATAGCTCGTTTAGACTACCTGAACATGATATGCTAATTTTTTGAGATAGGAATTTTGGGTTTTCATGAGCTGTATGCCAAAATCATCAGAATTAAAACAATAAAAGACCTGAAATATTTCACTTGGTGTGTAATGAATCTAAAATATATGAAAGTTTAATTTTTATCAGTACAGAAAATAATAAACTATCACAATATGCTAATTTTTTGAGAAGGACCTGTATAGCTACCATGTTGTCCTAACTTTACAATCTCTTTCAGGTGATGGAAACCTCCATTTAAACATCACGTCTCCCTCAAAGGACACAGCGCTCCTGGCAAGCATCGAGCCATACGTGTACGAGTGGACGCAGAAATGGCAGGGAAGCATCAGCGCTGAACACGGCCTTGGGCTCAAGAAGAGAAACTACATCTACTTCAGTAAATCGGAAGAAGCGGTCCGTCTCATGCGGGACTTTAAGACCATGCTGGACCCTAAAGGGATTCTCAACCCATACAAGACTCTTCCTGATCACATTCAGTGACTTGAGCAATCTGACCAATGACCGTTCATGCTAATGCTAATTAGCTGAAAGGCTGTATGGTTTGGAGGCGTAGCATTGTCTCCAGTTGTGGGAATACACAAACGGACTACTGGAGTAAAAAAACCTCACTCGTGCAATGTGGTAATTTTGACGTTGTATTAGTGTCTAAAATTAAAGCACTCCCAGTTTAGTGTACTTACTGAAAAGTGGTGTCATTAGACTTTAAACACTCAAGTGTGCCTGTATCCCTCTGTTTGGATTTTGAAAACCCTACCTGCCCCTTCTATACATGACCAAGCACATGACCTTTAAGTGTGTGGCAGTGAACACAAAAGTTGAATACACAAGTACAAAAACTGACACAGGGTGAAGGTGGGGGTACACCCTGAACAGCCTACCAGACCGTCACAGGTTCAAAACACACACTCATTCACACTGAGGGATCAATTAGCTCATTTCTTGGAGCAACCGATTAGTATAATGTACACGACTGGACGGTGGGAGAAAAACACCACAACCACAGGTAGAACATGCACATTCCCTCACGTGGACTTGAACCCAGGACCACCTTCTTGGTTCTCTGAGGAAGATGTATTAACCACGCTGCCACCGAACATACTATATCAGCCATTTTTCCAAAATTTAAGTACATGTTATTTTATGCAACCATGACATATAATGGTAGTAAATAATTTTTTCCTTAAAAATGAGGTTACATATAATTAGTTGTTTTTTTTTTTTTTGCCAGATGTTAAATTACCACACTGGCCTTCTATCACTAGTGCAAAATAGTTTTCTGCTGTGTATGTGGGGGGGGGGGGGGGGGGGGAGAGAAAGCAATAAAGCGGTTTAAACCCAGCATGGGAGATTTTATTGTAATTGACGTAAATACACTGGATCGGATCCATGTTTCGTCCCAATGGGGGTATCGCGATGTATTTATGCAACAAAGAGAATTATTTTGTATATTATGGATTTTTGTCTTGAAGATAAATGTGCATAACGAAGTCAGTCATCTTTTAAAAAAATTCACTTTGAAAATTCTGTTAATCTCATAGAAGGAAGATGAGTCTGGTTTGATCTAGTGTAGTAATAGCGTGAAACCACCAGACAAGGTTCATGGACCAGGTTGAACCTTCAAGATGCTACTAGATGACGTAATACTCAGGGTAGGTAGTGTGCTAAATATTCATTTCGTGTGGATTTTTTTTCCTCATGCAGGGAAATTAGGAATCCTCAGTCAGTCAGTCACACTGTGTAGTGGTTGTCCGACACAATTTTCCCCGAATCTCAACAATACAGTCTCTTCCGCATCCTGTTTGTCTATAAAGCTAATCAGATAACTCCTGACATGTTATATCTGTAAAGCTCAGAAAATGAAAAGAGAAGTGCTGACACTAGATGTTCGGAGTATGGGCAGAGTCAGAATGGATAATTCAGCAACTGTTCACAATGATCAAGCGAAAGAATTCATTTCAGTGCTTTACTTTATAGTGTCCTGAGGCATTATTCCCAGGGGGGGAAAAAAAGCCCAGACATAAATGTGGATGTCACTCCAGAACACTTATTTTCAGAGCAGATGCCAGGGTATGCATTTATGTTTAAAAGAAGGAGGAATTGTTTTAGGCACCATAAAAGGTCAAGAAGGTACATGGGGAAGGGGAGAGGAGGGAAAATAAATAAATAATGCTCCTAATAGTGCAGGAGCATGTCATGGTTGTCAACAGAGAGGGAGACAGACAAGCGTAACGGTGGCTTTTATCATGCAAGCACAGGGAAGAAACGATGAGGGCGTATGAACGAGCCTGGAGTGTCTGTCGAGGCACACAGATGGTTCATTCTCCAAAAATGAGTAGCAAAAGGAAGGAAAAAGGCTTTCCCCATAAAAAAAAAAAAAAAGTCACTCGAGTAGGTTTAATTCATCCAGTGTTACAGCTCACACTACAGCGAGATTGTCCCGTTTATATTAATACATATATACGTACATACACACACACACACACACACACACACACAATCTGGATTCCAAAAAAGTTAAGACACTATACAAATTGGGAATAAAAACTGAATGGAATGATGTGGACGTGCCAATTATCACTATTTTATTCTGAATAGAACATAGATGACAGGGTCAAAAGTTTTAACTGAGAAAATGTATCATTTTAAGGGAAAAATATGTTGATTTTAAATTTCATGGTGTCAACATGTTGTCTGGTTTAGAAACGGTGGCACTGAGGAAAAGACCAGAGACAGAGCTGGAGGTCGCAGAGATGAAAATGTTGAGGTTCTCTTTGGGAGTAATGAGGATGGATAGGATCAGGAATGAGCACATCAGAGGGACAGCACATGTAAGAGATTTTGGAGACAAAGGCAGAGAGGCTAGATTGAGATGGTTTGGACATGTACAGAGGAGGGATAGTGAGTATATCGGTAGCAGGATACTGAGGTTGGAACTACCAGGCAGAAGACCTAGAGGAAGACCAAAGAGGAAATTTATGGACGTGGTGCAGGAGGACATGAAGGTAGTTGGTGTAAGAGAAGAAGACGCAGAGGATAGGGCGAGATGGAGGCAGATGATTCGATGTGGCCACCCCTGAAGGGAACAGCCGAAAGGAACAGAAGAACAAATCTCAAAAAAATTGGGACAAGGCCATTTTCGCCACTGTGAGGAGTCCACTCTTCTTCTTACAACGGTCTGCAAACGTCTCGGGCCCGAGGAGACAAGTTTCTCAAGTTGAGAAATAGGAATGCTGTCCCATTCTTGTCAAATACAAACCTCGAACTGTTCAACTGTCTTGGGACTTCTTTGTCGCGCCTTCCTCTTTATGATGCACCAAATGTTCTCTCTCGGTGAAAGATCTGGACTTCAGGCAGGCCATTTCAATACCCGGATCCTTTTCCTATGCAGCCATCATGATGTAATTAATGCTCCATGTGGTCTGGCATTATCATGTTGAAAAATGCAAGGTCGACGTCTGGATGGGAGTATATGTTGTTCTGGAACCTGAATATACCTTTGCATTGACGGTGCCTTTCCAGATGTGCAAACTGTCCATGCCACACGTACTCATGCAACCCCATACCATCACAGAGGCAGGCTTCTGAACTGAGTGCTGATAACAACTTGGCTTGTCCTTGTCCTCTTTAATCCGGAAAACATGGTGTCCCAGTTTTCCATAAAGAACGTCATGATTTGTCTGACTACAGAACAGTTTTCCACTTTGTCTCACTCCATTTTAAATGAGCCCTGGCCCAGAGAAAACGTTTAGAAATGGCTTCATCTTTGTACTGTAGAGTTTCAGCTCTCAACGGTGGATGGCACAGTGGATTGTGTTCACCGACAATGGTTTCTAGAAGTATTGTTGAGTCCATTCTGTGATTTCGGTTTTTCGGACTTGATCCTTATGCACAGAGATTGTTCCAGATTCTCTGAATCTTTGGATGATGTGGGAAACACCTTTCTGATATTGCTCCACTATCTTTCTGTGCAACATTGGGGGATTGGTGACCCTCTACCCATCTTCACTTCTGAGAGACACTGCCACTCTGAGAAGCTCTTTTTATACTCGGTTATGTTACCAATGGACCTCATTAGTGGTAATTGGTCTTCTAGCTGTTCATTATAAGTGCAATTGATTTTTCCAGCTTCTTATTACTACCTGTCCCAACTTTTTTGAGATTTGTTGACCCCATGAAATTTAAAAAACAACATATTTTTCCCTTAAAATGATACATTTTCTCAGTTTAAACTTTGAGCCTGTCATCTATGTTCTACTCAAAATAAAATATTGAAATTTGGCATTTCCACATGATTGCATTCAGCTTTTATTCACAACTTGTATAGTGCCCCAACTTTCTTGAAATCCGGTTTGTATATCAAAAAAAAAAAAACAAAAAACCAACACCTCCGATCTAGGATCAGCTCCCTGATCACCATGCAACTGTAACGACACGGTTCGAGAGGGGAATAAGCTACGGGTAACTTCTCATAAATCTCTGTAAGGAAATGAAAGCTCTTCCTCCGGATCAGGAGCGTCACAGCACCAGGCTCGACGGAACAAATGGAAACGGGTTTTTGAAAGAGCTGATCCCAAATCAGACCCCTCCCTAAAAACAAACAAACAAACAAACAAACAAGCAACACCTCCAAGTGCTGGGCTTAACAGTCTGGTTTTCCTTTCTCTAACGAGCCCAGGATTTTATCCAGAGTCTTTTTAATGCGCAGTGCAGTCAGTCGGGCTGACGGGTTCTGGTACCAGCATTCCTTCATCAACTTCACCAGTGCCGAGAGTGTCTGGGGATGTGGGGGGCAAAAAAAAAAAAAAAATCCATACATATAGGTCATGAGATATGTCACAACTCTGAGAAAAAAATTGTTAGGTGGAGTCTGAGCTAATCTCCTCCTACCTCTGGATACACAAGTCATTTCATTCAAGTGTTACATGGATTAATAATTGAAGGAACTGCATTAAATCTAGTGCCACCATCTGGACATTTGCTTTTGTATCAAAAATTATAGCAGCAAAGAATTTTCTGTGGAAGTAAGATAAAATTAATCCCATGTTAACAAGGACACTGCTTACAAACACCAAGCTACCATCACACCCCGCTGTCTCATAAGGCAGGACTTTTATTTATACATACTATGTATCTCACTGGACTCCTCAGGGAAAAGCGAACGCATGCACACACCCCCTCCATGACATGCAATGCAAACCACCCGCCTCTTTTCAAAACTGCTGCTCATGCGTATTTGGCTGCAGTCTAACACACCCAGAGGGAAAGCGCTATCTGTCCCCTTGTACAAATGAGCTCACAGACGCCCATGACTGGCTTGCGATCGCTGTGAATGACAGGGAAGTGAGCGTATGCTGGCTGTCCCTCCCTCCCGCGAGAGCTTGGCCAATTAGCTCCCATGGACTCTCGGTCACCGATGGCTGTGGCATTAACTCCGATTCAAACTGGGTATCTCTGTGCTTATAGTTACATACAGTACCTTGTTGATGGGCCAATCGGGAGCATTTTGGCCCAAACCTATGTCATGTGTGGTCTGATGACTTTTCAGTACTCTACCCACATTTTTAGCTATAATCAGTTCCCAAGCCTTGTTTACACATTCATCTTCACTTCTCATTCAACATTCATTGAGATATGACAAATATAAATAGTACTTTAAGTATGTAGCAGTTCTGGTTCAGGTCTCTGAAATGAGTCTAATAGAAGATGCGTTCATATCCAAATGAAACTAGTACAGACCTGATCAGAGAACCAGCGATTAGGGATGAAGGGTCTTTGCTGCTCCACACACACCACTTTGCGCATGTCCTCAAAGCTGGGGTCATTGGGTACCAGGTCATAGAACGGAGGCTTGTAGTCCTCCACGATCCCTACAGCCAATTAACAAACCAGATTAATTTTTCCTCCCCTATACACACATACACACACACACACACACACACACACACACACACACACATCGTCCTCTACGATCCCTACAGCCAATTAACAAACCAGATTAATTTTTCCTCCCACATATATATATATATATATATATATATATATATATATATATATATATATATATATATATACACATACATACACGGATCCCTCGCAACTTCCCACTTCAATTCATGCGGCTTCAGCGCATCATGTTTTTTGTAAAAAATAAATAAATATTCATTGAATTAAAAAATAAGGAAATTAAGGAAGTATACGAGAAAACATTAAGGAAAATTCCGCAATCACAAGGCCAATTATGCACAAAAAAAAACAAAAAACCCCTAAATAAACACAAAACCCAAAACCTCCCGACAAAATTACAGTACTTATATTGTTGCATCTGTGTGTGGACACGCATGTGCACACGTATGTATGTGTCGTCTTCTCATGCAATACCATCTGTATGTGTGTGCATTTATATTTTATTTACATCTTGTTATTTTTTAATGTTTAATTATTATAAGCATTTATAGCATTGGATATGTATTTATTGATATTATATACACATACACATGTACATATACGTCAGTCAGGGGGGAGGGGAATCCTACTTCACGGATTTTGATGGTTACGTGGGGATCTCGGTTGCAATTAACCGCGTAAAGTGAGCGATCTCTATAATATATAATTTTTTTTTTTTTTAACAATGTCTGGAGTATCATTGTTGAAATATGTTTATAATTTATTAAAGTTGATGTGGCAAGTGTGTTCCAGACACAAACTCTTTTTTTGAGGAAGCCTTTGCTCAAAAACCAAACCGGAAAAGTTCTGATTTAAGAGGTCGGGGCTAAATCTTCTCCATAAAACCCAAACTTTACACCTTATTAAAAAAAAAAGAAAAAAAAAAAAAAACTCTGTACAGCAAGACAACCCCCCCAGTTCCGTTCTGTCCCCCGACTTTCAGGCTCAGCTCCAAATAGGCCTTCCTCCACCTGCCTGGACATTCAGCCCGATTCTGTCCAGATCTGGCTCCACCCACAGAACATTAGGTTTGATTCTGACCATGTCCGTTTCCACCCTCTGGACTTTCGGGCTAGACTCTACCCATCTATACCTGCGCCCCCTGGACTCTTGATTCTGTAAAAAGGAACAATTTTAGAAATCAGCTTAATGCTTTGATCCAGACCACCACGCAATTCATCTTTTGAACCGCTTAATCCTTATTAGGGTTGTGGGGAGGCTGGCGTCCATCTCAGCCAACTCTGGGTGAAAGTGGGGTACAGTCTGGACAGCTGGCCAGGCCATCACAGGGACAACACTCGCACACAACCACTCATACTCACACCTAGGGGCAATTTGGAACAGCCAATTAACCTACTGTGCATGTTTTTGGAATGTGGGAGGAAACCCACGCATGCACAATTAGAACATGTAAACTGAAATGCCCGAGCTGGAAATCGAACCCAGGGCCTTCTTGCTGTGAGGCGGATGTGCTAACCGCTACACCAATGTGCCGCCCAACCACACAATTATATATAAAAACAAAAAACAAACCGTATTAGTGATAGACTGTAGATTTAATGTTAATAATCAATATAATAATGATCTACAAACTAAAACCACTTTGTGTATAGTGTTAAAAGAATGTATTTTTGATTGTGCTGACCATTACTGTAGGTGCGGCGAGAGATTTCCCACAACACCAAGCCAAACGCCCAGATGTCCACTCTCTTATAGGCATCAAAGCAGTCCATCTGAATGGTCTCATCCAGCACCTCAGGTGCCATATAACGCTTGGTGCCCACTTTAGGGTTGTTACCTACATCAATCTGATTATCTGCTTGAGTGTGAGTGACCGCCAGACCTAAAAATATATAAATAAATAAATCAATCCTTCAGCTCATATTAAAAAAAAAAAAAAAAAATCATCAGTATCAATAAATAAAATCTTGCATCTTAGGAATACCGAGGTCAGCAATGCAGCAGCGCAGGTCTTTCTTCACCAGGATGTTTTTGCTTTTGAGGTCACGGTGGGCAATGGCTGGTTTGCCCTCTGTGCCCAGGATCTCGGTGTGCAGATGCACCAGTCCGCTAGCCACCGACGCAGCCATGTTCAGGGCGTCGATTGCAGTCATGGCAGTGCGCTGCAGGTAATCATACAGAGAGCCGTGCTCGTGGTAGTGCGTGATCAACCACAGCTGTGTGCTCGAGTTGCGGGACGTCATGTCTGACGCCATGAACCCTGAGAAAGACGTGTTCACAGTCAGGTTAAAGGCTGAGATAACCTCTTTTTTCCCCCGTGATCGTTTAATACATGGATTGGATTCTGCCTCGATTGCAATGGGACACGAAAGGACTATATCGTCACCTAATATATTTTCGTGTCGTAACAGAACCGTATTGTAGATTTCTGTTTCCCGGAACCACGACTTCTCATCCCTGGAGGAGAATATTTTCACGGCTACATTCTCCCCTTGCCACTGTCCCCTCCAGACCTCTCCGTATCGCCCTTTCCCTGGTGAAAGAAAGTAGGTGTATAGATTTATACCTCTGACATATACAAATTCAACTCAAATTGATAAATTTTGACTAAAGAGGGTTAAACATGTTGTTGGACATACCGACACACTCCACTAGGCTGATCTGGCGTGCTACTGTCCTCTGGACCAGGAACGGCAGACCTGAGCCACTTCCTGATGTGCAGGAATGATCCAGCATGTCCTATGTGAGAGAAACAAAACAAAAAAACAAAAAACAAAACACTGTACTATAAAGTAAACCAACAAAATATCATGAACACAAATGGTATACCGGGATTATCATCATGTACCGCTAAGGTGCTGTCGGCTGTGTTGGAGGCGATGAGGCCATCGATGGCACCCTGCTCCGTGTCAAACTCATGCAAACGCTCCAATCGCCGCGGGTGCATACCCCGGCACACTGGTACGGCTAGCATGGACAGCAGAACCAGCACAGCGAAAGGAACCAGGACCAACAGCACCAGAGTCTCCACCCTGTAATGATTTCTCACTGAGCCAAGTTCTTCCACTGGATCTGCGCCGGGAAGAGAAAGAATTCAGTCATCACATGGTTTATTTACGACTACCACCACAAGCAGAATTATAGGCACCTGCCATAAGAATCAGCCAAAATCACTGAGCTTTTGTATAGTGCACGTATAGTGTACGAATACACTGCCATGTTAGGGCAGTGGTGGCTGAGTGGTTAATGTAATGCGTTACTAATCCCAAGGTCAGTGGTTCTTCCCCACCTCTGAGCAGCAGTTGAATCAGCAAGTCTGCCGAAGCATTGGCGTTACACATGGGCCGAGCACAGCATTCAATCGCATGAATCGCTGAAGGAGATGACAAGCAGGTCAAGCTCCTGCTGTCGGGGCCAACCAGACAGCCACGGTGGAACGAATGTACCCCGTCTCTGACGGTGACGGAGGAATAGCACTGATCACCTTTACACAGCTGTGCCATGCAGTCTCGGCCCATGCACACACACTCGATGGAGCCATCTAGGAACACGCAAATTATTACCATTTACACTTTTTGTTTGGAATACAGACGCTCCCCGACTTACGAACATTCGTGATACGAACATCCGAGATACGAACAGGGCTGTCCCGAGGTCGAAAGTGAAAGTGAAATGAAATTGAAGAACAAGTAGAAAGAGAAATGAAATAAAATCTATAGAAAGATAGATCATAAATAGAAGTATGAATTATGATTAAACATTATCTTGAGGTACATTTAATACTAGGCTCCGGCAGAGGGGCGTGCTTTATCGCTCCAAAACTTTTAAAGAAGAAACAAACTGACTCCAGTATTATAATGAACTGGATAAGAGTGAAACTCTAAATCTGATCCGATCCGCTGTGCTGTGCTTGAGATGAACCGGGAGTTTAAACACAGGACAAAAAGATATTGATAATGTACAGATGATTATGGAGAGAGAGAATGTATAGGTTACTTATACAAGGTTTAAACATACGTTCCCCTCTAAAGAATGCCCTGTAACGACTTACAAACAAATTCGTCTAATGAACGGCCGTCTGGAGCGTAACTTGTTCGTAAGCTGGGGAGCGTCTGTATAACTTTTAAGTACTCGAATTGGATTTTTCCTTGGATGACAAAATTTGAATGCAAAGCTACGCAACATGTGACCTACAGTGTCCCGACATGACGACTGGTGCCAAATTGTAGCTTTTATCAAAGATGTGGACGTGTTTTATACCTTCAGCGAACGTCTGCAACACCTGGAGCAGCACGATGAAAAGGACTTGGGTACAACGATGACCCATTTGGCTCACAGCACTGAAAAACAAAGGTGCAGGTTTAGCGACTGTCTGATTTAACAAAGCAGTGACATGCTTGGGAAATATTCAAAATACATGTCAAGAGCAGAACAACAACACCCCAGTACTTTATTTTTCGACTGCACTGCTTTCCATTCCACAAAATCACTTGTGAAGTCTCATTCTGAACACCAGCAAGACCAAGGAGGTCATACTGGACTACAGGAAGACCAGGAATACAGAGCACACTCCTCATTTTATTCATGGGGAGGCGGTGGAGTGTGTGGACAGCATCAAGTTAACAGGCATCCACATTCCATCTGACCTGTCCTGGTCTGTCAACACCTCACACCTGGTGAAGAAGCCCAACAGCGGCTTTTTTTCCTCAGGATACCGAAACGTACTGGACTCTCCTCTCAGCCGCTCAAGATCTTTGAGAGCGCTGCAAATGAACGTTTTCTCCATCTCAGTGCAGCGGTGTGGTATAGCAGTTGCACTGCGAATGACAGAAAGGACTCGGCCCGGGTCGTGAGAACCGTACAGGGGATCGCGGGCTGCCATCTTGGCACAATATATGCTGTCCGGGTCCAGAAGAGGAGCAGCCGCATCGCAACGGATCCCACACACCCAGGAAATGGACTGTTTGTACAGCTTCCTTTGGGAAAACATCAAGACCAGCACAACCAGACTCGAAACCAGTTTTTATCCAAAAGCCATCACCGCTCCACCACTACCCACTCGCAATCACACACACACACACATACACATACACACACACACACACAAGTTCATTGTAAATGAGCATTCGAATCCACACTATGACTGTATTGCACTGCCACACTTTACCTCGTTTACATTTCAGTTTATCCACCTCGCTGCTACTATTTATTTATTTATTCCATTCCACAACACCTCCATGTACATACTGTGTATCTCAGTGTTCACTTCTCATTCAGGTACATAAATTACAATTCTATTTTTATTTAAAGTTTATTGTACATAATTACATGTGTTTAAATTCTGCTCTTGACAGCATGAATGGCAGTTTATTGTCTCGTTTTCACCTTTTAGAGCTGACGGCCTCATATGAAATTCTGTTCTCGGTTAACATAATGACAACAAAGACTCTTGAATCTATTAATCAAGTAATTTATTACTTTAATGATGTTATGTTGAGCAAGGCTGCATGTTCTCTGTAGGGTTTTACAAACTGGGTATCCCAAGGAACTTTTTGTTTTATATAATAATCTCTTATATAACAGTTAATCAGAAAGAATGTGAAAAACAAAACAAAACAAAACAAACAACAAAACTGATACCTCATTTATTAAAGATACTATTATTTAATCCAAAAGTCACTAAAATGGCCCAAATTACTTTTTCATACATCATTTAAAAAGAAAAAAAAGTTAAAATGATTATTACACTCTTTCCTCTCGGCTTTTCCCTTTATTTCAGGGGTCGCCACAGTGAATCATCTGATTCGCACGTTTGATTTGTCATAGGTTTTTACATTGGATGCCCTTCCTGAGAACCCTTTAGCAAGGGACAGAGACACGCTGAGGGCTTTGCGGCTACTCTTGACGAAAGTCGGCAATGGTTTTTTTTTTTTACATGAACCTCTCACCATAATCAGTGAGAGACATGGCCCGCCTTTGACAACCCAGTTAGCTGCACTGGGAAGAGGGGGGGGGGTGTTGTAGAGACAGTGACAACCTTGTGGAGAGTGGGACTCGAACCCCCAACCTTAGGATCAGCAATCCAGTGCCCTTTACCACCAGGCCACCACTGCCACAAAATGCTTATTACTCTATATTTTCTTGTTCAGCTGTATGCACAGATTGTCTCTAATTTTTCTGAAGTCATCTGCATATTAAAAAAATGTCTCATTTTATATATAAGTGTAAGTGTGTGTGTGTGGAGGGGGGTCCTACTTGCCCACTGCAGGACCAATCACATCTAGCAGAAATTAACCTAATGTACATGTCTGGACTGTGGGAGGAGTCCCCAGAGAAAACCAAAACAAGCTCAATTTGTTAGCAATGTAAAAGAAAAAAGTGAATCTTCACTTAATTAAAATGGTTTGGCTTTTAATATAAAGACAATTTATTTACTAATTCCAGGATCAGCATGTTCACTATCATGATGATTTCTTTTGGTCTTAAAATGTTTTTTTTTTTACTTTAAAATTCTAGTCACAACATGAACTAAAAATAGTTTAAAAAGATTTACTTACTTGTACAGATTCTTCAGTGATACTTAAGACTCAATTTAAACCCTTACAAAGCCAGTCATCTCTCTAAAGCAGACATCTTCCTAAAAACGAAGATTAGCTGTTTATTTGGAAGACATTTAATATGCTCGTGTTTACTAACTAGCTAGCTGGCTATCTAGCTAACAAATGTTATGTTAGCTTTGCTAGCTAAAAACAAGCCGTGTACACTGTAGCAGTTGTGGTTTGCTAAAAAAAAAAAAATAGATAAAAAACAAAACAAGAAACAAAGCTTCGATATAAATCGTTAGCTATAAGCATTAATTACTACAAAACAACAACAAAAACCCGAATGATTGAGTAATCCATTGCTAACAACATTAACTAAAGCAATCACAGGCTGAATTCCAAATCGCTCCACACACACATTATCTAGTGCACTACGCACTCAAGTACACATTTTTGACTCATCTGTAGTCCACCTATACAACCCATATACAGTAGTTTGGGACCCAACCAACGCTGCGCGCGAGAAAAACGTTACAGAATGTTTTGGAAGCGGCCTCAAGAAAAAAAGTACGGGCATCTCTCTACCTTGGCTGTCTAGATAAATATGCTCGTGACGAAAGCACAAATTCTGTGCTTTGTTTTCGAAACAAATAAAGACTGTTATAGCTCTTACTTACTTACAAAGCAGATGGATTGCCACCCACCCAGTCTGAAGCAGAGTTCACACTCCTGCTGGCAACTTAAGGAACTGTAACCTCCTCCATTATTGATATGCCTCTATGAACGAATCGGCTCTTTGAATCAACTTTTAGAGTCGGTTCTTTTGGACAATTCTTAAGAGTCGACTCGCATATATGGCAGGTTGTTTCTGAAGGAGAGAGAGTTGAACCGAGTCGTCCGGGTCATCGAGAGAACCGTTTTAATTTGTACTGGCATGAGCTATTGAATAAAATTAACACAGTAAATTAAAATAAATTATTATTATTATTATCAGTTCATATTCTGTAACCGCTTCATCCTAATTAGGGTAACGGGGAGGCTGGTGCCCATCCCAGCCAACTCAGGGCGAGGGCAGAGTACACCCTGGACAGCTCGCCAGGCCATCGCAGGGCGGAAACACGCTGACGGCTTTGCAGCCTACTCTTTACGAAAGTCAGCAATGGTTCTTTTACATGCCTCACACCATAGACAGTGAGAGACATGGCCGGCCTTTGATAACCCAGTTAACTGCACTGGGGGGACAGTGACAACCTTGTGGAGAGTGGGACTCGAACCCCCAACCAGGTTTCCCAAGCTGGATCAGCGATCCGGCGCCTTATACCACTAGACCACCAATGCCCCTTATTATTATTATTGATAATAATAACAATAGCAATAATAATAATAATAATAATGTGGGTGTGGCTTTTATAGCATGATCCAAGCAAGTGTTTTATTCCCCTTGTACCACTGCAGTTTGCCAGTAATTTCAGTTTATTAAAAAATTCTATATTTTTCAATGCCATTTACAGTTACATGTATTATTTTGTGCCCTTAAGGTTCAGAAAATGAATGAATGAATGTATTATTTTGTAAGGTCAGATCTTGTCAACTTTGTCTCCTTCTTCCTTTTGTCTTTCTTCTACTTATTTATATTAATAATCTTCCTCATCATCTGGTTCTTGTTTACTTCATCCCTTTTCTGAAACATAAAAATGTAAATAAACCCATTATTTTTCTTCATCAGTGGAAGTACTGAAAATCCATAAGGACTCAACAATAAGTGTAACCACAGCTGAATGTTTTCCTTCATACATTTTCTTTACTTCATTGTTCATATTATGGCTGGGCAGCACGATGACGTAGTGGTTAGTACGTCTGCCTCACAGCAAAAATGGGTTCGATTCCCAGCCTGGGCGGTTCTGTGTGGAGTTTGTATGTTCTCCTCGTACTTGTGTGGGATTCCTCTGGGTCCTCTGGTTTCATCCTGCAGTCCAAAGACATGCACAGAAGGTTAAGTGGCTGTTCCAAATCACAACACTAGGTGTGAGTGTTGGCCCTGCGATAGCCTGGTGAGCTGTCGGCTGAGATGGCACCAGCCTCCTTGCGACCCTAATTATGATTAAGCGGTTCAAAAAATGAAAGAATGAATATTATATATAATATAAGTTCATATTATGGCAGATATCTGATTTATTCTGAAATGTATTTGGAAATATGTAGTACACTTAAAAGTATAAAATAATACACCCTAACACACACACACACACACACACACACACACACACACACACACACACACATTTCCTAGTGCCCTCCCCAAGCAATGTCCTATGATTTGTGTCTATTTTTTATAACCCATTGATTAGGGTAGGCACAAGGGAATTAGGAAGTAGATCTGGTATCAAGTGACCTACATGCCTCCTCATGTTGCTTGGACAAAAGAATCTGCTGTGCCTGTCCTCGCTATCTGAAATCTCAGTCAAACCTGGCTCGCTCCAGAGCCAGACTTCTAATCCCCAGAAGGCTTTAGTGACCATCCACAAAAAGGCATTGTGCCTAGCTTAATTATAACCCCTGCTATGACCTGACTGGGGAGGTGAAGTGTGCAAAAATGCTGCATGCCATCCGCTCTCGGAGGATCGAAAGAGAAACATTAGACCGCTAAGTGGAAAATGACCACCCAATATCAGCTAATGGAACAGCTCGCCTCTTGTCCAGCTTCTGCTTCAGCTTTCTGGATGCTGGGAGAAAGTGGCAATATGAGCCTTCAGAGTTCTCGCTCTCTCGTTCTCGTTCTCTCTCTGTCTCACTGTCTCAAAAAAAACAAAAAAACAAAAAGGAAAAAAAAAAAAAAGGAATGTTACTTCCCACAATACTTCTGCAGGCAACTGGGGCACTTTTTTGCTCAAAGGCACGATGGAACACACAGCAGGACGCTTGGTTTTGGCTTTTCTCCTGGTTCCAATGGTTTGTGGGGTCAGCATCAAAAGCAGTGAGTATTCAATAAAACAGTGTAAATGAGTACACATGTCATTCTCTCTGATCGCCTGGTGACAATACGGCACCAAAATGTCCACAGTGGTCTGTCTAATAATAATAAAATTACTGTGACAATACGGCACCAAAATGTCCACAATGGTAATAAAAATGAAATTATTCTTAGACTTTTGTTTTCAAGCAGGATTAATTAATATAATTGTTATAATTAATTAACATAATCAGTAAAGTGTATCATAACTACTGGACAAATATGTATGTAGTTCTAAGAAGGTCTTGTGTATTGATAAGAGAAAAGCAGTGCGAGGTAGGAAAGACAAAAAGCTAAAAATTTTAAGAAGTCATGAATATATATGTTTTTTTTTGTCTGAACATTGAATAATTATACAACACTATTTTCATTCTATAAAATCTTTTACCTCCTTTACTCGTACCATTTAAAAGTTCAGTTTGGTCGTTATTTCTCAGGATAAGAAGTTCAACAATACTTCGCATTTTATATGGTGACTAATCGCGAACTTGAACCGTCTCAGTTCCAAAGTAGTACTTTAATAAAAATTCAGGATGTAGTGCCTTCTGGCTTGATGCAACCCAAAGGTATCCATAATGTTGAAGATTTCACACAAATACACAATACACCATGAAAATGTATGCCATGAATCAAAAATAACTTAATGAGTAATTTCTACATTTTACAATATGCTAAGTATAAATTTCTGTAAAAATATAGATAAATTAAAATATTTATATAAATATTCAAAATTACACATTTTACATCTATTTCTGTACACCCTTGTGTAACTGATTTGGTTATTATACTTTGGGTGGCGATATCTGTTGTAGTCTTCATATTTGTTGTTGTTGTTGTTGTTTCTATGTAGTTTTTACAAATTCAGCTTGGAAATTATTGACATAAATGTGATTTACTAAATGCTCATTTACTACCTAAAATTTCAGAAATTATTGCAAAACAAGTAGTTTTTTGCAAGTTACAATATACTTTATAAAAACGAAATAATTATGTGCCTACTTATTATCTTTGCAACAATAAAAACGCAGATAATTTAATTGTTACAATTAAATTTAAATACAATTAATTGTAGATGTGAAATGTGAAAAGTAATCACACAAATTATTTACATAAATATGTAAGTTATGATAAAGGAAATCATGCTAATGCAAATCAAACTTACTGTAATATTATAATAAATTTTAATATGACATGAGTTTTTAACAAGGACATTGAGAAAAATATTTTGGCAAAACAGAAAATTAAGCCGAAATGCTTTGTATGGAATATAAGAAAAGGGCTCCGTTTGGTTTTACAAAACAAGTAATACATGTTTAAAATTGAGAAAGTTATAATTCCACTATGAAGTAACATTACAAAACTTACATTGACTGCATGTTTATGAATTTCATATAAATTATTATTTGCTTTAATACCCGTTGTTCATATTGAAGTATGTACGGAAAATTGTTTACATAATTAGAAAAGAGGTGTTCTGCTTAAATATTGCACATCCTTTGTTCTAAAATTTGGGAGTAAATTTCACGTCACACTGATATTGTAATTGTGCTTTGTTTCTTTTTCCCAGTTACTTGGTGCGCAGTTTCCGAGATAGAAGAGCAGAAGTGTTTGGATCTGGCGGGCAACATAACATTACGCAACATCCGTGGCAAACTGCAGTGTGTGCGTGGACAGAGTGCTATGGACTGCATGCAGAAGATTAAGGTAGAAAAGTGAAACACTATTATGTTGTCATCAGAAAATGATAAAAGACAAGGTGGCATGATGAGGCCTGATATGAAGCAGACTTACTTTTACAACCTCGAAGCTGACTATTTGTCTTTTACATCAATCCCAAATTTCCTTTCTTTAATTTGTCAGTAATTATGATCATTTTTAGCCAAATAGAGAACGTTGCATTTAAAAAAAGAAAAATCCATTTATAGTTGCTATCATTTTTGTGGCCCATCACCTCCTGTGTCAATAAAAATAAATTTGCCTTCAGAATAAAAAGTGAAAGAATATGCTTTTCTTTATTTCCCTTTAAACAGAATGGCACGGCCGACGCCGCCACCATGTTTCCTGATGAGATCTACGTTGCCGGCGTTTGTTATGGGTTAGATGTGGCAGTCGGAGAATCCCACAATGGAATCGGTTAGCGCAAGTTGCGACACAGGGCACATTCATTATATAACATACGGTCATGTGTAAACGTTTGCAACCCAAATTCTGTGAACCTGATGAATATTCTTCAAGAACTTGAAGTTGTTGATTTTTGCATCAAATTATTACACCAAACTTGTGCCTAATGAACTGAGCAACATTTTTAAAACCTCTTTTGAACTTTTTTTAAATTTTATTTGTGATTAATCTTTTTACATACATGCTTTTAAAGTTTTGAGACTCTTTCTTTCCTGCGAGCTTTCATTCTTTCTTTCTAGCTTTCTTTCTTTTCTTTCTAGCTAGCTTTCTTTCTTTTTTCTAGCTAGCTTTCTTTCTTCCTTTCTAGCTAGCTTTCATTCTTTCTTTCTAGCTAACACTTTTTTTCTTTCTAGCTAGCTTTCATTCTTTCTTTCTAGCTAACACTTTTTTCTTTCTAGCTAGCTTTCATTCTTTCTTTCTAGCTAACACTTTTTTTCTTTCTAGCTAGCTTTCTTTCTTTCTTGCTAGCTTTCTTTCTTTCTTTCTAGCTAGCTTTCATTCTTTCTAGCTAGCTTTCATTCTTTCTAGCTAGCTTTCTTTCTTTCTTTCTTTCTTGCTAGCTAGCTAGATAGCTGGCTCGCTAGCTAGCTTTTAGCTTTGGTTTATTTCTTTATAGTTTATTTATAGAAGTCTCTTTCTCTGTTGAAATTTTTATATATTTATAATAACTGTAATATTTATCATAACTATAACTCATTTTTTAGCAGGTTTCAGAAATCATTTCCTTTTTCCATTTTAATATCTCAGTTATTACTTTATGAGACATTATTTGGTGTACTATACATCTTCAGTCTGACATAATGTGTGTGTGTGTGTGTGTGTATATATATATATATATATATATATATATATATGAAGATTGGTTTGCAAAAATGGATAATTGTTTTAATTATGAGAAAAACAACTTTTTCAGTAGCTTTATTTTATAGCTACTGAAAAAAGTTTTTTGTAAAACTACTCGAAAATCGTTTCTCATAATTAACTGCATATATCTTTGGCGATATAATTGAGTTGTTGTTCACATAGATTAATTATTCTGTAAATTTGCTACTGAATTTATAAAAACAAATAAACACACAAACAAAGAAACCTTTGGAAATACAAACTTGCACACAATTGAATAAAAGGATTTGGAAATTTAAGTGAACTGAGAACTTGAAAACCAATTTTATTCTCTCGCTTTATTGTATTGTAGTCAGTATTTTTTTTTAATAATAACAATGCTTAATTAATTTCTTTGTACTAGATAATTTATTAAAATAACATCACAAATGTGCTGACAAATGATCACCCTATATAAACATTTACATATAATTTTATACTTGAACATTTTTCTATAAAGAAATCATACAAAACTCTATCAGTTTGACATCCTCCACAAAATCCTTGAGTTGTTTTTGGACACTGACATAAGTAGATTTAAAAACGTTTTAATATAATTGTTCAGTGTGAATCCCGGTTTAATGCTAACACATTTTAACCCTCTTTGTAAATGCCTGTATGATACTTGCTTGTTCTGCTCGCTGTCTCTCAGATGGTGTTAATTACTACGTGGTGGCATTGGCACGCAGGTCCTCGGGTGACCTATCCCTTCTGGAAATGCATGAGCGTAGTTCATGCCACCCAGGAATCCGGACCACCGTGGGATGGACGGTGCCAATCGGATTTCTGGTCAACACGTCACAGATCAGCGTGGGCGAGCAGTGCAACTTCCCTCATGGTGAATTTCCTCACTATTGATTAGCTTTTTGATATTTTTACAAAAAAAATTGGTATTATGTTTATTTAATTTTGATGGAGATGTTACAATTCTTTGTGGTAAAATTGGTTAAATAAGCTTGACTACCAGCTTAGATGTTTGTGTGGGGGCCTATATAATTGGAACAACCAATTGTATCTTCACTTTAACCATC
>CM045746.1:30484465-30514465 GCA_024760905.1 Plotosus lineatus | reverse complement strand
AATTCAACAATTACAAGCTAGATTTGTTATGCAAATCGCAATTAACATACTTCAAGTTGTAGAAGTAAGCTTCTCTGGTACAAGGTGTAATAATAATGTTTAAATCATAGTGTAAGTGAATTCTTTGACCTGACTGGTCAGAGACTACTCCGGCCTTTTAACAACATATACAACAATTGAGTAATTCAGATCAAACGGTGGCATGATGGCGTAGTGCTTAGCACGGCCACCTCACAGCAAGAAAGTCCTGGATTTGAGTCCCAGCTTGGGCATTTCTGTGCAGAGTTTGCATGCTCTGATTGTGCATGTGTGGGTTTCCTCCAGAGACTCTGGTTTCCTCCCACAGTCCAAAAATATGCACGGTATGCTAATTGGCTGTTTCAAATCACCCCAGGTGTGAGTGTGAATGGTTGTGCGAATGTGGGCTCTGGCATGTCTCAATACAATGTCCAGTGTGCATCCTGCCCTCTCAGAGTTGACTGAGATGGGTGTCAGCCTCCCAGTGACCCTAGTGTGACCCTAGTTAGGATAAAGAAGTGGCTTTGAAAATGAATTAATAACTTGAATTTTATATATATATATATATATATATATATATATATATATATATATGATTTTCTGAGTAGATCCTTCCGTAGGAGAGTGCCCAATACTTTTTGGTAGAGCAAATAACAATAAAAAATAAAAGGACAGGACAAAGACTTTCTATTGAAACTCCATTTATCACTACAGATCTGTAGTGATAAATGAAGTTTCAATAGAAAGTCTTTGTCCTGTCCTTTTATTTTTTATTATATATATATATATATATATATATATATATAGTGGAGGCGGATGATTTGCTGTGGCGACCCCTGAAGGGAGCAGCCGAAAGTAAAAGAAGAAGAAGAAGAAAGAAGATATATATATATGAAATTGATTAAAATTATTCATATATATATACATATATATACGTGCATATATATATATATATATATATATATATATGTATGTATATATATATATATATATATATGTATATATATATATATATATATATATATATATATATATATATATATATATATATATATATATATATATATATATATATATATACATATACACATGCATTATGCTGAAGGAGATGATGGAAGGAGTCGCCAGTATCAATCTGACATCCAAGATTTTTTTTTTTTTGTGTAAATATTATCACCGACCAATATATGTTCTCATGGTCACTAAAGTGTGTTTTAAGCGCTAATGATACAAGTCTTGTATCTGTACGTAAGGTAAGAACCAGGAATCATGGGCACTGGACATAGAGATGGAAGACCTTAAGCTACTGTGCCCAGATGGAGGTGAAGCACCTCCTTCGGAACACGCGCAATGCCACCTGGCTGTGGTGCCCGCCAACGCTGTGGTGGTGCGCCTAGAGGATAAATGCCGCGTTTACAAGTTCCTGGAACGTGTTCAGGTCAGTGCTTTGTGCCAGCTGGCACACACACTAAGTCAGCGAGAGGAAAAGTACTGGTAATCTTCCATGGAAAAATTTCCTAAGGTTTCAGAAAAGGAGAATTCAACGGATGAAGTTATCTTTTACGCCCAACTGCAAAAATCACAATCCGTTATACACCAAGTGATGAATGATGCGAAGAAATCCTAAAGGTGACAAAGGAAGTATACAGGGTTTAAATAATTTGTAATTCATGATGATATAACTTTGACATTGAGTCAAGACATAAACATGCCGCCCTGTGATGAACTGTATTCTTGTTCATCAGTGAAGAGTTCCTGAGATAACAAATAATTGTTTTAGTGGAAACTACACAGTGGCATTTAGGAAAGTAAACTAATACAAGATTTTGATGGTCAAGCATGCTCAGTTTGATTTTTTTTTTAATCTTAAAGAACATAGAGACCGTAACTTTTTTTTTTGTTTTGTTTTGTTTTGTTTTATTTTGTTGAATTTCTAGGAAATTCGAATCAGCGACCAGACTTTTTTGCCCAGCACTGGGGTGAAGGTGGCTGAGTGGATGTTTGTTGTGTCTTAATATCACAGGTTTTTTTCATCGTTGTTTTAGAATCATGCTTAAAATTTATTCCAGGCTCTCGAGTGGCAGATCGACAAGATGCGTGTCTATTAACCCAGAGCCCGCAAGCTCAAATCCGGTTTAATATCACAGCCGTCCGTGACCTGGAGTCCATGGGAGCTAACTGGCCGAGCTCTCATGGGAGGGAGGGATGGAATGCGCTCACGTTTCTGTCACTCACAGTGATCGCCAGCCAATCACAGGAGTCTCTGAGCTCATTTCGTAAGAATGGGTGGATAGCGCTTTCCCTCTGAGTGTGTTAGACCGTTCCCAAATACACATGGCGAAGCAGATTGAAAAGAGGTGGGTGGGTTTGCACCTTCCTGGTTGGTGGTGGTTATATGATAGGGAAGGCAATACCTGATGGGTGGGAACTGGATATGACAAAATTAGGGAGGGGGTGGTTCTATTTATTACATATTTTATATTTTAAATATTTTTTTGCATCTAAATAAGGTGGTCTGGGCTCTGCTAAGAAAGTCCATGTTGGATGCTTCTACTAAATGTGGAACACGGTAGTTTGCGTAATCTCAGTAACGCACCTCAGCAGGTGCATAACCTGATTCTGAATATATGTGAAACTTTTCATGCTTAAACATCAATGCTATTTTAGAACCTAACTAGTACCTTGCAATTAACCACTATTTATAATAATATATCATTTAGAAGGTGGTTTATTTTATTCATCTTGTTTTCTTACTCGATGTTAAATTTGTGCCCTTTCCTTTAGAATGCGTTTGGCAATGCCACGCAGGGTTTCTCACTCTTTAGCTCAGCGAGATACGGACAGCCTGACATCATGTTCAGCGACTCGACTGTGAAGCTCATGAAAGTGATGGGAACTTACCAGTCTTGGTTAGGACACAGTTACACCACCATGCTCCAGGCATTCGAGTGTGAAGGTAAACTCTGCATGTTTCACAACATTAAATATAACTATAAATAAATAAAAAAGTACACTTGGTGTCATTTGAAAGATAAAAAAGAACTTTTCCAAACATGTTGCTATTGGAAAATAATCAACTTCCATGATAGTAACAGTAAGTGTTTTCTGTATAAGGTTGCTGTTGATTGTTATATTCTTCATTTAAAAAGATTTTCTGATATTATTGAAGAGCTTTTTTTAAATGTTAGATTTATATTCTTTACTCTAAAGGGGCATACACACAGGAAGTGATTGTAGCTAGTGTCAGTGGCCCTGGGGAAAAGACAGGAGGCAGAGCTGGAGGTAGCAGAGATGAAATGACTCTGGGAGTAACGAGGATGGATAGGATAAGGAATGAGTACATCAGAGGGACAGCACATGTTAGAGGTTTTGGAGACAAAGTCAGAGAGGCTAGATTGAGATGGTTTGGACATGTACAGAGGAGGGATAGTGAGTATATTGGTAGTAGGATGCTGAGGTTGGAACTACCAGGCAGAAGGCCTAGAGGAAGACCAAAGAGAAGATTTATGGATGTGGTGAAGGAGGACCTGAAGGTAATTGGTGTAAGAGAAGAAGATGCAGAGGACAGGGTGAGATGGAGGCAGATGATTCGCTGTGGTGACCCCTGAAGGGAAAAGCTGAAAGGAAAAGAAGATGCATGACATCATGTTAAAAAATGTACCTTTCAAAACAATCCCTCTCATTAAGATTCAGTAAAACAACATCTCAATTAAATCTTTTCTTATGTACTTATAATACATCTAAATATTATTCATTTTTAATACATATTAGACATGTAGACTATCAGAATATTGTAGTAGGTTTAGAGTTTACCTTAAATGGTCAAAAGGTCAAGACTAGAAATTTTGTGAAAATCACTAACTCTCAAGACAGCGTGCACAGAATTCTTCCAAAATTGAAGATGATAAAATCCTGAACTGTTGAGCATGAACAGCTTAATATTGTGACCCCATGGCCTGGTGGAGGTTTGCACTCTGGATGCCTATATTTTTTTTATTGTTCTTACACAAGGAGAAAAAATAGTCTATCTTCATGCTTTGTTTTGAGCCTACATCTACATCGTATTTTTGGGACGCCAACCTACGTTTCTGTAGCTCTGTTTACATGTATATATATTAAATACATTACAGACGCTCCCCGACTTACTTTCATCCGTTTTATGTTTTTTCGATTTTACGGTTTAAAAAAAAAAAAAAAAGCAAATTTTGAGGTTAGCGTAGGCCTCCGTCAGTCCCGAAGGACTATGGCTGCGCTCTGGCCGGTATCCCGACTGGTGATACTCCCCAGTGCACAGAGCCTGGGTAGGGAGTAATGAGGGACAGGCTGTTACCCAAGCAGCAAGTCCCCCCCTGTCTCGGCGCCACCGGAAGGATCCAATGGAAAGGCAAGTGCCGATACGACGGGGTTCCAGTGCCGCTGCAGGAGAGAAACTACGGTCAATTTAGAACGGCCAACTAACCTACAGTGCACGTCTTTGGATTATGGGGAAACCGGAGCACCCGGAGGAAACCCGCACAAGCACGGGGAGAACATGCAAACTCCACACAGAAACGCCCAGGCCGGGAATCGAACCCGGGCCTTCTTGCTGTGAGGCGGACGTGCTAACCACTACGCCACCGTGCCGCCTTTGAGGTTAGATGTACCTACATAGTACGCTGACATAATGACGCAATGATGTAATGACGCTGAATGTGCTGCTCCTTCTTCCCAGTTCAGTTTTATATATATATATATATATATATATATATATATATATATATATATATATATCAGTTATATAGCGTGTTACACTTGTGTTAAGATGTCGTCTCTGTGATCTTTGTGTTTACACAGTTTTGCGGACTTTTGTAACCCTAAGCAAATATAGTTGGTCAGAAGCGTAAGCCTACTAGCATGGGTGCAAGTCTCATACACAGAGATGAATTAACTATCTGCTCGGATCGGCGCAATCTACCATGCATACTCAGTTAAGCAAAGAGAGTTGTAAAATGAACGAAAACTCGAATCCAGAAAAGAAAGAGAACTCTCTGCTCTGCTGGTGATTCACATCAGTGTAGGCTGAGTTCTAAACGAGTTCAACCATGCCCTTGCTCACTTGAAAGACCGGAAGTCCGTATAACCCACATCAAGTGCACTACTTTCGCAAGTACACTACTTTCAGTTTTGAGCGCCTCACATATTGTAAGCGTTGATTGGCTATTTTAAGCTTCATGTAAAGTGACTGGGTATAATAAGTGACTTATTTAATTTTTCTATAAACATAAATGATGCTACGCTACAAAGAAGCTTGATGAGCATGTGTCACATCCGCAGCTTGGTAGTAGTTGTTACTTCCTGCCTAGTCTGCATCTTCAGCAGGTATCTCAAGATCATCAGAGTTTCACCCCTTAACCTGAACTCTTCACCTTAGTGGGGCAGCAAAGACTTACATTGTCTTCACCTGCAGACTGGCTTCAGGCTATCTTCTGAATTGGTGCCTCTGCACGCTAGCCTCCTGGCTGTGTTCCAGCTTTCTTTCCTCTTCATCCACAACCATCTTGAGCTTGACTTCACTGAGGCACTGATGGTCTTTATTGGCTTCTTTGTGGTGGTGGAAGGAAGACGTAACTTGCACAGGAAGTTTTTTGTGGATGTTGTGACAAAACCCCTACATCCGTCTTCAATTGGCATCAGGTTTGCTTTCCAGCCCTTAACCCTTGCTTCGTCAACCAAGTCCTGGTATTTCGCTGCTTTCAACTCATGTGAAATGTCAAGTCTTTCCTCCCAGGGAACTGTGAGCTCTATAATGTGGATGGTTTTGAAAATAATGTTGATATTATTTTGCAATGTTATGTTTATAATAATTGATTTAGGGGTGTTTTATGAGATACGATAATGGTATTTATGGATGTATAATACAGTATGAGCGTCATACGTCACACGTCATACGTCACTGTAAACAACTTACTTTCACTTTCAACTTACGTTCGGCCGTTCGGAACCAATTAAAAATGTAAGTCGGGGAGGGTCTGTAATGGTCTTGTTGTGAATTAGCAATCATTTCGCTCAGAAACATTTAGGAATGGGAAACATACAAAAAGGGTTATCTAGGCAACCAAAACTTGAAATGTTGTGTCCAAAGCCATAGACGAAAATGTTTAGCAACAAAGCGATGAGCAGTGAGTAAATCACTTCCTGTCTGTATGCCGTAAATAATACATACATAATAAAAAAAAACTTCACTGCATTAATCTTCTGGTTCTCATCCACAGGCTTGTGCTGATGGGATTAAGACTCTCTCTGTTTCTCTCACCTTCTCCCTCCTTCCTCTCTCAGATATTTCTCTAAACACTTTGCCAAGTTCTCATTCCCAGGCTTCATGCTTTTCCCTCCTCTCCTCTTTCCTCCTCTGCTCACATCCCAATATACCGTATATGCTATTCGATCTGCGATCTCACCCAGGACGAAGGCCGATGGTGAGGGTGCCTCATGCTGTGAAGGGATTCATTCTATTGAGCCTATACTGTGTTAAATCCATGCAATTTGATCCATGTCCCGGGTTAATGGGGGTCTAATTAGATTTGGAGTTGTTGCAGTTGCCGTACATGGCTTCATTGTTTCCAGAGGTTAAGACACAGGATGAACTGAATTACACCATAAAGTCTAGAGAGTGAAAAATACAAACAAAGAAAGAAACAAAAATTATGATTTAGAACCATTTGTTCTATCAGTTCTACCATTATTCTGCCATCATTAGCCCAGGTTGTTTGCGTACCAGAATAAAATCTAAAAATAGATGTGAAATTGGCAAGAAATTAAAGTGCACTCACAAAATACTGATCATGATCTTGATTTGAGCCAATCAGTTTCCAATAATGTTAATTCCGATATTTCAGCTGATTTTGTTCCAATATTCACTGATTATATCACATTGGGAAATAATCAGTGAATATTGGAACAAAATCAGCTGAAATATTGGAATCCGATATTTTCCAACGTTTTCCGAATGTTGTTCCAATGTTTCTTAAGATAACGTTTAAAAACAACACTGCAAAGTAACTTGAAATCTAACTCCCAATGGTGATCCCATTTTTATTCCAATGTTCCACTGATCAGCCCTACGATAGCCTGGCGTGCTGTTCAGGGTGTACTCCGGCCTCGCCCAGAGCTGGTACCCAGAGATGGGTGCCGGCCTCCCCGCTACCCTAATTAGGATTAAGCAGTTCAGAAAATGAATGAATGAATGTTGCACCAATCATTTCCCACGCGTACTGATGTTACTCAGATTTTTCCCTGTTTCCCCAATGTTACTCCAAAAACACACTAAAAAACCTACCACAATTTAACACTTCCAAAATATTTCATTTATCCACAAAGTTTCCCACAAAATTCTACATATTTTCTGATTTTCTCAGATGTAACATCAAATAGGGATCATGATTGGTATCATGTAAGTGAACCTTGAGATTTAAAGTGTCCTTTGATTTGGCAGAAACATCCACTTGAAGCTTGTTTATGTCACATAGGCAGTCTTTTTTTGAGCATGGGAAATCTTCGATCAAAGACTTCACTCTGGAAAATGTTCTCCTGGTCACACCAAGTCATTTTGTAAGGATCTCAACACAGGTGCTCATCCAATGCTGTCTTCAGGACTTGAACAATATTTCATGTAAATAGTCTTTTGTTTTCTTGAAGTTGTAGAACAGAGTTAAATGAATAACCTCATCAATAAAATAAAAAAGATATGAAAAAGAGAAAACTGTCTAATAGCACTATTTACTCTTTGGCACATCAATGTGTTGAGTTTTGTGTTACAACGGGAATGCTACGTATACAGTGGTACCTCACCTTACAAAATTAATCTGTTCCAGAAGTGGTTTTGTAACCTGATTTTTTCGTTAGTTGAACCACATTTTACATGTAAAAGGCCTGAATCATATCAAGGCCCCAATACTACCCCCTAAATCCTTTAAAAATTATAAAAGTATACCTTTTAAGGCCTTCTTCTGCTTCAATATCGTACCGATGATAGACGTGTTTCGGCCATATTCCTTTGCGATATCACTCAACCGCATGCCACGAGCCCGCTTCTTCTTTTCACTCGCACCGGGAATCACTTTCACCGGGAATCACATACGCGCGTGTGTGTGTGTGTGTGTGTGTGTGTGTGTGCGCGTGTGTGTTGACCATGTCTTCTTAGCAGAGTTATAATCTTACAAATGTTTATGCAAGGTTAAAAGCCTGAGCCAAAAAATAAAGTTACAATGAGCACACTCGAAAACCTCACGAAACAACAGTAACCCTGTCCTTTACGCGTGTTAGGACTCCGTGACGAACAATGGGTCAAAGACACACGAAAAGCATCATGGGTATTATGGAGCTGCAGCTTCACAATAGCCAATGGGAGGGAGCTGCGTCATGGGTATTATGGAGACGCAACTCCCTCCTAGCCAATGGAAGGCCAGCAGGGCGGGATGTTGGGAGATAGCCAATGGGAGGCAAGTGAGGCGGGATGTTGGGAGAAAGCCAATGGGAGAGCAACTCACGCATTTCGCGCATGGCACGTTTTGTAACGTGAATTTTTTTCATATCCAGAGACGGAAATTTTAGGTAAATGCGTTTCGTAACCAGGATTTTTCGTTTGTTGGGTCTTTCGCAAGGTGAGGTACCACTGTCATACAATAATACATCTCTGGTACAGATGAGCACAGCTTATTCATGAAACGCACTTCTGTGCCAACACAAATGTATAGTACAGTATTGTAAATGATAATGACATCTAATATATGGTCCTAATGGATTGGATTCAGCATGGTGACACAGCTAATGAACATTAACCATTTTGATTAATAAATCAAATTCGATTAAGTTAATTAAGCATTTGTTGGCCATATGAAGCCTAATGACTTTGATTTCGACAGCACACATATCCAATTATCATTCAACCATGTACAGTTGCTCTGTTTCCACAGTTTAGCAGTAATTATGTGCCATTGTTCCACATTTTGGGACATTGTAATTAACCTTTATTATTTTGGAGTTGCTATAAGTGTCCTGCTTTTTTAATGAAAGATTGTGAAAACAAATCGAAGGATGTTTGGATATTTATAGCAAAAGGGATTTAAACAGATATCATTCATTCCTTCAAGGTTTCATTCATCTTAGCCTTCACCTTGACTGAGACTTGATACTGTTATATTTATACCGTTGTACTATCGTGCTGTAAAATAACAACACAATTCATGACCTGATCAAGAAACAGGACTAAGAACAGGTGGAGAAAAAAGACAAAGACAGACCCCCCCCTTTTTTTAAGCATGAAGTGCTAAAGAAAAAAAGAGAAAAAAAGGTGAGTCTGGTGAGATTATTACTGTTTATAGTTTTGATAAAAGTAACAGGAGGTTTCTGGATCTTCTACCATAGTTTATAATAATCACTGACCAATTGATGTGTTATTAATTAGTAAATAGAGTAAAACAATTTGGGATGTGCTTGGCATGCAAGCAAATATGGTAAGATAGAATTACCAAAATTCAACATGAAAAAAATTGGGTAAACCAATGAACATTGTCACAAACTGGTAACGTGGGTCAATAAACTTGAAGGCAATACAGGGATCCCACGCTTCAATTCATGCGGCTTCAGTGCATCACGGAAAAAAAAAAAAAAAAAATATATATATATATATATATATATATATATATATATATATTCATCAAATTAAAAAAATAAGGAAAATAAGGAAGAATAGGGGAAAAAGTTAAGGATAATGCCACAAAAACAAGGCCAACTATGCAAAAAACAAAACAAACAAACAAACAACCCCCAAAAAAAAACCCAAACAAAAAAAAACAACCCAAAATCTTCCGTCAAATCTAGTTACATTGTTGTGAGGTGTGCATCTGTGTGTTTGCGCACGCATCTGCATGTGTGTATTTATATTTTATTTACATCTTATGTATTATTTGTTAATGTTTAATTGTTATTATAAGCATTTATAGCATTGAATATGTATTTATTAATATTATATACACATATACATGTACGTATACGTCAGTCGGGGGGTTGGGGGGGAAATCCTACTTCACAGATTTCGATGGTCGCATGGGGATCTCGGTCCCAATTATCTGCGGTAAGTGAGGGATCCCTGTATCACAATGTAATCAGGATGAAATGGAGAAGGAAAGATGGAGATAAGTGCTTAGTAATGTAGAGTAAACACGCTGAAAGCTCAGCTAACACTAGGGTCAACAGTTTACAACTTCCAACTTAGAAAAGCCTAATAAAATGCTCTGCAACTTGGAATTTCTACTTATGACATCATTTCAAGATGGTGGCTCATGCCATCAAGAGGACAATACAGTGGTGCCTCACATTATGAAAGACCCAACAAATGAAAAATCCAGGTTATGAACGCATTTATCTAAAATTTCCGTCTCTGGATATGAAACAAATTCATGTTACGAAAGCGCCATCTCAAAAAATCAAACAATGCAGGAGTTGCTCTCCCAACATTTTACCCCACTGGCCTCCCATTAGCGATCTCCCAACATCCCACCCCACTGACCTCCCATTGGTTATTATGGAGCTGCATCTCTGTAATACCCATGATGCTTTTCGCTCATTGTTCTTTCACAGCGTTCTAACACGCGTAAAGGACAGAGTTACTGTTGTTTCGGGAGTTTTTCGAGTGTGCTCATTGCAACTTTATTTTTTGGCTCAGGCTTTTAACCTTGAATAAACATTTGTAAGATTATACCTCTGCTAATAAGACATGGTCAACACACACACACACACACACACACACACACACACACACACACACACACACACACACACACACGTGCGTGTGATTTCCGGTGAAAGCGATTCCCGGTGCGAGTGAAAAGAAGAAGTGGGCTCGTGGCATGCGGTTGAGTGATATCGCAAAGGAATATGGCCAAACCCGTCTATAATCGGTACAATATTGAAGCAGAAGGAGGCCTTAAAAGGTATACTTTTATAATTTTTAAAGGGTTTAGGGGGTAGTATTGGGGCCTTGAAATGAATCAGGCCTACAAAACCACTTCCTGGAACCGATTAATTTCGTAAGGTGAACCACCACTGTATATAATTTTTGTTACTTTAAAGAGCTTATTATATTTGCTATTTTTATATTGACATGATAGACGTGTTAGATGGTTAAATCTGGAACACTGACCAAATAATATACAGTTTTAAAAGTTTGTGTGAATGCAGCAATCAACAGGCAGCCACATTGAGGAATGCGCCAAATGATAGGAAATTTACAAGCTTATTTTACTACAGTCAAAATTATGGATAACTTTTTATTAGCAAACATAATGAGACCCACTCATCGCGACATATATGGTGCCTACATACACATGTCACTGGTTAATTATGATCAAACTTTGGCCTTTGTCATTAATAATGTAATTCTTAAAATCATTTAACACACACCATACCACAAATACATATGCAGAACCAGCCTTCAGTGTTACCTATAAGAGCTGCCTCAGGTCCATTGAGCCAGCTGGCAATTGCACAAGTAAAGGGATTGAGGTCCCGGCAGAACCTGCTAACCCTTGATATAATATTTCAACGTCTGATCCTGTACAGCTTTTTGGATGGCACTTAAACCCTGATTCAGTCACTACGATCACATTGCACTGACTTATCTGGGTTATGGTAGGTCAAACTTGCACAATACATGTATACAGAGAAGTCTGCAGGCACTCAAGCATGGCACCCAGCACTCTGGGATTGAGCAGTCCCATTGGAACCATCCAAAGCTCGTATGACCCGTGTACGGGAGGAGGTTTGTGTTCAGGATTTTTTCACTTTCTTTTCTGGGTGCACTCTAGAGTGCTGTGTTTTGTACACTGGAGAGTCAGCAGTCATGATTCAAGTAAGACATTGTGCATGCAATAATAGTACTGCTTCATGCAATAAAAGTATATGCCTTGACAATCCTCTAATTCGCAGTGTACTAGTATGTGCATGGAAAATTGTAACCCTGATTTACTCTATCTTCATTTAGCTAATTTAATTACAATTCACACTTTGCCTTAATCAATACTACACTGCCCAATGTACAGTTTGTATCTCAGGGTGGCCTGGAAATGGAGGTGGTCATCCTCCTTACAGCAAAAAGTTCCTGAATTCAAGCCCAAGCATTTCTATGCAGGGTTTACAAGCCCTCCCTATGCCTGCATGGGTTTCCTCTAGGTACTCTGTGGTTTCCTCCCACAGTCAAAAGCCACACACATTAGACTAACTGGCCATTCCAATGGGCCAGTTACATATATTTTTAATAAATAAGGCCTATGGGTATTACTATATACCCATCATCCTACCTTGAGGCTAGTATGTACCAAACCGATGGAAGCATTTTTCTGAACATCTTAATTCTACTCGGGTTGTAGGAGGGCTGGAGCATACCTCAGCTAATTCTGGTTGAAGGCACAGTGCACCCTGAACAGCTGGCCAGTCCTTCACCGGTCCAACACACACAACCATTTACACTCACACTTAAGGGCAATAAGGAACAGCCAGTTAGCCTAATGTGTATGCTGTTGGATTGTAAGGAAACCATAGTATGTGATGAAAATCCACGCAAGCACATGAAGTACTGCATATGCAAATTCAACATCGAACCACCCTCGGTAAGCCCAGGACTCGAATCCAGGACCTTCTTGCTATGAGGCAGACTTCATAACCACTGCACCCTAACCTTCCATATTTTGGGATTTCATTAAAGTGCTAGATGTTTATGTATTATGTAACCTAGAATATGGGGAATTTTGGAAATTACACTCCCTTTAAATGACAACAAGTAATAAAGGTGCTAGCAGAGTGCATAAGCATCTGGATCACTAATGCATTCACAAGCATTATTTTTGCCTCTGTGACCACAGAACATATGGCACATATGATGATTTGCAGTGCACTTTCAGGCTGGGAAGTGAAAGACAGAACCACTGTAATGACAGCGTTTTCGACAGTCCTGTGACAGGAGCTGCTGCTGAGGATTTGATGGACAGATGTAGATATAGATTCTTAATGAGCAAGCCAGAGGTGTCAGTGTTGGAGATAACACCTCTAATATGAGATAAGGAAAAAAAAAATCTGGAGAGGTACCAGACTAGGGAACCCAATCTCTTCTGAGTGACACTCGAGTAAGGACAAACAGTGCTAAGTGTGTTGAACGGATGTGCGGATTATAAATAAGATTCCTGGGATAAAAGCAGTACAGCGTTTATGATGATAGCAGCAGTTTCCTATATAAGTGCAAATCTATAATATCTTCTAATGCAATAAATACTGAGACTCGGGGAATTTTTATTTGCAGTAATCAATGCAGTAAATATACGACTAATGGCCTGAATAAAGGGACTCGCTACCAAAACGAGGTCAAGCTGCAACCCCAGATAAAGACCTAAATTGCAAAATGTTGCATAGGAGAAGTAACTCGTTGACAGTGACAAAGACTGAAAGCATTAAAGAGTGACAAGCGATCCATCTCGACTCCAAGATCTCATTATTCAGTGTCTCCCTGATAGCATCGAAACCTCAGTCTGAGCAAGAGGCTTGACTCTAATCCCGAAAAAGCCCACAAACAGAAAGATCAATGTGGATGAGACTTGAATCCTTATTATTATTATTATTATTATTATTATTATTATTATTGTTGTTGCTATACATCAGGGGTCCCCAATCATTTCCCTGTGAGGGCCACATAACTTTTTCCTTCTCTGAAGGGGGGCCAAGGGCAGTTTGTAACAGAAAAAAGTATGATGATCGCAGGGCTGCCTAAACGTAAACATTTACAGTTTTCCAGTAAGCCACACATAACCAAATATTAGTAACCCTTTCCGGGACCCCCACAGAAAAAAGTCAGGAAATAAATAATAATAATAAAAAAAACGCTGCTCGCTATCAGTTGAGCAACCCGAAAGCTGCCCGAACAGACGACTGGTTCAGCCGAGCCTGGCGTACAAATGTATTCCCCTGAGCTAAAAGTCGACTCTTTAGCTTTGAGAGTTTGTCTACTCGCATTTGGCCTTGCAAGCGATTATACTTGTCTTTGTGACGGGATTCAGATTGTCGGCACAGGTTGCATTCTTTGAATACCGCCACTGCCTCTTGACAGATGATACAAACAAGGTTTTCTTTGCATTGAAGAAAAAAATAATGGTTTGTCCACTGCAGGTTAAATACTCTGCATTCTGAATCAAATTTTCTCATCCATAACCTTTTCACCATTATTTCATTCTATTTGACAGGGGAGAGTCTAGGATTTTTGTTGTTGTAGTTGTTGTTGGTGGTGGTGGTGGGGGAAGGAGGGTCAGATAGGGGCACAAACGGCAGAAGGGTGGAATAGGGTGTCATGTTCTAGGTGTGTATTAGTCTTGATCGTGTGGCCAGACAAACAAAATGATCATAATGCGTCTCTGGTGTTGTTCAGGGGGCTGGTCCAAATGTGGGGGCGGGCTGTATCCGGCCCGCGGGCAGTAATTTGGGGACCACTGCTGTAAATGGTCTTAGAATGAGAGTCTGGTCTCGAGACGATTTCTGTACTGATTTGTTCTTATCGATGATTTTTTTGGTATTCAATCAACTGGCCATGGTCTTGGACATTGTTGTTGGAAAACTAAATACAGTACACTGAGTCTTGATCTTGACTGAAAGTCGTAGGCCTAATGTTTGTTTTCACATGCAAAGTTTGACAAGTGTCCTTCTTTTTGTGCGGCACTTTGTGGAGTTTGTATGTCTTCCTCCTTGCTTGTGTGGGGTCCCTCTGGATTCTCTGGTTTCTTCCCACAGTCCAAAGATATGTACGTTAGACTACCTAGTTGTTCCAAATGTCCCTTGGATATAAGTGATTATGTGTTCATCTATGATGCACTTGTTCAGCTGGACTGAGCCTTTGCCCAGAGTCTGCTGAGATCACCTCCAGGCTTCCTTCAAACCAAGTAAGATACTACAGTTTGGAAAATGAATGATTCCTTCTTGTATTCATTATTGGCATTCAGTGCACAAATGCCAACTAGTTTAATAACAAATCTTATTCTATATCTTGTTATGGCATTTATTTCATTTGGACTCGGTCTTGACTTGGCCTCGATTACCTTGATTCTTGATCTTGGCTTGAGATATTCAAATCCTGGTACAGTGATACCTCAGCTCACGAACATAATTGGTTCCCAGAAAGTGTGTGTGAGGCGAAAACTTCGTCTTCCGAACATTTATTTCCCATAAGAAACCATTAAAATGAGAATAATCCGTTCCCAGGTCCCCATAAAACATAATTTTCTACTAAATAAGCCTTAAAACTACACAAAAATATACCTTATTTTATGTATAATAAATGTGCTATTGTATTGTAATTAAAGAAATAAACTGTACTGTATAATAAAGTGGTTTTATTTACCTTTGTGATGGTAGTTGACGGCTTGATGGAATGGAGTGGGAGGAGGAGGGAGGGAGGGACTTACTGTTTGGAAGGAGAGTTTGGAAACACCTACTGTTTGGAAACACCCTTAGCCACACACGCACCCTTAATAGCTTCCTTGTTCTTAAGGATGGTGGTAGACTTAGCGTACTGGTACTGGGACGCTGAGTCACACAAACGCACACCTCGTTCGTGTTTTTCAATGATCTCCGCCTGTGGTGGGGTCTTTTTCAGTCCCATAATAGCAAAAGTACACTCAATATGGTCCAAAATGTCCAGCAAACACAAACCACTTCCGCATTCAAAGAAAGGGGTGTGACGAACTGTGACGCCGTGAGCGTGCGTCAGCTTCTCGTGGCCGCCACCGTGGCGCTGTTCGACCACGTGGTTTGATTCGTCCGCCGAAAACTAGTTCGTCAGCATAGACAATATGCTCTGAAATTTAATGTTCTTGAGGCGAAAAGTTCGTGAGCTTAAGCGTTCGTCAGCGGAGGTTTTACTGTATTTGACTTATAGTGCATTTGCATTTCCATTTCAAAAAAAAAACAAGGCTAGCATATAAAACAAAAGGTATACACTGAATACCAGGAGTTGGCAGAGGTTTGCAGCAAGACAGACACTGCCGAACTCTGACCACATTGGTTCTGCCATTGTGCCATAGACCTTCTGTCAGGAGACAACCATATATACCCGATCTCCTTTATTGAGACTTCTATACAGAGGGCAAAATGTGAAAGTCTCTGTCTCCAGAATGGCATTGCAGCACAATGCTTAGCACTGTTGCCTCACAGCAAGATAGTCTTGGATTTAAGCCCCCTGTCTGGTGGGAGGCATTTTGGTGTGCGTATTCATGCTCTTCCCGTGTTTATGTTGGTTATTCTGGTCACTCTGGTTTCCTCCAACAGTGCAAACTGGCCATAGATGTGAATGTAAATGTTAATGGTTGTTAGCGCAGCAGTAGACTATTGACCTGTTCAGGCTGTAACTCTACCTCTCACCCAAAGTCAGCAGGGATTGGCTCCAGATTCCCTTGCAGCCCTAACGAACAAGTAGTATGGGTAATGACTTAATGAATGACTCTGTATCCATTACCAAACACTAAACCAGGGAGCAAAGAAATGCCATTAGGCCCAAGCTTTGTGTCGAGACAGAATTCTCAGTGAACTCGAACTGAGGTTGTGAACATAAAAAGTACACATCAAGGAGCAGGACAAACATATGACTTAGTGAATGCCCCATCTTTGATTCCAGTCATTGGTCAATTATATGCTCTGAGACATTATTTAGCTACCAAGTAGTGTTCAATCCTGATGACATCTTGGTATGTATAGGGTGCTAATAATTTACTATGACACCATTATCCCTGTGGTGGGAACATATTACTGTGTAATTAACCTGAGGCCCAAGTGAAACATTGCAAACCAAAGATAACAGTGTCATCATTCATCTAGTTAAGACAAGACTGAGTTGAGCAAATTGAACGTCATGCTGCCAGGGGAAGAATAAATATAGGGCACCATTTCAACACCGATGATGCAGAATTGTTTGGACAAAAACTGACAAACCATGTCATGAATAGTGCTTTGTCATATAAAATAAGTTAGGATACAAAACTCCTTTCAAACCTATTATCCACTCAGAGAGATGCCAATTGGTAGATGACAACATCTTGCAGTCAAGACATCCATCAAAGTTTAACAAGAGATGGGACTTTTTGGGAGAAGATAACTATGGAATGCAGTGCACTGTTGTCAGAAGCAGACTCAAACCTTCTGACACTGACCTGTACGCTGTCAACAACATAGGATGGTATATCACAAGGTCTGTTTTTTGGGGATTGATGACATTTTGTGTTTTTAGGCTTCTCTTTAGGACTGTCACCTCATTTCTGGAGACATTGTAAACATATGTGTTTATTCATAAATGGGCAACTTCAATACCGTATTTGACATGATAAGCCCAGGGCGTTTATTAAAAAAAAAAAAAAAAAAAAAAAAAAAAAAAAAAGGAGTTGGTGGGCGCTAATTAAAATGTTACCAGCAGAGTGGAACAGTAAGTGATTATTAGCATCGAGGTGGAAAACATGAATAATAACAGAACAATAAAAGAGTTTTACTGGTATTTGAGTTATCCATTTTTCGATATCAACCAAATTACTTACATGAAAGATGAAAATAAACAGAAAACAGCATAATTACAAATAGACCCTTTAATTTTCCCTCCCAGTGCTGTTCCTTTAAATATCCCCCCATGTAAAATCGAGTCAATCAACACAAATGTCAACTTTAGCACATGGCACATTGAACCAATCAACACAAACAAGCACATGGCCAGGAATTTATGAAGTTAGTGAGCAGGAGAATTGGGTGAAAAATCCTCATCATCACTTTCTGATAGGTCCATATCTGGCTCATCGCTCCATTCATTCAGAACATCCCATAGTTTTGCAGTAGCAGTTTCTAATGGTTCATTGCTTGTTGGACATTTACCAAGAGAACACAGCAAAATATTTTCCGGTTTTTTAAAGCACGGCGGAACAATGAAATGTGTTGTTAATGATGAACATTATAGACATTCCCCAGTTGCAGGGGGTCTTGAAATACCGTGTAAATTCACTTTTACAGGCAGTGAATGCCTCATTTTACCATTATAGAGACTGATCAAATAAAATTGGTCAGTTTGATCTACAATTTTGCTCACAGTACCCATGGGCGGTTATTAGACAGAAGAGAAAAAACACTGGGGGGGGGGGGGGGGGGCACTTATTTACGTCACATACGGTAATTGGATTTTTCTTGAACTCCCAGGTCTTTACACTTGTTTCATTGATAATCTCACCCAGATGAGGCTACTAAGGCAGCTAGCGAATTCAGAAAAACATTAAACTTTCCTCGAATCAAAAAATTTCACTGCAGTGCTAATGTGAGACATTTGCTGGGCCTTGGCATTTATATTTGAGCTCCTGCTGTCTGGTATGTTGTCCAGAGCCGAAAGTCCTCGAGCAAGCATCTGGTCTTGCTCTTAATGAGAAAGTAGATACAGGGCTTTTTCTCATTACACAGGCAACTGATGTTCTCTTTGGAACATTTCAAGTCACAGTAACAAGCTTTACACTTGTGTGCTGCAAATTACTAGGAACTGTGAGAGCTGTGACCAGAGAGTCGTTCAAACTGGGTGAATGACAGACTTAATGACACTGTTTTCCCCACATTGAGACAACGCATGAGGATCTAGCAGTGCGTGGAGTTTTACTACGAAATAATGTCACAGCAAGATGAGTCCAATGTCACAAAATTTCTTTTTGAGATGTTTTTATTAAATATAATTTGAACATTCATTTTAAATATATAATGCTTATACTGTAATATATCAATCACAACGTGCCGTATAGCATAAATGGATGCCTGTTTGCATACAAAAATTAGTTGGTGGTGAAAGTAGTCATTGGTGTAGCTCTAGGCTCTCATGAGACTCTTCTCATTCATCAGTCCCCACGCTTTACTTGTCAGTAATTGTCCATTGAATATGCGGTCTATGTCTGGCATATCTTTGGTTCACCCATTGCAGATCAGTTAGCAGTTCGGCCAAAAGTCAGGTCCACTGATCAACAATGGATGTGAACTGACAAGTGCAGAACGAAGGATGTACACTTTCTGAACAAAATGGATGCCCAGCTCATGACAACCTTACAATCTGCAGGTGCCTCCGTCTGGTGGAGTCTGTTCAAGGTCTTGTGCATGCATAAAACTTTCGGCTGGATTGAACGGACCTCGCCTCACAAGGCACGCCATTTGACAAATGAGAAATAGACAAGAAACGAAGTAAATGGAAAATTAATGGACATCTGTTAATCGTAAGCGGCAAGGTGTGCCTGCTGCCCAAAACCTGCCATTTGGGGCTGTCATTTATTTTATCATTGGTTGGGAAGTCAACGGATATGAAGTCTGGTGGTGCTCATCCTCCCTACACTCTTACAGCCACACCTGAAGACAATTTGGAACAGCAGATTTGTATGACAAGCATGTCTTTGGACTGCAAGAGGAAAGGGGAATACTCTGAGGAAACCCACAGAAACACCCCTTCCAGAAATTTGCTGAAAGACAGGGGTGCTTACCTCTACATCAACCGGTCACCCATTGTACAGACAACTTGTTCAGGGTGCAAGTTGTTCTGGGTCGATTGACTGTGTAAAAGCAGCTTTTGGGGAACCTGGATGTTTTGACAACTACATTATTAGTCTTTGCTAAATATCTGAGACTGTTGCCTGACTGCCAAATCCTCAATCAGGAAAATGTTCCCGAGTGTAATGGTTACTATTTTAAAACCACATATTTCAAAATGTACAGAACATGCAGGTGTAATAGTTGGAAAAGTAGTGTGTCACCAAACAGACATACTCAAGGTCATAAATAGCTTCTCACTAGATGGCACTAGCTTGCCATGCTTCCTCTAGAGCGCCTACCAAGCCTGGCTGTCTCAATTCATTGGCTGCTGGCCTCTTACAGCCTCTCTTACGCGCGCGCATACACACGCATGCACACACACACACATGCACACACACACACACACACACAGGCTGGTAATACTGAAGAGGATAAAGTTAGGTCTTATATGTCACATGCATTTGCTGGTGTGTTACTAAACTAATGAAATAAGCATGTTAGTATTATTATTATTATTAAATAGACATTAGTAGTAGTCCTCTTGTCCTAACAGTAAATAAGTAGAATGTCCAAGATGTACAGTGTACACATGCATTTGATGATGCTGCTCTGGAGAAGAGCATCTGCCAAATAATGTCTGAGGAGGGACTGGAGGAGACGTGAACTGGTATCAGGCTTCCTCTTATTACACTGGAGCCAGCAGGAGTGTGTGTGTGTGTGTGTGTGTGTGTGTGTGTGTGTGTGTGTGTGTGTGTGTGTGTGTATGTTTGTTATGTATGCATTTATGTATGTGTGTGTGTGTGTGTTGCGTGTGTGTGTGTGTGTGTGAGTGTGCCAGAACATTTATACCCACATATGGTGTGATTTATTCTGAAATAAGCCTGCAGTTGTTTTTTTTGTTTTTGTGTTTTTGTAAATGTATGTAATAGCTGGAAAACAAAGTGTGAGACGATAAGAAAGGCCTGAAGTAGTCCTAGTGTTTTTCTCTCTCTTTCTCTCTCTCTCTCTCTCTCTCTCTCTCTCTCTCTCAATTACACATCTATAAATTACACAAATATGCATTTCTTCACTCCAGTGAAAAAACTAATTCACCATGAGTGCTTGGTTGCGTCTTGAACATACAACGTGCCCGGGCTAATTCAGACAACGGACTCCGAGGCACAAAAAATGGCCATGATCATCACACCCCGTCGATTCCATCATTAAAAATGCTTTCCACTGTTATTCATCTCACATGAACCTAATTATCATGTTTCATATCCTATTCCTGTTCATGAAAACCTCAAATGTTTGTTGTTTTTTTCCGCAATCCCCATGCATTTCCTAATCAGTGAAGGAATCCCGTGGTTGCCTCGGCAGTAATGCACCACTAAGTCATGTTTACGATTTGCAGATGCATCGTCTTGTTCAGTGTCTCTCACTCCCCACCTCAGTTATGATTACAAGGCCAAATTAGACAACAGAAATCTTAACAGTTGCTATTAATTAGCAGCAACAACAACCTGTAGTGAAATTATTAAAAATAAATAAATAAATAAAAATCATGACCTTAAATGAATACTTGCCATAATTATACCGTATTAACATGAAAGAAACTTTGCTAAATAATGAAGAGGATTCAAAACAATCCTTAACATGGTGCTATTAAAAAAAAACAACAACAAAAAAAAAAACAATCAAACAAAAAAACCAAGATAATTGAAATTAAACAAAAAATATGCCATGGTGAGTGTAGTCGTTGGCGCATCCGCCTTCGAGTGAGAATGCACTGGGTTCAGTAGAGCTGTTTATGTTCTTTTTTTTTTTTTTTTGCATGTTCTCCCCATGTTGCTTGGGTTATCTCCGGGTCCTCCAGTTTCCTTATCATACCGCCACACTTGCACTAACGCCACCGATGTCAGTACTCGGTATCAAATGCATCATAACTACGTGAATGCCATCAGTACTATGTTTCTACTGCATCTTGATTCAACCACTTCCACACTACATTTTCTATTAACTCTTTTTGTCCACGGTTTGACTGTATTATCCATATTCATGGTTTCCAGCCATCCCTTCATTATCTTTATAGCTTATTGATGAAGGTCACAGGGGAAGATGGAGCCAAGCCCAGCTGACTTTTGGTGAGAGGCAGGGTTACACCCTGAACAGGTCTATAGTCTGTTACAAGGATAAGACAGACACCATCCACTGTCACATTCACTCCTCTAGTCAATTTGGAGTAGCCAATTGACCCAAGCTACATATGTTTGGACCTGTAAGAGGAAACTGGAGTACAAAGATGAAAGGGTATAATATGTAAATAAGGGCTTTATGAAACTTTGATGACTGGAGTAAAATGTGATTTAGAGTTAACCAGCTTATAATTTCATAAGTAACCCAGGGGGCGCTACAATCCTTCCTCATGGCTTTCCAGGAAAGTCAGTCAATGCATGTTTTAGAATTAATGAAACACAAACTCATTTCTCACCTCATCTCATCTTCTTCCGCTTAATCCAGGGTCGGGTCGCGGGGGCGGCAACCTAAGCAAAGAGGTCCAGACATCCCTCTCCCCAACCACTTCCTCCAGCTCTTCCGGGAGGGTACACCGAGGCATTCCCAGACAAGCCGAGAGACATTGTCCCTCCAGCATGTTCTAGGTCGACCCCGGGGTCTGAAACACAAACTGACTTCCTGTACTACATTCATCAATCCCATCTCAACTGCTTTCCATCTGCTGCACTTTATTTATTTACAGTCTTGAAATTGATTGGCACTCATCATAAGTGATGGCATCAGGCGCAAAAAAAAAATAAAAAAAAATACTAAAAGCACTTATTACTGTAAAAAGCTAACTTTAGTTCCCATCTTTCCTTCTGTTTACATTGTTAGGAACACATGGAGCTGAGTGCATAAATTTTGATATCCTTAGAATAGAAACAGAATCAATTCCATCATGGGTGGGTGATCAAGTTTGGCCCCCCTAATTCTGACTTAAGGGTGTGTGAACTGGTGCATTTTACTGTATGTTCTTAAATTTGTACCCCCCCCCCCCCCCCCCCCCCCAGGGCAGCTAACTGGGTTATCAAAGGCCGGCCATGTCTCTCACTGTCTATGGTGTGAGGTTCATGTAAAAGAACCATTGCTGACTTTTGTCAAAAGGAGCTGCAAAGCCGTCAGCATGTTTCTAATTGGGAGTCGGAGTCCCCTGAGGCAGTTTGTTCACAGCAATGTTCTGACACCTCCTGCAACGGCACTGGACCCGAGTTACATTGGCTTCTGCCCTTCCATTGGATCTTTCCGGTTGCGCCGAGAGGGGGAACTTGCTGCTTGGGTAACAGCCTGTCCTCCAAACTTCCTACCCAAGCTCTACGCACTGGAAAGTATCACCAGACGGGATACCAACCAGAGCGCAGCTCCATAGTCCTTCGAGACTGACAGAGGCCTTACTTACTTATGGAACAAAACAATTACGTTAGATCCATCGGTGGGGTGCCTGCTCCGCAGACAGAGTCAATGGAGAGTAATCAGAAAAAAAAATACATGACTAATGCTTTGGCTGAAGTGAAAACCTGCATCCACACCAGCCCCTAGTGGGCAACATCGAACACCCCTGTTCTGGAGTCCTGGCCTCAGTGTGGGTGGTTCTGTGTGGAGTTTGCATGTGTGTGCATGGGTTTACTCTGGGTATTCAGATTTACTCCCACTGTCCAAACACATCCACATTAGGCTAACTGGCTGTTCCAAATTGTTCCTTGAGGTAAATGTAAATGATTGTGTGTCTGTTGGCCCTGTGATGGACTGGCAAGCTATTCCGGCGTACCCCACCATCATCAGTTTGGGAAGTCTGCAGCTTCACCCTGACCCTAGAAAGATAATGCTCTTTGGAAATGAAACAATAGATGATTAGATCGCAAGCACTGAAAATAAACATTCAGCATTTGGTCATTTTCAGTACTGTAAGTTTTGCCTTTTCTACGTTTATGGGCGTCACTGATGCCATGCGTACTGTAAGTTATGGCTGATTGGTATTTGTCAACATAGGCAGAATGCAGAAAGAGCGACCTGGTACAAACAGAAACATTTGTAAATCTATAAACCAGGCCACCACTTTACTAAATGATTGATAAAAGGAACCCATTGTTTGTTAAACAGCAAATAGGGAACAGACAGAAGACGACAATTCTACCTATTAGGATCCTCACGCCTCTGGCTATCTTGGTACCTGCTCCGGCTATCTTACAACCTAACTCCCCTTTCGCTTGCTGGTTTCATTACAGATGACCTTGTAGTGTGCTGGGAGCTGCAGCCTGCCAGAGTAAGAAGACAAACGGCCTGGAAGGGTTTCATTTACCACTTTGTTTTCGGCAACGCTCCAGCCAACTCAGGCTTCCCCTCTGAGTATTTCACTCCTCTGAAAGTTATTAATTCATCGATCATTGCAGAAGCCATGATCCTAGATCATACCTAACCCGGCTTTGTCCACATTCCATTTTACTGCTCTTGTCCTGACCTCGTCTTGGCCTTGCTTTCCCATTGAGACATCTGATTTTAGCTTGACCTGGAACCTAACGAAAGATATTCTATCATCAGACTTAGAAGGAGTACTTTAGAAAAGTATTGGTGACAAATGACTGAACGCCATACTTGTTTTTAGAAACGGTTTTTATTAATGTCCACTTTGTACTATTGATCTTTGCTTTTATTTGGAAGTTCTTGATGGCAAAAGGATTTTAGCAACTCAGTGAATAAATCTAAATTCAGTCACTGTCAAGTACAATGGTACCTCACCTTACGAAATTAATCCGTTCCAGAGCCTTTTTCTTAATATGGATTGTTCGTAAATTGAACCGCATTTTACATATGTAAAACGCGTGATTCGTTCCAAAGCCCCCAATACTACCCCTAAACCATTTAAAAATTATAAAAGCATACCTTTTAAGAACTTTTGCTTCAATATCGTACCGATGGTAGACGGGTTTGGCCATATTCCTTTGCGATATCACTCAACCACATGCCGCGAGCCTGCTTCTTCTTTTCACTCAAACCGGAAATCACACACACACATGCGCGCGCTCATGTGTTGACTATGTCTTCTTAGCAGAGTTATGATCTTACAAATGTTTATGGAACGTTAAAAGCCTGAGTCGAAAAACTCATGAAACAACAGTAACTTGGTCCTTCACACGAAAAGCATTATGGGAGATGCAGCTTCATAATAGCCAATGGGAAGGAGCTGTGTCCTATTAGCTCCTAGCCAATGGAAGGCCAGCGGGGTGGGATGTTGGGAGATAGCCAATGGGAGAGAGGTGCGTCATCCCTCCTAGCCACTAGGAGGCCAGCGGGTCGGGATGTTGGAAGATAGTCAATGGGAAAGTAAGCTCGTGCATTGTTTGAATGTTTGAAAGGCACGTTTGAATGTTTGAATGGCGTGTTTGGCGCGTTTCGTAAGGAGAACTTGTTTCGTATACAGAGAAAAACATTTTTGGAAAATGTTTTTCGTAACCTGGATTTTTCGTTTGCTGGGACTATCGTACGGTGAGATACCACTGTATCCCCAAAAACATCAACTGGCGCCACGAGCTATCAAACAACTCTGGGACACATTTTGAGGCTGGATCTTTACAGAGAGGCTGTAGTCTGGTCAGCCATCGCCAAATTCATGACGCGGACTAGCTGAGATCGGTTCAAGACAAAGTCTTATGGAGGTCAGGGCTTGAGAATGAAAACCATCCAACTATTTTTCAGGCCAAACCCTTAATTTAACTTGCCTCTCAAGACCCAAAACATAATGTTGCGTATCTTATCATGATAACAACTGAACTTGATCAACATCCTCAGAGTAATACCCAATGATCTTCATATCAAGATCTTACCACAACATACACAAAATATAGTTGGGAGAAAATATGACGAGAGTGGAATCTTAAGAGGTTAAGTTAGTGCCACTGGTGCATGATAGTCGATAATTAGGTTATGTTTTCAAGCGAACAATTTCCTCATATTTAACACTGCTGACAATCTATGGGCTAAAATAAAGACAATATTTTACAAGATGGTGTACTTAGTAGTGCCATGTAATCTGGCTAATGTGTCCTCCAAACTGAGATACTTCAGTTCTTGAGTTTTATTTCCACTCAATTTGTGACATATAACCAAAACACATCTACTCCTAGCAGCGCCAACTGACAGCTGAAAGTTGAGATGCTTTTGGGAAGTTTGCAGGGAATGTGCCTTTTGAAAACCAAACCATCTATAAAACTGTTCCTGACCTTTCTCCAGCATACATCAGCTTAGTGCATTCTAGCTCATTGTTAAAGCAACCCTTTGCTCCCACAGCCAGCATTCTGCATTCACAATCAACTTTAACGGCAACCCGTTTCCATTTCTTCTTTATCCCTCGCTAAAGTATCTATTTGAGGTCTAAACTGCTATCTTGCCTAAATATGTTTGTGTTCCATATAAAGCCCGAAGACCACATGAAGGCTTTAACAGCAATAAACAGTGATTCCTTCATTGGGAAAAAAACACAACTTGTCATGTTATTAAAGTTACAAAATGCTTTCACTGAAGACTCCTACAAAAATACCACAGTCATGCTTATTTGGTGAAATTTCATCATCGTCATGATTACACAAGATTTTCATTAAGCGTACAGTATATAGAACATCCACCAGATAAGTGTCCCATTGACGCTTATTGAAGAAACCACATCATATCAGAATGAGTGCATTAATATATGTAAGATTTATTTGAAATGTTTTTGATGTTGTAATGATAATGACTGTACCATTATAGTACAGGGACCCCTCACTTTCCGCGGTTAATGGGGACCGACATTCGCCCCCACCCAACCACTGATTTCTGCGATGTAGGATCGATCCCCCTGACCGACGTATATGTACATGTATGTATATGTGTATATAATATAAATAAATTCATATTCAATGCTATAAATGCTTATAATAACAATTAAATATTCAAAAATAATGCATAAGATGTAAATAAAATATAAATACACACACACACACACACTCAGATACGCGCCTCGCATAAAAATGTAAGTAGTAAGTAGTTTTGTTGGGGGGGGTTGTTTGGTGCTTTTTGCATAATTGGCCTTGTTTTGTGGCACTTTCCTTAACTTTTTCCCTATTTTTCCTAATTTTCTTATTTTTCGATGAATATTTTTGAAAAACCTATGATGCACTGAAGCCGCAGGAACTGAAGCACGAAGTAACGAGGGATCAATGTAGTAGAAAATTTCCCTATACAGTGATACCTCTGCTCACGAACATAATTGGTTCCCAGAAAGTGTGTGTAAGGCGAAAAGTTTGTCTTCCGAACATTTATTTCCCATAAGAAACCATTAAAATAGAATAATCCGTTCCCAGGTCCCCATAAAACATAATTTTCTACTAAATAAGCCTTAAAACTACACAAAAATATACCTTATTTTATGTATAATAAATGTGCTATTGTATTGTAATTAAAGAAATAAACTGTACTGTATAATAAAGTGGTTTTATTTACCTTTGTGATGGTAGTTGACGGCTTGATGGAATGGAGTGGGAGGAGGGGGGAGGGAGGGACTTACTGTTTGGAAGGAGTGTTTGGAAACGCCTACTGTTTGGAAACACCCTTAGCCACACACGCACCCTTAATAGCTTCCTTGTTCTTAAGGATGGGAGAAATGGTAGACTTAGCGTACTGGTACTGGGACGCTAAGTCACACAAACGCACACCTCGTTCGTGTTTTCAATGATCTCCGCCTGTGGTGGGGTCTTTTTCGGTCCCATAATAGCAAAAGTACACTCAATATGGTCCAAAATGTCTAGCAAACACAAACCACTCAAAGAAAGGGGGTGACGAACTGTGACGCTGTGAGCGTGCGTCAACTTCTCGTGGCCGCCACCGTGGCGCTGTTCGACCACGTGGTTTGATTCGTCCGCCGAAAACTAGTTCGTCAGCAGAGACTATATGCTCGCAAATTTAATGTTCTTGAGGCGAAAAGTTCGTGAGCTTAAGCGTTCGTCAGCGGAGGTTTTACTGTAATTCCATGTTGAAGTAGAGGGAGAAGTAATTATAAAACTTGGCATAGTTATAATGAAATGTCTCCCCCTAGTGGTTGATGCAGTGGTAGCTTGGTGGTAAGATGCTGGATCACTGATCCCAAGGTTTGGGGTTCAAGCCCCACTCTCAATGGGTTGTCACTGTCTATTGCAGTGCAGGTAACTGGGCTAACTAAAGGCCGGCCGTGTCTCTCACTGTCTGTGGCGAGTGGCATGTAATTGCTGATTTTCATCAAGAAACAGAATCAGCTGCATAGCCATCAGCACGTTTCTGCCCTGCAATGGCCTGGTGAGGTGTTCAGGATGTACACTACCCTTGCCCAGAGTTGGCAGAGATGGGTGCCAGACTCCCCCGACCCTAATTAGGATTAAGCGGTTCAGAGAATGAATAAATTTGTGGTGGTGGTGGGGGGTTAGATACATTAGCTTAGATATGTTAGATTCATTCACATCTTCACCAAGTTTGATGAATATCAGATAAGTACAGTAGTTTTTGGTAAGAGAAAAATAAATCCTGATCAGATCACTTCATTGATTTTGTTCAAATTTGGTGTGGATATTCCCCTACCTGAGTCCTAGAGAGGATTCAAATTTGAAATGTCTGGGTCAAAGGTGAAGGTCAGAGCAAGGCCAAAGTTTTAGAGAGCGCTTCTAACGTCAAAACAAGTATTAATATATATGACATTACTGTGGAAGACTAAAAGCAAACCATAAATGAACTTTCAAATGAGACGAATGTCTTTGAGCTTGAGTGACCTTGAAAGGTCAAACCCCAGCCATCTTATTAATAAACCTTCAAATGAGAAAATATTTTTTTCTAATTTGGCCATGTCTACGTTCCATAGCATATTCTGCAAGAACAGTACAGTAGGCCCTGGACCATTCGCGGTTCAGCGCTCGCACCCCCGCATACTCGCGGATTGGCGACAAACCGGGAAGTTACTGGCACATGATTCAAATTTAGCCAATGGCTGAGAGCTTTTGTTTCTCCCTCCTGCTGATTGGTTGCAGATTGATGTGTACACCTCTTTTTTTCTCCTTCACGCACAAGTTATCAACGTGATTGCGTGAATTGCGAATTCAAGTTTTTTCGTGTACTGTTAATGGTTATTTAAGCCCTATGATGTCACTCAAACACTATGCATTTTCTCTATCTTCTGGTAAGGAGCCTTAGCGCTTTATTTATTCATAAATATTATCAGAGTGCAAAATTAAAAAGTTTTTATGTCACCATTACTACATTTCACTGCATTGTTACTGTATTACTGAGTAAGACTGGCGAGAGAATGTGTTTAACAAGCATATTTTAGCGCATGTAATATCATACATAGGGTTTTAAAACCGCGTCAATAACTCACGAATTTTCTTGATTCGCGGGATGGACCGGAACTGAACCATCGTAAAATACGGGTGGGGGGCCAACTGTACTCATGTGATGTCGATTGGCTTCATTTACACAAGTTCCTCCAGAATCAATGAAGTATTCTGATATCCGTGCCGCAGAGTAAACCTGCCTAGTTATTAGTGTGGAAAATCCACTGAAAACATTCATCCATGCTATTGATATTTATTTTTGTTTGGGTGTATTTTGCTACAATTTGAAGAACATGAACATTGAGTACGTTTTCAAGATTTCAGATATAATGAATATGTTATGAATTGAACTAACTCAACTACATTACGACTGAAAAAGTATGAAACTGTTGTCTGGGGTCATAAATTAGATTGTTACATCTCTCTCTCTCTGTCTCTCTGTCGTTCAATAAGCTCCTCTGCTGATTAAAAGGCGGAATGCTCAGTTATCTGCTTCCACTGATTCAGGAGCAGATTGCGGGACCTCAGTTGAACTCTGTTAAACCGTGTATAATTGCTTGGTGTGTGTCAGCCACTGTTGGGCTCGTCTTTCTTTCTTTCGATTTGTCCATGTGTATATATATATATTCATGTATATAATTCTCCCATTTAGGTTCACAAGGACTCTTTCATTTGCGTTGCGTTTTCATTACGACTGAGGCATTAGGGAAGCACACACATGTACACCGACCAACAGCCATCACTACTCCGAATGACAGGACACACCACCAAGAGAACAGATGGGAATCATTTATAAAAGGTCGCCATACAAGCTGATTCTTCATTACACAAACACACACACACACACACACACACACACACACACACACACACACATGCGTGCACACATACACACATGCGTGCACACACACACACACACACACACACTTACATGTGCACACGCACACACATACCCGCACACACCTGCACACACACACGCACACACATGTGCGCACACGCTGTGAGTCTTGACACGCACACATGC
>CM045746.1:30329465-30481965 GCA_024760905.1 Plotosus lineatus | reverse complement strand
ATAAATTCGAGCTATGGTGCCGGTCTGGGGCAGATAAACAGCTTGTCTGGATGTTTGCATTCCATTAAAAGGTCATCAAGTGAAGCCAAACACATCCCAACCTTTACTCCAGTGTCATCAATCTGAGGCAGCCAAGCACCATGCTTACGTTCTTTCCAATACACCACTTGCGGCGTTTTAGGCACAGATGATTGTTTTTGCTTGTTTTGTGGCACCTCCCCGCCCAAGTGGAGCTCTCTGTGGACTTAAAGGTCTTCCTATTCATAATGATATACACAGCTCCCACCATTCAATCAGTCAAACATTCTTTCTCATTTGCATTTCGCATTCCAATGTGGCCCAGGCATCAGCCGGTTCTTCACCTTGTCTTTTGCAGACAAGAATACCAATTTTGCTTTCCATTTTTTTTCAGCATTTTTGCCATCCCCTTGGGTGTTCATGAGATGCTTGGCATTTCAACCACTATGATAATATGGAGGACTTGAAAATCCTTCCATATTTAGATGACTGCTTTGTAATATAATCAATTATTGGTGGACATAAGCACAGTTTTGTCCTCTGATACAAGATACAGCTCTTTAATTCCCACTATTTAAGAAGTCTTTATTAATAGGGGGTCCTCCAGCTAACCTCATTTCCAAATGAACTGGAATAAAAGCCAATCTATCAGCTTAGTAGCAGGCATGCTATTTTGGACGTCACACCATTAAGAGCTGTATGGGCTCCCAGGTGGAGCTCCTAAATAATCCATGGACTGCTGACATTGTGTCTCAGGCTTGTTGTAAAAAGATCAGTGATTAAAAGTGCTTATTTACTTACCAGGGATATTAAATAAACACCGAATACAGTGGTATCTTCGAAACAAAATGAAGTCGGCGACAATGTCTTTCAGAAACCATTTGCTTGCTCCTGTACATGCGTTTCAATGAGCTGTGCGCCATGAGATTGGTAAACATCGGCAACGTAATTTCTCTTTAAACCATATCCTTTCTTCTGTTTCTAAACACATCATCTCAGACTTTTCCACTTCCTACAAATCAGGGTTGCACTGCCTGGTTATCATGCCTGCGCAAGTTCGTTCCTCTGGTCACACTGTTGATATTGTTATTGTTATAGTAAACAGACATAGAACCAAAACAAGATCTAAAACTGATCACATTCAATAAATACTGTAATTGCTCAAATCCAGACACAGGGATCCCTCACTTTGCGTGGTTAATTGGCACCGAGATCCCCACGCAACCATCGAAATCTGCGAAGTAGGATCACCCCCCCCCCCCAGACTGACTTATACGTACATGTATATGTTTATATAATATCAATAAATACATATTCAGTGCTATAAATGATAATAACAATTGAACATTAAAAAATAACATAAGATGAAAATAAAATATAAATACACTCACATATAGATGGTATTGCGTGAGAAGACGGCACACATACATACATGCGCGCGCAATCACGCGTGCAGTGGCGCGTGCACACACTGATGCAACAATGTAAGTAGTTTTGATGGTAGGTTTTGGGTTGTTTTTTGTTTTGTGTTGGTTTGGGGTTTTTTTCCCTTTTTTTTTTGCATAATTGGCCTTGTTTTTGTGGCATTTTCCTTAACTTTCCCCCCTATTCTTCCTTAATTTCTGTATTTTTTAATTCGATGAATATTTATTTTTTAAAAACCGTGATGCACTGAAGCTACATGAATCGAAGCGCAAAGTAGCGAGAGATCCCTGTACTATTATATAATTAATTTATATGCCCAACGGCTTGATCCTTCGATGATCACAGGGAGGCTGGATGGTTACAGACCTATATTCCAATAGTCAGTGGAGGCCTGTGCATTTGGTACCTGGGTACAAAAAAACGTAACGGACTTAATCTACCTCTTAATATCCCCACTATTTATGCAAATTATGCAAACTATCAATAATATACAAAAACACAATATAACAAGTCATGGCACTGCCGAGAGAGAGACGGGTATTTCTAGTAACACTTAGCATTGCATAACTTTGAGCAGTTTTTCCAGAGGAAGCTGCTGCTAAATTGGCACTGAGCCAAATGTAAAAACAAGTAAACCTGACCTCCATTTCCTCGACCTCTCCTTATGATGTCTAGCTTTCCTAGAAAAGTCCACCTAGAAAATGGATTTTTAAGAATTAATTCTGACACCAAGTTAATTTCTCCTTCGTCAGCCATTCAAGCCATCAGGCTTTAAAAAATTCTCATTTAAATGTATTGTGTGAAGATCACTACAGACTATTCAGCTAGTTTTGCTCTGGCTAACAAATCAGAGGACAGAAAAATGCTGACGTTATTGTAAGCCAGCACATTTGCACTGTGAGGCAAATCTGAAATCCGATTGGTTAAAGAAACAGCCCGTTGCTGATAGAGTTTAAGTGACATTGGAGAGCACTGCTGACTCTGAAGGCCATGATCTGATTATGGCAGCTCATAGAAGATGAAATCTGAATGGACAAGAAAACTGACATCCACATACACGCACTGGAAGCAGTGCAGCCAAGAGATGCTACGAAATGAAGAGAACCGCGTGTTGGGAATAAAATAATACTGTACAATTTTGTGGAACAAAAACTAAAATATAAATTGTAATCAAAGCCTTCTTTTCTGGCCTATCCACTAGGCTTTGCTGACCCTCACAGCCCACCACTGCCGACAACCCATTGTTCCAACAGTTAAAGCCCATTGGTCCGTCAGTGTCATCCCTAACCCAACTGAACCGAGAAGACTGCCCAACTAATTTAAACAAGGTGTCCTACATATATGAGTAGGGCTGTCAGACAAAATGGGTTGTTGGAACAGTGCCATCCCCAGGCTGGAGCTGATCTCAGTAGCTTCTGGGCAAACGCAGAGTATACCCTGAACAACTTGCCAGTCCATTGCAAGGCAACACAAACACAACTATTCACACTCACAGATAACTTGCAATAGCCGATTAGCCTAATGTGCATGTCTTTGGACTGTGGGAGGAAACCACAGCAGCCTGAGGTAACCCCCCCCCCCCCCCCAACACACACAGACACAACATCACTGAGCGCAGTGACTCAAATCCTGGTCCTTCATGCTGTGAGGTAGATGTGCTAACCATTATGCCACAGTGCCACTCACTACACAAACCAGCTGTAGAAAATTCTGGTGACCAGTCAGATGTATTTATGTCAATTATTTAGATTATTTGACACCTTATCAGGGCAGTGGTGGCCTGGTAGTAAAAGTGCTGGATCACCGATCCTAATGTTGGAGGTTCAAGCCCCACTCTCAAACAGCTTGTCACCGTTCCCCCTCCAGTGCAGCTAACTGGGTTATTAAAGGTCGGCCATGTCTATCACTGTCTATGGTGAGAGGTTCATGTAAAAGAACCGTTTCTGACTTTCAACATAGCTGTCAGCATGTTTCTGCCCTGTATTGGCCTGGTGATCTGTCTAGGGTGTACTCTGCCCTTGCCCGGAGTTAGCTGGGATGGGTGCCAGCCTCCCCGCGACCCTAATTAGGATTAAGCGGTTACAGAAACTGAATGAATGGCATCTTATCAGACCACAGATTATCCACAGGGTGAGAGACATGAATAAAGAAATATATTTTTAAAACATATGGAATATTTATCCTTTCCAGTCTTATTAATGATGATCTCATATCTTCATAAAGATAGATGACAACTGAACTTGACTGAGGATGCTATACAATACAAATCTTTGCACACCAAGAAACTCTGAACAAACAGATGTAAATTCCTAGACGTGAGAAAGGAAATAGTCTTCTGGCGTGAGTACTCAGGGGACATTCTATAGGGGACAGTGTTGTGAAGTCTTGCAATTTGCCCCACTCTCTTTACATGTCATCTCTGTATTGTAGATCAACTAGATGGATGATGACTGTGTAAATGCAGCTCAATTGCATATAAGCCTTGTTATGTGCATCATTTACTGGTTACCTATCAGTTTAATCATTAACTAAGGCACATTAAATTACAGTTCAGACCACTAGCATTCAGTTATGATCAATAATTGGTGTATTAGGAAATTGAATTGTATTGCTTCTTTTTTGGCCAATAATGCTTGTCACTCATTCATTTGCGGAGTCGCAGGGTGGTCAGATCCTGTCTCAGTCAACATTGGGCGATGGCAAGGTACAAGACAATCAGCTTGCTTATATTCACATCTGGAGGCAACTTGGAATAGTCCATTGACGTAATGTGCATGTCTTTGTAATGTGGAAGGAACCGGAGTACGTACAAGGAGGAAAACCCATGTAAGCAATAGGAAAACATGCAAATTCCACAGAGAAATACGTAAGCTTGGGACTCAAACAAAGGGCTTTCTTGTTGTGACTAGGTCATACTAACCATTATGCCACCAACCATGTTGCCCAAAGAGTTATTATATCAGATGATTAAACAAAGTTATGAAATTTTGACTGATTTCATTTTGTTGCTAATTACGTATCCCTCCATGAATCACCATCTTACCCTGGTAGATGGGTTTGTGTGTCATAATGATCATAGGAGTTATGTTGTTGGGAGCATTATGCTCCTTGTAGGGTCACCCAAAGCAGACAGATCCTAGGTAAAGGCACAGTACAGAAGACCCCTATGGACAAAAAGATAAAAGCACATGAATATCTCAGTACTCTGGATGCTGAGGGCAGTCTTGGTTGACGCATCTCTGCAACATCGCCTAGTCATTGGTCCTTTTAAAAGGGGGAGACCGGAGGGTGTGTCCCAGCTATTGTGGAATCTCACTCCTCAGCCTACCTGGGAAAATCTATACAGGAGAGGAGGAGCCGACCGATGGTTGAACCTTGAAGGATTTAGGAGGACCAATGCAGTTTTCGTCCCGGGTGCAGCACTCTCGATCAGCTCTATACTGCTGTATATTGCCTGTTGTGAAGAGGCAGGCTGTGACTATAAGAACTGTTAGGAGATGGTATTTTCAAACTACAGATGGGCCTACGCTCTGTAAGCCACATGATGACATTGATGGGCTTACTGAGTGCATTTCACACTACATTAATTTCTGCACTGACACCATTGTCCCAGCTCAGATAGTCTTTTGTTACCCAAATAACAAGCCGTGGTTAACGAAAGACAGTAAATCCCTCTTATTTACACACTTTCCTCAATAAATCAATAAAGTATTCTGATTCTGATTATACACTCTACAGGATCATGGAGGTGGCATGGGAGATTGCCCAATCTGTCCACATGTGGTTTGTGGATTTAGAGAAGACTTTCAACAGTGTCCCTCAGGTTATCTTGTGGGGTGTGCTGCGGAAGTATGGTGTACTGGACCCATTGCTACAGGCCATTAGGTCTTTGTACCATCGGGGCCAGAGCTTGGTCCAAATTGGTAACAACAAGTTGAATTTCTTTCCAGTGAGGGTTGGAGTCCACCAAGGCTGTCTTTTGTCACCGATTCAGTTCATAAATTTTATGGACAGAATTTCTAGGCGCAGCCAAGTCGTTGAGGGGTTCTGGTTTCGTGGTCATAGGATCTTGTCTCTGCTTTTGTGCAGATGTTGTCCTTTTGGCTTCATCAATCCGGGACATTCAGCTCTATTTGGAACGATTCTCTGCTGAGTGTGAAGCAGCCAGAATGAGAATCAGCCCCTCTAAGTCCGAATCCGTAGTTTGGCACCAGCCAAAAAGATGGTGGAATGCACCCTCCGGGTCTGGAATGAGGTCTTGCCCCAGGTAGAAGAGTTCAAGTACCTCAGGGTCATGTTCATGAGTGAGGGAAGGATGGATCGGGAGATTTACAGGTGGATCACTGCAGCCTTTGCTGTAAAGCGGAGCCTGTACCCGTGCATCTTGGTGAAGAGGGAGCTGAGCCAGAAGGCAAAAATTCTCAATTTTCCCCACCTATGGTCACAACTTTGGGTAGTGACCGAAAAAACAAGATTGGCGATACATTGGTTGAAATAAACTTCCTTCACAGGGTGGCAGGGCTTTCCCTCAGAGATAGGATGAGCTGCTCAGCCATCATGGAGGAGCTCGGAGTAGAACCCCTTGTTAAAATGCCTTCTCAACACTTCCCTGATGTGGTGATTTGGGCATATCCAACTGGGAAGAAACCCTGGGGGTTGACCCAGAACATACTGGAGGGACTGTTTCTTGGCTGGTGTCAGAAAGTCTCAGTGTCCCCCCCCCAGTAAAGCTGGAGGAAGGGACTAGGAAAAGGGATGTCTGAACCTCACTGCTTAGGCTGCTGCTCCCCCATGACCCGACCCCAGATTAAGCAGAAGAGGATGATGATGAGGATGATGATGATGATGGTGACAACTAATTATGTATTAAGGACACTTTGCATAGTGTGGAACATCCATGAATGGATCAAAAGATTTACGTATACATAATTAGGAAGAACTATGATCAAACGTAGTAGCATGGTGGTGTAATGATTAGCAAGATGATCCTTCGTTCGATTCCTGAGCACCAGCCACCCACATACCCCTAGTAAATAAGTGAGTGAGTGAGTGACCCAATGTATAATTTAAAACTTATACATATAGGTTTTGAAACAGAAATTTCTCACCTTTAGGTAGAACTTTGATGAGTATGGTGACCTACAGCTTTTCCTAAACAAACTTTTAACTGTTCTTGTATGACTTTTCAAAAAAAAATTGAAAAACGGGGTGATCTAGAGGATGCTGAATACATCGTTGGAAAGTTTGTTGCCTGTGAACCTAACAATAAATAAACTGGAGCCAAAGGACATGATGGTACTGATGGCAATGCCCCGGAGCACTGAAACAGCTAGTGGGGCAACCTTGTGTCGCATCGCTCAGGGAGCAGTTCTCACCTACTAAATTTAGGCTTAAGATGAATAGCCACAAGGTTAAAGGTTCATGCCCCAGTACCATCAAACTATAACTAGTGGGCCCTTGAGCAAGGCCCTTAAGTTCAAACTGCTCACTTGTGCACATTCATCCATTCCTTTTCTGGACTGCTTAATCCTAATTAGAATCACAGGGAAACTGAAATCCATTTCAGCCAACTCTTGGCGAGAGATAGACTATACACTGGAAGAGTACACCCTGAACAGCTTTCCAGGTCATCACATGGCAGAAACACACTGATGGCTATACAGCTACTTTTGACAAAAGTCAGTAATTATTCTTCACCACAGTGAGAGACATGGCCGGTCTTTGATAACTAAGTTAGCTGCACTGGGGGGACAGCATTAACAACCCATTGAGACTGGGGCTTGAACCCCTAACTTGGGCCCCCACTTGTGGACATAAGATTACCCCCCCCCCCCCCCCCAAAAAAAAAACAATTCACTCTGGATGAGCGTGTCTGCCACTAATGGTCAGAGAAGATGGAGTTTGATGGATTTTAAAAGTGTGAAAGGAGCAGCTGCTTCATCTTCCAAGGTATGAAGTTTTGTGTCCATGGGGGTTTCATTAGAGCTTCCAAAAACATGTATCACACATATCTATGTGTAATGGACTGCCATTCAACTTATTCCAGAATCAACCACACCCCAACCAGGATATACTTTTTACTGAAGATGAGTGAATCAATTAATAAACAAATACAGTCAGCCCTCTACTTACAAAATTAATCCGTTCCAGAGCCTTTTTCGTAACCTGGAGTTTTCGTAAGGTGCATTTTACATATAAAACGCGTGATTCGTTCCAAGGCTCTCGGGACTACCCCATAAACCCTTTAAAAATTATAAACGTACACCAATTTTGTATGAAATATGTGTTAAAAGTAAAAGAAAATTATTTACCTTTTTTAAAATCTCTTGAACCACCCATGAGATGCTTTAAAGTCCGGGGGTTGCTGGTCTGAAGAACCCTCACTCCCACCCTCCATCATGAGGTCCTTAAATATGGTGGTTGATTTTTCCGAAATAATTGCCCCTCGTCACTGTATCTCCACTTTTAATGCCTCCTTCTGCTTCAATATCGTCCCGATTGTAGAGGGGTTTCGGCCATACTCCTTTGCGATTTTGCTCAACCGCATCCCACTTTAATATTTTTTTATTATCTCCTGCTTCACTTCGATTGATAACGGAGCCCGCTTCTTCTTTTCGGTGTCACCGGGAATGACTTTCCTGGGGTCCATGATGGATAATGAAATATAACGCTGCAATGATCACTCTGAAAAAAACTCATGAGCCAACAGTCCTGTTCAACTCTCCTTCATGTGTGACAAACAGGAAGTATGGGTACAGGAATAGGTACAGTTCAGCTCCCCCTTGGCCAATGGGAGGCCAGCGGGCGGGATGTTGGGAGCCAATGAAAGAGCAACTCGCACATTGTTTGAATGTTTGACAGGCACGTTTTAATGTCTGATTGGCACGTTTGAATGTTTGAATGGCGCGTTTGGCACTTTTCGTAAGAAGAGGTTGTTTCGTATACAGAGGACGAAAATTTCAGAAAATGTTTTTCGTAACCTGGATTTTTCATATTCAGAGGTTTTTGTAAGTAGAGGGCCGACTGTATAACTTTAATCATAAGGTAGATAAGGTCAAACCAGTGAGCTGCCTCTGGAGTACTGGCATCATTATCAATAACCAAAGATTGCACATGAAACGTCCAATACAAACACACATTCTGCAATCATTTCACATTCCATTATAAATATATGGTTTATTTAGCATTTTGACTTTCAATAACTGGATTAAGCTGCTAGAAATTAGAAGCAAGATCCCGCCTAGGTAGGACGGAGTCATCCCTCAATCTGAAAAGGTCATTGGTTGTGACAGCTTTGACATGGTGAGAGTGTCTCCCTGGAAAAATCAATTAATCTCCACATTTAAACCGTCATTCTTTTTGGCTTATTACAGGGGGTTGAGTCTCAACCTGCCTCAATTTCATAATTCCTTCATTTCAGAATCATCAGCTTATGATGGCTTGTGTGTGAGAGAGAAAGAAAACTGAAAATTGGATACTTGAAATACAATTATCAGTTCCATAGACTCCAGAAAGATTTTAGATGGTGACACAGTTCACTGAAGAAAAACCAGGCACGGAAAATAAATCCTTTAAAAATTTAAGTGATGAATAAAACATTTAGGGATGGACTGGACGGCAGCATGGTGGGGTCCTGAGTTTGAACCCAGGGCTTGGGGGTGAGGAAATTTCTGTGTGAAGTTTTCATGGTCTTCCTGTGCTTGCATGGGTTTCCTCGATGTACTCCAGTTTACTCACACAGTTCAGGCCTATCTGTTTGTTCCAATTTGCATGCACCTAGGTGTGGCTGTAAATGATTGTCTGTGTTGGTCCTTCTGTAAACTGGCGGATGTTGACTTCACAAAGCTAGTTGAAACAGGCTCCAGACTTCCCCGCAACCCCAATTGAATTAAGCAAATGAATAGTTCAGTTCAGTTCATTTTCTGTAACCGCTTCATCCTAATTAGGGTCGCGGGGAGGCTGGTGCCCATCCCAGCCAACTCAGGGCGAGGGCAGAGTACACCCTGGACAGCTCGCCAGGCCATCACAGGGCGGAAACACGCTGACGGCTTTGCAGCCTACTCTTGTCGAAAGTCAGCAATGGTTCTTTTACATGCCTCACACCATAGACAGTGAGATACATGGCCGGCCTTTGATAACCCAGTTAGCTGCACTGGGGGGGGGCAGTGACAACCCTGTGGAGAGTGGGACTCGAACTCCCAACCTTTGGATCAGCGATCCGGCACCTTATACCACTAGACCACCACTGCCCCTGCAAATGAATAGATGTATGTAAAATAAAAAAAATGATATATATATATTTGGATTTGTGTCTGGTGGAGCTAAATGACTCTTTTGTCTTTGTTCAGCAAAACATAAAATTTGATTAATTCTTAGTTAGATTTAATGTTCTAGCACTTAGCACTTATTTGGGTGTTTGTGCTGTTCGTGTGGAAGCTAGTTTGTTTTATTAAAGCTCAAATACACATTCCTGTTATTAATTAAACACTAATAGTCGCAGTTTCAGCAACAAAAGCTTGGAGAAAAAAGATGCTTTTAAATATTCACAAAACATAGTAATAATAATAATAATAATAATAATAATAATAATAATATATTTAGTCCAGTGCTTCTCAATTATTTTCTGTGGTGCCCCCCCCTAGGAAGAAAAAAAATATTTCACCCTTCCCCCACCGCCCCGCGAGCGACTATAAATAGTATTACTGTATTTGTCTATAAAATTGTTATTAGTACACCTCTGCATGACATTGTATCTTAATTAACATTAAAAATAAAAAACAAAGAAACAGAGTTCAAATTACAATAAACAAAAACTTCGTTAAGATTGTTTTTAATCTGTAATAGAAAAAAATTGTACCAATAAAAAAAGTGCACCATTGTGCCTGAAATTAAAAAAATCCTTATTTAAACTCATTCAACTTATTTATGTCTTAATATCTCCGACTCGCACCACCTTTCTCTTCGTTCCTATTACAAATTTTTCCGTATTGTTTCTTGAGGGGTTGTTTACTGCACTTCATATAGATTGCCCGTGCGAAAAACCGCTACACCATAGTGCGACAATGAGAGCTAGTGGAGTGGAAGTGAATTACACTTAATTCTCGTACACAATTGCAGAAAAGCATGCTCCCCAGGGTCATACGCGCTCCACCCAGCATCATACTGCGCCCCCTGGGGGGTGGGGGGGGGTGGCACCCCACTAGTTGAGAAGCACTGGTTTAGTCACATGGTCAGGTGTACAGAAAAAGTTCAAATCGCCCTTGCTGTCCATGTCTAAAAACAGATATACTGTACACTCACTCTTTTCACTAGCTGTATCCTACTGGGGTCGCAGGAAGTCTGGAGCTTATCTCTGCCAAGACTGGGCAAAGGTGTGACACCCTGAACAGCTCGCCAGACCATTGCAGTGCCAGCACACACACACACACACACACACACATACACACACACACATATAAACACACACACTCACACACACACACACACACACACACACACATATACACACATATACACACACATATACACACACATATACACACACATATACACACACATATACACACACATATACACACACACACACAAAATCAATAACACTCACATCACCATCTAGGGGCAACCGGAAACAACCAATCAACCAATCTGCATGCCTTTGGACTGTTGGAGGAAACTTGAGTACCTGAAGGAAACCTACACATGCCACACAGTGCGGGACTCAAACCCAGTACCTTTTTGCTGTGAAGTGGATATGTTATGTGCCAACTAATATGTGCGAACGCAGTGCTACCCAAGAGATATACAAATACACAATTTTACATTTGAAAGTGAAGGTCAGCCTGAATACACATTATGCTAAAATGTTTACTTCTTTTGATCCAATAAATTCATTCATTAATTTTCTGAACCATTTAATCCTAATTAGGGTCATGGGGAGGTTGCCGCCCATCTCAGCCGACTCCGGATGAGGGTGGGGTATACCCTGGACAGCTCACCAGGCCATCCCAGGGCCAACACTCATACAACCATTCACACCTAAGGGAGATTAGAAACAGCCAGTGAACCTACTATGCATGTCTTGTACTGTGGGAGGAAACCAGAGTACCCAGAGGAAACCCAACGCCCAAGCTGAGAATCAAACCCAGACCTTCTTGTTGTGAGGCGGACGTGATAACCACTACACCTGATCCAATAAACAAAAGATTTAATGCACACTGAACAAACATTGAGAAATATTACACACTAATTGCCCTGTTGTTGAGCTTTGAAGGGGTAATTATTTTAATCACCCCATGATTGTAATTCCGCTTTTCTTTGTTTAAAAAAAAAAAAAATCAAGCCAAGTAGGACGTGCCAGATATTACATTTCAATATTTTTATTGAATGAATGTCACACAGCTCACTAGATGTACTTTACACTCTTGACATTGTTCTTTTTTACTTTTCGTCTGATTATTGTGGCAAAAACTTGACAAGCTTGCAGGTAGGGGATTTTAACGAGGCTGAAAGTCGAATCAACCCTTTATATGAGGCAGTTTAAGGCACATTAATGTGTAGAGCATTAATTAGGGCGGGAATTAATCAGGGGACTTTTCTAGCTGAGAGCAGTGTCAAGCGAGTCCTCATGGCAATGCTATTAATGAAGCGCAGCATGGCAGAAAGGTCTGCTAGGAGCCATTAATGTGAGCTCAGTTTGCTAATCATAGGCATCAATTTTAAAATTTGAATATGTGAAAATGTCAGAAAGTGGAAGTATTGTGAATCATTTTTGACTTCTCTTGACTTAAATGGCATAGAAAGGAACCCCCCCCCCCCCTCAGAATATTCACATTTTGTTTTAGTTTTTTTATAGCCTGAAATGAGGAGAATGCAAATTCCTGTAAATTTATAATTTGCCGTAGGCCTCTTGGTAAACTCTCTGACGAGTTTTCCCATTGCTCTTTCATCCAGTTTGGCCTGATACAGTACAGCAATAGTTGTACTAAACAGTTTCCACTTTTTGTTGAGGGACTTTATTGTGCACCTAAGGACTGATAAATCCTTTGAAATCTCTATGTATCTCTCACCTGATTGCGCCTGTCCACAGCTTTATCCCAGAGATCTTTTGACAGTGCCGTGCTAGCCATAGCTGATTCTTTGCTGCGAGTTATACTTTCAAGCACTGGCATGATTTAAGAATAGTTGTTTTTAATGCTAAACAAATCAGAATGATTAACATTGATTACAGATGGAAGCCAGTCATCTTGGTGTGCAATTGCGGAAGTGGTTTTCAAAGAGAGGGGACCAAAGTGATCCCTCGCTACTTCGTGCTTCCGTTTCTGCGGCTTTAGTGCGTCGCGCGTTTTTCAAAGATATTTATCGAAAAATAAAAAAATAAGGAAATTTAGTAAAAATAGGGAAAAAGTTGAGGAAAATGCAGCAAAACAAGACCAATTATTCAAAATACAAAATCCAAACAAACAAAAACAAACAAAAAAAACCAACACAACAAAACTACTTACATTTTTGTGTGATGTGCGCATCTGAGTGTGTGCAAACGCACATCTCTGTGTGTGGGTATTTATATTTTATTTACAGCTTATGCATTGTTTTTGAATGTTTAATTGTTATTGTACGTATTTATAGAATTGAATATGTATTTATTGATATTATATACACATATACATGTACAGTGGGGGCAGTGGTGGTCTAGTGCATAGGTCGCAGGATCGCTGATCCAAAGGTTGGGGGTTCGAGTCCCCACAGGGTTGTCACTGTCCCCCCTAGTGCAGCTAACTGGGTTATCAAAGGTGGGCCATGTCTCTCACTGTCTATGGTGAGAGGCATGTAAAAGAACCATTGCTAACTTTCGTAAAGAGTAGCTGCAAAGCCGTCAGCGTGTTTCTATCCCTTGCTTAAGGGTTGTGACAGGAAGGGCATCCGATGTAAAAACCTCTGCCAAATCAAACGTGCGAATCAGATGATTAGCTGTGGCGACTCCCGAGAAAGGGAAAAAGTCGAAAGGAAGGAAGGATACATGCACGTATACATGTACAAACCGGGGATTTAGCTCAATTGGTAGCACGTCCGCTTTATCCTCCGGAAGGTCGGAGTTCGAATCCGGCCGTGTCATACCATAAGACGTTAAAATTTGCTTTCTGCTTGGTGCTCAGCATCAAAAGGATAGAACAATGCAATAACTGGCGCTGCATGGTGGCGATGGGGCGCTGGGGAGCGCTTTAAGCATGCTATTCAGTGTGGATGGAGTGTTATATAAATCTAATCTAATACTATACGTCAGTCAAGGGGAACAATCCTACTTCGCAGAATTTGACGGTTGGGGGGGGGCTAAGGGGACTTTAACTGTTTCTGAAATTAATTTTCTTCAACATGGTGGTGTACTGGTAAGCTCATCTGCCTCACTACAAGAAGGTCCTGGGTTCGAGTCCTGAGCTCAGGTTTTTCTTTGAGGAGTTTGCATGTTCTTCTCACGCTTGCTAAGGTCTCCTCCAGGCACTCTTGTTTCCTCCCACAAAAAGAAAATATGCACGTTATATCAATTGGTTGTTTCAAATTGTATCTAAGTGTGAATGTGAATGGACGTGTGTTTGGTGACCTGCAATGGTCTAGTGAGCGGTTCAGGGTGTACACCTCTTTTGCTTAGTTTTCGCTGAGATATGGTCCTGCCTTCTTGTGACCGTAATTCTAGGCTAATATGATTTGGCAAATGAGTGAGTACTTCATTTTTTTTGCAGGTACTATTATTCTTTTTACTTTTTAGATTTTTTGAAAAGCTACATGTGCATATTTTGAAGCGCGATTCTTTTAGTTAGCCTCTGTAAATTAGTACTGTAGACACTTTCTGTGTAAGGGATTACTGTTACTTTTGTAAACACTATTGTAGAAAATTAATCAACACCATCCGACCAATGAGGAAAGAATGAATAATAATGGAGAAGTTGAGGCTGCACATGGAAAACATCTGACTTTTTACGACCACCCACCATCTTGGCTTGAAGACTGAATGCCAAGCAGGACTGTTGAGACAGTACCAGCTTGTCGAGTTGAACCCCAGGAACAGGATGTGAATGCCAGAGGCCTTGGCATCCATAAGACATCAGTGTAAATGCCAAGCTACCATGGGCAGTGCTTTAGAAACCAAAGCTTTCTAGTCTTCAGGAGTTAGTTCCTGCCAAGTTTTTCAATCCTAAACTCCAGCATAATGCTCTGAACCAAGGCCAGATTTGTCATCTTTTGCACTTAATTTTGTACATTATTTATCCACATGAACAACTCTTCTTAGAGTATCCACAGTCAAACTCCATCATGGTAACACCTTGTATGGCTTCTTCTTCTTCTTCTTCTTTTTCTTTTGGCTTTGCCCTTTTTCAGGGGTCGCCACAGCAAATCATCTGATTCGCATGTTTGCATCAAGCAATAATCAATCAACTAGACGTGGTGCATAAAGCCGGTGCATTGAAGGTGGGAGGTCCCAAGGTGGTAGCGGCCTTTTTGGGATATCATTACAGAGTGTAGGCCATTTGACCAAAACTACAAAGAGACACAGGGATATGGAGTGTGGCCCTCGTAGATCATCACACAGTGGCCTGCGCATTATATGGGACATCCCACAATAATAGTCCATTCATATCTTTTCCATTACAGACGCTCTTCAATTTACATTTTAGTTAAGTTCCGAACGGCCAAACGTAAGGTGAAAAAAAACGTAAGTTGTTACTGTACGTTTCAGTAACATATGACCGTTCATTCTGTACTATACATCCATAAATACCATTACCGTCTCTCATAAAACACCCCTTAATCAATTATTATAAACAGAACATTGTGAAATAATCTCAACATTAATTTCAAATAAATTAAATTCAAGCAAAATAATTACAAATAAATACATTTTAATCAAATTGACTTATTACCACTGATTCTGATTACCACTATCATTAGTAGGCTTACGCTTCTGACCAACCATATTTGCTTAGGGTTACAAATACACAAAACAGTGTAAACACAAAGATCACAGAGATGAGGTCTTAACACAAGGGTAACACGCAGTGAACTGGGAAGAAGAAGGGCACGTTCAGTCTGTCGTTTGTAAACAATGAATGCAGCGCCATGTAAACAATGAATGCAGCATCATGTATAAGTAGCATTTGAACGATAAACTCAAAATTTGACTTACAAAAAAATTTTTTTTTTTACAAAATTTTTTTTTACAGTCAGTTCAAATGTAAAATCGAAAAAACGTTAGGCGAATAAATGTAAAGCGAGGACCGTCCGTAATGTGTTTTGTTGAGAGAAGATAAAAGGAATGGCTTTTAATCAGCAGTGCATTCTTCCTTGAGTGGTGAAGAGAGTTGCTCTAATCAGGTATTTCACACCTGATTTTCCATTCTTTCAATTGTGTTAACCAAGTCATTACTGGAAGGTAGGTAGTGTTTACACTGTAGTTAAGCAGGGACGTTTTTAATTAGAAGAGCCATATATTATTATTGACGTCTTCTAAATTATAAATTAGGAAAGCAAACAAGGCTGGCACATGACTAATATTATCATTCAAGAAGAACAGAAGGAGTCCTGTGGGGTGGAGAGCGAAATCAACCGGGACAGTTTCCAATCAAATCAAATTATGATGTTCGATTTTTCTCAAATGAATCACTTTAATGACCGAATAAAAGATGTTCAGAGAGACTGGCTCACCACATAGATATCGTCAATCTCAAAAAGATTCATGCATTCCTTTGCTGAACCGCTTCATCCTACTAGAGTCCCAGGAAGCTGAAGCCTATCTTGGACAATTTTTGTTCGAAAGTGGGGTGTACAGTGCATGACATGGGCAATTTCCATTGCATGACATGGGCAACGCCCACACAACTGTTCACATTCAAAAACACTGAGACAGTTTGGAATAGCCACTTTTAGCGCAATATGCATGTCTCCCCCAGTACAGCTAACTGGGTTATCAAAGGCGGGCCATGTCTGTCACTGTCTATGGTGAGAGGCATGTAAAAGAACCATTGCTGACTTTCGTAAAGAGTAGCTGCAAAGTCATCAGCGTGTTTCTGTCCCTTGCTCAAAAGGGTTGTGACAGGAAGGGCATCCGATGTAAAAACCTCTGCCAAAATCAAACATGCGAATCAGATGATTCGCTGTGGCGACTCCCGAGTAAAAGGGAAAAAGCCGAAAGGAAGACAGACAGCGCAATATGCATGTCTCTGCGAGGAAACCGGACTAATAAGAGGAAACACATGCAAGCATGGGAAGAACATGCAAACTCTACATGGAAACGCCTTTGCCAAACGAGCCCAGGACTTGAACCCAAAGCCTTCTTGCTGTCAGGACGGACGTGGTAACCACCATTTTGTCTCTTAAAAAGATGGTCAGAGAAATTAAACTTTCAAGTTATTCGGGAAGTTGAAAGTGAAAGTCAGAACTTGGAAACATTCGTTTCGAGCTCTGTTTGGTTGAGATACAACGTGGGCCAGAAATGTGGACAGATCCATGTTTGTCTTTTGTTCGGCCTGTTAAAGGTACAGTGTGTAAACTGTAGCAGTATCTTGCAGCATCTAATAGTAAAGTTCTGGATTACAACCAGCAGACATTTTATTCCTGAACCATTTCGCTTTGAATCCTGGTTCGGGCGTACTGAAGAAACATGGTGGTGCAAGATGGTGGCATCCATGAGGGTGGACCCAGTCTGCATGGAGATATAAACAGGTAATTCTAATGTTCTCAAAACTCAGCATTTTTTTTTTTTTTAATGATTACACATTACTGAAAGCTTAATGACTTATATTTAATTTATGCTAACAGATCCTCCAAAAATGTTACACACTGTAACTTTAACCATATGCAAGTCTTGAATGTGAAGACCTTCTTTAGGATATCAAACTCTTGCTGAAAAGACATGATTTGCTTTGCTGTACAAAAGGGTTGGCACGTAGCAATCTTGAAAAGAACAATACACAGCTCTGCATCCTGGTCTGTTTAAGATATAATGGGGTCTCTCTCCAGGTAATATGAGGGTCACGGTAATAAGGTGAGGACAGAGCTATATGTAGTGAGCCAAAAAATGAGCCCATGGGAAGCTCCAAGAGTTCAGAGGGAAGATACCACAGGACAGAAGAAAGTAGAACTATAAATCACACTGTCAATAGTGCACATCAGTGTGCTGTCTTTTGTTGCTGCCAGCTGTCGGTATGATTGGCCCGACCCCTATAAGGGCACTTTCACTTTCACTGAAGACTCCATCAAGGTTTGGACCATAAACCTTAACTTCTTTCCTACTAATTTCAGATACCTTTATCAATAGCAGGCAGCACAGTAGTGAGTATATTCTCCCTGTGCTTGCGTAGTTTTCCTCCGGGTACGCCGGTTTCCACCCACAGTCCTGAAACAAGCACTGTAGGCTAATTGACCATTCCAGATCTTCTCTAGGTGCGAGTGTGAATGTTTCTGTGAGTGTTGGCCCTGCAACGTCCTGGTCTGGGGTGTACTCTTCCTTCGTCCAGAGTTGGTTAACATTAGCGCAGTGCTTCTCAATTATTTTCTGTGGCGCCCCCCCCAGGAAGAAAAAAATATTTCACGACCCCCCCCCCCTCCTCCTTGTGAGTGACCATAAAGTGTTATTTGTCTATAAAATTGTTATTAGTACACCTCTGCATAACTTTGTATCTTCATTAATGTTAAAAACAAAAAGAAATAAATATAGTTCAACTTGCAATAAAGAAAAACTTCATTAACATTGTTTTTTAATCTGTAATAGAAAAGATTTAAAGTGCAGCAATGTGCCTAAAATTTAAAAAAATACACCCTTATTTAAACTCATTCGACTTACTTACGTCTTAATATCTCCGTCTCTCTCCACCTTTCTCTTCATTCCTGTTAGATATTTTTCTGTGTTGTTTCTTGAGGGGTTGTTTGTGTGAAAAACCGCTACATCACAGCGCAACAACGAGAGCGCCACTGCCAACTAGTGGATCGGAGGTGCAATTACACTTAATTCTTGTGCACAATTCCAGAAAAGTATGTTCCCCAGGGTCATATGCGCTTCCCCCAGCATCACACCACGCCCCCCTGGTATCATACCGGCCCCCCCCCCCTTTGGGGGGGGATGAGAATAGTAGCCCCACTATTTGAGAAGCACTGCATTCGCACCAACCTCCCTGCAACCCTAATTAGGATTATGCGGATTACAAAATGACTGACTGTATCTATAGCTACATTTAATTTAGTAACAACTGTATGGAAAGTAGCATGTCCAACTCACAGGAAGAAAGCTTCTGGGTTTGAATCCCAGGCAATTTCCTGTGAAGTTTGCATGTTCATCCTGTACTTGCTAGGTTTCCTCCAGGTAGTCTGGTTTCCAGCTCAGAGCTAACCGGATACTCCGATTTGCCCCGAGCTTTGTGTGTGATTGGTTGTTTGTGTTGGCCGTGTGATAGGCTGGCGAGCCCTACAGAGTGTACCTTGCCTTCGCCAAGAGCTGGGTAAGATTGGCTAAAGCCTCCCTGTGATCCTATTAGGATTAAACACATGACAAATGAATGATTTTATATGAAGTAATTTTATGAATACATGCTCAGCAAAATTATAGCGCACAAGACAATTTTTGTTGAAATTATGGAGAGTCTTGAACAGAACTACTTCACACCAAAGTCATTTACCATGATGGGATCCGTGTCATTTTAATCTAATGGCCACTCTGGTGTTTTTGTGGTCATGACCAGTAACCGCAAGCGTGACAAAAAAGCACTGATGAAAGGAAGAAAACAAGGCATCAGTGTAAAATGACTCCAGTTGTTGGACGAGTCTTTAGAAAACCACAAAAGTCAAAGCCCTGTGAAGTCATTAACCTTTATTTTGTCTTTAGATCTAATTTACGGGATCTAACCATTTACTGTGTGGCCTTTGTCTCTATTTCCATAGACTTTTTATTATTGCTAATAATTAAAATGAAACCAAGACTTGATCTTGTGATATAACCTAAACTAAAACAAAATAAAAAAGATGATAAGGTCAATAAGACCTCTATTGTTAATTAGTAATGTGGATATGGATGTGGACTAATAACATGCCTTTGTCCATAATGGAAAGAAATACATTTCCCAGATGCATGGTGATTATTATGCACGAGGTCTTCGGTAGTTCACCATGACACTCTTGCTATGAAGCTAAATGAGAAAACACTAATTAACCCAGTGGCTGTCAATTCTCACTCCCATTTCTTGAGCATCATGGGATGAAATGTTTCCTGGTTTTTATTTTAATTTTCAGTAAGCTATCCAATCTAAAAAAACCCAACATTTATAAATATCGAGTATTATGTTGTGTTGGATATGAACACGTATCCGAGCAGGCTAAGACTCATATCTGACCGATACACAGCAGAGATCCTTTTATTCTATCCACTGGTTTGTAGTAAATATACAACCTTTTAAAAAAGCACATTACCATAGTCATTCATTTTCTGAAACGCTTCATCCTATTAGGGTCAAGCTGGAATCTATTTCAGCCGACTCTGGATGATTACTTTAAGCAGCTCTCAAATCCATCGCCGAACAAAAAAAAAAAAAAAAAGACAAAACAAAGCACCCCCCCCAAAAATAAATAAATAAATAAATAAAAATAAATAAATAAAAACCTCCAAAAAACCCACACACATAGACATCCAGTTAAGCTAATGTACATACATGTACGTCTTTGGAATATGGGAGGAAACCTGAGTACCCCAAGAAAACCCACAGAAGCATGGCGAGAACATGAAAACTCCACAGAAACACCCTTGCTGAGCTCAGGACTTAAAGCCATTAACTTCTTGCTGTCAGGTGGATGTGCTATCAACTATGTCACAGTTCCACCCATATATTCATTTATTTTCGAAGCCACTTAATCCTAATTAAGTTTTTGGACTGTGGGATGAAACCGGAATACCCAGAGGAAACTCACACAAGTACGGGGTGAACATGCTAACTCCACATATTGATGCACGAGCTGGGAATCAAACCCGTCCCTTCTCGCTGTGGTACGATCTGCTTGCCACCCTTTGATTAAATTTTATATATATATATATATATATATATATATATATATATATATATATATATATATATATATATATATATATATATATATGTATATATATATATATATATATATATATGTTTATATAAATTATATATACCTGTTCCTAATAAAGTCTCATTTATTGTGACCAATGGGGGTGGGGGGTCTGGGGGAGGTGTTGTGAATACTGAGGACGGAAGGCTTGTTTGTTGTGGAAAGCCAATAATATTGTATTTGATGGGGAAAAAATTCTAATTTTTAAAAAAGTTTTTATCATGAAATTTTACCATTCATTTCAGGTCACAGGATATCAGCGGATAGCCCAGAAGTAGATTAACCAATCAGAGCACACACTTGCTAAAATCTAGTAATCTTTTTTTTACACCCTAGCCTAGTGGCTCATCAGGCCAGTGCTTATCCCTGGTTTTCATAGTATGAAGCTACCAGGAGTTCAACTCCTCCTGGATGGGACGCTAGTTACTCGCAGGTTACTTTCCCAGTATATTCTTACTGGTACCCATTTATACTGCTGGGTGAACAGAGGCACACTTGTGGTTAAGACCTTGCCCAGGGGTCTTAGCAGAGTGGGGGTGTAACTGGGATTTGAACACACAACCTTAATGCAGCCGTGGGGGGGGGGGCACAAACAAGTCCTCACCCTCACTCCAGTCCCAAGCCCGGATAAATGCAGAGGTTTGCGACAGGAAGGGCATCCGGCGTAAAACTTTTTCCAAAATACAAAATGAAAACCGTAAAGACAAATTTCATACCAGATTGGTCGAGGCCTGGGTTAACAACGACCGCCATCAGTGCTGTTAACCAACAGAGTGCTGGTGGAAATTGGACTACTGTTGGTCGAAGACGTCGAAGAAGGAGAGGTGGGAGGCGTGTCCGTAGGCAGAGAGGGAAGAGGAAAAGCATGAGTTTAGGACTGAGAGTAGGGACTTTGAATGTTGGAATGATGACAGGAAAAGGTAGAGAGCTGGCTGACATGATGCAGAGAAGGAAGGTGGACATACTGTGTGTTCAAGAGACCAGGTGGAACGGTAGCAAGGCTAGAAGCTTAGGAGCAGGGTTTAAGCTGTTTTATCGTGGCATGGATGGGAAGAGAAATGGAGTAGGAGTCATCTTGAAGGAGGAGTTTGTCAGGAATGTTCTAGAAGTGAAAAGAGTGTCAGACAGATTGATGAGTCTCAAGTTAGAAATTGAAGGTGTGATGTTCAATGTTAGTGCTTATGCCCCACAGACAGGATGTGAGAAGAGAAGGAGAGGTTCTGGAGTGAGTTAGATGAAGTGATGCAGAGTACCCCCAGAGGTGAAAGAGTGGTCATTGGTGCAGACTTCAAAGGACATGTTGGTGCAGGCAACAGAGGGGACAAGGAAGTGATGGGCAGGTTTGGTATCCAGGACAGGAACACAGAAGGACAGATGTTGATAGATTTTGCAAAAAGGATGGAAATGGCTGTGGTGAATAGTTTCTTCCAGAAGAGAGAGGAGCATAAGGTGACTTATAAAAGTGGAGGTAGGAGCACACAGGTAGACTACATCTTGTGTAGGTGATGTAATTTTAAGGAAGTCAGTGACTGTAAAGTAGTAGTGGGTGAGAGTGTTGCCAAACAGCATAGGATGGTGGTGTGCAGGATGATGCTGATGGTAAGAAAGGTGAAGAAGGCAAAGGCAGAGCAGAAGACAAAGTGGTGGAAGCTGAAAAAGGAAGAATGTCGTGTTGTCTTCAAGGAGGAGTTGAAACAGGCTTTTGGTGGTCAGGAAGTGCTTTCAGATGACTGGACAACTACAGCTAATGTGATCAGGGAGACAGGTAGGAGAGTACTTGGTGTGTCCTCTGGAAGGACAGTAGATAAGGAGACTTGGTGGTGGAATGAGGAAGTGCAGGAGTGTGTACAAAGGAAGAGGTTAGCTAAGAAGATATGGAACATAGAGAGGACCGAAGAGAGTAAACAGCAGTACAGGGAGACACAGCGTAAGGCGAAGGTAGCGGTGTCAAAGGCCAAACAGAGGGCGTATGATGACTTGTATGCTAGGTTGGACAGTAAGGAGGAAGAAAATGATTTATACAGGTTGGCACAGCAGAGAAATAGAGATGGCAAGGACGTGCAGCAAGTTAGAGTGATTAAGGACAGAGTGGGAAACATGTTGACTGATGACGAAGTGTGCTGGGAAGATGGAAAGAGTACTTTGAAGAGCTGTTGAATGAGGAAAATAAGAGAGAAAAAATAGTAGAAGAGGTGACTGTTGAGGACCAGGAAGTAGCAAAGATTATTAAGGGTGAAGTGAGGAGGGCATTGAAGAGGATGAAAAGTGGAAAGGCAGTTGGTCCTGATGATATACCGGTGGAGGTTTGGAAGTGTTTAGGAGAAGTAGCAGAAGATTTTCTGACAAGAACATTCAACAAGGTCTTAGAGAGTGAGAGGATGCCGGAGGAATGGAGGAGAAGTGTGCTGGTGCCCGTTTTTAAGAACAAGGGAGATGTGCTGAGTTGTGGCAACTACAGAGGGATAAAGTTGATGAGCCATACAATGAAGCTATGGGGGAAAAAAAGTGGAAGCTAGACTAAGGGCAGAGGTCAGCATTTGTGAACAACAGTTTGGTTTCATGCCAAGAAAGACCACCACAGATGCAGTGTTTGCCTTGAGGATGTTCATAGAGAAGTACAGAGAAGGTCAGAAGGAGCTGCATTGTGCCTTTGTGGATCTGGAGAAAGAATATGACAGGGTGCCGAGAGAGGAACTGTGGTATTGCATGAGGAATTCTGGAGTGGCAGAGAGGTATGTTAGAGTGGTGCAGGACATGTATGCGAGATGTAAGACTGTGGTGAGGTGTGCTGTCGGTGTGACAGAAGAGTTCAAGGTGGAGGTAGGACTGCATCAAGGGTCAGCTCTGAGCCTCTTCTTGTTTGCTATGGTGATGGACAGGCTGACAGACGAGGTGAAACAAGATTCCCCATGGACTATGATGTTTGCAGATGACATTGTGATCTGTAGTGAGAGCAGAGAACAAGTGCAGGCAGGTTGGAATGGTTGGAGAAAAGTATCTGGTGTGATGTGCGATAGGAAGGTATCGGCAAGAATGAAAGGAAAAGTGTACAAGACGGTGATGAGGCCAGCGATGTTCTATGGTTTAGAAACAGTGGCCCTGGGGAAAAGACAGGAGGCTGAGCTGGAGGTAGCAGAGATGAAAATGTTGAGGTTCTCTTTGGGAGTAACGAGGATGTATAGGATCAGGATTGAGTACATCAGAGAGACAGCACATGATTGAGGTTTTCAAGACAAAGTCAGAGAGGCTATATTGAGATGTTTTCGACATGTACAGAGCAGGGATAGTGAGTATATTGGTAGTAGGATGCTGAGGTTGGAACTACCAGGCAGAAGGTCTAGACTCCAGAGGAAGACCAAAGAAGATTTATGGATGTGGTGAAGGAGGACATGAAGGTAGTTGGAGTAAGAGTAGAAGATACAGAGGATAGGGTGAGATGGAGGCGGATGGTTTGCTGTGGCGACCCCAGAAGGGAACAGCCGAAAGGAAAAGAAGAAGAAGAACCTCCTGATCATGAGCTCAGCACCCTAACCACTACACCACCAGCCTCTAGTAATCTCGGAGAGAAATAAACTTGCCACTGTGAGTGTAAGTGTAAATGGACGTATGTGTTGGTACTACAGTGGCCTGGCAAGCTGTTCAGGTCTACTCTGCCTTTGCTTACAGTTGGGTGAGATGGGCGACAGCCTCCCTGTGACCATATTTAGGATTAAGTATCTTAGAAAACTCATGAATTAAGAAACAAAAGACAAAAACAAGATTGTTTCATAGATGTATTATGTGTAACATGAATTTGTTTCGTATCCAGACACGGAAATTTTAAGTAAATGCGTTTCGTAACCTGGATTTTTCGTTTGTTGGGGCTTTCGTAAGTTGAGGTTCCACTGTAATAACAATTAAACATTCAAAAATAATGCATAAGAGGTAAATAAAATATAAATACACACACATATAGATGCACACCTCACCTAAAAATGTAAGTAGTTCTGTTAGGGGGTTGTTTTTTGTTTTTGTTTGTTTGTGTTTTGCATAATTGGCCTTGTTTTACGGCATTCACTTTAACCTTTTCCTCTATTCGTCCTTAATTTCCTTATTTTTTAATGAATGTTTTTGAAAACCCCCGTGGTGCACTGAAGCCGAAGAAACTGAAGCACAAAGTAGCGATGGATCACTGTATACAGACCAACAACAGACAACAATAAGTTGGAAAAACGAAAACAATAAACATGAGAATAATGCTTGGAACGGCAGGACACTATTGACGTAACTTCGCAACGAGGAAAAAAATAACAGGGTGTAATTAACCAAATCAATTTGAAACACAAAACACAATGTGGTGAACACAATGGGCACATCAACCAGGAGCAGAGACAAGGCTGAAAGCGAAAAACAAAGCCGCATGTCAAAACATAAACAAAGGCACACGGTGACTTGGGAACAATAGCGAGTACAGTAATGCTGTGCTTGAGCTGAACAGCGCTAGTCCGATAATGTGCACACACACACACGAGCGCGGAACACCAAGCTAAGAGGGCAAAGAATGCAATCTGATTTCCGGGAGCATCTAAATGACTGAAGATTCAGTCAGACAGTTCAGTCGCAGCGACCTGATCCACATTTAATCCAGAAATAAATACAAAACCTTCCACTGAATTAGCAGCACAAATATATTCGCATTCAGTCCCCAGCAAACAGATCAAGGCAATGAAGACTGCACTGCATCCTGAAAAATTTTGTGAACTTTATCCATGTGCATTAAACTGGCAACCTGTTTAGGATTTACCCCGCCCTCTCACCTGAATTAACTGGAATTGGTCCAGCTTCCATCACAACCCATAATGGATAAGCAGAACATAAAATGAATGAATGAATGAATAGACATTGCATGAGATTTCTGACTACAATGAGCTGAACAGTTTAAAACTTAACTATGAAGGAGGAAACATTTTGACTAATAGGATGTGAGCTGAGGCGGCACTGTGGCTAGCACGTCCACATCACAGCATGAAGGTACTCGGTTTGAGTCCCACGCTCAGTGAGGGTATGAAGTTTTTATGTGTACTTTCCATGCCCTGTGTGGGTTTCCTCCAGGGACTCCTGTTTCCTCCTACAAAGACATCTTCCAAAGACATCTAGGCTAAATGGCCATTCCACATTGCTGCTAGCTTTGAGTATGAATGGCTGAGAATGTGTTTGCTCTGAAATAGACAGGCAATCTGTCCAGGGTGTACTCTGTCCTCACCCAGAGTCAACAAAGGTGGGCTCCAGCCTTCGCTTGACCCGAGTAGGATGAAGTGGTTCGGAAAATCAATAGATGGACAGATGGAAGGATGAGAGCTGCTGCAAAAACTGTAGATGTTGGAAGAAGGTGTGTAGACTCGTTCACAGGGGAGATTATGTTAAAAAAAAAAAAAAAAAAAAAAAAAAGGCATTCGGCCAAATTTGACCACTGCATCATGACTAGCCGATGAACTTTCCACCGGGCCATAGTGACTCATACTGTGGGCATTCCACACCACTAAATTTAATTAGAAATTAATAATAAAAAAAAAAAAGATGGCTGTTTCTATAATTTGGAAAAAATGCAAGCATTGACATTTTAGATAATCTTATATTAGGAAGGAGAAAAAAGTCAAGCACTTTACAAACCAATAAGCTCTGATGTTAACATTACACCTATGTGGAATAATTTGATTAAAAGAACCGCCGGTGCTTCTGAATTTTTCTTGGTCTGTTCTTTCATTTGGTAATGATTCCGATTCCAGTTATCTCGCTGTCGGCTGTGGATTAAACGCTTCATTTTGATTCTCTTAAACTCAGCCGAAAGGAGACTCTGAATGTCGCTGGTGCATGGCCGCTATCTGAATATTGAATTTTATTGATTAATGTGAGCAATCAGTTCTAGTAGCAGCACGGGCTGTGCAGCTTGTCTACATGCTCCTTTTCCATAATAAGGTTATTAATTGAAATCGAGACAGAGGGGAAAGAAAAACAAATTACAACCTTGAGTCTTCCGTCTGAGGTGCTTTGAGGTAACGTCTTTTAATGATGCCACCTATATGAATGATTCTTAGAGCGTAAACATAGCCTTCGTACTATTGAAAAATAATTATTTTAAATGTTATTTCGATATTACATCAAAGAAAACCGTACACGGTCTTCTTCTTCTTCTTTTCCTTTTGGCTGTTCCCTTCAGGGGTCACCACAGTGAATCATCTGCTTCCATCTCACCCTATCGTCTGCATCTTCTTCTCTTACTCCAACTACCTTCATGTCCACCTTCACCACATCCATAAATCGTCTCTTTGGTCTTCCTCTAGGCCTTCTGCCTGGTAGTTCCAACCTCAGCATCCTACTACCAATATATATACTCATTATCCGTCCTCTGTACATGTCCAAACCATCTCAATCTAGCCTCTCTGACTTTGTCTCCAAAACCTCTTACATGTGCTGTCCCTCTGGTGTACTCATTGAAAACATTACGCAGTAACCTGGTTAATAATTTTTTTATGGTATGTATAGACCACAGGTGCCAAACTCATGCCACAGAGGGCCATGTGGCTGCAAACAGCAGCACACCTGACTTTGCTCATTTAAACAACACACAGAGCAGACAGATTGACCAATCAACTGCCTGAAGACTCAAATCATTTGTTTAAATGAGTGAGTCAGGTGTGCTGCTGTTTGGTTGAAACAAAAACCCCACAGCCACGTGGAGCTTTGTGGCATGAGTTTGATACCCCTGGTTTAGAGAGAATCGAGTATTTTCAAGAAATAGAACTGTAATGAAGACGGAGTTAGCTTAGTTGGCAATCCATAGCGTAGTAGGTATACACCGGAAAGGAATCAATTCTTGTTTTTCTTCTACAATAAAGTGTAAGTTGAAGGCCTTCCAGAAAAAAATAGCTTGACTTTGAACACCACTGGGAAAATCAACAGTACAGCACAGCTGGCAAAAGGCCTCCAACCAAAATAAGTAATTAAAACTGTACAAACCAATAATAATGCAAATCCTTAGTGGAAATTTGTCGCTAAGGGGCCAAATTCAAACATCCAGCATTTCATTAGAGAGATTTTTTTTTTTGTGTGTATGTGTGTGTGCATGTGTGTGTGTGTGTATGTTTTTTTTGCTGAAAAAACAACTACAACTCAGAAGGGAAAAGTCTTTTTAATGAAAAAAAGCAACTTGCTTTTGCAACCCAGGTGCCTGCTACAATTTCCCTTAATACCAATTGAGCAGCAATAAATAAAAAAAAAAAAAAAGGATTTCAAGCTTGCAAAATTTAGAAGTATAACTCTGGAAGCATGGTGGTGCCGTGATTAGCACATCTGCCCCACAGCAAGAAGGCCTGCGTTCAATTCGTGGGCTTGAGTGGTTTATGTGAATTTTGCCTGATCTCCTCATGGTTTGTTTGGGTTCTTCCAAGTACCCTGGTTTCCTCCAAAGTAGGCTAATTGCCTTTAGATGCAAGTGTGTGATGGCCTTAATGAAAGAAGTGTGTAGACCAGAATGGAGACTATGTTGAAAAATAAACCACATTTACTTAAATTTGACCTCTGCGTCATAGTCAGTCTATGAACGTTTCAGCCATCCCTCCCAGACCCCTAACTAGAACTTTCGTTGCATCACCATTCAACAGTCCCTGGTTCGAATCTGAGCTCAGATAACTGTTTGTGCTGAGCTTTGCACGTTCTTCCTGCATCCCCATGGTTTACTCCAGTTTCCTCCCAGATCCTAAACATACTGGTGGACTGTACTGCTTATCCACTCGATATGAATGAGAGTGTGAATGTGTGTCATGTCTTGTGATGGACTGGCATTCAAATCTAGGACAATGGTTTTCTATAGCAGGGCTGTTATGTGGACAAGAAAAGGGTTACGATGACCCCGGAAAATGGCCAAAGTGGCCCATGTGAAGGACTAGGTTGACCTTAAAGGTAATGAGGTATTGATTGGGTGTGAAATAAGGGCTCAATTTAGAGAATTTGAATGTGCTTTCCCGTTCATAATTCATAATTGCTTGAATGTTTGTTCTTTTTTTTTTGGATGATTTCTTTATTTACAAGAAAAAAAATCCTTCTGCAATTCTGTTCTTTCATGCCAGCCTCATTCTTTTCTTTATTTAACTGAATGAGATTTAATATAACATAGGGATCGGGGCTTTTTTTTTTTGGGGGGGGGGGGGGGGGCAATAGATTATCAACCAATAGCATGCCAAGGCTAGCTATTACTTCTTCTTTTCCTTTCAGCTGTTCCCTTCAGGGGTCGCCACAGCGAATCATCTGCCTCCATCTCACCCTGTCCTCTGCATCTTCTTCTCTTACTCCAACTACCTTCATGTCCTCCTTCACCACATCCATATCTTCTCTTTTGGTCTTCCTCGAGGCCTTCTGCCTGGTAGTTCCAACCTCAGCATCCTACTACCAATATACTCACTATCCCTCCTCTGTACATGTCCAAACCATCTTAATCTAGCCTCTCTCACTTTGTCTCCAATTCCTCTAACATGTGCTGTCCCTCTGATGTACTCAATCCTGATCCTGTCCATCCTCGTTACTCCCAAAGAGAACCTCAACATTTTCATCTCTGCTACCTCCAGCTTAGCCTCCTGTTTTTTCCTCAGCACCACTGTTTCTAAACCATACAACATTGCTGGTGTTGTACACTTTTCCTTTCATTCTTGCCGATACCTTCCTATCACAAATCACACCAGACACTTTTCTCCCACCATTCCAACCTGCCTGCACACGCTTCTTCACCTCTTTTCCACACTCTCCATTGCTCTGGATTGTTGAGCCTAAGTACTTAAAATCCTCCACCTTCTTTATCTCTGTTCCCTTTAACCTCACCGTTCCTCTTGTGTCCTTCTTGTTCGCACACATGTATTCTGTCTTACCAAGGCTAAACTTCATTCCTCTTCTTTCCAGGGCATTTTCCTGCACTTGTTCTCTGCTCTCACTACAGATCACAATGTCATCTGCAAACATCATAGTCCATGGGGAATCTTGTTTCACCTCACCTGTCAGCCTGTCCATCACCATAGCAAACAAGAAGGGACTCAGAGCTGACCCTTGATGCAGTCCCACCTCCACCTTGAACTCTTCTGTCACACCAACATCACACCTCACCACTGTCTTACATCTCTCAAACATGTCCTGCACCACTCTAACACACTTCATCTCAACGATAACCAAAACTTCAAACTTGGGGTTTTAAGCATAAATACAAAATCAATTTTCTTTTCTTTTATCACTTATGTAGACCTACCGAAGGTTGATGTCAGCTGATCCAGCAAAATGGATTGTTTGGGTCTGCAAAAAGGAAACAAAGTGTCTAGTGTGTTCAGTTCACACCAGAATTTGCTACTTAGTGTAATAAACAAAATGCTAATTAGTTTTTGTGTCCCAGAATGCATTTTTTACAGAGCCCTCCATAATTATTGGCATCCCTTTTAAATATCAGACCGGGGCAGTGGTGGTCTAGTGGTATAAGGCGCCAGATTGCTGATCCAAAGGTTGGGGGTTCGAGTCCCACTCTCCACAAGGTTGTTACTGTCCCACCCAAGTGCAGCTAACTGGGTTATCAAAGGCCGGCCATGTCTGTCACTGTCTATGGTGTGAGGCATGTAAAAGAACCATTGCTGACTTTCGACAAGAGTAGGCTGCAAAGCCATCAGCGTGTTTCCGCCCTGCAATGGCCTGGCGAGCTGTCCAGGGTGTACTCTGCCCTCGCCCAGAGTTGGCTGGGATGGGCACCAGCCTCCCTGCGACCCTAATTAGGATGAAGCGGTTACAGAAAATGAACTGAACTGAATATCGGACCACAATGAAAAAATAGGAAAATCCAACCTTTAATCCAACTGCATTTATTCAGTGGGAAAAGAATCCCACATTAAGAAATAATTCTTTTACATCGAATCATATGTGCCACAATTATTAGCACCCATGATGTTAATACTGTGGACAACCCCCTTTACCAACAAATCAGCACATCATCTTCTGCTATAATGTTTCCCAAGATGGGAGAATACAGTGAGAAGAATCTTGAGCATTCCTTTTTGCACAATCTTTCTAAATCATCCAGCGACCTGGGTCCTCTCCTCTCCACTCTCCTCTTCAGCTCACTCCACAGGTTTTCAATGGGGTTGAGCTCAGGAAACTGAGCTGGCCATGACTGGAGCTTGATTCTGTGTCTGGTGAACGTTTTCTGTGTTGATATGGCCACATGTTTAGGGTAATGATCTTACTGAAAGATCCAGTGATGACTGATCTTCAGCTTACGAGGCCACCAGATTTTGATTTAAAATGTCCTGGTATTTTAAAGAGTTCACGATGCCATGCACACTTACAAGGTTCCCAGATACTCTGGAAGAGAAACAGGCCCACAGCATCACCGATCCAAACCCATACTTCAAAGTGGGCATGAGGTGTTTTTGTCCATACTCATCTTTTGCATTCCACCAGACCCACTTCGAGTGTTTGTTGCCAGAAAGCTCTATCCTGGTTTCATCTGACTAAAGCACATGGTCCCAGTTGAAGTCCCAGTATCGCTTAGCAATCTCCAGAATTTGAATTTATGTTTGTGAGTGAGAAAAGGTTTTTTTCTCTGTATGCCCCCCAAACAGCTTGTTGGCATGTAGATGGAACATGATAGTTGTTTTGGAGGCTTGAGATGTCCAAATATTTGTTGTGATTCTTTAACAGTGAGCTTTGGAGAACTTTTTATTTCTCTTACCGTCCTCCTCACTGTGCATGGTGGAAAATAACCTCGTGTCCTCGTCAGGGCTTGTTTACTACTGTTCCGGTTATTTTAAACTTCTGAATGATTCCTCTGACAGTAGATATGGACAGGTGTGCAGGCGAGGGGCGATTTTCTTGGAGTCGTTGCCTGACCTGTAAAGGTCGACACACATCTGCCTTACTTGAATGGTGGGTTCCTTTGTCTTTCCCATGGTGAAGAGCGGATAAGAGAAATGGTCTCTGTGTCACGTCATATTTATACCCCATGCAAACAGGAAGTGATGAATTATTAACTAAATGTTCATAGATAGTATGATCAACTTTGTAAACTACTCTAGAAATGACAGAAATATTTCAATTGCATTTGTTTCCCAGGAATTGTTATGGGTGCCAATAACTGTGGAACAAGTGATTTTATGAAAAATAATTATTAGTCAGGGATTTTTTGCCCTGAAAAGTTCCTTGAGTTGAAGGTTTTTTTTTTTTTCGACAATTCTCATTAGGAGAGTATATTGCTGCAATAAAAATTTTATTTATTTCAAGGTTTTTATCACATCTTCACTTTGGCTGCCAATAATTATGGAGGTCACTATATATATATATATATATATATATATATATATATATATATATATATATATATATATATATATATATATATATATATATATTTATTTTTATTTTTTTAATTTTTTTTTTTAAATTCAATTTTGGTTGAACCAATAGTACCACACTACCAATGTTAGTTTCCCCAGAGTTTCCCCCGACTAGTACCTCATACATATCATAAAATAATTGCTCTCTTTTATTTGTATTTTCCAATTTGAATACTGTAGTAATAGAACACCTGTAACATGTACAATAAGCACGTATCACATCCTTGCTTTTTGTCTTGTGATTTTTTTTTTGTCCCAGTGACTATGAAGGTACAACAGATGTGAATCATAACTCGATTCAGTTCATCCATAGCCCGGCAGTTTCCCCTCCCTTCAACTAATCGATGCTGTTTCCACCCATCCTGTTGAACATGGCCTCACAAGAAGAACAAATTTAAACCACTAATGCATCACGATTAGCTTAATGGCTAGTTCACTTCGAGTAGCTTCGTGGTTGGGCCTGGCGAACAGGTAGCTCAGCTTAAGACCCCTTCCAAAAAAGGTGAAACACTTCATTTTACAGAGAACATCACCAAACCCGTGATTACATACATTTTGAAAATATTTGTATACTGTATATAGCATCTACCATCCAAATCTCAAACAAAATGCTAATCAAACCCTTTTGAGCGATCAGAATTGAGAATTTCACGGCTTTTCCCTTATGGTCGTTAGGTTAGGATAATCAAGGATGCAGAACTAAGTGAGAAGGTCCCAGGTTCAAACACTGAGTCTGGCTTCCTCAAGGTACTCATGTTTTCTCCGACAGACCTGCACGCAAGTATGAATATGAATGCACATGGTTGTTTGTGTCTGTGTTAGCCCTGCAATAGCCTGGTGACCTCTTCAAGGTGCATCTCAGCCATTAGCATGAAATCAGCTGTGATTGGTTCCAGCTTTACTCACCACCGTACCAGGATATGCTTGCTTAAACAACAAACTTAGCCATCATTTGATTTGAACCACCGTGCTGGATAAGAGAGACGTATACATAGAGAGCAAAAAAAAAAAAAAAAAAAAATGTTTTTAAATGTAAAATTTTGTAGCTTCTGGTAGTTGTGCCGGAAGTCAAAGAAGAATCAGGCCGTCCTGAGGACTAATGAAAATTAATTTGAATAATTTAGCGTGAGTCAGGGTGCTCTGGGCTTCACGGGGATTCTGATTAATGAGTCGTGCTATTAGGAGGGAAAACACACCAGGGGATCGCGACGAAAGAACTGAGCCTAAGCGAAGACAGAGTATCAGGCCTGCCATGATCTACTAAAGGGTCTCGTGGAAAATTTCGACCTAATTGTAACATGCACTGAATGCTAATTTCATGTACTGAGGGTGCACTGCACTGTCTGACAGTGTATTTTACTGACGCTATGGACTTCGAAGGCAGCATTTAAAAAAAAAACTTTTATGAAAGTTGCAGAAAAATGATATTCATTCATTTACTGATCCGCTTAATCCTAATTAGGGTTATGGGGAGGCTAGTGCCCATCTCAGTCAACTCTGGACAAGGGCAAAGTACACTCTGGACAGCTCCCAAGGCCATCACCAGGCAGAAACACGCTGAGGGCTATGCGGCTCTTCTTTATGAAAGTCAGAAATGGTTCTTTTACATGAACCTCTCACCATAGACAATGAGAGACATGCGAACAGTAATAAAAACCCGTTGGTAGTGGGGCTTGAACCCTCAACCTTAGGATCAGTAATCCAGCACCCGACCACAGGGCCAACCCGAGGTAGTGATGTTCTGGTAAAATAAACAATGACAACATGGTTAGCAATAAAATTAAGAACGTTCTACTCACACACACACACACACACACACACACACACACACACACACACACACACACACACACACGCGAGCAATACAGGGTTACTATATATAGCCACTATTTATCATGGCTATCCCAGTAGAGAGGGCTGAGGTATAGCCTGCTGAGGGCAAGTATACCGGAACACATGCACGGAAGGTCAGTCAAAGGCATCACAACGGTAATTAGCATGTGTGTGTGTGTGTGAGTGCACATGCATTTAGTCTATATAAGTACGTATATATTTATTAATGAGAAAATCTCAATATTTTTTCTGCCATTAGCATATTTTGTATCCATTACCGTTTCATTCATTTTCAGGCACCATTTAATCCTGGTCTTTCTTTCCCCTCCTAAGTACATTGGATTGCACTAACAACATTATGTGTCATAAACCAAAAACAATGTCATAGCTTTTAATTGTATAAAGTAAACAGTTATTCATAACGAGGTAAGACAGCTGCAGTAATATTGTTTACACCCGTTTATATCGCACTGCACTTCAGACACATTTAGCTTTACTTTACGCCACTTTCCCCAAATTGATTTTTTAAATATTGCCAGGCATAGATAATTACAGTCAGCACTGCAGCGAAACCTCGACAAATCAAATCCATTCCCTTTAAAAAGGAAATGAGTGTCTGATTGATCGCATTGCGCAGGAAATTGACACGAAAAATAAATCATAGCAGGCAATAATATTCCAGGTTGAAAGTTAAACAGAAGCCTGTGCCGTGCGTTGAACTCATCATTCTCTCTCACTGGGATTCTCCCGCAGTCTTTAGTAGGTGTTCATTACTTGTGTTCTGCTTTTATCCATTGTGTCATGCTAGGCGCGCTTGGAGCCAGTGTGTTATTATGGTCTAGGCACCTTACCAAATCGGTTCCTTGTTTCAGCAAAATGTTTCCGAAAAAAATAAATAAATAAATAAATAAAAAAATAAATATTGGCCACGAGCTGCATTTCTGGCTTCTATTGGCTGAACAACAAAAAACAAAATGTAGGATTTTAAGTTGCAGGTTACAATAAAGCAATCTAGACATTTACATACAGGTGTATACACATTCATGTAATTATCCAATCAGCAGAGTGCAATGCAAAAAATCATGCAGATACAGGCTAAGATCTTGAGTCAAAAGAATAGACTGAGGGATGCCACGGTGGTGTAATGGTTAGCACTTCTGCCTCACAGCCAGATGGTCCTTGGTTCAAATCTCAGGCGATTTTTTATTGAGTTTGCATTTGCTTGTATTGGGTTCCTGCCACAGATCAAGTCCATGCACATTAGGATAACAGGCTGTTTCAAATTAGCAACAGGTGTGAGTATAAAGAGGTGTGTGTGTGTGTGTGTGTCTGTTGGCTATGCCATGGTCTGGTGAGCTGTTCAGGGTGTACCCTGCCTTCACCCAGTATCCTCTCAGATACCCTGTGACCCGAGAAGGTTTAAGCAGTTTGATGACTAAGTTAGAGTGAGTGAATAGTCCAGTTAAGATCTTTAGATGAAGCAGTCATCAGAGTTTATAAAACATGGACCTACAAGGACACTCAGAAAGAAAGATTATTATTACTTTGCATGGTTATAAAGAAATGTCTCCCCCTAGTGGGTGTCTGACGAATTTTTTTTTTTTTCAGAATTTAGTAAGTTTTCTCAACACGATCTTGTGCACAGGCATGGATCCCCTCCAAAGGTTTATGCATTGCTGCATGTATCACACCCTACTCTGGAAAAAGATAATCCAAATTCATGCATACATTTTTGAATTATCTTGCACGCGAACAAACAATCACAGTCCAATCCAACACAGGGAAAATATTACTTAGTGGCAGAAATTAAAAATCCAGGGAGTACACAGCTAGAATTCCTGCTAGGAAGGCTAGAGTAGTACAAGCTAGAGGCATGTGATTGGCGCAAACCTCCACCAAACATCCAAAAATGAGTAAACAACAGCCCTTGATGGGTGTGTTGTGTTGTAATAGCATACATCTAAAAAGTCAATCCATCTCACAATGTTAAAGAAGTCTTTAAAAATTCCGGGATCAGGAATTTGATCTGGATCAAACTATGAAAATCTACTGGCACGTTACTGGAGCCTTATTACACCCCTCCAAAAATATAAGCAAAACCTGTGCATAACAAGTTGTTAACTAATAGATGGCAAGAAAAACACAACCACTGTGTACAACCACGGTGAGCGGAAGAGGATATCAAACTACACAAAAATGATTAAATTTGTTGCAGATTGTTTAGAACAGTTTTGTTGACTTTCAGCCAAGAACAAGTATCTGAGGCTACAGCGAGTACAGGCTCACACAAAGTGGACAGTTGAACATAAAACTAAAGTTGCGAACCTTTCTGTGAAAGAATCAGCCATATAATTTTAAGTGTCGCAAAGTTGCCTGGTAGAAAGCCTAAATTCAAGCTTCATGCGATTGACTCTATCAGACATACTGTAGAGCACGGCGTCAAGGCTGTTTGGCTTTTCACCATGACAGCATGCAGCTCCAGCAAAACAGAAGGTCACCTATAAGAGTATGGCAAGCTAAGACAGAAAAGGAGTGCAAATCTCCTCCGCTTTGCACTTTTCATCTGACTTTTTGGCTGGAATCCTTTCAAGCATGTGTTTCAGAGCTGCCTGAGGTGCTGAGATTTGCACAGCCAAAATGCTGGCTATAGAAGATGTGAGAGAATGTGGTTCTGTCGTGACCTTAGCAATGGGTTGGGAGGTAATACAATTTTCTGTAGTGACTATAAGTGCTGAAAAAAAAGATGGAACAACCAAACATAACAAATGAAAAATATGTTTAGTTTGATTTGATCACACAGTTAACCTGATTAAATTGTTCGACCTCAAGCATCATGGTCGCGTAGCAACAAAAAAAGAAAGAAATATAGTTCAACTTACAACAAAGAAAAACCTTATTAACATTGTTTTTTAATCTATAATAGAAAAGATTTAAAGTGCACCAATGTGCCTGAAATTTAAAAAAAAAAAAAAAATATATATATATATATATATATATTTTTTATACCTGCCTATACTATATATTTTATATACCTGCCTGAATACTATATACAAAATGCTTACAGGGTGTTTGACAAATCTCATGCCATCCTATTGTCCCTCCAATGAAATTATTTACCCGGAGCAAAAGGGAGCCAGAAAAGGATGTTGGGGATGCAAGGATCAGTTATTGGTCCAGAAAATGATACTTGAAGAGAAATAATATACATAATATTCTAAAGGAAAATGTAAATCCCAAATGTCACTTGTGTAGTGAATTTAGTGAAACTGTCCAACACCTTGTCGGTAGTTGTCCTGTTTTGTCCTGTTTTTATATCCTTATTTTTATATCCTTATTTGAACTCATTCAACTTATTTATGTCTTAATATCTCCGTCTCTCTCCGCCTTTCTCTTCGTTCCTGTTAAATTTTTCCGTGTTGTGTCTTGAGGGGTTGTTTACTGCACTTCATATCATTTGCTCGTACGAAAAACCGCAACACCATAGCACATCAATCAGAGCAAATGAAAAAAAAAATACTGTAGTCTTTTATTGAGAAATTGCTCGGCTTGGTCTAGGTTTGCGCTCTGTGTTTTTTTTTCTTTAAGATCATTCCGATTTAAACCTTTTATTCATATACAGTATGTAAAAAAGACTTTGAATTTGATGTTTCTGCCTAGTTTAATTTCCGATACAGTGCTTCCTCTCCTTGGGGTATGTAAGGTTAGAGTACAATATATTCATATACCATTTCACAGCTTACTCATAGAGCGTGTGAGTGGGCGGTTTCTCAGGAGGAAGAAGACTTTTTGTTTGCTTTTTTATATATTGTATTACTCTTTAAAAATGCGTAATATAAATGTTTTTTTTTTAAGTATTGTTCATATCATTTGCATAATTAAAGAAAATCCGCAATGCCATAGTCCAGGGTTGTCAAACTCATTTTCACTAGGGGCCATATCCCTAAATTTTGAGGTCATTGTGGGCTGGATAATCACTCAACATATATTTGCTTATCTTTTCTGGCAATACTTGACAGTCAGAAGCTAGCTCGAAGCTTTCCTGAGTCATTAATGGCTAGCTGTTTATTTAAAATAGGTTGGCTTGCGCCCGAGTAGCACATTGACAAGGTGCGTGACTATTAATCTGGAGATCACAAGTTCATGCCACTGCTGTCTGTGACTGGGGGTCCATGGGAGCTCATTGGCCGAGTTCTTATAGGGGGGCATATGCTCACTTCCCTGTCACACCACGATTGTCAGCCAATCATGGGTGACTTGTAAGTTCATTCGTAAGAGGGGCAGATAGTGCTTTCCCTCAGAGTGTGTTAGACTGCCTCCAAATACACATGGACTGCAGTTCGAAAAGAGGTGGGTGGCAAGCACTGCATGTCACAGAGGGGGCCGTGTGCATGCTTTCACCCCTCCCTGGTTGGGGGTGGTCTTGTGATAAGGAAGGCAATAATTATGGGTGGAAATGGGAGAAAATGTGTGTGTGTGTGTGTGTGTGTGTGTTTGTAAAAATATGTTGGCTCCATCTAGTGGATGGAGGATGAATTTCATTTCATGCTAACAGTTGATGCAAAGAATGGGTGATAATTCATCCACTTTCTGAACTGCTGAATACTACTAAGGGTTGGGAGAAGCTGGTGCCCATCTCAACTGAATCTGATCAAGGGCAGAGTACACCCTGGACAGCTCGCCAGGCCATTACAAGGCAGAAATATTCTGATGGCAATACCGCCAACTGTTCAGAAAAGTCAGCAATGGATCTTTTATATGCACCTCCCCACAGTTAGTGAGATCAACTCCGGCAATTGAAGATCTACATGTGCTATGATGCAGATGATAATTTCCCTGCAAGTGGTCAGGTACCTTCTCAAGAACCCAACGTTTGGATAGAGGCAGACCCTAAACTGCAGATGAATGCCCGCGTCCTTCTCTCCCTTCTTCCCAAAGAAGTTAGCCCACTTGACAGCAACAATGAAAATTCCCCTGGCTTTCCACTTTCTGATTTGACCAATGATTTTTTTCACATCTTCAGTTCATGATGATCATATTTCTGTTTTGTTTAACCTTTACTAAAGAGAAATTTTAGATTTACCAATTGACAAAAGGAAGCCAGTTAAAATTGCAATAAAATCTTTTCCACAAAATAAAATTGATAAATTAAATGAAATCATTTGTGTAACTCTTGACGCGGAGTGTTCCCTGCATGATATTAATTGTTGCATGTTTGCCGCGTTTCGAACTTTAAAGGAATTAAATACAGTTTCCAAACCTTCCAACAAAGATAAAAGCAAGAAAAGTAAAGAAAACCAGTTTCAATGTAAATTAAAAGAAACAAAGAAAGACACGTTGTGGCTGGAGCTTTGCCTTAAATTGAGAACTCATGGCAAGTCAATGTCAAGAAGACAAAAGACAATTTGGAGAAATTTAAAGGCAAAATACAACTCAGGAAAAAATTCTCCTTCAAATACTTGATTCCCTGAAGGCAAAGGTTAAGATTTTTACAGAGAGAAAAATAAAATGGGAAAAGAAGAATAAATTCATTAGACAAAACAAAATATTTAAAACCAACAAAAAACAATTTTACAGGCAACTAAATACACCTACAAGTAATGACGACCAGAGACCACCCATGGAATCCAGTGAGAGGTTTTGGTCACAGTTGTGGTCTATACCCGGCAACTATAACCTTGAGGAACCATGGGTGGAAGAATACAGCAAAGCCAGGTCAGAAAACGTTAATTCACCATTGCTGTATCTCATTACTTTGGACTGCCTGAAGAAAACAATAAAAATGTCCAAATCTAACACAGCTCCAGGACCTGACGGCATTCAAAATCGGTTTTGGAAACTGTTCCCCTGTGTTCAACCATATCTGCTCACTTGTTTTAATTCTTTGATGGACACAGGAGATGTCCCTCCTTGGTTCTGTAAAGGTCGCACAATACTCCTCCCAAAAAAAAGGAGACTTGACAGATCCTAAAGATTACCGCCCTATTACCTGCCTGAATACTATATACAAAATGCTTACAGGGTGTTTGACAAATCTCATGCCATCCTATTGTCCCTCCAATGAAATTATTTACCCGGAGCAAAAGGGAGCCAGAAAAGGATGTTGGGGATGCAAGGATCAGTTATTGGTCCAGAAAATGATACTTGAAGAGAAATAATATACATAATATTCTAAAGGAAAATGTAAATCCCAAATGTCACTTGTGTAGTGAATTTAGTGAAACTGTCCAACACCTTGTCGGTAGTTGTCCTGTTTTGGCACAAACGTCTTATCTGAAAAGACATGATGGCATGATACGTTCCTTTTATTATCGTCTCCATCATGCGTGTGGTTTTGACTCAGAGGTCCATCCATGGTACGACCCTGATCATGTCCAGGGCGTCATGGAAAATGATAATTTCAACCTTCTTTGGAATCGGCCCATAAACAGCCTGAGGAGAATTGAAGCCAACAAACCTGATCTTGTCCTTTTTGATAAATCCAATGGAATTATTAATATTATTGAATTTTCTGTCCCTTTTGGCAGCAATGGGATTGGCAAGATTCAGGAGAAGCATGCAAAATATGTGGACCTCGCCTTTGAAATGTCTCGCTTGTATCCAAAGTACAAAGTCGTCTGACTCATCATTGTTCTCGGCGCCCTCGGTTTGGTACCTCCTGATCTATTAACACAGATCAAGAGTGTGTCTGGGTTTGCTACCGGGAGCACAGACATTCTGACAGTCTGGGCAATGCAGAAGGCTGCAGTGTTGGGGAGTCTCCATATTCTCCGGAAAGTTCTGGGTGGGTTTGACTAGGCAGTGCTTCCTGGGAGACGTCCCTATTCGCTGTCTGGACTGCGTGTGGACAGGGTGAGGGCCCTGAGCTGATGATGATGATGAGCCTAACTAGCCTGACTGTGCCAGGATCATCCGATCCCTCTGTCTTCCTTTCGGCTTTTTCCCTTTTACTCGGGAGTCGCCACAGTGAATCATCTGATTCGCACGTTTGATTTGGCAGAGGTTTTTACGCCGGACGTCCTTCCTGTCACGACCCTTTTTAGCAAGGGACAGAAATACGCTGACGACTTTGCAGCTACTCTTTACGAAAGTCAGCAATGGTTCTTTTACATGCCTCTCACCATAGACAGTGAGAGACATGGCCCGCCTTTGATAACCCAGTTAGCTGCACTGGGGGGGACAGTGACAACCTTGTGGAGAGTGGGACTTGAACCCCCCAACCTTTGGATCAGCGATCCAGCGCCCTATACCACTAGCCCACCACTGCCCAAAAGTATCACCCGATCCCTCTCTGCTGCATATAAATCTTTACTGTAAATAATAATAATAATAATAATAATAATAATAATAATAATAATAAAACAGCAATAACTTAAATAAGAATAAAAATAAAGTCAAACTTTTTCCTTCTTGCAATACTGCTTCCCATTAAAATTTCACAGTGATGCTATAATGTCTGTAATGCTGCCAGTCCCTTGGGAGTGACATTTAATAATACCACCCGTCATAACTGTTCACTAAATCTGCGAGGAATCATCTGCCCGCTCACACACTCTCCCTCTGTATTTCCCCAATGGGACTGAGATTATTAAAGTGGTTAAAGCAGGCCATGCCCACCACCACGAAGCTAATATCACTCTGAAAGCAGCACCGAAATCTACACGGCTATAAAATGAACATCACTCACTCACTGGCTGCAAGCAAACATCATCCCAGCAAGTAAAAATATATTTAGTGCAAATGAAATTATTCTCATTCATTCATTTACTGAACCACTTAATCCTAATTAGGTTCCCGGGGAGGCTGGCACCCGTCTCATTCGACTATGGGCGAGGGCAGAGTACACCTTGGATGCCTTGCCAGGCCATTGCAGGCCAGAAATATGCTGACGGCTATGCAGCTACTCTTGACAAAGTCAGCAATGGTTCTTTTGCATGCCTCTTACCATAGACAGTGAAAGACATGGCGGGCCTTTGATAACCCAGTTACCTGCACTGGGGGATAAAAATAAGTAGAACTTTCTTTACTCGCTGTCAATTCAGGTGTGAGGCATGCAACATTGTCCCTTAGTGGACACACTTGAAAATGAATAAATATGAAGATTTATGTGCACAACATCCTGCTCTCTAATTGGCAGAATCACCAGAGGGGCACTCATACCTCCCCCTCCAGGCACAAATGGTTTATTATAACTGTCCATAGTTTTCATGAAATGTCTCCCCCTGTTGGGGATCAAATGAACATTGTGTCTGATGTTATTTATGGTCTAGTACTTTTTGAGTCGCAGAACGACTCTTGTTGACCCGCCATGAAGGATAACGCCTTGATTATCATCTTCATGGAGGTTTTTCTTGGCAAGGATAATGCAGTGGTTTGTCATTGCCTTCTGCACGATGCTAAACTACAGGCAATTTAGAACGGCCAATCAGCCTACTGTGCATGGGAGGAAACTGGAGTACCCAGAGAAAACCCACACGAGCATGGGGAGAACATGTAAACTCCGCACAGAAACACCCAAGCCAGGAATTGAACCCCGGCCTTCTTGCTGTGAGGCGGACGTGCTAACCACTACACCACCGCGCAGCCCATGTTATTTATAGATATTGATTTTTAGGACTTTTGGATATTTTGTTTAACCTGCTCCCGGTTCACTTTCAAAATTTTACCGGCTCTTTATGGGCTCAGTCACCCCCCCCCCCCCCCCCACACACACACACAACACTACGCTCCCACCACCATGCTTCTTTGGATCTGTGGAACTCTCAAGGTCATTCACATCCCCTTCTCAATAACAGCACCCCATACACGTGGAGTCATAAAAGCATTTGTGGTTGCGAGTTTCTTCTATTTTTCCTTTTTCGTTTATATTAAATATCCCTAACATCAGCAGTTCCTGTTTATAAATCCCCTCAGCTGCTCTATAGTGGTCATGATAACACTACGCCAGCCACAGCCAAAGTAAAAGCGGTTTGATGTCTTTATTTTCACTGCTTGTGATGCTTTACACAGCTTGAGGAAGACATCGACATAATTTTCTTTGCATCTTTCATGCTTCCAGGTTGACTCATAATCTTTTACTGTGATTTATGGCAAGATCACATTCAGCAATATAATTTATGATACATGGTTGCAGGGCTCTACAAATGGCTCCATTGTACTCCTACTTCTTATATATCAATATTTCATATCTGATTGATTGCTCAAATCTTAATTACTTATTGAAATACTGTACGCAGTTGGAGAGAACATGCAGATCTAAAGCGATTGCACCAATAATGAAGGTTCTGGAGTTTTCAGTTTTTGGTTTTTAGTGATATATACATACAAGACGGTCTTACCACTGTGTAGAAGATCAGTCGGGAAAACTCAGTGCACTGGCTGATCAGACTCTGGATATTCAGCTGTACTCAATAATTAACCTCATTGTTTCAGATACCACATCGCTGGAAGAGATTTAAAATATGCATAATAGATATTGTTATATATGTTAGCTTGTGTTATATGCTTCGAAGCAATAACATTTTTAATGAAAAATGTAAAAATAAATAATTAAATGAAATAATTGTTAGTGGCCTGGTGTAGTGGTTAGCATGTCCGCCTCACAGAAAGAAGGCCTGGGTTTGATTCCCAGCTCGGGTGTTTCTGCGTGGATTTTGCATATTCTCTCCGGTGCCGGTGTGGGTTTCCTTTGGGAAGTCCAGTTTCCTGCCATATTTACAATTTTCCTAACAATGGAGCTTGATATAATTCTCTCTCTCTCTTTCTCTCTCTCTTTGTGTGTCCCTCCTGGCTGCTCAGCTCTTTCCACTTTACTCTCTTGACTCGATGAGGAAAGTCAGCGTTTGCAAACATGGATCGAGCAGCAGGTGATTGAACAGTCCTTTTTCGCCTGGAAAGTCATTAAAAAACATTAAGTGTTGGGTAATTAATCAGAGATGCTGGCTAAATGAGTAATTGATTTGCCATTAAAAAAAGAGGGTGGGGTGGGGTGGGGGGGGTTAACCGGGGATGAACACCTTCATGTTAACAAAGCGCTGCACCCTAACTTAGAGTTTATTCATTCATTCATTTTCTGAACCGCTTAATTATAATTACGGTCACGAGGAGGCTGGCGCCCATCTCAGCCGACTCCGTGCAAGGGTGGGGTGCACCCTGGACAGCTCACAAGGCCATCGCACGGACAACACTCACACAACTATTCATACTCACTCTCACACACCTAGGGGCAGTCTGGAACAGCCAATTCTCCGACTTTGCCTGTGGACATACTGGACTGTGGGAGGAAACCAGCGTACACGGAGAACATGCAAACTCCACACAGAGACGTCCAGGCTGGGAATCGAACCCAGGACCTTCTTGCACCATTACGCCACCGTGCTGCCACTTAGTATTTATTTAGCATCTAATAAAATGCCCTGCGATGGCCTGGCGAGCTGTCCAGGGTGTATTCTGCCCTCGCCCGGAGTTGGCTGTGACCCTAATTAGGATTAAGTGGTTACAGAAAATGAACTGAACTGATCTAATAACAGTATTTGAATATGAATGTCAAAGTTTTGTATAATTATTGAGTTCTCTACATGTCACGTTTATGAACTTTTCCCTGTGGTGTAATTAATAAATGTACATTTTTGCCATTGTAATTTATCAATCACACGAGGCAACTGTTGATTATTTTCCAGTAGCAAATCAGAAATGTGTATAGACGGGAAAGCATGACAAATTGAGTCTGAGGTAAAACGCCCAGTGGTTTTACTGATTACAGATTAGGGTTGTGAAAAGTGTTATAGCCATTTAGGTTTACACACAGAATAAGTAAAAAATCAATTGTGTATTTTGTATGTGTGTTTATGGTTGGGTGTGTCTTTTGGGCAACACAGTGGTGTAGTTGTTAGTACATCCACTTCACAGCAAGAAGGTCCTGGGTTTGATTCCCGGCTCGGCATTGCTGTGTGGAGTTTTCATGTTCTCCCTGTGCTTGTGTGGGTTTCCTCTGGGTACTCCGGTTTCCTCCCACAGTCCTAACGACACATTAGGTTAATTGTCTGTTCCAAATCTCCCACAGGTTTAAATGGTTGTGTGAGTGTTGGCCTTATGAGCTGTCCAGGGTGTACCCCATCCTCACCATCGGCCAAGATTGGCGCCAGCCTCCCCGCAACCCTAATTAGGAATGAGTGGTTCAGAAAATTAATGGAATTAATTTTGTGTCTTTTTCTAACAATACACTTATAACCAGAGTATAGGACTTCATTTGAGAGTACAATTCTTCTTATAGACGAATTTAAAAAAATGTTTCTAAATATTATACCTTCCTGCAATGTATATACTCTAAGCATTAGCAATTCAAAGGAAAAATTAGAGGGGCCCTCATACAGTAGAGTACAAGGTACCGCCACACAGAATGGATAATGTAGCAAATAAACCATATACAGTAGGCCCTTGACCATTCGCGGTTTTGCGCTCGTACACCCGCATAATCGCGGATTGCTGACAAACCTGGAAGTAACTGGCACATGATTCAAATTTAACCAATGGCTGAGAGCGTTTATTTCTCCCTCCTGCTGATTGGTTGAGATGATGTGTACGCCCCTTTTATCTCATTCGTGCACAAGTTGTCGATGTGCATTTTTTTAGTATGTTTTTAATTACCAGTTAAACTCTATGATGCCACCGAAATGCCGTGCGTCTTCTCAGGCTTCTAGAAAACAGCTTAAGCGCCAGAAAAAGTTATTGCATGGAAAAGTAGAGCTGCTTGATATGATACAAGAAGATATATATATATATATATATATATATATATATGTATATATTTTTCTATAATCACCTGAAGAGAGAAAGATGGTTTCACCACCCCTCGAAACAGATCTGTAGTGATAAATGGAGTTTCAATAGAAAGTCTTTGTCCTGTCCTTTTATTTTTGTTATTTGCTCTACCAAAAAGTATTGAGCACTCTCCTACGGAAGGATCTACTCAGAAAATCCCCTATATAAATAAATATATATATATATATATATATATATATATATATATATATATATATATATATATATATATATATATATATATATATGTATACCTCGGCTTAAGTTGTCTCGAGTTAAGTCGTTCTCGATTATACGTCAGTTTTCAAAAAGTATAGAAAAATTAAAAAAAATAAAAATAAAGTTTAATAAATAAAGTTTTATCAAATAGGTCTTATTTGTTATGGTCTGTGCTGGCTGGAGACGTTAACTCTCTCTTCATTCATTGCAAGCGCTGGAGAGGGGCGTGGCTACTACCTGCAGGCAAGGTCCAGAGAGTGCACCTGTTTCCATTCAGCAATCAGCAATCAGAGAGCTATGAATAGGAGCGGCACGCTTCCCTCCAACATCAGAAAATTGTCCTTCCCAGTGATTCCATTTCCCTGCTATCTCTCTGACTCCTGGTATCCTGCTTCGTGCTCGACCAGTTTCCATCAATTAATTATTTCCAGTGATTTAGATTTTCCAAAGTGCAAAATAAAATCATTTAATCTTCTTTCATGGTCTCCTGCATCTTTGGGTCCGACGCATATGCTCCAGGCGCAACATTATTAACCATATTGAAAATTGCATTCATTAATAAAGTACAGAACTAGGAATGGTTATTTTCTGTTTAGTCTGGACAAGTAAATTTGGCATAGCCTAGCCTAGGCTAGCATAGAGACAAGCTATTTTGATTTAAGTCATTTTTCGACTTAAGTCGTTTCTCCTGGAACCAATTAACATCGTTGGGTGAGGTATGTATATATATATATATATATATATATATATATATATATATATACTGAATACTGTTTATATATGTTATTATCAATAAATATCACAGTACAAAATGAAAAAGTTTTTACTTAATCATTTCTACATTTTACTGCATTATTACTGTCTTAATGAGTAAGACTGTCAATACAATGTGTTTAAGAAGTGTATTTTAGCGTATGTAATATACATAGGGTTTTACTTCCGAGTAAATAACTCGCGGAATTGCTTGATCCGGTGGAAGGGCCAGAACCAAACCCCCGTAAAAAACGGGGGCCTACTGTCTATGAAACGCTTTTGTATAATACAAATTAAGTAGGAAATTTAACATACTGAGATATTGATATATTTGAAAAGGGAACGTAATCTGTTTTAAAATGATGTATAAACATGATTATCAAAGCATGAACATGTACTGAGTTACAGTACTTTGTATGTCACTAATCGGGAAATGCTACTTGTGAGAAAATAGTAATTACAGTCACAGAACCAGTTTCTGAATGTCTGAAACTCCTGAACATCCAAACACTAAATGAATCCGGCTCTCCACCAATCAGCGCTATCGTACCAGGGTTGCCCTTGAAACAGGTGAGTTGCATTTACACCAAATCATGTCTGTTTTGAGGCGTCTCATTGGTTCAGATCAAGGGTGGGCAAATTTTATGACTTGCTGGCCACATTGGGTTCTAAAATTTGACAGAGGGTCCAGGCCAGGAGCATTTGGATAGAGTGTTTGGTCCAGATAGACTAAAGCGTTACGTGTTGTGTGAAAACCTCATAGCTCAGTACTGTAATCACACACAAATAAACGTACAACCCAATTTACTAACATTGTGCACTGAGGACTGCATCTTTAAAATGTGCAAAATATTCCTGATCCAGGTCGTATGTTGGTCTCAATGAATACGCAGGATGCGATGTTTACACGCTGTACAATACTGGGAGAAGAAAATGTAAACAGAGTAAAATAGCACACACACACACTGTGATCTATCAAACCTGGAGATTGCAGCTGTTTTAATAAGTTTCAATCAAAGGCGCAAAGTTAAAGAAATCAATATTTACTGAAAAAAGATGAATGATATCACTTTCAACATTCAAAACATATTATTGCCCAACAAAATACTCGATCTCAGTCATTTCTGCTCTGCACATTTTCCCTTCCACTGTTTCACGTAAATGCACTTAATTAAAAGACGCAAGTTCAAACTTTCCATATGCGTTGTTTTTTTTTTTTTTGATAACATAGCAGAAAAACTCACCAATTAGAAAAATTAAAAAAATTAAAAAATTAAAAAAACTGACCAATTCTCAGCGTCGATCTGCGGTGTTGGTCAGTTAACTTGGATTTGTGATGGGCTCAAATGGCAACTAGAAAGTGTTCAGTTCATCATTCATTTTCTGTAACCGCTTCATCCTAATTAGGGTTGCGGGGAGGCTAGTGCCCATCCCAGCCAACTCAGGGCGAGGGCAGAGTACACCCTGGACAGCTCGCCAGGCCATCGCAGGGCAACTAGAAAGTGCAAGTGAAATAAAGAGTAACACACTGCACTCCAACAAAGGTCCACAAATGGTCAGTGCGCCATCTATTAGGGAAACATGGGCATTGCAGTCACAGGATGAAATGAATAATTAATAAATGATTTCGATTTTTTTTTTTTTTTTTTTAAATTGGATGAATTCGGTGGGCCGTTTTAAAAAGCCTAACGTTTGCCCATGTCTGGTTTAGAGTTATTTGATTGGAGGAGTTGTTCTGGGATTCTATAAGTAGGGAGAGTCTTCTGGGAGTGGATATGAAGGAAATACCCTGAGCAATCGCATCCTGGGGGCAGCCATAGCCTCATGGTTAGAGGAGAGGCATTTGGCACCAAAAGGTTTCTGGTTTGATTCCCGAACCAGTAGGAAAAATGTGTTGCAGTGGGAGAATTTCCCAACTTCTCTCCAGTCACGCCCAATGTGTGTACTGCATCTTCCAAAAGTTTGTGTCCTTGCTCTGTCCTTTACCTCTGACCTAGACATTCTAAAATCAAATCTTTTCTGAGACTCGAACAGTATAGTGTTCCCACCAAGTTTGGTGAAAATGCATCATGGGTGTGGTCAGGATATTGCTAACAAACAGGTAAGCGGACTCACCTATGTTGGTATGCAAAGGTTAAACGGGCCCCATACAAAAGGTTTAACAGATTATCACAGATGTAATAACAGCCATGACCCAAAAATGATAGTAATCAGCATTGATAAGCTGATAAACATAAATGAATAAACAGTTGATTTTAATAAACAAGGTCAAAGGGTAACCAAGAGAATAGTAAGGAAAGGCTAAGATGGAGACTTGTTTGAGTATTTTAGAACCAGGAAGTAGTCAGAAAGAGATATACAGCTCAAGATACAATAACCTCTGTTGGTAAGGCTGGGAAGTGGGAAGTGATATTTTATTACCACCTGTTGTATATAAAATACTTCAAATATTGCTTCTGTTTATGACGGTGATGTCACTGGGCCTTATTTTCACTTTCCTGGCTTGTGTTAGGTTTGTCATCACCTCGATGATTAGTTCAGCCCTCAGTGTAGATTGCCTGACCCTCCTGACTCCTGATTCTGATTACTGCCACGGCCTTTGGGTTGCTCTGTTCTGCTTTTTTTTTTGCGTTGCATCCAAGTCTTCTAGTTTTTGTGAAAAATCTGTTTAAGGCAATACTGGATTCATAGCCAAGTGTTGTGGTGTGTCAGGTTCTCTTAAAAAAACAAAAAAACAAAACAGATGGACTCTCACATTTATCATTTTGGTATTTTTGAGTAAATAAAAATGCAATCTTGGAGCCTTCTTCTACGACACTGCAATCAAGAACAATTCTTCAGGCTTCTGTGAGCAAAAGAACTGTTTTTCTGAATTTCCTGCACATACAGCTTGATATTTCCAATAGTTGGCGGTAAAACTGGCAGTGGTGACCTCATGGTAAAGGTGCTGGATCGCTGATCCTAAGATTAGGAGTTCAAGCCCCACTCTCTACGGGTTGTCACTGCCACCTCCAGTGCAGCTAACTGGTTTATCAAAGGCCGGCCATGTCTCTCAATGTCTGTAGTGTGAGATTCATGTGATAGAACCATTGCTGACTGTTGACAAGAGTAGCTGCAAAGCCATCAGTGTGCTTCCACCCTGTGATGGCATGGCGAGCTGTCCAGGGTGTACTCTGCCCTTGCCCAGAGTTGGCTGGGATAGGCTTTAGCCTCCCTGTGACCCTAAGTAGGATTAAGCGGTTACAGAAAATTAACTTAATTAAGTAATATTGACTAGGAGGTAGGCTGGTGTAGTGATTAGCAAGTTCGCCTCATGGTAATAATAAAAAAAAAAAAAAAAAAAAAATTCCTGTGTTTCAGTCCCGGGTTCAGACATTTCTCTCTGGAATTTGCATGTTCTCTCCTTGGTTGGGTTTCCTCTGAATACACCAGTTTCCTCCTACATTCCAGAAAAATGCACATTAGGCTAAATCAGTGCTTCTCAAACAGTGGGGCACTGCCCCCAAGGGGGGCACAGTATGATGTCGGGGGGCACGGTATGGGGGTATAACCCTGGGGAACATGCTTATCTGGAATAGTGTAAGAGAATTAAGTGTAATTGCACCTCCACTCCACTAGTTGGCAGTGGCACTCTCATTGTCATTCTGTGGTGTAGCGGTTCTTCGCACGAGCAAACGATATGAAGTGCAGTAAACAACCCCTCAAGTAACAACATGGAAATATTTCGAACAGGAATGAAGAGAACGACAGAGACAGAGATATTAAGAGATAAATAAGGTGAATTAGTTTAAATAAGGATTTTTTTTTTTTTAATTTCAGGCATATTGGTGCACTTTAAATCTTTTCTATTACAGATTAAAAAAACAATGTTAATAAAGTTTTTCTTTATTGTTAGTTGAACTATATTTCTTTCTTTTTTTGTTTTTACGAACAATTTTAGAGACAAATAATACGATTTGTCGCTCACGGGGAAGTGGGGTGAGGGGTGGAGGCCGTGAAATGGTTTTTCTTCCGAGAGGAGGTGCCACAGAAAATAACTGAGAAGCACTGGGCTAAATGGATGCTCCAAATTGCCCCAGGTGTGGATGTGTGTGTGTGTGTGTGTGTGTGTGTGTGTGTGTGTGTGTGTGTGTGTGTGTGCGTGTGTGTTGGCCCTTCAATGGCCGAGCAAACTGCTTAAAGTGTACTCTACCTTTGTTCACGCTAGGCAAAGATAGAGTCTCACCTCCCTGCCACCCTAGTAGAATTAATCGGTTCAGCTAATGACTGACTGAGTGAGATTTGCACATGCGTATCACGTACGTAGCATGGTAATTACAATGTGGTCTGGAAACATATGCATCATCCCGTCTAACATACATAGGTTAGCATTTTTAATTTCTAAACCAGCATTTTTAGAAATCTATTGTATGTCCTTCTGCACTAAACGTTTTGTATCCCTGATTTGTTGGTAAGTGCCTTCAAACAATGCTTCTGTACAAATTCAGTGCTCCAGATACTAATTAACAAAGTGGCTAGATTGCTATTTGTCAAGAAAGATCTGCCAGCCCAGGATACATGAACTGAAGGAATAATCAGTGTAGGGAAACTAACTCTGATATTCAGGCCAAGACCAGTAAAGATTAAACTGTGACCCAGTGAAACAGGCTGTCTGAAAACCAGGGATGTTGGGCAGAAAGGTTTAACATAAAACAAGTCTGGACTTCTTGTCCTGGGTTGCTGTGACTCAGTTAAAGATTACCAGACCTCGCTTGAACTCTGTTAAACGACACGTAATTGCCAAATAAGTGTCTGCTTTTGTTCTCCTTGCTATCAGCACTGTCTCTCTGAGGAGTCATTATAACTTGGAAATCAATATTTCCTTGCAAGCTATTTTTGCAGTTCAGCCGACTTTACTTTAGAAAACACACACACACACACACACACACACACACACACACACACACACACACACTAAATTCAAAGCTGTACTTCCTTTACTTTGTGAGAAAATAGATGATTTTTGTGGATGTTCTTTGCCAAAAGAGTGAGCTTACGGTTGTATTGGTCATATAAGTAAACAAGAAATGTTGCTTAGAAAAGAAATCCTGATAATCGTAGATGTTCCACGACACTGAACTGGACCAGTGGTGTGTTCTTATATATATCTAATATATATATATATATATATATATATATATATCTAATATAAATATGTATATATACAGACGCTCCCCAACTTCCATTCATCCGTTTTACGTTTTTTTTTTGCGATTTTATGTTTTTTTTTTCAAATTGATTTAGGGGTGTTTTATGAGATAAAGTAATGGTATTTATGGATGTATAGTGCAGTATGAGCATCTTATTAAAGGTGCTTATTTTGTTGTTTGCGATGTACAGATGCTCCCTGACTTACGTTTTTAATTGGTTCCGGACGCATCTGGACACCGCAAACAACGTAATAAGCACCTTTCCTCAATAACCCCCCCCGTGTTTTTTATCTTACGTCAAATAATCGCCCATGTGTACTGGGAGCAAAATGGTAGATCAAACTTCCAATTTTATTTGATCAGTCTCCGTAACAGTAAAATGAGACGTTCACTGCTTGTAAAAGTGAGTTTACACGGTATTTCAAGACCCCCTGCCACGGGGAATGTCTATAATGTTCATCAGTAACAACACATTTGATTGTTCCGCCGTGCTTTAAAAAAAAAAAGGAAATATTTTGCTGTGTTCTCTTGGTAAATGTCCAACAATCAATGAACCATTAGAAACTGCTACAGCAAAACTATGGGATCCTCTGAATGAATGGAGCGATGAGCCAGATATGGACCTATCAGAAAGTGATGTTGACTCACTAACTTCATAAATTTAAAACATTCCTGGACATGTGCTTTTGTTTATGTTCATGTTGATTGGTTCAACATGCCATGTGCTAAAGTTGACATTCGTGATGATTGGCTCAATTTTACTTCCTGGAAAATATTTAAAGGAACAGCACTGGGAGGAAAGAGTAAGGGGTCTTTTTTCTGTTTATTTTCAGCTTTCATGTAAGTAATTTGGTTGATACTACAAAATGAATTATACAAATACCAGAAAAACTCTTTTATTGTTCTGTTATTATTCATGTTTTCCACCTCAATGGTAATAAGCACTAACTGTTCCACTCCGCTGGTAACATTTTATTAAGCGCCCACCCACTCCAATTTTTTAAGCGTCCTGGGTGCTTATCACATCAAATATGATCTATCTGTCTATCTATCCATCCATCCATTTATATATATATATCTATATATACAGGCACTCCCCGACTTATGTTCATCTGTTTTACATTTTTTCGATTTTACGTTTTTTTTTTTTTTTTTTCAAAAGAAAAAAAGTCGAATTTTGAGTTTAGACATACCTACGTAGTACGCTAACGGAATGACACTATATATATATATATATATATACACACACACGCACGCACACACACACACACGCACACACACACACACGCACACACACAGACATATATATATCTCAGTTATATAGCGGGTTACCCTTATGTTAAGACTTTGTCTCTGTGATCTTTGTGTTTACACTGCTTTGCGGAGTTTTGTAACCCTAAGCAAATATGGTTGGTGTGAAGTGTAAGCCTACTAGCATGGGTGCAAGTCTCATACACAGAGATGAATTAACTATCTGCTCGGATCGTTACAATCTACCCTGCATACTCAACAAACAACAAAAAGAGTTGTAAAATGAATGAAAACCTGAATCCACAAAGTACAGAAAAAGTACAGATATTTATTAGCTTTTAGCAGAATCCTCAGAGTGTATACTTATTTTAATATTCATGAGGATTTGTACTTGTTCTTTGTATGCATCTCTTGAATAAAGTTTACTTACTTACACAAAAGAAAGAACTCTCCGCTTTGCTGGGATTTACATCAGTGCAGGCTGTGTTCAAAACGAGTTCAACGGCACCCTTGTGCACTTGAAAGACCGAAAGTCTGTATAAGCCACAGCAAGTACACTACTTTTGGTATTGAGCCCTCCACATATTGTAAGCATTGATTTGCTGTTTTAAGCTTCATGTAAAGTGACTTGGTATAAATAAGTGACTTATTTGAAATTAATGTTGATATTATTTGATATATTTGATATTATTTTACAATGTTATGTTTATAATAATTGATTTAGGGGTGTTTTATGATATATGGTAATGGTATTTATGGATGTATAGTATGGTATGAGCGTCATACGTCACACGTCATATGTCATATGTCACTGTAACATGCTTACGTTCACTTTCAACTTACGTTTGGCTGTCCGGAACCAATTAAAATGTAAGTCGGGGAGCGTCTATATATGTATATATATATATATATATATATATATATATATATATATATATATATATATATATAGATCAGGGATTATTTACAGGCCCCATCCCTATTTTATTTCTCTTATATGCAACCCACAACCCCAGAAGTGCCTATAGAACCCCTGGTTGTTTCAGTAGAGCAATAGTCACCAACCCTGTTCTTTAGAATTTATCATAATTTATTGGTTCTAACTGTATTAATTGATTACTGATCAGAAGTTCTTGATCAACTAAGAGAGGTGTGCAAGAATTTGGTTGGACAGCAAACCTACAGGAAGGTGGGTCTCCGACCACAGAAGTCGAGTAAGCGTGATGACTAGCAGCAGCATTAGCAAGGACATTCAAGTGCATGCAGCCATTGAACTGTTTAAAAGCTGTTTAAAAGTTATACCCTTTTAAAAGCAAAACTGTCCATTTCATAAATTTTATAAAAAGCCACACAAAGCCGAATGATGCGACTGACCCAAGGCTTGGATTACTGGGGCCATTACCAGTGGATTTTGGGAATGTTCTGTTACAAATATAGGTTGAAAAAAATATGCAAAAAAAAAAGTGAAATTGTATGCGGTTAAAAAGAATGTGATTGAACTGATGAACAGCAATTTTTAGTACAAGCGAATATTCCATGTGTCCATGTGGAATTCTTTTGGGATAATGCTGTTGACCCCCAAAAATCCAAAGAAATTGTCTGCTGTTGTCAACTGCAAAATAATCCCTGATCTGTGAGATGGACAAGGTGATCTTTATCGTTGCTTGCATTGTTCGCTAAAACACATCGCAATCATTTAAACACAGGTTATAACACTAAAAACACATCTTATATTCAAGGTCTTTCCTATTCTGATTCACAATTTAATTTAATCTTATGAGCTTTAAGTTCTGTTATTTGCATTTTTAGTGAAATTCTGATATATTCCAAAGATGTATCTACTTGATTTATGGCAAATCACACTGTTTTGACGCCATCTTCAAAGCACGTTACCATCTGTTTTACTAGGATTCATTTTTAAAATGTAAAACTACTGGTGCAAGTTAAGCTGTGTTCTCCTTCTAAATATAATGAAATTAAAACATAATGAATTATCTATTGTGGGATGGTGGCGTCATGGTTAGCACGTCGACCACACAGCAAGAGGTCTTGGGTTTGATTTCCTGCTCGGGCATTTCTGTGTGGCGTTTGCATGTTTTCCCCATGCTTGTGTGGGTTTCCTCTGGGTACTCCGGTTTCCTCCCACAGTTCAAAAATATGCACAGTAGTATAACTGGCTGTTCCAAATCACCCCTAGCTGTGAGTGTGAATGATTGTATGAGTATTGGCCCTGAAATAGCCTGGCGAGCTGTCCAGGGTGTATCCTGCCCTTGCCCAGAGTTAGCTGAGATGGGCGAAGCCTCCCCTCTACCCTAATTAGGATTAAGCGGTTCAGAAAATGAATACATTATTTATTGTATTTATTGTACCCAGCCCAGTTGCTGCTGATAACCATCCTCACATCATAATGCAACCACCACCGTGCTTCTCATAGTATCCTTTCCTGGCAAATTATAGCAATTCATGCGATCATGTACAATATGAAGTGAGGGGCAATGTTCGTCAATTCCTTGCCATGTGATAGAGACCTAGCTACTGGATGGGGATTTTCAATGACAGCTAACGTGTTTTATAATTTATATGTAAGGTATTTTTTAAATAATACATCAGCAATTACATTGTTTTACATGGGCCAATCAGCCACTGTAGATGATTTCAAATGAGTTCAAATGGAAATTACTGGTTCAATTATGGAAAAAAAAAAACCAATGTGGAGTGTATTTTTGAGAAAGTGACCATATTAGTACCATGCTTTTTGTTTTACATGATGTCTTTACTGTTTTTTTAATCAGATTGCTGGACCATGCTATAAATATTCCATGGTTTTTGTAAACAGCTACATAAACCATAAGCGATGTGATATCTCTTTTGCGGCAGTCAGTGAGAATGCATGCTGAAATGGATGGCATACGCAGCTGCAAAAATGCCTTTGGCTGTAGGTGCACATTCATATGCGTTACACGGCTTTAATATTAATGCCTCACAATGTTGTACAAATCAGAACTATGCGTCAGTTTGTCTAGTAATAAAAGTCAATATGACTAGATTTATTGTATAATCTGCAAGATATTTCACTGGGGTCCAGTCAGCATGGCTGATTACTTCTAGAGATATTTTAGCCTACTTTTCCTGCATGACTTTTTTCCTGAGTGAAAAGATTTTGCACGTTGTTTGTTTGTTGTTGTTTTTTTCTGGCACATAAATCGGAATGAAACAGTTTGTACAGTTTTATTTCTGTTTAATCCATATAGTTACCAACAACCAAATGAAATTATACACAACTGGTTCATCAATTCACCCCGGATGGGACACCGGTCCATCACAGTCACAGTCGCCATAGTAACAACTTACAGCTGTTGGCAAACCGCTGCATGCACTTACTATCCAGGATGCTTTGAAATATCTTTAAATCTGAGGCGTAGGAACCCTAAAGGGGTTTTCACCTCAGGGACTTGTGCTGTTTAAAGGCTCTCTCAAAAATGCAGCCGCTTAAAAGCTGCTGGTTGTGTATTATTCCTTCATGTTTTCTTAGATCTCACCAAAGACACAGGTCTTTGGGCCAAAATGAATGAAGGAAGAAAGAAGATTCCAGCCAGACAACACAGTATTACACAGAACTAAACAGAAACATTACAAAAGGCATAATCGAGACAGTTGCATTTACCGCTAACATGTCCATCCCTTGAGTTTTACATCATTTTGCTATTGATGGCTTTTTGATGAGTGTTAATTCTGATGTTGGAGATTTGGTGGTTTGTACTGTTGCCTTACAGCAATTCCACATCTTGTCCAGGGACCTTTCTGACCTTTCTTTGTGGAGTTTAATGTTTGCTCCGTGTATCTCGGTTTCCTTATCTTTCCACAAAAATGCACAACGGATTAGCAAATACAGTACCCTAAATTGCACATACGTCAGTGCTTCTCAATTATTTTCTGTCGCGCCCCCTCTAGAGAGAAAAAAAAAATTTCACCCCCCCCAGAGCGACTGTAAGTAGTATTATTTGTCTATAAAAATGTTAGTAGCATCCCTCTGTATGACATTGTATTTTTATTAACATTAAAAACAAAAAAGAAAGAAATATAGTTCAACTTACAACAATAAAAAAAAATCATTAACATTTTTTATTTTGTAATTGAAAAGATTTAAAGTGCACCAATGTGCCTGGAATAAAAAAAATACATACTCATGTAAACTTGTTTTACTTATTTTGTCTTAATATCTCCGTCTCTCTTCAGCTTTCTCTTCGTTCCTATTAGAGATTTTTCCGTGTTGTTTCTTGAAGGGTTGTTAATTGTACTTCATATCTTTTGCTCGTGCGAAAAACCGCTATACCATAGTGCGACAATGAGAGCGCCACTAGTGGAGTGGAGGTGCAATTACACTTAATTCTCGTACACTATTCCAGAAAAGCATATTCCCCAGAGTGATACACGCTCACCCTGGCATCACACCGCACCCCCCACCCCCCGGCATCATATTGCGCCCCATTATTTGAGAAGCACTGACATATGTAGATGAGAATGTGAATAGTTATTTGCCTGCGTGTTACGATAAGGGCTCTCTTTAAATCTGAGGCATAGGAACCCTAAAGGCCTATATGTGAATCCCTTGACCATCTTGACAGTTTTGAGGGTGGTCTCTCACAAAAATATTGGCAGAGGTAAATTACAATATATCCTTCATTACTTATCTCAGTCAGGCTCAGTCATATCCACCAACAGTGACTGTGATGAATACTTGAAAATCTAACCAGCATCTGCTAGGCCTTATATGGTTTACACATATTTTCACAGTTGCAGTGGTTGAATTGACCCATGGGAATTTTTTAACATCACTAAAATTTTTCTCAAATGGAAGCCAGTTCTCAAAATAGCTTTCCTGCTGTCATGTCTTCCAATTGAAGTGCAACAATTACAAGTTAATGCTAATTGACTCCCAAAAGACAAAAATTTGTCTACCATGAAGTAATTCTGGTGATGTGAGACATCGGCTTTAGCCCTGTAATAGCCCTGTAAGTCCCTGCTGCTTGCCCATCTAAAATTGCCCGTTCTACAAGGAAAGCTGACTTTGGAGATGTTGGTTAAAATGTTGGTTTTTGTTCCAAGCCTTGAACATTTATAGGCAGATATTTCATTATAGGGCAGTGGTGTCCTATTGGTAAGGTGCTGGATCACTGTACCCAAGGTTGGGGGTTCAAACCTCACTGTCAACGGATTGTTATTGTCCCCCCAGTGCAGCTAACTGGGTTATCAAAGGCCAGCCATGTCTCTCACTGTCTGTGATGAGATGCATGTAAAAAAAAAAACATTGCTGACTTTCGTCAAGAGTAGACTGCAGAATCGTCAGCATGTTTCTATCGTGCGATGGCCTGATGAGCTGTCCAGGGAGTACTATGCCCTCGTCCAGGGTCTGCTGAGATGGGCGCCAGCATTCCCGGGACCCTAATTAGGATTAAGCGGTTTAGAAAATGAATGAATGAATTAATATTTCATTATATATTTACAGAATGGGTGGGATGGTGGCGCACTGGTTAGCACATTGGAGTCAAAAGAAGGTCTCTGGTACAAGTCCTAGATTCGGTGAAAGTGTTACTTTGTGGAGTTTGTATATTCTCCCAATGCTTATGTGAGTTTCCTCTGGGTACTCTAGTTTTCACCCAGAGTCCAAAGATATGCACATTGAGCTAATTATCTGTCCCTAATTGTCTGTAGGTGTGTGTGAGTATAAATGGTGATGTCTGAGTGTTGCCCTCTGATGGTCTGGTGAGCTGTTCTGGATGTACTCTGCCTTTGCTCAATGGCTGTTAGACTCCAGCCTTTATGTGATCCTGATGAGATTAAGCGGTTCACTCAATGAGTAAGTATATTTAGATAATGTTTGAATATCAAATATGTGGCATGGTGACATATTGGTTAGTACCTCCATCGCACAGCAATAACAAGAATAACGTCTAGCCCACAGCTCGGGTGTTTCTAGGTGGGGTTTGCATGTTATCCTTGTGCTTGAGTGGGTTTCCTCCAGGTACTCTGGTTTCCTCCCACAGTTCAAAAACATACACAATAGTTTAATTGGCTGTTCAAAATTGCCCCAAGGTGTGAAAGTGAGTGTGAGTGATTGTGCAAGTGTTGCAGTGGCCTGGTGAGCTATGTACCCCACCCCCTGCCAGAGTTCGCTGAGATTGGCCCCAGCCTCCGCGCAAATACAAAATATAACTTTTAGTAAAACCACAACCCTCATATTTGATTTTAAAAAGTCGTGCAATCTTGACCCCTAGGTCCAAAGATGGCCAGACAGTCATCACCATTATAAATTATTCAAATCCAGAAGCATCTGCTTGTCAGCGAGGCACGAAGGATGCTTGTGAGCTTGAGGCTGTGAACAGTTGGTGAGAGGAACGTGCCACATGAGCAGAATGAGCTCCAGAAGGCAGTACCAGAATGTCAAAATGTCTTTCTAATTGACAGCTTTCTGCTAGTGCAGAGAGATGACAAAATTAACTTGACTGTAGGATTCGCAGATGCAAGTGTGAATTGTGATTTCAGTGGTGACTTTCTCCATGGTGCCATGCTGCATCCTGTTATCAAAAATAGAAAAGAAGCACATGGTCATGTGGAAAAAAAAACATCAAAAATCAGAATTACATGGGCGGTGAAGATGGGTTAAGATGTCACATGTAAACTGTAACTTAAACTGTAACTGGTTTGTAGATCGTAGGTCTAGATAATTGATATTAAGTAAACTTTGTGGGTGGGATGTCCCAAGATGGTAGGAGCCTTTTCTGTGACATCATCATCATCATCATCATCATCATCATCATCATCATCATCATCATCACAGTGTGTAGATCTATCAGTAGGGTTATGTTGCGGGATGTGTAGGTCATGCGACACAGTAGCAGGACTTCGTGAAGGAGACACAAAGGACACAAAGAAACATAGGGACATACAATCTTACCCTTGGTGGAGCATTGCTTACTGGTCTTCCCATTATATGAAACATTTCACAAAAATTATGGTTCATGCTGCATATGATGCAAAGCAGGCTCCTCACAGTTTGCTACTGGCCCAGAAATAATCTGTTTTCTCTCGTAGTGTCAAGCTGCCTGTGAGGCTTGTGCCAGAACGTGTCTCCTACTGCTGTTGCTCTTCTCACCCTACGTATCCGCGTCTCTGAGTCATGCGCTACTTTTGCCTGGAGCTGTCTGCACTTGTGACTCATTTTCAGCTGGTGTAAATGGTCTTGCCTACATACCCTAAAGAGTTGCACTTCACAAAAATAATTTGTGCCCAAGTCTCACCCTTGTTTCAGCAAATTATCTCACCTGAATATTTCCTTGGCCTGTGCCTTCAGAACTCTTATTCACAATCTGCTCAGTATGTCTACACTCAATGGTGTTTGTCTTTACTTTTCTACTCCTGTATACTGGAATGATGTGTACTCCTATTATATGATGTAGTCTTGAGAACATTTCCTCTCAAATCTTCTCAAGGAACCTTCTTCCTGATTGCAACCTCAGGATTGTTTATTATTGATCTACATCTGTCTATGGGCTCTGTGATGTCCTGATAAACTTTTTTTCTCACCCTATTTTCCATTGTCCCCTCCGAGTGAGAGGGTTTGGGGCTCAAGTCTTGACCAAGGAGCCTCTTTGAGGACTTTGTTCTACCTACATGATTGGATTTCCTCTTGTTACTCGAGTTTCCTCCAACATCCAAAGACATGCACATTGGATCAACTGGCTGCTCTAAATTGCCCAAAGATGTGAATTTGAGTGTGAATGCTTGTTTGTATTAGCCCTGAGATGGATTAATGACCAATTCAAGGTGTAACCCCTCCTTTTGCCTGAAGTCAGCTGGGACTGGCTCCAGATTCCCCTTTGACCCTGATAATCACTAGAGATAATGGATAGATGGATTGGACCAGCACACTCATATTGTTTTAGTGGCCTGGGCAGTTTTTTTGGAAATTGGGGTCAACATGATGCCCTTGAGCCATCTAAGGTGAAATGACATTTTGAATTAATGGGTTTTACCCAAAGGTCACATGAGCCGTAAAACGCAAGGCAGTAATCAGTGTATAATGACTCCTGTGCTTAAATGGCCACATGACTTCAGATTAATCCTAGTCAAAAACAACCCTACATCACTCAGCATAATATTCTGTACAGGTAATAATTTAAACTACTTTTAAAATAAATAAGAAACAAGCGCCACTCTCATTACCTCAAGCCTTGGTATTTGTTTTAATTTGGAGCTTAGGTCTTGATTGGACAGCCAGGTAAATTGATAGACAAGGTTTGAAGCCCATGTTGATATTGTCCTAAAAATGTGGCAACTGACACCATAATATGCACTAGATGGATATAACTTCTATGGAAGATTCAGGGAGTTTGGCTCAGGTGCCAAGTGGCCATGATTCTGAGAAACCTCCCGAACTCTTGGTCAAAGTGCTGGACCTGAGATTGTTATTTGGATATATACTGCGAGCATGGGGACATTCACCTCTGAATTTCAGCCAGTTTTCCTTGTAAAGCTGGGTTTTTTTGCAGAGATCTGCTGTGGCACAATTTGACAGTCATGATCTCGAGTTGAATGAACTGATAAAGAGTGATCTTTATCCCTGTAAGTTAGTTCTGACTGGAAGAAAACATTGACACTGCCTACATGACATGACAGCTAATATGACAAGTACCACCTGAGAAAGTCAAAGGCTATCATGTGCTTCCTCTTAAGAACATAACGCCAGCTGGTTGTAACTTTTCAAAGTACTGCTCAGGAAACACAAAGGGTGGCAAAACAGAGGAAAGTGCTATACATCCATCTCTGTATGCCTGAGCTCACCGATAACCATGATTGACTGGTGCCACTTATGATTGACAGGGTATGCCATGCCTCCTTTCTATTTTCATTTCCATTTATGAAATTTGGCATATAGCCTTATCAAGAGTGGCTTTACAGAAGTGCATGGACATCTCTGTTCACAAAAACATCCTGATATGAATTCAATAGGTCACGGACTAGCAAAACCATTAGTCTAAAATGGTCTCCCTGAGAGCACAGCCTTCTTGGTTTCCTGGGATCCTAGTCCCACATGGCTCTGGCAGCAACAGTAGCTCAACTCAATAAAACAAGAATGTTTCTGTTGCCCCATTCAGAAGACCTTTCTGAGTTTGGAGCTGGTTACATATTGGTGAGTCTTAACTCCAGAATCATCTAGAGAGGACTGTGGAACCTCAGCAACCCAGGAATAATCCTTCTATGAATGAGGAGATCGAGTGGAGTTTTTGGACATAGCTCGCAAGAAGCACATCTTGGACAGTGACAGCAGATTTCCAAAGCTTTCTAACTCCACCTGTGGTGTTGAAGGAGTTCGGGTAAAGCCTTTCATAGAAACGTCTGTAACAATAAATTAACTGATGTTCACACACCGCAGTAAAAAGACGGATGGCCATAAAGGCTTAGAATAGGAAATGGAATATAATGTATGCTGCAGGTCAGGAAATGAAGAATAACAGGTTGAATGGACCAATATTGATTCACAATGAGTCTCAGTGGATGGCGACTTTTTTTCTGAAAATAAATGGAAGGTTATAATTAATAACAAATGTTCCCTTGAAAGGTAAATCTGTCTGTACTAGTTTTTCATGTGAGGTGGTGGTGGTTTTGGTGGTTTTGGTGGTAGGGGGTTCATTGTTGAAGCCCAGTCATGCTTAATGGTGTCACGATTGCAAACTTAGGTTAACTTGTACTGAACTGATGCAACATATATGAAAAGATAACAACAAAGGTTGAAGACAGGGCAGATGCAAGCTATGGTTTTCCATATAAGTGTTTCCATGGCAACAAAACAATATGATGATTTGACTCCTTGTTTTAGTTCCAACTCCATCTGTACTGCTGATTTGTTGCCTGATTGTGCTCACCTGTTCTTGGTTAGCTTTCGATTAGCTTGTTTGTGTATATATTGCTGTATCACTGCATAATTACAAAACTTGTCTTGCCTTTTGTACTTCAGTAGCCTTGTTTTTTTGTTTATCCTATTCTTTTTTTTTTTTTTTTTTCCTTTTGTCTGTGTTTGATTATATTATTCCTGCATCCTTCCACACTGTACACCACACCTTACACAAGATTAGTGTTTTTACAATTTCTCTCATACTTTTTCCCCCTGAGGGGCAGCACAGTGGTACAGTGGTTAGCATATCCAGCTCACAGAAAGAAGGCCTGGGTTTGATTCCCGGGCTCAAGGCATTTCTGTGTGGAGTTTGCATGTTCTTCCTGTGCCTGTCTGGGTTCCCTCCGGGCAATCTGGTTTCCTCCCACAGTCCCAAAAAATATGCACAGTAGGCTAATTGACTATTCCAAATCATCCCTATTGTGTGAGTGTGAACGGTTGTGCGAGTGTTGGCTATGTGATGGCCTGACAAGCTAGCCAGGGTGTACCCTGCCGTCTCCCAGAGTCGGCTGCAAACCAGCCTTCCTGCAACACCAATTAGGAATAAGAAAATAAATGATGACTGAATCTTGCCTGATTTACTCATAGCCAATTCCCAACCACCAAGGACGGCTTCACTATCCTGACACCTACCAACCAGTAAGGGTAAAGTGAAGCACTTGCTTCCTCCAAAGCATGTCAAGCTCATGCAGGGCAGCATGACAAAGTAATACAGCAGTGCTATTTGCTGCCCTCTTTACATTAGCCCAAGTGTGAGTGACAGCAATGAGCTTGTATGACATTTCTCCTTCCCTAATAGCTTGGCCTATTAGCTCTCATGGACTCCGAGCCATGGATGACTGGATGCATCAAGTGAGGCTTGACTCTTGGCTGATAATGGCAAATGGTGCCACTGCTGAGATGGTCGACCAAAATTTGTTTAAACTAAAAAAATGACCATATAACTTCTGTCTTCTGTTCTATCTCCAACCGTAATCAAACACACCTCTTTCAGGTGAACAACAAGTCAATATTAATATGGCCAGGTTGATGAGCACCGATTTGAAGCTGGAGTTGGAAATCTGGAAAATTAACCACATTTAAAAGTAGTAGTTGTTCAGGGTTTTGGCTAAACCATCCATCACCCTTTCAACACTCCACATCCATACAACTGTTTCATTTTATCATCTGGTCAGTTTGACAAGCAAAATATCTGTTAAAATGTGAATAAATTGTTGATTTGTCAATCGCAAAGAAGCACAAAGCAACTTCAAATAGAATCTCTGACTCATTTGTGAAGAAAATGTGTTGTATAATCGGTAATAGAGGTAGGCATGAATCTGTCCTTCAGCACTTCTCACAAGCCCTTTATAATGCAGCGATTCATCTTGTCACATACTAGAAGAGATTTTTATATAAAATATGTGCTGTACATTGAAACCCCCATTGCAGGTAACTGGGTTATCAACGGCTGGCCATGTCTCTCACTGTCTAGGGAAGTGGTCCCCAAACTACTGCCCGCGGGCCGGATACGGCCCACGGGCCGGATACAACCCGGCCCCCTGAACAATACCAGAGATGCATTATAATTACTTTTTTTAGTCTGGCCACGCAATCAACACTAATACACACCTGGAACAGGACATTCTATTCCACCCTTCTGCCGTCTGTTCCCCTATCTGAACCCCCCCCCCCAGAAACAAAAATTGTAGACTTTCCACTGTCAAATAGAATGGAATAATGGTGAAAAAGTTATGGAAGACAAAAATTGATTCAAAATGCAGGGTATTTAACCTGCAGTGGACAAACTGTTATTTTTTTTGTTCAATGTAAAGAAAACATTGTTTTGTGGTGGTATTCAAAGAATACAATCTGCGCCCACACTGAATTGAATCACAAAGACGAATATGATCGCTTGCAAGGCCAAATGCAAGTAGACAAACTCTCAAAGCGAAAAATGCAGCCCTGCGATTGTCACACTTTTTCTGTTACAAACTGACCTCGGCTCCCGATCAGAGAAGGGAAAAGTAATGTGGCCCTCACACAAAAAGTTTGGGGACCCCTGGACTATGGTGTGAGGTTCATGTAAAAAAAACATTGCTGACTTTCGTCAAGAGTAGGTTGCATAGTGGTCAGCATGTTTCTGGCCTGTGATGGCCTAGCAAGCTGTCCAGGGTGTACTCTGTTCAGAAAATGAATGAATGAATGAATGAATGTACTTTGAAAATAAAGCTTGAGATGTGGATTTTATTTCTTTTTAACATTAGATTGAAGCTTTATTTTGATTAAAAATGACAGTCTGACTTCCAGTACTGGATTCATTGAGGTAATATGTAAGGTGTTGTGAACAAACACCCAGCATGAAAAGGATTATGGCACAAATACCCCCTCACACACACACACACACACACACACACACACACACACACACACACACACACACACACACACACACACACACACACATCATTGAGGGGTCTAGCTGCCTGCTCTGGATTAAGTGTGTTATCTTAATCCTCATGAAAACTAGAGAAGAGCCCAAGCAGTCAATGTTACATGGGCACTATTGGATTATTGAATACTGATTCATACTGATGGATTTGGCCAATCAGTTCTAGCAGGAGTGTAGGTACACATCTCCTTGTCTGCTCTATAATAAGGTCATTAATAGAAATCTGGCCAGTGAATAAAAGATAGAGACAGAAAAGAAATTAAAAATACACCCTCCGGTCAGATGTTTTTGTCAGCTCCAGTGCAGCTGTTTAGAATAAGAATAATAAGGTGATTGATTAAAACAAGAACAACAACAACAAGAACAACAACAACAACTTACATTGTTTGGCAGACACGCTTATCCAGAGCAACTTACAATTATCATTTTTTTAATACCACTGAGCAATTGAGGGTTAAGGGCCTTGCTCAAGGGCCCAATAGTGGTGATTGAAGCGATGACCTTCAGATTCATCCTGCGAAGCCACCACTGCCTACTAATAATAGTAGGAGAGTGAGTGTGAATGGTTGTGTGAGTGTTGGCCCTGTGATGGCCTGGCAAACTGTCCAGGGTGTACACCTCCCTCGCTTAGAGTCAGCTGAGATGGGCACTAGCCTCCCTGCAACCCTAATTAGGATTAAGTGGTTCAGAAAATGGATGAATGACAATAATAATAATAATAATAATAATAATAATAATAATAATAATGTTGATATTATTATTATTATTATTATTATTATTGTTGTTGTTATTATTATTATTATTATTATTATTATTATTATTATTATTGTTATTATTATTATTATTATTATTATTATCATTGTTATTGTTATTATTATTATTATTAATAATAATAATAATAATATAATAAATTCATTAATTTTCTGAACCACTTAATCTTAATTAGGGTTGTGGAGAGGCTGGTGCCCATCTCAGACGACTCCGGGCGAGGGCAGAGTACATCCTGAACAGCTTGCCAGGCCATTGCACAGCCTAATAATAATAATAATAATAATAATAATAATAATAATAATAATAATAATAATAATAATTTCCAGTTTAATTACATTGCAAAAAGATATTCATTACTCATACTATTTCACATATTTTTTTCTTTTATAGTGCATGATGTTAAAATTGAAAAACCATTTCACTGTGAACATATTCCCGGTGATAGGCTTGATCGGTTTGTAAAAATATTGCGTCAGTATTTCAGATTTGATAAATTTATCTAGAAATGAATTTTGAGCGAAACAAATGGATTTAATATTATCATGTGGGATTGGGGCTTAGAAAATAATTAGAAAAAAATGAAAAAAGTTGCATGTGGAGTGAAATGAAATATGAATTGTAATATATTACAGTATATTAAAACGTGTTTCTTGAGCTGTAATATAAATTATATGACTGTACTGTGATGAAACACATCAATGCTGGTATTAATATTAATACAGTAAGCATTTTATGGGTTAAAACACCATCTACAGGTTAACCATTCTGCATCATGCCATATATACACTGCCATCCAAATTTATTGCCACCCCTGGTTAAGATGTGTTATTTAGTTTCTAATAAATTCAGGGGGTTTTAAATAAATACCATAGGACCACAATGAAAAAAGAGGAACATCCAACCTTTAATCCAAGTGCATTTATTCACTGGGGGAAAAAAATCCCACATTAAAAAATAATTATTTTGCATCAAATCATATGTGCCACAATTATTAGCACCCCTGATGTTAATACTTTTTATAATGTGCTTTTACCAACAAAACAGCACCTAATCTTCTCCGAATGTTTCACAACATGGGAGAATACAGAAAGAGGGGATCTTGGAAATTCCTTTCTGCAAAATCTTTCTAAATCATCCAGCAACCTGGGTCCTCTCCCCTGCACTCTCTTCTTCAATTCACTCCATAGGTTTTTAATGGGGTTGGGGTCTGGGGTCTGAGATGGCCATGGCAGTAGCTTGATTTTGTGTCCGTTGAACCATTTCTGTGTAGATTTTGCCACAAGTTTTCTGTTATTATCTCCCTGAAAGACCCAGTGACGGCCCATCTTCAGCTTTTGGGCAGAAGCCACTAGATTTTACTTTAATATATCCTGGTATTTTAAAGCATTCGTGATGCCATGCATCCTAACACGGTTCCCAGGTGACCTGGATGTGAAACAGGCCCACAGCATTACCGATCTGCCCCCCATTCTTCACAGTGGGCATAGGGCGCTTTTCTGCATACTCATCTTTTGTGTTCTGCCAGACCCACTTAGAGTATTCATTGCCAAAAAGTTCTATCTTGGCCTCATCTGACCAAAGCACACAGTCCTACTTGAAGTCCCGTTACAGTACCGCTTAGTGAACTCCAGACGTTTATGTTTATGATTGTGAATGAGAAAAGGTTTTTTCTATGCATGCCTCGAAAACAGCTTGTTGGCATGTTGATTGGGCCTGGTGGTTGTTTTGGAGACTTTGTGACCTCTAAATTATACAATTTGCTGTAATTCTTTAACAGGGAGCTTTGGAGAACTTTTTGTTTCTTTTCTCATCCTCCTTACTGTGAGTGGTTGCAAAATAACCTCACGTCCTCATCCAGGCTTGTTTACCACTGTTCCGGTTGTTTTAAACTTCTTAATGACTTTTCCAACGGTAGATATGGACAGATGCAGGCAAGGGGCTATTTTCTTCGAGCCATTGCTATTATTTAGCCATTTGTGCTCAACATGCATCTGCCTTACTTGAATGGTGTGTTCCTTTGTCTTTCTCATGTTGAAGACTGGATAAGAGAAATGGCCTCTGTGTCACGTCATATTTATACCCCATTGAAACAGGAAGTGACAAATTACTAATTTAATGTTCTTAGATACTTTGAACAACTTTGTAAACTACTGTAGAATTGACAGAAATACTTCAATTATGTTGATTTTTAGGAATTGTTATGGGTGCCAATAATTGTGGAACCAGTGATTTTATGAAAAACAATTATTTCTTATCAGGGATTTTTCCCCTTAAAATTCACTTGAGTTGTAGGTTACATTTTACACACACACACACACACACACACACACACACACACACACACACACACACACACACACACACACACAAATATAATAAATTTCCCATGTTTTCCCATGACCTTGAGTTGAATATGTTCTGTTAGCTATTAGCCATATTGGATGAGAGGGAGTAGAATAACTGTTTTATTCTACTCTCTTGCTATCTCCCATGCATTCATTTTCCTCTGCTTTTCCAAGGTCAGGTCATGGCGGCAACAGGTCCAATTAGTCCCTGGTATAACTCTCCCCAGCAACACTATCTAACTCCTCCTGTGAGTCCCAAGACATTTCCATGAATAACCTTACATACATAATCCTTGCAGTGAGTTCTAGGTCTGCCCCAGGGTCTCCTCCCAGTTGGATGTACTTGAAAATTAATGATCTTACCATAAAGTACTTTACAGTGGACACACACAAAAAAAAATCTCACACACACGCATAGTTGGTTAGCACTGAGCTAGCTAGTTAGCTGAAGCCTTGTAGTCTATTCGAAGTAAAATATTCTAATCAAATTGTGTTTGGTGGGGAAAAAACTTGTTAAATTTGTTATTGTGTGGTTGTTTTTTTGAATGGAATGAATCTAAACAAACATGTCTGTTAGCGAAAGTGGCTAGCAGTACTAGACCGCTAGACAGTGCTTCTGGTTTGGCTGAAACACACTCCATTGCAAACATTGGCCTTAAACCACACCGAGGACTAAAAGCTTTGCTGATGAATTGTGTAATGCTTAATTTATGAAAATAAAAGATATATTTATATCACAAAATACTTCAAAGTAAACAAGGCTGGCTTTTGCTAGCATTAAATTTAGCTTAGAATTAGTCATGACAAATTCCAGTTTTTTCCCCCCTGTGCTTACACTGAGGTCGGCGTTCATGAGCTGATATCATAATATAAAATGTATCCTCATCCATCACTCAGCATTGAGGGAGAGACTCTGAAACTATGCTCATTTTCAAATATATGCTGATAAAAAAAAACAAAAAAAAACAAAACAAAACTCTTGTCTTTTATCTTTATTTTTGAACCATGACCCCTATGAGCCTTCGTTCATGGCTTCCAACTGAACTGAAACAAGTTCAACTCCCTTTCTGTCATTGTGGGAGTTTTAATGGAGCTTTTTGATTCCGTCCTCCCTTTCCTTCACTCACATTAAAGAGGTCAGAAATGTTAGTCAAGAAAAAACGAAAAGACTTTATGAACTTGCTGTCCAAACAAACAAGTCTTGAAAGAGCTGAAACCCATCATCTTCATCATCATGCTGGTCATAGACCTCCAAATATAACTGCAAATAAATTCTGAAGAAAACATGACACGAGATTGTCCTGTGTGCTATTATCAAATGCCAAATATTTCATTAGTGGCCCTGTTTTTGAATAACTCTGAAAGTGAGTGTTGTTAGTGGAAAGAATGTTGCTTTGTGAGCGGAGTGGACATTGCACTTTTGGGCAATTAATGTCAAAACGGAGCATAAAAAAGAAATAGAGCTCATTAGGAACCCAACAGGAAGGCGGAAGTTTGGAGCCTGAAGAGAGTCACCAAATGTCATTTTGTTTCCATTTTATTCTTACCAAGAACGAAACGCAAACCAAAATAGCTGATGATTGAGGTATGAACACACTCAGAACAGAACAGAACAGAACAGAACAGAACAGAACAGAACAGAACAGAACAGAATATGCCTATAAGGTTTTATAGGGTAAGATATTTATTTGGGGTTCAAGCATCAGCTTAAAAACTCTATCATTTTTGAATTGTTTAATATTATAATTATTACTCATTCATTAATTTTCTAAGCTGCATAATTGTAATTCGAGTTACAGGGAAGCTGCCGCATATCTCAGTTGACTCTGGGTGAAGGCGGGGTACATCCTGTACATCTCGCCAAACTATTGTAGGCAGTCCTGTAGTGGTCAAAAAATAAGTGAGCACATTATGGCAGAGAAGTTACCATTCAAGGCACGCAGCTGCACGGAGAGTAGGGAGGGTGCAGGAGGGGGTATCCCCCTCTTGCAGGGGGGGGGGGGTCTGGGGGAATCACCCACAGGAAATTTTGAAATTTGAATGGCTGAGAGGTGCATTTTTGAGCATTTCATTGTTAAAATGTTAGTACTGAAATCTATAATGAGTGTGTTATATATGTATTTTTGCATTAAAAACACAGACAAGTTACTTGGTACAATATGCAAACCACAAATGACAATATATTATATACTGTATACACTGCAAGGCATTAGGCCATTTTCAATGTTCTATATACATATGTAATTATAAAGAAGTGTTGTTAGTGCTAATTATAATTATTCATTCCTTCATTAACTCATAGTGACTTAATAAATGAAGATATCCAAGAAAGTACTTATTCAATATGGATAGGCATAACATCTTTTAAGATAGATATTTTCATTGTAAAAACAGAAAAGTTTATAATAGATCTAAAGTATATAATATGCTTACGTTAGCTTGGATTAATCATTTAGTTATTACCAAAAAGTAAGACCTGTCAACAAGGACAAACAGGGCAGAAACTGACTGCAGAAATGCTGGTTTGATCTTAAAATAACAGTTTTCTGGGATGTACGTCTGTCACCGGGTGTGACCGTGTGAACCAAATATAAACACAGGCTAGCTTAGCCTTACTTACCGGGGACTTTGTTGGACTCGGCTTGCAAGCTTTCTGCACTCTTTACAAGAGTAAACCCGTGCATGGCGAGTGACTGTGGGAACTGTGGGGGAGATCATTTGTCTTTCTTTGTTTTACACATGATAGCAAAACGAATGAAAGTTCATTGGACACAAATCTTGAGCTCAGCTAGCAGTATCCAATCAGAGGTATAATACTATAAGGCTGATTCGTGGTGTTTATGGAATCATGTTTATGACTAGATTTACTAAAATAATTTTTGGCCTTGAAACTATTTATCACTTTATCTCGGCTTTTTATTTACATAGTCGTGGAAATTTATACAATGAAGCTATGGGAAAGAATAGTGGAAACAAGACTAAGGGCAGAGGTCAGCATTTGTGAACAACAGTTTGGTTTCATGCCAAGAAAGAGCACCACAGATGCAGTGTTTGCTTTGAGGATGTTAATAGAGAAGTACAGAGAAGGTCAGAAGGAGCTGCATTGTGCCTTTGTGGATCTGGAGAAAGCATATGACAGGGTGCCGAGAGAAGAACTGTGGTATTGTATGAGGAAGTCTGGAGTGACAGAGAAGTATGTTAGAGTGGTGCAGGACATGTATGAGAGATGTAAGACAGTGGTGAGGTGTGCTGTCGGTGTGACAGAAGAGTTCAAGGTGGAGGTGGGACTGCATCAAGGGTCAGCTCTCAGCCCCTTCTTGTTTGCTATGGTGATGGACAGGCTAACAGACGAGGTTAGACAAGAATCTCCATGGACTATGATGTTTGCAGATGACATTGTGATCTGTAGTGAGATCAGCAGAGAACAAGTGGAGGAAAATCTAGAGAGGTGGAGGTATGCCCTGGAAAGGAGGGGATTGAAGGTTAGTCTCAGTAAGACGGAATACATGTGTGTGAACGACAAGGACCCAAGAGGAACTTTGAGGTTACAGGGGGCAGAGATAAAGAAGGTGGAGGATTTTAAGTACTTAGGCTCAACAATCCAGAGCAATGGAGAGTGTGGAAAAGAGGTGAAGAAGCGCGTGCAGGCAGGTTGGAATGGATGGAGAAGTGTCCGGTGTGATGTGTGATAGGAGAGTATCGGCAAGAATGAAGGGAAAAGTGTACAAGACGGTGATGAGGCCAGCGATGTTGTATGGTTTAGAAACAGTGGCCCTGGGGAAAAGACAGGAGTCAGAGTTGGAGGTAGCAGAGATGAAAATGTTGAGGTGCTCTTTGGGAGTAACGAGGATGGATAGGATCAGAAATGAGTACATCAGCGGGACAGCACATGTTAGATGTTTTGGAGACAAAGTCAGAGAGGCTAGATTGAGATGGTTTGGACATGTACAGAGGAGGGATAGTGAGTATATTGGTCGTAGGATGCTGAGGTTGGAACTACCAGGCAAAAGGCCCAGAGGAAGACCAAAGAGAAGATTTATGGATGTGGTGAAGGCGGACATGAAGGTCGTTGGAGTAAGAGTAGAAGATGCAGAGGAGAGGGAGAGATGGAGGCAGATCATTTGCTGTGGCGACCCCTGAAGGGAACAGCCGAAAGGAAAAGAAGAAGAAGAAGAAGAAGAGTCGTGGAAATTTATGTTGATCAACTATAAAGTAGACCAAATTAAGTCAGTACACGTAACTCAGCCACTAAAACAAGTGGGTACACAGCATGTACCGGCGTGTACCCAGCACTACAGCACTGATTGTAGGGCCAATACTCACACAACTATTCACACTCACACCCAGGGATGACTTGGAACAGACCTACTGCAGTAATCGGAGGAATCCCAGGCAAGTGTGGGGAGAACATGCAAACTTCACACAGAAACACCAGAGCCCAGGAATCGATCCCAGGCTTTCGGGCTGTGAGCCGGACATGTTAACCTACTACGTCACTGCCGTCCGATTATTATTATTATTATTATTATTATTATTCATTCATTTTCTAAGACACTTAATCCTAATTAAGGTGGCAGGGAGGTTGGCACCCATCTCAGTCGACCCTGGGTGAGGGTGGGATACACCCTGGAGAACTCACCAGGCCATTGCAGAGCCAATTGCTCAGCCCCTTTCTTCAACCAAGTGTCCAAAACATGCAGCCGCAAGTGCAGTGACAGGACTACAAAGTCGATCATCAAACTACAGCCTAGGGTGTCCTTTATGTTCTTTTTTTTTTTATCTTTATGGTCTTATGGACACCCTTATGTTCGAATATGGTGTTCATGATGGACAAACCATGATGAGAACAGAAGTCCAACCATGAAACACCATTCGGGTTCAGACTGGAGAGACTGTACCTACCAATCACACCCTTCCAGAACACAATATCGTTGCCCACATGGGCATTGAAGTTTCCCAGGACAATGAGTGAGACCCAGGGGAAGGGTTCTGTACTCTGAACTGTCATTTAAGCACAATGGTCAGGACCCGTCCCCCCACTTGAAGACAGAGGGAAACTACCCTTTCATTAAACTGGGAGAACCCGAACGTGTGGGCACTGAGATTGGGGTCAACACAGATACCCACACCGGCACACCGCCTCTCCACATGAGCAACTCCAGAATGGAATAAAGTCTAGGCCCTCTTGAGATGGGTGGTTCCAGAGCCCAAGCTGTGCATTGAGGTAAGTCTTACTATATATAGTCTGTATCTCTCCACCTCACTCACAAGCTAAGGCTCTTTCCCTGCTAGATAGGTGACATTCCATGTCCCAGGAGTCAGAGACAGTAGCAGAGGATCAGTCCAACAGAACTCATGCCTTTGGTTCCCACCTAACTCCCACTGTACCCGACCCCCATAGCCCCTCCTACAGGTGATGGGTCCATGGGAAAGCGAATCCATGTCTCCTCTTCAGGCTGGGCCTGGTCGGACTCCATAGGCAGAAGCCCAACTGCCGGGCGCTTGCTTTCAAGAGGACACCAGGGGGAGAGCCTGGTGACTCACATCTGGGCAAGGAAAACTGCATTCCTGTGTTTTTCGTCATAGGGGTCTTTTGAACCGCACTTTGTCTGGACCTTCACCCTGGACCTGTTTGCCTTGGATGACCTTACCAGGGGCATAATGACCCCGATATCATAGCTCCTAGGATCATTAGGACATGCAAACCTCTCCACCACGATAAGGTGGTGATTCAAGGAGGAGGGACCAACTGTGCAATGGTAGCTATTCCTGAAATACTGTAAGAGACTCTTCATGTATTCTGTATTCTTCTAGGAAACAATTCAATCCAACAAGACAGTCATGAACTCTAGAGTTGAAATCTGGTGTTTGCATTTTTGCTTTCTGAAGGACTAAAAAAAAGAATGCAGTACAACAATAGTTACAAAACAGAACAAGAGATACAGATTATAAATCTTGTACATTTTAAAATATTTTAAAATTCCATTTTTACCTGTACATTTCCCTCCAGATCTTACACCAACTGAACATGTGTAGAAACTTATGGTAGACCATCATGAAAACATCAACAAAAATTGTTCCATAGAAATCAGATTGAACTTTAGTACCTTAGTTCCAAAATATTTTTTTTCTTTGGAAACACTTCTAAAGAAAAGATCTATGAGACCTAGGGCACTAACGCTCTATAGGCTTTGTCTTGTGGATTGACCAGCACCTGTTTGCTTGTTTGCCTGTTAGCAGGATTGTACAAAAACTAATAAAAAACAATTTCACCAGACTTAGTGGAGTGCTGGGGTATGGGCCTGGTAAGAACCCAGAACATTTTGGAACAGATCCAGATCACGATTCTAATACAGAAATGTATTACAGTACTTTAAAATGTGTAGACTTATTTATAGATTTATCAAATACATTTTTACGGTAAATCAAAAAAAATCCTGCTTGACACATTATACGAAATCGGCTTATCACATTTAGATTGTTGGTTTTGAAACTATCTATCGAAACTATCGGTTCCTCCTCTAAAATTTTGATTGTTTTGAAGGGGGTACTCCAAGGTTTGGTGTTGGAACCTATTCCATTGTACATCTACATTAAGGATCATTGTAATGACCTGTCTGATGCCTTGTATAATTTTTATGTCGATGACATGATTATTTATGGTTTTGCACCATGTGCTCTGCAAGATTTTTCCCTTTTACATTCTGCTTTTGACGTAATTCGATTTCATATGTTAAAGTTAAAGCTGGAGTAATGTAGACAAAACAAATTGATTGGCTATGACGTTCTCCAGAGATACTGTTCCATCACAAAATCTCTGCGTCAAGTCTGATCTCTGAACTCAAGATAAAACTGGGCTTTTATTTTAGGAACAGATCTTGTTTCTCGTGTAGAGATCAGTAATATCTTGTATCGCAACTCTTCTCTGACTGCTTGATTATGGTCACATACTGTATATGCATGCTTCAGCTACCTGTTCCCACTCCCTGGATATTGTGTATCACTGTACATTGTGATTTATCACTGGTTGTACTAATCTGACCCATCATTGTACTTTGTACCAAAATCAGAATGGTCATCCTTTTTCAAAAAGAGATACACACACATTTTATGGCTTTCATTTACAAGATTCCTCTTGGTGTGGTCCCATCCTCTCTAGGAAACTACCTAATTATCAGTCAAGGACACTATAGCTTACGAATGTCTGACTTTACACCTCACTGTCCCTGGAGTGTTCACGGAAATGATGAAAAGGGCATTTCGCCATGCTGTTTCCTTTAATGGTATTCCTTGCAGACTGCCTTGAAATTGTCTGAACTGATCTCATTTGACAGCTTTGTTGAAAGTTTTAAGGCTAAGGAAATTGAAAGCATTGGGGTTTGTCACTGGTTTTAAAACTCATTGATTTTACTTCTTGTTTGTATGATACTTTATGAATCCATTCATTTTCAAAACTGCTTAAGCCTAATTAGGATCACGGGGAGGCTGGCACCCATTTCAGCCGACTCTGGGTGAGGGCGGGATACACACTGGACAGCTCAACAGGCCATTGAAGAGCCAACACTCACGCAACCATTCACACCTAGGGGAGATCTGAAACAGCCAATTTACCCACTGTGCATGCTTTTGGACTGTGAGAGGAAACCAGAGTACCCGGAGGAAACCCACACAAGCTCAGGGAGAACATGGAAACTCTACAAAGAAATACCCAGGTTGGGAATCAAACCCAGGCCGTCTTGCTGTGAGGCGAGTGTGCTAACCACTACGTCACCCTTCCGCTGATACTGTAAAAATGATTGCCAATAGTGTAAATTTGACACCTCATGGCCAGGTCACCTTTTTAAAAGAGCACCTTTTTATCTCAATGAGCTCATCTAGTTAATTAAGGGTCTAAAAAAAAAAAAAAAAAAAAAAAAAAAAAGAAGAATTTATTAAAGGATTTTTGTTTTAAGCCTGTTACGCAAAACTACTGATCTGATTTGTGTCAAATTGAAAACCACACTTATTTTTTTAGCATGGGACATACAGTTTACCCAATGACCAGAAGGTGGAGACATTTCATTACAACTGCATCAAGTTATAATAATCCATTTGTGCCTGGTAAAGGGAGCTTTCCCTCAATGAGAGGCCCTCCAGTTTTATAAAATCTGTTCTATAAGATTTCTGTCATATAGGTACTACAGAAAAAACCCTCTTGGTGGGTTCTATAAGAAATTAGTTTTAACCTTGAAACCTTATTTTATGTAAACTTTGTGCTAATTTTATATAAAACTTTCATGCTAATCCATTAACCTCGGGTACTGGTTTCTTCCGGTAGATGAGTGATAGTATGGAATGAAGAACCATATTGGCTGCTTTCCCATTATTGAATCAAGGCAATTACAGTATAAATATCTACAAGTAAACTAATACTTTAGAAAAACATGTGAAGTCCGAGCAAGTCAATATGAGCCAAGCTCACCGAACAGCTTAGCTAATTTAAGTTAAGCTAATTGTGATCCATGATTGCGGTAAATAAAGACATATGGCAGAATTAAATTGGTTTTGCTGCATTTTATTTAGGTATCCGATAGCTCTATAAGGTTTATTATGGAAAACAAGCCCAGCAAGAAGTGCAAAACTGCAGAAGGGATAAGGAATTAAGAGCAGACTCCCCAACTATCATTTTCTCACACGCCCTTATGTAATTACCTTGTCTTTAATAAAACTGTTCTGATCTTTACAATGTTCAGTGATGAGCAAAGTTCTTTGTCTTCACGATTCTCTTATTGCTTTCTACTGATTCAAGTCTATATTTAACTGGATGCAAGTCATGGAAAGTAGAGCCTCTGTTTACATCCTGCCACATTAACTGCTCAACCTTCTGGTGACTGTGCTCTGATTGATTCTCTCAGCAAAGAATGACACTAGAAAGTATTTGCTATCAATCCTGTCCATGGAGCTTTCGTGAAGGTAATATGGAATGGAACAGGATTTTTTTTACACTAATTGATTCATCAATTTGGGTTAATTTTAAATTTGTGATGGTTTATAGACTTTTTATTGGTACTATGGACTTGGAGGTCTGTATAATAGTTAATTATTCACCATATGTATATTTTAAAATTTAGAGTTGTTCCAGGGTCACAGCCTGGAATATGGCTTAATACAGGTCCAATATGTTCTTGCAATATGTCTGAGGTTGTGAAATTGGTTTTCCAGTACTGTAGTTAATTATTCAGGTGGCACATAATGGCCATCTACAGACTGCTTGGCAATGTTTAAAGGACACACTTTTTATGACTGACTACAGAGTCTTAAACAAGCTTGAAAAATCTAAGTAGAAGTTCCGTAGTACCAAAATGCGTCACGGTGGTGTCGAGGTTGATATATCCTGTTCACTGCAAGAAGGTCCTGGGTTTGAGTCTCTGGCTTGGCAAGGGAATTTTCTGTGTGTTTTGCATGCTTCAATGTGCTTCCTCCAGGTACTCCAGTTTCCTCTCATGGTCCAAAGACATGCATATTAGGTTAATTTGCTGTTTCAAATGGCCCCTAGGTGTGAGTGGGAGTGTGAATGATTGCATGTTTTGGCCATGTGATGAACTGGCAAGCCTTTCAGGGCAGATTTTGCCTTTGCCAGAGTCAGCTGAGATAGGCTACAGCATTTCTATGCCCTACTAGGAAAGCAATTCAGAAAGAGGAGAAAAGATTGACTGGTGAGTGAGTGATGTTTATGACTGCTATAATGTAAGCGATAATGTTGTTGATATTTGTGGCATGTTCCATGTTATGAGATAGACCACTTAGCAATGCTGTATTGGGACCTGTCTCTCTGCTCTGATGTCCTAGATTTCTTTCTTACTTAATACACAGTGATCATCTGGATGTTCCACAGATGTATCACCACTCATGAGTATCTGTTAATGACAATAAATAGATCAAATAGATACCCTTTTATATTTGTGAGAACCCACTTTTTATTGAAAGGTACAAGTGGTTATTGTAAAGAATAGTAATGTGTTGTAGCCTCTTGCTTCCTTCAGGATTCCTGTAGATTTGGTGTAAAGTCTAATTCTAAAATTAGAGCAACAGAGGAAATGCTCTTTTGCCTCTTCCTGTCATTTCCCATGCCTTTCAAATCATAGAGCAAAGTTTGCCTTTGCTAATCAGCCCTTGGGTCTAATGAGATTAAGTCACCCATTTGTGGCAGTCAGGAGTCAAGAATTAATGTCTTCTTCATTTCCCGTGTGATTCATTGATATGCTGCTCCACGGCACAGTTGCCCGAGCCGTTAATGACATAATGAATAATGGATGGCACAGCTCAGTATTACATTTGACTTGATTGCAACCAGATGCAGTTTTAGCATGTGGTGGTCTGATTTGATGATATATGGCAGTAATGTCTTTGTTCTACAGATGAAAGCATTATAAAAGAATTACATGACCATTCTTTGATAATCTATATGTTAAAGATCTTTTTCTGGTGTTTTGATTGGCTAATCTGGCTAGAATTGGAGTAAGAGGAGAAGGTCGCCTTGACAGCTCAGATTTACAGGAGGATTGGGCAAGCCATTTGTGCTGTAGTCTATTCTTCTCTCAAGCGGTCATCTTGAAAGGAAGCGAACATGTCAAAATATCCATCAAGGTCAAAACACACCAAGTACAATAGCCCTACTTACATTTCATGGATCCGAGCTATGAGTACTCAAAGTTTTCCAAAAGCAACCAAGAATTGACATAAAACCATTCGATAAATTTGGGAATACCAACTCAATGCTCAGAAAATTCAGAGACAAAGGTTGTGGTAGATTAGAATTGTGGACTAGCATACCATAATGACCTGCTATCTTCTCCAAAAGATCAAAGATGACATGGGCCAAGCAAGTAGAAAATGTCTTAGTGATACAGATACTCACCCTGAAAGAAGGCAGTAATGTTGCTGTTTATTGCCAAGCATGGGGTATTGTCTGAAATCCAGAGGAACCAATGAGGAATGGTCTAGTGCTTGTTGAGGCTCTCTTTGGGAATAACAAGAATGGATAAGATCAGGAATGAGTACATCAGAGGGACAGTACATGTAAGATGTTTTGGACACAAAGTCAGAGATGCTAGATTAAGATGGTTTGGACATGTACAGAGGAGGGATAGTGAATATATTGGTAGTAGGATGCTGAGGTTGGAACTACCAGGCAGAAGGCCTAGAGGAAGACCAAAGAGAAAATTTATGGATGTGGTGAAGGAGGACATGAAGGTAGTTGGTGTAAGAGAAGACGATGCAGAGAATAGGGTGAGATGGAGGCAGATGATTCACTGTGGCGACCCCATAAGGGAACAGCCGAAAGGAAAAGAAAAAAAGAAGATATGGTCACATTTGTTTCTCTACCAACACTTTCAAGACTCAATCCAAGGTAGCAGCAAGAGATGGATGGAGATAGCGTTGGAAAACACCTCTACTGAGTTAAGTTAGAGATTCTATATATAGCTAGAAATAAATTAGTAGATGATGTTGCGATGGCACTGCTGGGGGAGTTGGTGTAAAAGATAGAAGCTTTGGAAATTGGACCATTTGAACCAAGGGTAGAGATGAGGAGGTTAGAGATTCAGATGGATTTGAAGGAAATTCCCACCAATGGGTAGCTAATTCATTGAATCTGTGAGAGGAAAGCATTGTATCCAGAAGGAACGAAAGCAAACAAAAGAAACTTGTCACTCCGAGGCAACAGTTTTATCCTCTGTGCAACCAGTTGAGATATATGGACACTTATTGAATCGATGAAGCATGCCTGGAAAACAGACTATCAGACTATGACTCTCCACCATGACTATAAACCAATATCCAAGATTCCATATAAATCATGCTTTATATATATTGTATCTATATATCCTTCTGCAAAGCAGTTGATCACCATAACAAGATCAACAAAATACAAAATGCTGGTGTTCTGGTCATGCAGTCAGGTAGTGTATTTACACTCTGGTGCTACACTGCAATGATACTTTATCTTGTTAACATTGCAGAGGACACTAAAGTCTTGTAATGTTCCCTCGAGTACAATTTAATAGCTCTAATCAGACCATGCCTTTTCCCCCATGGCTTTTAATGACCTTGAAACACTCGTTTGTTCATTCTTAGCATACATGCTTCCTGTATATTAGTCACCATATGCCATTTTGTTTTGAATATAGAAGAGGGATATAGAATACTGTACACCACAGTATTTAGAATCTACTTCAAAATTTAATTTTAAATCAATACGGATGATTGGACTATATAGACTAAAGATCTTGGAAATAAAAGGAAAGCTCATACACCAAAGCTTAATGCAGCCGTGAGGGGGGGGCACAAACCAGTGTCTCTCCCTCACGCCGGTCCCAAGCCCGGATAAATGCAGAGGGTTGCGTCAGGAAGGGCATCCGGCGTAAAACAAATGCCAAATAAACTATGCGAATCACAAGAAAGAATGACATACCGGATCGGTCGAGGCCCGGGTTAACAACGACCGCCATCAGTGCCGTCAACCAACAGGGTGCTGATGGAAATTGGACTACTGTTGGTCGAAGGCGTCGAAGAAGGAGAGGCGGAGGCGTGTCCGTTGCCAGAGAGAAGAGGAAAGGCATGAGTCTAGGACTGAAAGTAGGGACTTTGAATATTGGAACTATGACAGGAAAAGGTAGAGAGCTGGCTGACATGATGCAGAGGAGGAAGGTGGACATACTGTGTGTTCAGGAGACCAGGTGGAAGGTCGCAAGGCTAGAAGCATAGGAGCAGGGTTTAAGCTGTTTTATCACGGTGTGGATGGGAAGAGAAATGGAGTCGGAGTCATCTTGAAGGAGGAGTTTGCCAGGAATGTTCTAGAAGTGAAAAGAGTGTCAGACAGAGTGATGAGTCTCAAGTTAGAAATTAAAGGTGTGATGGTCAATGTTGTTAGTGCTTATGCCCCACAGACAGGATGTGAGCGAGAAGAGAAGGAGAGATTCTGGGAGGAGTTAGATGAAGTGATGGTAGTACCCCCAGAGGTGAAAGAGTGGTCATTAGGGCAGACTTCAATGGACATGTTGGTGCAGGAAACAGAGGGACGAGGAAGTGATGGGTAGGTTTGGTATCCAGGACAGGAGCATGAAGGACAGATGTTGGTAGATTTTTGCAAAAGGATGGAAATGGCTGTGGTGAATACTTTCTTCCAGAAGAGAGAGGAGCATAGGGTGACTTATAAAAGCGGAGGTAGGAGCACACAGGTAGACTACATCTTGTGCAGGCGATGTAATTTAAAGGAAGTCAGTGACTGCAAAGTAGTAGCGGTGAGTGTTGCCAAACAGCATAGGATGGTGGTGTGCAGGATGATGCTGATGGTGAGGAAGGTGAAGAAGGCAAAGGCAGAGCAGAAGACAAAGTGGTGGAAGTTGAAAAGGAAGAGTGTCGGGTTGTCTTCAAGGAGGAGTTGAAACAGGCTTTGGGTGGTCAGGAAGTGCTTCCAGATGACTGGACAACTACAGCGAATGTGATCAGGGAGACAGGTAGGAGAATATTTGGTGTGTCATCTGGAAGAAAAGTAGATAAGGAGACTTGGTGGTGGAATGAGGAAGTGCAGGAGTGTGTACAAAGGAAGAGATTAGCTAAGAAGAAGTGGGACATTGAGAAAACCGAAGAGAGTAAACAGGAGTACAGGGAGACTGGCGTAAGGCAAAGGTAGCAGTGTCAAAGGCCAAACAGAGTGCGTTTGATGACTTGTATGCTCGGCTGGAAAGTAAGGAGGAGAAAATGATTTATACAGGTTGGCACAGCAGAGAAATAGAGATGGGAAGGGACGTGCAGCAAGTTAGATTGATAAAGGACAGAGAGGGAAATGTATTGACTGATGACAGAAGTGTGCTGGGAAGATGGAAAGAGTACTTTGAAGAGCTGATGAATGAGGAAAATGAGAGAGAAAAAAAGAGTAGAAGAGGTGACTGTTGAGGACCAGGAAGTAGCAAAGATTAGTAAGGGTGAAGTGAGGAGGGCATTGAAGAGGATGAAGAATGGAAAGGCAGTTGGTCCTGATGACATACCGGTGGAGGTATGGAAGTGTCTAGGAGAGGTAGCAGTAGATTTTCTGACAAGAACATTTAACAAGGTCTTAGAGAGTGAGAGGATGCCAGAGGAATGGAGGAGAAGTGTGCTGGTGCCCATTTTTAAGAACAAGGAGGCGTGCAGAGTAGGGGCAACTAGAAAGGGATAAAGTTGATGAGCCATACGATCAAGTTATGGGAAAGAATAGTGGAAGCTAGACTAAGGGCAGAAGTCAGCATTTGTGAACAACAGTTTGGTTTCATGCCCAGAAAGAGCACCACAGATGCAGTGTTTGCCTTGAGGATGTTAATGGAGAAGTACAGAGAAGGTCAGAGGCGGAGCTGCATTGTGCCTTTGTGGATCTGGAGAAAGCATATGACAGGGTGCCGAGAGAAGAACTGTGGTATTGCATGAGGAAGTCTGGAGTGGCAGAGAAGTATGTTAGAGTGGTGCAGGACATGTATGAGAGATGTAAGACAGTGGTGAGGTGTGCTGTCGGTGTGACAGAAGAAGAGTTCAAGGTGGAGGTGGGACTGCATCACGGGTCAGCTCTGAGCCCCTTCTTGTTCGCTATGGTGATGGACAGGCTGACAGGCGAGGTTAGACAAGATTCCCCATGGACTATGATGTTTGCAGATGACATTGTAATCTGTAGTGAGAGCAGAGAACAAGTGCAGGAAAATCTAGAGAGGTGGAGGTATGCCCTGGAAAGGAGGGGAATGAAGATTAGCCTCAGTAAGACAGAGTACATGTGCATGAATGCCAAGGACCAAGAGGAACGGTGAGGTTACAGGGAGCAGAGATAAGAAAGGTGGAGGATTTTAAGTACTTAGGCTCAACAATCCAGAGCAATGGCGAGTGTGGAAAAGAGGTCAAGAAGCGTGTGCAGGCAGGTTGGAATGGTTGGAGAAAAAGTGTCGGTGTGATGTGTGATAGGAGGGTATCGGCAAAAATGAAAGGAAAAGTGTACAAAACGGTGTTGAGGCCAGCGATGCTGTATGGTTTAGAAATAGTGGCGCTGAGGAAAGACAGGAGGCAGAGCTGGAGGTAGCAGAGATGAAAATGTTGAGGTTCTCTTTGGGAGTAACGAGGATGGATAGGATTAGGAATGAGTACGTCAGAGGGACAGCACATGTAAGACGTTTTGGAGACAAAGTCAGAGAGGCTAGATTGAGATGGTTTGGACATGTACAGAGGAGGGATAGTGAGTATATTGGTAATAGGATGCTGAGGCTGGAACTACCAGGCAAAAGGCCTAGAGGAAGACCAAAGAGACGATTCATGGATGTGGTAAAGGAGGACATGAAGGTCGTTGGTGTAAGAGAAGAAGATGCAAAGGATAGGGTGAGATGGAGGCAGATGATTCGCTGTGGCGACCCCTGAAGGGAAAAGCCGAAAGGAAAAGAAGAAGATACACCAAAGCTTGGGATCATGTTAGAGAACTCGCTGAGAAGAAATCCCTGGTGCTACCAATAAGTTCATGTCCTATTTTTTACGCTACACAAGGGGACCAGACAGGGTTGATCTACTCACAGTATTCTTGTTTGATATTTTTTGTGATGATCGAAGAACTGCAAGTTCTCTGCAATGAGAACTGACAGTGCCATACACAAGATTAGTCTCGATGCAGACAATGCACTGCTCTATTTATACATGCTATCAAACTCATTTTATGAAGCTGTTTGGCATATGTATTATAATAAATTATGGGCCAAATGGGGGTAATATTACCACTTACAGAAAATTGAAGCCACTCAACCCAGTGGTCAACTATCTATCCTTATTTACAATGGTAATAGTAGCTTGGCCACAGTTAAAAACACCTTTGGCAGTGTTGTCAAAAGTCACAACTAACATATCCATCCATCCATCCATCCATCCATCCATCCATCCATCATTCAGTCTTCTATAGGCTACTGCTGATCTGTTAACATCATGTGGAAAATTGGAACCAAAACTATCTGAATATGGGTGAGAGGTAGATGACTCCCTGAACAAGCCACCAGTCAATCATCAATGCTAACACAAACAAACAAACAAGCAAACAAAAAAAACCAACAACATTTGAGGAGTCGGATTGTGGGAGGAAACCTAAGCATACCAAAGAAAGCTATGTAAGTACAGGGAGAATATGCAAACTCTACACAGAAAGGTCCTTGGCTGAGATGCAGACCCCAAACCATTTCACGATAAGGTGTCAGTACTAACAACCGAACAAACCAAGCCAACAGACACCGTAAACAGCACACAGCCCATTATGGAGCAACATACAACCATTCACACTTACACTCACACCTAGGGCTAATTTGGAGCAATTGCTTAATTGGTGGTATGTTGGTGCAGCAATTAGCACGTCCCCTTCATAGCAAGAAGGCCTGGGTTCAAATCCCCGCTTGGGCGTTTCTGTGTCGAATTTGCATGTTCTCCCCGTGCATGTGCAGGTTTTCCAACTGGTACTCTGGTTTCCTCCCATAGTCCAAAAACATGCAGACTAAGCTAACTTGGCTATTTGAAATCACCCCTAGGTGCGACTGTGCGTGTGTGTTGACCCTGTGGTGGCCTGGTGAGCTGTCTAGGATATACCTCGAAGTAGTCCACAGTCGGCTGAGATAGCCACTAAAATGCCCGTGACCCTAATTATGTTTAAGTGGCTTAGATACCGAATGGGTTCACCTAATGTTGATGTTTTTGAACATGTAGTCGGAAGCCAAAGCATCTGGAGAAAAGCCATAAAAGTGCAGAGAGAATGTGCAAAGATCATCAGGACCTTCTCGCTGTGAAGTGTATGATGAAGATCCATGAAACGGGGAAAAATAGTCACTCTGCAAAAAGTTTGCCAGTTAAAATCAAACACCAATTTTCAGAATTGGAAAGTAATAAACTACATGTACTTGTTACAGTATTAGATAACAAGGAACTACAAAGACATGATGTACCACTTGGAAATAATTCTATTTACTTGCATTAAGGCCCAGTGTACTGTTGTAAATGTCATGGATGTCTCCATGGTGGGCTTGATTTTCTCTGAATGTGAACATGTCTTTTAATTGTGCATTGTTACTTTATTGAAACCCACACCTACTGGTAGAAACATAAAGTGAGGTCTGGATAACAAACTATTCCCAGATCAGATCAAGAAAGGCATGTGAGGCATTTTGCTACTTGAGAGAAGAAGACATTCTTTAATGTTTATTTCTGTTGTTGGAAAAGGAAACCAGACAGTTCATATGGTACACTAGGGTGATCACGTAGTTCGCACGTCTGCCTCATAGTAAGAAGGTCCAGATTTCGAGTCCCAGGCTTGGCAAGGGAGGTTCTGTGTGGAGTTGCCATGTTTTCAGCGTGCTTGTATAGATTTCATCCAGGCACTCTGGTTTCCTCAAGTGACTGCACATTAGGCTAATTGACTGTTCCAAATTTCCAATAGGTCCGAATGGAAATGGTTGTATGTGTGTTGTCACTACCAAGCAATTCAATGTGTACTTTGCCTTCGGTTTCCAGTGTTAGCTGATATACTCCAGCCTCTGTGCGACCCTTGCAGGATTGGCAAATGAATGAGGGAGTGATGAGTGTACAGCTTAATGAGGTCATGAGGTCACGTATCAATGGTGGCACTCTGGAATTAAGCAATTTTTTCAATTGTATAGTAGCTGTAAAATCGGAATCTTGGACATGTGATATCACATGTCCGTACTCCTACTCAATTTCATACATTCGCAGTCAATACATAAATAAAAATCTGGGTGCTGTTCAAGTTCTACTGCACAGAAATTGAAAAAAAAAAGAAACAACAACAATTTTTACCATCTTTAAAAGGTAATGCTATAGACCATCAATACAAAAGCACGTTCCAACAAGAACAAACAGAGAGCGCAAACCTCCACCAAAGCTGATCCCACCCCCCCCCAAAAGTACATAGCACCCCCTGCTGGGTCTGCTCTGATACCACACTTCAAAAATTCCAATCTTATCAAACAATATTAATGTTAAAAAACCTTTGAATAATTCCTGGATTCAGATCATCTCCAAAGTCTAACAAAGGTTTTCTTGTCCAAAGCTCAAATTCTGACAGAAATCTTTTTTATTGTCATTATTTTTTTATGTCTAATCCTGCTAACCGACTTTCTTCAATTCATTTTCTGTTGTACACCATTTCGAAGGTTTCCAGAATAAATGACAGAGCTGTCTTTCTTTTTTGAGAACCTGCTACACGGTGAGATACCATTTATGCCTCAGTGGTGGCAAGTGCCATTTCTAGTTTTGTGCACTGGGACACACAAAGGACACAAAGCAAACTCAATCAGGAAGTTTGGCTCACCTAGTAGTCAATGTGGTCACCCTGGAGAGAAGGTGATTGAGAGAAATGTCTGAGTGGATCGAGTTCTCAGCTCGCATGGTAAAAGTGCACTTGCCCTAACTTTTGTATGGAACAGTAGGCTGATATCATATTTAAAGCTAATTAGGAAGTCATTCATTCAGTTCATTGACTGACTCCAAGCTAATGTTCAGTCTTTGATTGCTAATAAAATGTAGGAAGGTGTTGACATACAGTGTACATGTGTGTGTGTGTGTGTGTGTGTGTGTATATATATATATATATATATATATATATATATATATATATATAGATACATATATATATATATATATATATATATATATATATATATATATATATATATATATATATATATATATATATATACACACACACACACACACACACACACACACACACATATATATATATATATATATATATAGAGGATTTTCTGAGTAGATCCTTCCGTAGGAGAGTGCTCAATACTTTTTGGTAGAGCAAATAACAAAAATAAAAGGACAGGACAAAGACTTTCTATTGAAACTCCATTTATCACTACAGATCTGTTTCGAGGGGTGGTGAAACCATCCTCTCTCTTCAGGTGATTATAGAAGAATATATATATATATATATATATATATACCGTATTCAATGTGATAAGCGCTGAGGACGCTTTAAAAAAATCGGAGTGGGTGGGCGCTTATTAATATGTTACCAGCGGAGTGGAACAGTAAGTGCTTATTAGCATCGAGGTGGAAAACATGAATAATAACAGAACAATAAAAGAGTTTTACTGGTATTTTTGTTATTCAATTTTTGGTATCAACCAAACTACTTACATAAACGCTGAAAATAAACAGAAAACAGAATAAATAAAAAAAAGACTTTTCCTTCCCTTACTTTTCCGTCCAGGTGCTTTTCTTGTAAACATTTCCTTTCAACATTTTCCCAAGTAAAATGAGCCAAACACCATGAATGTCAACTTTAGCACATGACAAGTTGAACCAATCAACACGAACATAAACAAAAGCACATGGCCAGGAACGTCTTTAAATTTATGAAGTTAGTGAGCAGGACAATCGGGTGAAAAATACTCGTCATCACTTTCTGATTGGTCCATATCTGGTTTTGCTGTAGCAATTTCTAATGGTTCATTGGTTGTTGGAAATTTACCAAGAGAACAGCAAAATATTTTCCTGTTTTTTGAAAGCAAGGCGGAACAGTCAAATGTGTTGTTACTGATGAACATTATAGACATTCCCCAGTTGCAGGGGGGTCTTGAAATACCATGTAAACTCACTTTTACAGGCAGTCAACGTCTCATTTTACCATTACAGAGTCTGAGCCAATAAAATTGGTAAGTTTGATCTACGATTTTGCTCCCAGTACACATGGGCGGTTATTAGATGTAAGATAAAAAACATTGTGTGTGGGGGGGCTTATTGGAGCAGAGCGCTTATTATGTTGAATATGGTATATATATATATATATATATATATATATATATATATATATATATATATATATATATATATATATATATATATATATATATATGAAAAGAGTTTATCAAGGTTTTGTTTGGCATCATCATGAGCAGTTAGCACATCCATTGTAAAAGCAAGCAGGTCCTGGGTTCAGCTTGGCGAGGGCATTTTTTTGGCTTTTGCATGTTCTTCCTGTGCTTGGGTGGGTTTCTTTTGGGTGCTTTGGTTTTCTCTCATTAGGTCAACTAGCTCCCCCAAGTTGCCCGTAGCTATGAATGGGTTTTGTAAATCTGTTTGCCCTGCCATTGTTTGGTGAAATATTTGGTGTATGTCCCACCTCTGGACCATGTGTTACTGATAATGAATGAATGTGTTGGACATGTTCATTTTACATGAAAGTTTATGAAAAGAATCTCCAGTGTCAACAACTGAAGTTTTTTAGCAATGAAAGGTTCAAGGATGTTACATTTTTATCTCTCACCAACAGCAGACCCAAATCAATAGAAATGCCGTCTGTCTGTCCAACTTGTTATTGCTATAACTTCAGAAGGAAATGACATACGCTCACTAAATTTGGTGAATGGATTCCCCTCTGTGGTCAATTGGGTTGAATTGTATATGGTCAGCCTGACCTTATTTCAAAGTCACAAGATCACTTTTTATATATTGTTCTTGTTAAAAACTCCTGCCTCTCAGAGCTTCTGGACCATTGTGGCCTATCTTTACTTTTAATTGAGAGAACTGCTGAGGAAAATTGTATTTCTAGCAGTTCTAACATACTGTAAGTGATATCAGGAAGGAACTGTCCTTCTTTGTTTAACAAATGCACGTCATGATGTGCCGATCTAAAACGGTTTTCATACACCCTGAAGCGTTTTATTTCTTACCTATCAGCTGCCCAATGTTGGCGAGATGGAAAAATAATGAAAGCTGTGTTGTGGGAGGGAAGCTGTGGGTGGTTTCTATTTCTGTTTTAACCACTTTCACATTTATGGCTCATCAGTTTTCTAACCTGACTAGCTCTGGGCAATGACATCTAATGCATACTTGTGTGTTTAAAGTGTTTAATGTGAGTTTTAAAGCTGTGCTATGTGTACAATGCTAAAGTTAGGAAATAAATATCCTTGTTCTATCTGTGGATTGTGGTCGGTGTTTATTCTATTCAGTGAATTAGGTTACTTGCAAGCGCGTATTCCCTCGACGTAGACCCTATTGCATCTACATGCGACCCTACAAGCATATTTATTTCAGAAGGCGTTCAGAAACACTAATAATCTGTATATATCAAATTCATTTGAGTCGTATTCTTTCTGTTTTGCTTTATCTTCAATCAGGTCTTCGGAGCAGAGGAAACCTGGAGCCAGCATCGGGAGAAAGAATGTCTGACTCTTTAACGTTCTTCTGCTCTCATCTGTTCTTTTTTTCCTCAAATCACTGTAACATGATGCTCGTCAGCAATTTTTTTTCTCCCCTTTGAAAAAAAAAAAAAAAATTACAAAAATTCCCAGTGCTGAGTGAACTTCAGCGGTAGCATTCAGATTGATCCAGGCGATGATAAACCTGGAGAGGAAACCTTATCTTGACCATTAAGATCACCACTCGTGAGTTGAGTTACAGCCGGAAAAGCCGTAGAAATCAATGGTGCTGGTGGTGCAATGGAGCTTAAAACTGGATAATCCCAGAAACAATATCTGGATTGAGTTTCATGTCTGAGAGCTCTGGCAGAAAGAAGAAGAAAAATAAAACAACATAATGTCTGCCAAATTGCATTTGGGAAAAAACACATCAAATTACACTAGACCATTGACAAGACTCAGTTCTGTTCGCCTGTCTGAATAGCACCAGCAGGGATAAACCATTTAATTCATTAGTCTGGTGGACAATTTTTTAAAAACAAAAATTAAATCACTTCTAATAAAACAAACAAACAAACAAACAAAAAAATCTCACTTTGCAGGGAAAATCATAAATCAAATGATTATTTGATAAGCATGGCATGCTCGTTTTTCTGGGTACTCAGTCGCATCACAAGCAGCCCATAAGTTTAACAAATCAGGAGTTTCACTGCAAAACAATATATCTATCTATCTGTCTATCTATCTATCTATCTATCTATCTATCTATATATATATATATATATTGGTGTGTATATATATATATATATATATGTATGTATGTATATATATATATATATAGATATATATGTATATATATGTATATATGTATATATATATATATATATATGTATATATGTATATATATATATATATACATACATACATATATATATATATATATATATATATATATATATATATATATATATATATATATATATATATATATATATATACACACACCTTCCACTCAATTTGAGAAGAACATTAATTGCTTCACTTGCCAAGCCGCTTGATCCTGCAATGGTAGCAAGGAGACTGGAGCCTATCTTAGCCAATTCTGCGTGAAGTTGGAGTACACTTTGAACAGCTTACCAGTCCATAACAGGGCAACACACGCATAACCATTTCACACTCACAACAGAGGGCAAATTGTAACAGCCTGTAGGATGAACTTCTCTGGAATACCTGGAGAAAATCCACTCAAGCACTGGGAGAGCATGCAAACACCATAGAGAAACACCATCTCAAATCCCAGGACTCAAAATGTTTTTTCCTGAAATTATGTGAACACACACTAACCCATCACCTATCCACTACCCACCACTGTTTATGTTTTTAGCCTAATGATGGCCTCGTTAAATTGCACTGATGTATTTTGGCAGCAAGTATTGAGATCTCTCATGTACAACTGCTGCAGAGTGTTCTGGGAACATTGCGAATAAATCAACAGCATAATAAAGTTTAAAAGCAATAAAAACACTTATTTTTAAAAAGAATACAACAGTATTACATATACATAACAAATTACACTTAAAACAGTATTATATATAACAAGTACCTGTGCTTTGTGTCAGGTCACATGACATCACGTCACGTCATCCTATAAATTATTTTCCCATAATGCCATATCCAGGCAGTGGTGCATGGGTGGTAAAGGTGCTGGATCACTGATCTTAAGGTTGGGGGTTCAAGCCCCACTCTCCACGGGTTGTCACTGAACCCCCCCCCAGTGCAGCTAACTGGGTTATCAAAGGCCGACCATGTCTCTCACGGTCTATGGTGAGAGGTTCATGTAAAAGAACCATTACTGACTTTCGACAAGAGGAGCTGCATAGCCATCAGCGTGTCTGCCCTGCAATGGCCTGGTGAGCTGTCCAGGGTGTACTTAGCCCTCGCCCAGAGTCAGTTGGGATGGGCACCAGTCTCCCCACAACCCTAATTAGGATTAAGCGGTTACAGAAAATGAATGAATGGATGTCATGTCCATACATTTTTTATCCACCCTACCACTGGGCCACCACTGCCCACCATTGCCGATATATATTTTTGGTATTGTCATTATTGGAGAAGCTTAAAAATATCAGCGTAATTAAAAAATAAAAGGGCATCATACACACGTTCCATGATCTTTGCTGCCCATTAAAGGTATAATATTGGGTGAAATTAGATCTTTTTATCTTCTGCAAAGCATGTCCAATTTCAACCTAATCCTCCGCGTTTATAGCAGTTCTAATGAATGAGGATCGGATTTAATAAAATTAGATCGCTAAGCCCAGCCCTTGAGCTAATCGATCTTTCCAAAATTCATTCCACAAATTAGGAAAAGGAAAAAAAAAATAATAAGAAGAAGAAGTCAAGCCATCTGATCCTGTGTTAAGCCAGCATATCACTAATAGGAGGCATCTATGGATCAGTAGTACATGAGAAGACATTGAATGAAGCTCTTCTGGGAGATTGCGGTCGGTCGATCATTTGCTGTGGGAGCCAATTAGGCATGTGTAGCAAAAACTACAAGGTTTTTGAGATGTAGCCTGAAGAACATAACATCCCTGCCTTTGATTATCCACAGACTCAAAGAGATTTAGGAGTGCATGATTACAACCAAACTGATCAGAGTAATTATAGTGTAGTATTAGTGTTGATTTGAATTAATGTGACTCAGAAAAAAAATAAAATAAATAAATTAGTACTAATTATTCTGCAGATCCAAAATATTAGTATACTAAAGGAGCATATAAGCTGTCACTTAATTAATTAATTAATTAATTAATAGGTATTTATCAGTGATTAACCAGTATCCAGATGTTCAACTAATTCGTAGCGTCCATAGCTAGTGTCTCTGAATCACAAAAAGTAAAGGATATCAGCATAATCAATAGCATATTCCACTTAATCCGGGGTCGGATCACATGGGCAACAGCCTAAGCAATGAAGTAGTAGATTTATATTGCGCTTTATCCATCCTGAATGTTATGCTCAAAGTGCACTGGGGAGTGTTCCATTAATGATGATAACTCTTTATTGTCAAATTACATTCATGAATTTTTTTATTTTTTTGCTCTGGGCACCTGTTGCCACTGTGCAGCACCAGTTATTGCATTGTTCTATCCTTTGATGCTGAGCACCAAGCAGGAAGCAACAACTTCCAAATTTTAATGTCTTATGGTATGAAGTGGCCGGATTCGAACTCCGACCTTCTGGAGGATAACGCGGACGCTCTACCAACTGAGCTAAATCCTCGGTCCAGATATCCCTCACCCCAGCCACTTCCTTCAAATCTTCTGGGGGGACACCGTGGCATTCCCAGACTGCCCGATAAACATAGTTGCTCCAGTGTGTTCTGGGTCGACCTCACGGTCTCTTCTGTAAACGGAGAGAAATGTTTTCTGAGGCCAGCCCTGTGCCAATGTTGTGCTTTCAGTGATTTCTGCACTTGTTGTTTGTGGAATCCAGTGCTTCTCAATTATTTTTCTGAGGCACCACCTCTTATGCCCACCCACTGCCCCGTGAGCAACTATAAATAGTATTATTTGTCTATAAAATTGTTATTCGGACACCTCGGCATAACATTGTATCTTTATTAACATTAAAAACAAACAAACAAAAAAAAAAAACGAAAGAAATATAGTTCAACTTACAATAAAGAAAAACTTCATTAACATTGTTTTTTAATCACTGACAGAAAAGATTTAAAGTGCACCAATGTGCCTGAAAATAATTTAAAAATCCTTATATAAACTAATTTACTTTATTTATGTCTTAATATCTCTGTCTCTCTCCACCTTTCTCTTCGTTCCTGTTCCGTCTTGTTTCTTGAGGGGTTATTTACTGTACTTCATATCGTTTGCTCGTGCAAAAAAAAACGCTACACCATAGCGTGACAATAAGAGCACCACTGCCATCTAGTTGAGTGGAGGTGCAAGTGCACTTAATTCTGATGGTTCATCCAGAAAAGCATGTTACTCAGTGTCATATGTGTCCCCGGCATCACACCGCACCCCCTGGCTTCATGGCCCCCCCTATTTGAAAAGCACTGGTGTAAACTCACTGTAAAAAACTGTATGCTTTGGGCGCCACCATTTTCATAGACTGGTGTCTTCTGCACGCAGCCCAGCCAATAGGAAAACAAGTTTGCATCACTATGAGGGCTGAAATAGCCAATGAGGAAGGCAACATGTAGCTGTGCATTCGTAGTTGTAGTGTGGCAGCACTTGCGAATACAGTCAAACCTCGGCTGACGAACGCTTAAGCTCACGAACTTTTCGCCTCAAGAACTTTAAATTCGCGAAAATATAGTCTCGGCTGACGAACTACTTTTCGGCGGACGAACCAAACCACGCGGTCGAACAGCGCCACGGTGGCGGCCACGAGAAGCTGACGCACGCTCACGGCGTCACAGTTCGTCACCCCCTTTCTTTGAATGCGGAAGTGGTTTGTGTTTGCTAGACATTTTGGACCATATTGAGTGTACTTTTGCTATTATGGGACCGAAAAAGACCCACCACAGGCGGAGATCATTGAAAAACACGAACGAGGTGTGCGTTTGTGTGACTCAGCGTCCCAGTACCAGTACGCTAAGTCTACCATTGCTCCCACCCTTAAGAACAAGGAAGCTATTAAGGGTGCGTGTGTGGCTATGCGTGTTTCCAAACAGTAGGCGTTTCCAAACACTCCTTCCAAACAGTAAGTCCCTCCCTCCCTCCTCCTCCCACTCCATTCCATCAAGCCGTCAACTACCATCACAAAGGTAAATAAAACGACTTTATTATACAGTACAGTTTATTTCTTTAATTACAATACAATAGACATTTATTATACATAAAATAAGGTATATTTTGTGTAGTTTTAAGGCTTATTTAGTAGAAAATTATGTTTTATGGGGACCTGGGAACGGATTATTCTCATTTTAATGGTTTCTTATGGGAAATAAATGTTCGGAAGACGAACTTTTCGCCTCACACACACTTTCTGGGAACCAATTATGTTCGTGAGCTGAGGTATCACTGTACAGTACTTGACAAGCGGCAAGGAGTGAAGTTGCCTGACGGAACTGCTGATGCTAAGTGATTGTTTTAAAAATCTAATAATACACATTCACCACATGCACCCTTTAACTTGACTGGACATTGTCTTCCGTGGTCTCCTAGGACTTTGTATTCGTACTTTTAGGACGATATCAGATGATTAATTTGACCTTTTTCATTTTTTTTCTGACACCCCTGTAATAAATGTGTTTGTTTTTCCAGCCTAATTATGGTCTCCTTTAATTGCATTAAGACTTGGAATCAATTCCAGACATTTTATCTCCTTAATTGCTCATGAAATAATAAAGAAACAGGCCATAATTGTTCATGAAACTGCAATCAACTCCTTAATTACATCTGAGCCTGTGAAAATGAGGGACTCCAAATACGACTGATGTAATTCCTAAATGTTTAATGCAATATTTTTGTTAAGCCGCTTAAATAACAGCTAGAGGTCCGTACTTCAATCATATCTCTACCGCTTCATTTTGCATCCATTTTGGTGGTGAACAGAGACAAGTTCACAAAAATTGTCACCCTGTCCCAATACTTACGGAGCCGACTATGTGTAGGCATACAAATGTGTCTAACTACAAAACTGAGCGCCCTTAGTTATTCCCCGGATTTCTGCAATGACTGCACAAATAATATGCTTTGAAATAATGGTGATAACCAACTTGTCAAACCTGATCATTAAACCACTGCAGAACAGGCTTGATTTCAATTAAGAGGCACAGCCACTGAGTCACAGTCGTTAAAAACTCCTTTTAATCTCCATCTCTCACAATTAAACATCCCTCGGTGGGTGAGATGAATCAATTTAAAGTAATTAGAAAATGTGAATTCTGTTTGATTTTGTTTAAAACTGCCCATTTTGTTTAAGCCTTCCCCTCAATCTTTCTTGCTGCTCTCTCTCTCTCGCCATCTTGCTGAGTGATGTTTCATAATCACGTGGTTCCCTTTTCCGCTTTCCAATGACAGACCTTGATACTATCATTAATAATGTACGGATATTATAATTAAAAACCGTCAGTTATTTCCCAGTGTAAACACAATTGATCTTCTACAAATTAGGCTTTAAACATCACTGATGGAATACAAAATCAGTACAGGATGAACCATAACTGTGTCCTACCACAGCATGATAAATATGATTTTATGCTAATAATGCTAGCGTTCCTCTTTTGGCATTCCTTACCCCATAGGTTAAAGCTGCTGTGTCATTAATCTGTGCTTTCGTGGGGTTTGAATAAAAAAACTGGTTTACCAGCATTTCTGGTTTTGCATGCTCACACACACACACACACACACACACACACACACACACACACACACAGTTCGCAACAGTAAATGTAGAAGCCAAATGCAACAGAGATGGACTCATTATGGCCAAGGGTCTGGGACTAGTCATAACTCCTGCGCAGGGACTGGTGTCTTTGGTCACTACCTTTAGCATTGAATCCTCAAATTGAGGCTGAGGAAAGATATAGCAAGAGTAATTGGAGCGCACAAACCTTCACCAAGCTCAGCAACCCACCTTATGAAACAAAGTGTAAAAACCAAACAAAAAATATCCACAATGTTAAAGAATCCTTTAAAAATTCCTTGATTCCCAATTGGAACTAGATCATCTCCTAAATAAAATGATGTCTTGTTCATCCAAAATCAGACCTCTAGTAAAGATTTCATGAAACATGCCCATTTTTGGGCAGTGGTGGCACAATGTTTAAGGCTCTGGCTTAATGTAAGGGGATCAAGTACCACCAAGCTCCAACTGGTAGGCCATGAGGCTCAATTGCTGAGCTGTACACAATGCTCCAGGTTCTACTGTTGCTCCACTGAGGACATTCTGTCTGGCTGCATCACGACCTGGTACGGGAGCTGTAATGTTCTGGACTGCATATCTAAAGAAAATAGTCAGATCAACACCGCGCATCACCAGAGACCTCATGTACAAAAACTTGCTTGGAATTCCTACTGAAAAATGGCGCACGCCTAAATCCAGAAAATGTCCAATGCATAAACACATCCAAATGTATGAATCTGTGCGTACACATGAATTCAAGCACATTTCCTTTGAACATCCGAATAAACGTGAACTAGAGTGCACAAGTTGGAGTACCTGACCTTCCTTGTCCACGCCTTCATTTCAATATGCAAATTATATTCAAATAAGAAATTCACTGGAGATTCATTCCTCTGCAGACCCTCAAAACATGAATAGGATGAGAAAAAGTCAATTTTTACATGAATGTAAGTGCTATCCTGTCAGACTTGGGGAGATTCCTCCAACCCCGGCGTCAGTGCTCCCCAACTACCAGTTGTTGCTGCCACACTACGAGCTGTGTCCTATCAAGGGCATGTCAGAAAGCTCTGAAAAAAGTGTAGTTTAAGTGTATGTATCGTCTTTAAATGCCTGTATATGTGGATAGATATAGTTGTATATATGAATGTATATGTGTCTATGCATGTACAAATGTGTGTGTGTGTGTGTGTGTGTGTGTGTGTGTGTGTGTGTGTGTGTGTGTGTAGGTATATGTACATGCATAGCTTAGAGTTGTCTTTTGTGCATTTTTTTATAATTGCTGCTTAAACTGATTTTCATTGTTTGTGCAACAGTTGACAATAAAGATCTTTATCTTTATCTGTGTCTTTATAGGAGGAAGGCCCAGCAGATCCTCTCTGCACACACTCTTCACACTCCTGCACTTGGGCGGACTGTACAGGTGCATCCAGGCTCGCACCTTCAGATTCAGGGATGATTTCCACCCACAAGCTATCTGGCTACTGAACTGCTAAATAATATATGGTATATTGTGACGCTGTGGACAGACATTGCAGTGGTTGTGATGCCAGGTCTTCGTGACGCCTACGGCTACTGAGAGAGCGGCCTTCTATGTAGTACATGCTCACTGTGATCTTGGAAAAAGTATACAAAGTGAGTGTACACACATATATATATATATATATATATATATATATATATATATATATATATATATATATATATATATACATACACAGTGGAACCTCACCTTACGATAGTCCCAACAAACGAAAAATCCAGGTTACGAAAAATATTTTTCCTAAATTTTTTGTCTCTGGATACGAAACAAGTTTACGTTATGAAAGCACCATCTCAAAAATTAAATAGTAAATAATACACGAGTTAAGGGGCAGTGGTGGTCTAGTGGTATAGGGTGCTGGATCGCTGATCCAAAGGTTGGGGGTTCAAGTCCCACTCTCCACAAGGTTGTCACTGTCCCCCCCAGTGCGGGTTATCAAAGGCGGGCCATGTCTGTCACTGTCTATGGTGAGAGGCATGTAAAAGAACCATTGCTGACTTTCGTAAAGAGTAGGCTGCAAAGTCGTCAGCGTGTTTCTGTCCCTTGCTAAAAAGGGTTGTGACAGGAAGGACATCCGACGTAAAAACCTCTGCCAAATCAAACGTGCGAATCAGATGATTCGCTGTGGCGACTCCCGAGTGAAAGGGAAAAAGCCGAAAGGAAGACAGACAGACACGAGTTGCTATCCCACTGACTATCTCCCAACATCCCACCCCACTGGGTTCCCATTGGCTATCTCCTAACATCCCGCCCTGCTGGCCTCCCATTGGCGCTTTCCCAATATCCCGCCCCGCTGGCCTCTCATTGGCTAGGAGGGCTGACACAGCTCCCTCCCATTGGCTATTATGGAGCTGTATCTCCATAGTACCCATGATTCTTTTCGTGTAAAGGACAGAGCTACTGTTGTTTCATGAGTTTTACGAGTGTGCTCATTGCAACTTTATTTTTTGCCTCAGGCTTTTAACCTTGCATAAACATTTGTAAGATTATAACTGCTAAGAAGACATGGTCACCACGAAGTAAGTACCTGAAAAGGTATGCTTTCATAATTTTTAATAGGTTTAGGGGTAGCATTGGGGGTTTTGGAACGAATCATGCGTTTTACATGTAAAATGCGGTTCTACTTACGAAAATCCAGGTTATGAAACTGCATTCTGGAACGGATTAATCTTGTAACGTAAGGTTCCACTGTATGTATATGTATGTGTATATATACATATATATATATATATATATATATATATATATATATATATATATATATATATATATATATATATATATATATATATATATATATATATATATATATATATATACACATACATAGTGGTACCTTGACTTATGAGAATAATCATCATTTGTAAGACAAGACAAGGTACAAATTGTAAGACATACTGTATATATACTGTTTATATACAGGACCCTCTTGTTGTGAGGCAGACATGCTAACTACTACGCCATCGTGCTGCTCAGTTTTGCTTTCGGCACAAACAAAATACTTTAAGTGCTTGAAAGTTTATGAACCCTTGGGAACATAATATTAAACAAACTAATAAATAAGTAAAACGAGAAAACTTTAAAACTCGAAGCATCACTGTTCAGAGTTTTATTTTTTTAACTTTACAAATAGGAATGATTCATTTTACTCCATATATTTTCATTTCACCATAGTGCTTAAGCCCACTGGAGGACTGTATATATCCATAATTGCATACTAGTCTGCTAAATAGTATGGAACAATATTGCACCACCAGCTGTTCCTTTAAAGAGTGGAGCAGGAGCTTTAAACGACATACACTGCAGTGCAGGGGTGGTTGGCGATTATTAAAATAAGTGAAGTACAACCATCTATTATGGTCTGTAATAGGGTATATCTCATTCTAATCTCTTATCTAAATCTCATTCTAATCTCAGATTACGGATAAACACAGACAGCAGATCTCACTGTACAAAAAATAACTATGAATAACTTTTTTTTTGTTTTGTTTTCTGACTTTGAATTAAAAGTTGGATGTTGGTCTGTCTTCAGGTTTAACATCTTCCTCTCCTCATAAATGTGAGCATAAAAAAGTATTTTCAAAAACAAGCTTGCCATGAGCATTGTCATGTTCAAAAAGCAGTTGATCTGCTATCTGAAGAACAAACTGGTAACGAGCCAAATTATAAAATAACCAAACAGAATGCTAGCCACTTACTCATTTGCTGAATTGCTTAATTCTATTAGTGTTGTGGGGAGGCTGGAGCCTATCTCAGCCGACGTTGCCAAATGCTGCAAATGGGGGGGGGGGGGTTGTACATATTGAACAGCTCGCCAGAATATCACAGGGGCAACAAAAAACCATTTACACTCACGCAGTCAGTTAGCATAATGTGCATAACTGTGGAATGTGGAAGGAAACCAGTGTACCAGGAGGAAAACAGCGCAGGCACAGGAAGAACACGGAACGCCTGAGCCAGAGGCTTAAACCCAGGATCTTCTCGCTGTGAGGCATTCATGCTAACCATGATGCCACCACCACACAGAATGCTGTTCTTCAAAATGATTTGCAATATTTAATTATTCTCGAATGTTAGAGTCTGAGATTCCAGCGATGTTCATTATTGATTTACTGATTATCAGTTCAATCCAAACCAAAAAAAAAACCAAATTGTGTAATACACATTAATTTACAGTAATATTTTTGGGGTGAGGGTGGGGGGGGGGCTGATGGTGTGGTGCTGTTGGATTACGATCCCAAGGTTGGGGGTTCAAGTTGACACTGCTGCCCCACCCAGTGCAGCTAACTGGGTTATCAAAGGCCATCTATGTCTCTCACTGTCTATGGTGGAGGTTTATGTTAAAGAACCATTGCTGACTTTCAAGAGTAGCTGTATAGCTGTCATTGTGTTTCTGCCCTGCAGTGGCCTGGATTCAGCTGAGATGGGCACAAGACTACCTGCGACCTTAATTAAAATTGCAATTCTAAAAATGAATGCATTACATTATGATATGCTGCATGCTCACAATTCAAGGGAAGTTTAATTGGGATTGTTTTTTTTGTTTTTGTTTTTATTTCCTTCCTTTTTTTCTCCCCCTAATTTAGTTGTAGCCAATTCCCAACAAGTATAACCTCCCTATCACATACCAAACCACATCCAATCAGGGAGGGGCGTAAGGACGGGTGTGCTCCCTCGGTGTGACATGATCTATCCACATCTACATGGACGTCGATCCCTGAAGCTTGAATGACGCTCATACAGGGATTGTCATGGATGTGATCACAGTAATCTACTGTATGGTTCGCCAGGCCACATACAGACTCACTCACACCTACGGGCAATTTGGAACAGCCAATTAACCTACTGTGCATGTTTTTAGACTATGGGAGGAAACCGGAGTACCTGGAGGAACCCACACAAGCACGGGGAGAACATGCAAACTCCACACAAAAACGCCCAGACCTGGAATTAAATTCAGGCCTTCTGGCTGTGAGGTGGACATGCTAACCACTATGCCACCGTGTGACATGATACTGCCATCTACCTCTTTAAAGACTGCTATGGATATATATTCTAGGGGGCTCAATGGGTATTCAAGATACGTCCAATTGAGAGGTGGCCTCAAGGCAGTTCCAGAACTTGCTGGAAGGATTGCATATCCCATCTGACCTAGGGGCATCCCCAAGGGCTGCTAGAGACTGCCACTAAAGCGAGAGGTGCCTGGGTTTCCCTCCTAGACCTTTTGCTTCAGTGACCCGACCTTGGATAAGTGGAAGAAAATAAACGGATGGATGGATGAGTGATGACAAACTTTAAACACTCAAGAGTTTTTCCACTCATGCTATTTGGCGCCATTCTTGTGTTGCTTCAAACAAATCCCCATAACCGGCGTGAGAGATCCGTATAAGTCCCTGTTCATGGATAATCATATGCAGTATGCAATTTTCAATTCTTTATTATCTCTTGCTCTTCCACTTGTAAGCTCGTGGTTATGAAAATGAGGGAGGTCAGGAACAGGAGACCTCGGCTGACTGTAATGAGGATGACAATTGGAATTTGGAGATTAATGGATTATCCCAGAAGCACTGTGTCAATGACCTTTTCAGATTGAAGGATGGGTCTATTTTACCTCTGGAGAGCATGATGGGCCAAGAATCTCTCTCTCTCTCTCTCTCTCTCTCTCTCTCTCTCTCTCTCTCTCTCTCTCTCTCTCTCTTTCTCTCTCGCAAGGAAAATGAGAGGTGAGAAATTGCATGAGCACAAAAGACCAAAAAAATAAGGGAGTCAAGAGATTAAATCAGCCGTAATAAATTCACGAAGCCATCGAGGGTGACTTGTAAACAATGTTATCGTCTCGGATGTTTGGCATAGATATGTGTAGCGCTGTTCTCTCTTCAGTTTATCAGTTTATAATTCAAAATATGTAAAAGACTGAAACAATGCTGCAGGAAAATAATCTAAATAACGAAATGTGCACTAACTGTTAAAACCTTGATGCAATTCTTCGTTCATTCATTTCCTGAACTGCTTAATCTTAATTAGGGTCCCAGGGAGGCCAAGACCCATCACTGCCAACTCTGTTCGAGGGCAGGGTGCATCCTGGACAGCTCACAAGGCCATCGCAGGGCAGAAAAATACGCTGATGGCTATGCAGTTCATCTTGACAAAAGTCAGCAAAGGTTCTTGGATGTGAATTTCTCACCACAGGCGGTGAGACACATGGCCAGACTTTGATAACCAAATTAACTGCGCTGGGGTAGTAGGGAGTTGATAGTGGGTACCCATGATCACGGGAAAGGTAATCCAGCAACCTACCACCAGACCACTGGCCCAATGTACTTATTAGTAGTTTATCTATTCACTCTAAGCTGTATTTATTATATAAGTTCCAATGAAGGCAGCATCATGTTGTAATTCTGCCTTACAACAGGAAGTCTTTGGGTTCAAGTCCATTTGGTTTGCATGTTTTCACCATGTTTGACTGGGTTTCCTCTATCTACTCCAGCTTCCTCCTCCTCTTCTTTTCCTTTCAGCGGTTCCCTTCAGGGGTCGCCACAGCAAATCATCTGCCTCCATCTTCATGGAAGTCATAGTAATGATTTGCATGTTTGATTTGGGATAGGTTTTTACGTTGGATGCCCTTCCTGGCACAACCCTTTAGCAAGGGGCAGAAACACGCTGACGGCTATGCAGCTCCTCTTGTCGAAGGTCAGCAATGGTTCTTTTACATGAACCTCTCACCATAGACAGTCAGAGGCATGGCCCGGCCTTTGATAACCTAGCTGCACTACGGGGCAGTGACAACTTGTGGAGTGTGGGACTTGAACCCCCAACCTTAGGATTAGTGATCCAGCACCTTTTACCACCAGGCTACCACTGCCCACTACTCCAGCTTCCTCTTGCAGTCCAAAAAGACAAGCACAGTAGACGAACCAGCTGTTCCAGATTTCATCTAGGTGTGAATGTGAATGGTTATGTAGGGAGGCCGTGCACTGGTCTGTTGTTCAGGGTGTACCCGCCTTCACCTCGTCTTAGCTGGGATCAGCTCCAGTAAGATTAAACTAGAAATTAAGGTTAATCGGTTCCCATAAATAATTCTTTCTGGAGTCTCCACACTGAACAATTGTGCACAGGACACCTCTTCATAAATAGATTTCAAACGAGAAAAGACACCCAATTGAATATTATATCAGATCTAAAACTTAGCACAAAGCTAAACATGTACTATAATGCTTAAGTACATGCCATACAGGAAAGGTGTCATCTGATTGGTTCACTATCTTGGGATGACAAACTTGTTCATTCAAAAATAGTTTCTGATTGGTTGAAAGCCATCAGCATTTATTTATTTATTTTTTTTTAACGAGCCAACTTACCCATGATTGACATTGGATAAGTTGAATGATTATTGCATGGTTGGTACACCAGTGTTCCTTCACATACATAGATATCATAAGCTAGATAGGCTCTGACTGTCTGCCATCTTGGTTAGTTTGTTGCTGTCAGTAGGTGGTAGTCTGTCTGTCTGTCTAGCTATCTATGTTACTTCTCCCAGAGACACCAAGCAAGAAAATGGCTTCCTATTTAAGACTTGAGGCGTGGTCTCAGCAACAAGTAAATAAAAGTTGGTTTTTTTAATAAAGTCCCACCCCCCCACCATTCAAATATAACATTCATCTATGGAGTGGTCTCACCAAGATGGCGTCGGCCCTTATTCGAATCTTTCTGCATGCAAACAGTAGGACGTCTTTTTCAGATCAGCGCATGCAATAACACAGCAGGTATAAAAATGAGGCTGTATTAAGTCATGAATAAAATAAAAGTATCTCTGTGATAAATAATAATAATTTTTTTAAAAAAATCTGCATTTCCAATCATGCAGGGAAAGAGTCTCTCTATGGCCACTGGAGGTTGTTGTTTTTTTTTTTTATCTGCTATCCACATCAAGCTAATGATGCATGTCATTGCAGCATCAATTAATCTGCTAAAAGGGAAATGGCTTTTCTGCACACAGACTCCAGGCGAGGAACCCACACAAGCGAATCCTGACGGCATGCATGATTTACGCGCAAAATTCCGGCTCGTTCATAACACACCGGGTCATTTTTCATTGACTAGGATTTGTCATTACATTCAAGCATCAAGTATGACTAATGCTAACGCGTCTTTGTTGAGCTGCATAATTAGCAGCAAAATAAACACGATGAATTTGAATGATATTGTGATTACAGTTACTGAGTGTGATGTATGTCAAGAGTTTGTGGGTTGCAAAACGTATTCACAGTGATCACCGTGTGAGCGCTTGTAGATGTCATAAAGCCTTTTACGAATGCCAGCTGACAGCCGGCTCAGAAAAGACCTGTCGGTATGATCTGAAATTGCTCCCTGTACGTTTCTGTGATTTATTAGCATGCAGCCTGCATATGTGCGCTGCACAGGAAATGCATCCACCCCCTACCTCAATTTTTCATAGTTAACATATGTTCAGGGCAGCTTTAAATCATTTAAGACTACAGGTTCTACGCTTATAAATAAATTAAAATTTTTAAAAGCTCATGCAGGAAAGTTTCATCTATTCAGAATTGCGTTACGCACCTAAAAAAAAAAAAAAAATCTCTTGGGGTGGATGGGGTTTTAACAGGAAAAATACGTAGGGATAGGAGAATTTATGAAGTCCTGTGAAGTATTCGCTGCTTGGTAGAAAGCTCTTGCTCAACAAGCCCAAACAAGCCCAAACAAGCCCAAAGCTGACAAGACACCTTGCACAGAAGGTAGCAAGTAGTAGTACCTGAAGTCGATTAAAAAAAAGGTCACCATTTAACCATACCTTGGCCTTTGATAACCCAGTTAGCTGCATTGGCGGGGACAGCGTCAACCCATGCAGAGTGGGGCTTGAACCCCCGACCTTAGGATCAGTGATCCAGCACCTTTACCACCAGGCCACCACTGCCCATATGAAATAAATTATAAGGGATTATAAGAGAAGGTCCTGGGTTCATGTTCTGGGCTTGGGTGTTTCTGAGTGGGAGTTTGCATGCTTGGATGAATTTCCTCCTGGTCCTCTGGTTTCCTCCCACAGTCCAAAGAAACGGCTAGCTGGTGGTTCCAAATTGTGTCCAGGTACGAGTTTGATTGAATTGCTGTGCATGCATGTGATTGCCTGGCAAATCATTCAGGACGTAAGCCATTCACCCAATGTTGGCAGAGAAAGGCTCCAGCTTCTCTCAACCCTAATAGTTACTTATACTTTATTTTAAAGCGACTGGACTATTAACCCAGAGATCGCAGGTTCAAATCTGGTTTAATGCCACAGCCATCTGTGACCTCACAGATGCGATACTCACTCATTCTTACAAGGGGTCGGACAGATAGCGCCTTCCCACAGAGTGGGTGAGACTGCACCCAAATACACACGCGCAGCAGTTCGAAAAGTGGCAGGTGGCGAGCACGATCACGGAGGGAGGAGGAGTGTGCATGCTTCCGCCCCTCCCTGGTCAGTGGTGGTAGTGCGATGGATAAGCCGATGGGTGGGAATTCAATACAACTAAATTAGGGAGAAAATGGGGGTGGGGTGGGATAGGGAGACAACTGGAAAAAGTTAGAATTTTTTATTTTTTTTGTAAAGCTACTTAAAAATAGTTTCTCATATTTAAAACTATGGCACTTATCTTGTTTTGAATGCAAACTCTTCAAATGTACTGATTTTTAAGGACAAAATAATAATAATAAAAAAACAAACATTTTCAGGCTCTTAGATGCAATAACATTACGTGACACATCTGTAATAGCTTTTGGTTTCCATCACACAACACACACAGGCATGTAATTTTCCCATTTGTCCATTTTTCAGGGAACTCAATCACCTGTGCTTTACACCAAATGAAAAATGTTGCTTTTTCTTTATCCCAAATTGCAAATTTGCTCAGTGGGACTCTCTCTCTCTCTCTCTCTCTCTCTCTCTCTCTCTCTCTCTTTCTTTCACTCACTCACTCACTTAATTTCCCAGGAGTTCGAAGAATCTGAACGACAATCTACCATGACAAAATGAGAAGGCAGGACCTCGCTAAAAGATAAAAGACACAGGTGTTAGCATATAATTTAAACCTTTGCTTATGCAGCTCATGCATTGCACTTGCAGATTGTCATATATTGTGAATAAATTGCCTGTAATGATGTGTTGCTTGCTAAAGGATGGCAGGTCATGAATTATTTTGACATACCATTTAGTATTGGTATCGGATAAAAAAAAAAAAAAAAAAGGAAATAGTCATCAATGATGGTGTTTACTTATTTTCTTTATGTTTTTTGGAGCGTCTTTTTGCATGCCTATTTGTTTAGGTCATGCAGCAAAGTAATATCCATACATAATTTAATCAAATTACTTAAGAGGACAAGCTTGGACAGCAATGATTTTAAGCTAATTATTTTAAGCAATGTTTTAAACTTTTACTCATTTACACTTAAAAAGCTTTAATAATTTCTTCCTTCAGCTCACAGTTACTAGTTTTTACAAGAAATTAAAATGTTAATATTAAGCAAAGATAGCGAGAAAATCAAGCTTCTATTGATTTTTTTTATTTTTATTTTTACACTAAAGTAATATTTAACAAAATGTACCAGTCACAGGAATAAATAAAGCTTGGTTAAATAACAAGCACCAAACGTGTACTCCCCATTATTTGCGGGGGTTGTGTTCCAGCCCTTTCCGACGAATCCCAAAAATCCATGAATTATTGACGTGGTTTTAAAACCCTATCTATGTATGATATTAGATGCACTAAAATGTGCTTTTTAAGCACATTCTATAGCCAGCCTTACTCATTAATACAGTAATAATGCAGTAAAATGTAGTAATGATTAAGTAAAAACTTTTTAATTTTGTATTGTGATAATATTTATGAATATAATGCAGCCGTGAGACAGGGGCACAATCCAGTGTCCCTCACGCCGGCCCCAAGCCCGGATAAATGCAGAAGGGTTGTGTCAGGTAGAGCATCCGGCGTAAAACAAATGCCAAATAAAATATGCGAGTCACAATAAAGAATTTCATACCGGATCGGTCGAGGCCTGGGTTAACAATGACCGCCATTAGTGCTGTTAACCAACAGGGTGCTGATGGAAATTGGACTACTGTTAGTCAAAAACGTCGAAGAAGGAGAGGCGGGAGGCGTGTCTGTAGGCAGAGAGAAGAGGAAAGGCATGAGTCTCGGACTGAAAGTAGCAACTTTGAATATTGGAACTATGACAGGAAAAGGTAGAGAGCTGGCTGACATGATGCAGAGGAGGAAGGTGGACATACTGTGTGTTCAGGAGACCAGGTGGAAAGGTAGCAAGGCTAGAAGCTTAGGAGCAGGGTTTAAGTTGTTTTTTAATGGTGTGGATGGGAAGGGAAATGGAGTAGGATCTTGAAGGAGGAGTTTGTCAGGAATGTTCTAGAAGTGAAAAGAGTGTCAGACAGAGTGATGAGTCTCAAGTTAGAAATTGAAGGCGCGATGTTCAATGTTGTTAGTGCTTATGCCCCACGGGCAGGATGTGAGCTAGAAGAGAAGGAGAGATTCTGGAGTGAGTTAGATGAAGTGATGCAGAGTACCCCCAGAGGTGAAAGAGTGGTCATTTGGGGCAGACTTCAATGGACATGTTGGTGCAGGAAACAGAGGGGACGAAGAAGTGATGGGCAGGTTTGGTATCCAGGACAGGAACACAGAAGGACAGATGTTGGTAGATTTTGCAAAAAGGAGAGAAATGGCTGTGGTAAATACTTTCTTCCAGAAGAGACAGGAGCATAGGGTGACTTATAAAAGCTGAGGTAGGAGCACACAGGTGGACTACATCTTGTGTAGGCAATATACTTTGAAGGAAGGCAGTGACTGCAAAGTATTAGCGGGTGGGAGTGTTGCTAAACAGCATAGGATGGTGGTGTGCAGGATGACGCTGATGGTGAGGAAGGTGAAGAAGGCAATGCAGAGCAGAAGACAAAATGCTGGAAGCTGAAAAAGGAAGAGTGTTGTGTTGTCTTTAAGGAGGAGTTGAAACAGGTTTTGGGTGGTCAGGAAGTGCTTCCAGATGACTGGGAAACTACAGCTAATGTGATCAGGTAGACAGGTAGGAGAATACTTGGTATGTCATCTGGACGGAGAGGAGATAAGGAGACTTGGTGGTGGAATGAGGAAGTGCAGGAGAGTGTACAAAGGAAGAGGTTAGCTAAGAAGAAGTGCGACATTGAGAGGACTGGAGAGAGTAAACAGGAGTACAGGGAGATAGAGTAAGATGAAGGTAGCAGTGTCAAAGGCCAAACAGAGGGCGTGTGATGGTGCCCATTTTTAAGAACAAGGGAGACGTGCAGAGTTGTGGCAACTACCGAGGGATAAAGTTGATGAGAATATGATGAAGTTATGGGAAAGAATAGTGGAGGCTAGACTAAGGGTAGAGGTCAGCGTTTGTGAACAACAGTTTGGTTTCATGCCAAGAAAGAGCACCACAGATGCAGTGTTTGCCTTGAGGATGTTAATAGAGAAGTACAGAGAAGGTCAGAAGGAGCTGCATTGTGCCTTTGTGGCTCTGGAGAAAGTATATGTCTGGAGTGGCAGAGAAGTATGTTAGAGTAGTGCAGGACATGTATAAGAGATGTAAGACAGTGGTTAGGTGTGCTGTCGATGTGACAGAAGAGTTCAACCAGGCAGAAGGCCTAGAGGAAGACCAAAGAGATTCTTCATGGATGTGGTGAAGGAGGACATGAAGGCAGTTGTCATAAGAGAAGAAGATGCAGAGGATAGGGTGAGATGGAGGCAGATGATTCGCTGTGGCGACTCCTGAAGGCAACAGCCGAAAGGAAAAGAAACGGAAGATAATATTTATGAATAATTGAAGCGCATAGGCTCTTCACTAGAAGCTAGAGAAGATGCAGAGCTTTGAGTGACATCATAGGGCTTAAATTATCATTAAAAACACATGAAAAAAAATCATGAATTCACCATTTAAGTAATCATGTTGATGACATGTGCTCAAAGGAGGAAAAAAGAGGTGTACACATCATCTGCAACCAATCAGCATAAGGGAGAAACAAAAGCTCTCAGCCATTGGCTAAATTTGAATCATGTGCCAGTAGCTGAAGATAATCCTAGTATAATAATAGTAAAATGTAGTAATGTAACTTCTGGGGCTGTCGCTATTTCGTGACTATGCAGAGCCACGACAGGTGAACCGTAAATGGGCGGGGGGGTACTGTATTATTAGAGGTGCACTCAGAGTGAAAGAGACAAAAAAAAAAGACAAAAAAGAAGCATGGTGAACAAAGATTCTAAATTCCTTAAATATCAGGTTCAGAAGAAACAGGCGTGATTGTTTGCAGTCAATCTTAATTAAGGTCGCAGGGAGGCTGGTTCTCATCTCAGCCGACTTCAGGAGAAGTTTATCCTGGACAGCTCACCAGGCTATCACAGAGCAGAAACATGCTGATGGCTACGCAGCCTGCGCACCATGACTTTTAATACTAAAAGTATTACATACGTTTTAATACTTACTTGCATATGAAAATAATAATAAAAACAAGAAAAGACAGTTTAATTTGTTGGAATGGAGATAGAAATCAATCTTTGTCATGTTATCTCAAAACCTGGTTTTTGTTCCCTCCAGAAAGGACAAGGTGATAGAATGGAATTGATTTTTATGAACCCAGATGAGTATTATTCAAATAGTTCAATTCGATGCTTCAGGGAATGAGACATTGTTTTTTTATCTTGTTTTATTTCTTCTCTTTTTTTTAAGTACAAAAGACATGGACAGCTATGAAAATTAATAATCTCAGGGCTATGCTAATCAGGTCATGACTGAAAAGTAAGAATTCCTGTTAAGGGAACCTCTGGAAATAAAAACGAAAACATAAGAGGAGGATTGTTAAAAAAATCATATGACATATACGTGAAGTTCCTGGAGAAAACCCGTGACATTTACTGCTTAGTTGATTAATGACATTTAACTGAAATTGAAACTGTACACCAAACCGATGATGGAAAGGAAAGGGAAAATGTCACCGTTCTTACATTGTGAAACAGAGGACGACTTTTGTCTGGTGGCTTTAACCAAATAATTACATGGCTTACACTTGTAGTATTATTTATTAATTCATTCTTTACAGCTCACAGCTCAACGGTTCCTGATTTAAGTCTAGACCTGTCAACAGTGTCTCTGTAGTGTTTGTATGCACATTCTTTCAACATCCTTTTGAATTTCCTCAGAATTCTCCAGGCTCCAGGTCAACCTCAGCTAACCCAACCTGAAATTAGCTCCCTTTGTATTATTTTAATGCTCATCATCACACAATCTCACTCCATTTTTACCTGTCCAGTTTTACTGGAGAATAATTTAATTATTTTTCATCTGTCCAGTTTTACAGTTTTATAACCAAATGTCTTTCTATCTTTTGCAGAAACATCTCCTTGACTCTCATCAATCTGGCTTCAAAGCAGCACATTCCACAGAGACTGCACGCTTGGCTATTAGGGAGAAGCTACATGCTGCAAGATCAGCCAAGATGTCATCAGTCCTCATCCAGCTTGACCTTTCAGCAGTATTTGACACTGTCAACCACAACTCTCTTGTGCATCCTCAGGAGTCTAGGAATTTGTGGCGCAACATGGCAGTGGTTTGCTTTCTACCTGGACCATATGAGGTTTCATGGAGGTGATCCGCATCCTCTCCACACCGACTTTCCACTGGTGTTCCCCAAGGTTCAGTTCTTGGTCCACTTCTGTTGTCTCTTCATACTAAGTTCCTTGCTCATGTCATATCCTCACATGAGTTCTCATACCACTGCTATGCAGATGACAATCAGCTTGTTCTCTGTTTTCCTCCCTCAGACACTGATGTTGCTGCCCAGATCTCTGCATGTCTGGCAAGTATCTCTTCGTGGATGGCAGCTCACCAGCTGAATCTTAATTCCAGCAAGACTGAATTGCTGTTCATCCCAGCTGACTCATCCCCACATCAAGATCTTGCAATCTCCTTAGGTAATGCTGTGACCTCTCCTTCAGGGGTGGCACAAAGCCTTGAAGTAACAATGGACAATTGCCTGTCTTTCTTTTCTCATATCACTAATCTTTCTTGATCATGTTGATTTCTTCTCTTTAACATCCGAAGAATTTGTCCATTTCTTTCCAGTAAAACTACTCAGATACTTGTTAAATTCCTTGCCATCTCAAGACTAAATTACTGCAACTCACTCCCGACAGATCTACTGTTGAGCACTATTCGACCGCTGCAAATAATCTAGAATGCAACACTTTCCTACCTCAAATCACTTATCACAACCCGGACTGCACCGCATTCTCTCAGACCCTCTAGCACTGCTAGACAGATCCCTCCTTCTACCAAGGGACAAGGGGGAAATACATCTAAACTCTTCACTGTTCTGGCTCCACGGTGGTGGAATGAACTTCCTCTGAACATCTGGACAGCTGAGTCACTGGGTATCTTCAAACGATGGCTGAAAACTTACCTTTTTCAGCAGTACTTAGATTAGTACTATGCTATACACACACACGCACACACGCACACACGCACACATGCACACACGCACACACGCACACACGCACGCAACACCTACCAACTGAATTTGACATGATATACTTAGTCTGTGTTCTAACAAAGCAGTATAAGAATATATTCACTCATAGTGACTTTAAAGCTCTTCTGAACGTTGCTCTTATCCAACTTTGGTCTCAGATTCCTGTTCTCTAGCTTTTTACATGCAGTGGCTCATTTTATCCCAGTTACTGTATTTCCTGGATGGGAGGTGAGTACATTGCAGGTTACTTTTTCGGTACGTTTACTGGTGCCCATTTATATTAGCTGAGTGAGCAGAGGCATACTGAGACCTTGTCTGGGGGTCTTAGCAAGCTGGGCCCAGCACCCAAACCACGACACCACCAGCCCCAACAAATGTTTGTGATCTAAATTTATTATTGCCCAGATTGTTTTAGCATCAATTTTTAGGTGAACAAATTTTGGAACTGAAGCACTCCGAAAGTGCAAACCTCTACCAAACACAGAATTCCCGTACACGAATCATAATGTTAAAGGAACCTTTAAAAATTCCTTGATTCACGATTTTGTCCAGATTATCTCAAAATATAATGGAGTCTTTCATGTCCAAAGCCACACCTCTGGTAGAGAGATGAGCATTTTGCCACATATTATATTTTTGGCATTTTTCAGGATTTTGGGGATTTTTTTCACCCATGCATGGAACACCTTCAAAAGTTAATATTTTGTTACTTATTCCATGTTTATTTATCAAACTAACAAATCAACCAACTCAGTTGCAAACGTTAACTCCTGGAATGAGTAATCAGAGCTTGAATAGCTTGCACCTCCATAATTATAATTACTCACGCTTGTTTAATAAAATCCTGACCACATCCAAACTTGGTGGGGATATTACCCTACCTGAGGCCCAGCAATGATTTGATTTTGGGATGTCAAGGTCACAGGTGAATGTCAGAGAAAGGGCACAAATATTTGGAAATTGAGTGCCAATATACATGCTGTTACTCTGGCATGCTAGTAGAACACTGTATAAGGAGACGTACTTAACTTTGGCCTTAAGTCACTGTGACTGGTCAAATCCCAGTCATTTCATAAAACCTTCACATGAGAGAAGTTTTCGGCAATTTCATCTTTTCTACACACTATAGAATACACTGTAAGACAAAAAATGTAGACCTTATTCGACGTAATAAGCGCCCTGCTCCAATAAGCACCCCCCCAGTGTTTTTGATCTTACGTCTAATAACTGCTCGTATGTACTCAAACTTACCAATTTTATTGGATCAGACTCTGTAATGGTAAAATGAGGCATTCACTGCCTGTAAAAGTGAGTTTATACGGTATTTCAAGACCCCCTGCCACTGAGGAATGTCTATAATGTTCATCAGTAACAACACATTTGATCGTTCTGCCGTGCTTTAAAAAACAGGAAAATATTTTGCTGTGTTCTCTTGGTAAATGTCCAACAATCGATGAACCATTAGAAACTACTACAGCAAAACTATGGGATGCTCTGAATGAATGGAGCGATAAGCCAGATATGGACCTATCAGAAAGTGATGTTGGCTCACTAACTTCATACATTTAAATGATTAAATGGTCCTGGCCATGTGCTTTTGTTTATGTTTGTGTTGATTGGTTCAATGTGCCATGTGCTAAAGTTGACATTTGTGTTGATTGGCTCGATTTTGCTTCAGGGAAAATATTTAAAGGAACAGTATCAGGAGGAAAAAGTAAAGAGTCTTTTTTATTTATTTATGCTGTTTTCTGTTAATTGTCAGCTTTCATGGAAGTAATTTTGTTGATACCACAAAATGAATAATGCAAATACCAGTAAAACTCTTTTAATCTGTTATTATTCATGTTTTCCACCTTGATGGTAATAAGCACTTACTGTTCCACTCCACTGGTAACCTTTTAATAAGCACCCACCCAATCCAATTTTTTAAGTGCCCTGGGCACTTATCACGTTGAATACGGTACCCACAACCAGTATATACAGTGTATTTACTCCAATGCCCATGTTGCATGGCGGTGATACCTTGCAATGTATGAGTGTCTCTTTAGCTATTATTATTATTATTATTATTATTATTGTTATTGTTATTATTATTATTATTATTATTATTATTATTATGGCTATGGCTAAGGCTATGGCTACGGCACAGGTGGCTTAGTGGTTAATGCAATGTGTTGCTAATCCGAAGTTCAGCCGTTCCAGCCCCACTGTTGGGCCTTTGAGCAAGGTTGTTAACCCTCAATTGCAAGTCACTCTGGATAAGAGTGTCTGCCAAACGATGTACATAGTATTAATACAGGCATTCCTTGCTGCTTCAGTGCATTGCGTTTTTTTTTTTTTTTAAATATTTATCGAATTAAAAAATAAGGCCAATTATGCAAAAAAACAAAAACAAAAAAGACCAAACAAAAGAGCATCTGTGAAAAATGTTTGTTATTATAAACATTTCTAGTGTTGAATATGTATTTATTGATATTATATACACATATTCATGTATGTATACGTCAGTCGGGGGGGGGGGTTGATCCTACTTTGCAGAATTCAGTGGTTGCAGGTTGAACTCGGTCCCAACTAACCGTGGAAAGTGAGGAATCCCTGTATTTTTATTATTATTGTGCCTACAGAGTAGCGCAGCGGTTAGCACGTTACAGCAAGAAGGTCTGGGCTCAATTTCCAGCTCGGGCATTTCTGTGTGGAGTTTTTATGCTCTCCCCGTGCTTGTGTGCGTTTCTTCCGGGTACTCTGGTTTCCTCCCACAGTCCAAAAACATGCACAGTAGGTTAATTGGCAGTTCCAAATCGCCCACAGATTGAGTATGAACGTTTGTGTGAGTGTTGACCATATGATGGCCTGGCGAGCCATTCAGGGTGTACCCTACCCTCGCCCAGAGTAGGCTGAGATGGGCGCCAGCCTCCCTAACACCCTAATTAGGATTAAGAATCATAGAAAATGAATAAATGAATGAATTATCATGATTGCTAGTGTTAGACTCTTAGATTTGACAATTAAACTAATGAATCTACTACAAATAGCAGTAATTGTGCTTATAAATGTGGGTAAAATTAAAGTTTTTTCACTTCCTTACAGTAGAAACAATGCATGTCTTTTTTCCTATGCACAGTCTGTCACCTTAAATATTTTCTAAAGAAATACAGCTGTAATAAGACATTAGCCAAAGCATTTTCAAAGCTCAAATGTAGAGCTAAAATGCCAGATGGTCCCCATTCACTCATACACACACACACACACACACACACACACACACACACACACACACACACACACACACACACACACTCCTTGCTTCTCACTGTTACTCTCTTAGAAAAACTATCTGCCTGCTATCAATCACTGGCGAAACACCCTGACAGCCGCAACTCTCTTGAATGGTTGCACAGGAGCTGACGATGAAAAATTAAAGCAAGTGGTGAATTATCATCATGCTACCTACAATTTTTCATAACCGTACTAAAACTTCACTAGAATGTTTGGGTAGCCAGTTAGTACCACCCAGCTACAACAATTCTTGCTTGATATAATTTTTTTTTTCTCTCAGTGGTAACATTTTTCAGGAATTCTTTGGTGATTGCCATTTGTTGCTGTCAGGCAATACACCCACATCATAGCAAGAAGGTCCTCGGTTTGCTATGTGTCGGAGTTTATGGGTGGAGTTTGCATGTTTTCTCTGCTCTCCTAATTTATTATTCATCCATTCCTTTTCTGTACCGATTAATCCTAATTCCACCTCCCTATTCCGTCCTATCGGGACTACGTGAGATGCGCATGCGCAGAAATATCAGTTTGCGTGAGTAGAATATCAGGGTTCAACATACTTTTTATCTCTGCTACGGTTTTTTGAAATTTCGCCCGTTCGAAGTGGAAGTTCGAAGAACTTTTTGAGGACTGAGTGTGATTCAGTGGTTTAAAACTCATTTTCGGAGACTTCTAGCTGGTTCGCTTGAATGACAGCTGTGATTTTGACCAAAACGGCCACTGGTCGCGGTCAGCCCACAGGGCTAGAACAATGGCAACACGTGGTGTGCCAGCAACAACGTCTCTCTTGCAATTCTCTCGGTGGAAGTGGAAGATCGAAGAATTTTTGGAGGACTGAGTGTGATTCTTTGTTTGAAATCATTTGGAGATTTCTAGCTGGTTCGCTTGAACGACAGCTGTGCATTTGACCAAAACGGCCACTGGTCGCAGTCAGCCCACAGGGCGAGAACAACATCCGTTTCATCAGTTGTTTTGAACTGTAAAGGTTATTTTTAGTTTTTTAGCCATTCGAACATTTCTTTAGGAAGGTTTTTGTGACTACAGTAACCCCCCCACCCATTCGTGGTTCACCGATCGCGGCCCTCATACTCACAGATTAGCGGCAGCCCCAGAAGTTACTGGTACGTGATTCAAATTTAGTTAATGGCTGAGAGATTTTGTATCTCCCTCCTGCTGATTGGTTGCAGATGATGTTTACACCTCTTTTTTTTTCTCCTTCGCGCATGTGTCATCAACGTGATTGCTTGAATTGTGAATTCAAGTTTTTTTAGTGTGATTTTTAATAATTTAAGCCCTATGATGTCACTCAATAAATATGCCCTGCATCTTCTCTAGATTCTGGTAAGCAGCCTTAAGGTAAAGGTAAAGTCTGTTGGGTTTTTACACCCGAGCCTCGTGGCTCATCAGGCTGGTGCGTAACCCCGGTTTCCATAGCGTGAAGCAACCAGGAGTTCAACTCCTCCTGGATGGGACGCTAGTCCATCGCAGGTTACCTTCCCAGTATATTTTTACTGGTACCCATTTACACTGCTGGGTGAAAAGAGGCACACTTGTGGTTGAGATCTTGCCCAGGGGTCTTAGCACAGTGAGGGTTTCAGTGGGGTTCGAACTGACAACCTCCTGATCATGAGCGCAGCACCCTAACCACTACGCCGCCGGCCCCACATAACCAGCCTAAGCACTTTATTTATTCATAAATATTATCACAGTACAAAATTAAAAAGTTTTTGCAGAATCATTACTACATTTTACTGCATATTAATAAGAGATTGTCTATAGAATGTGTTTAACAAGCATATTTTAGTGTATGTAATATCAGACATAGGGTTTTCAAACCGCGTTAATAACTCGCGGATTTTCAGGATGCGCAGGAAGGGGCGGAACGCAATCCCCGTGAATAACTCGGGGTTACTGTATTTCACACCTCCTTATTCCCATCAGTTCTTGTTAGCTACAATTTGTTTTTAATTCATCTTAGCAGTTCTGGGGATAGTTTTGGTAACTGTCACTTTAGTTTTACTCTCCAGCACCGATTAGTTTTAATTCAGTGTTAGCAACGATAAGTAATGTTTTGGTTAGAAAATAGCGTCAAGCTAGTTGTGCCAGAATTTGCTAGTTATAATTTGTTTTAGCCATGCTCACATTATTCACAAAAGTTTTTATTTACATCTAACATGCATGCTAGTCTCAGAGCTTTGACAAGCTTTTGTGTTTCCTGCCGTGTTCTTTCCCTACTTAGTTTTTCAGCACAAGAGATAAAGGCATCTGGTAAGACATCGAATTAGCATGCTTGTATTATAAAATACTACATCCCATGCTGCAAGTACAGTATCATATGTCAGACAGATTGGGAAAGCCTGCGTGTGGCCGGTACGCTGCATGCTAGCTTATTGAAGCGTATGAATTACAGTCATTTCAGACAGTGAATGGGGGGAATAACACATTTTTATGTTAATGACATGACTGCAAACCAGATGCCTGATATCAATGTTATTGTATGGGTTAGCTGGTTGAGTTCATGGTCGGGGTGTCGTTTTAATTGCACTAATAGCATGTTTACAAATATGTATATTGAGTGAAGCATGTACAGTAATACGCCAAGTGTCCTTCACAGCACCGTAACTAGAAATGGTTGTAATATTCCATAACATGAAACGCCATCATACAACTTTCTTAACAATCATGAAAAGAAGTAAAGTAAGTTATTTTATTTTTAATTTCTATTTTTCACTGATACCATAATATTGACTCAAGAAAGTATAATCCTGTTACACAAAATACAGACTTGCATTACATTAATGGAATTTAGGAGAAAACCTTATTCAGAGCGACTTCCATAAGTTGATGAACAGAAGTTGGGATGTGCTGCTATTGGTGATAGAGTTTCTGCCAGACATGCAGAGATACAGGTGATGTCTGAGGAATGAAAAGAGAAGGTAAGTTGAATGTAATCTGCATAGCAGTGGTATGAGAATCCATGTGACCTCCCTGAGTAAACAATTATTAAGGGAGCACAGAGGAGGACCAAGTACTGAGCCCTGGGGGACACCAATGAAGAGTCTAAATGAAGCAGCTGTTGATCCCTTTCCGTATAACCCGATATGCATAAGTAAATCATTTATGTTCTTTTGTTACTAGCATGGGTGCTAGGTAAACACATTTGCTAATAATTTGCGGAAAATTAACTTAGTTCTGACTAATTTAAAAGCAAACTACAGTTGTTGCTGTAGATGAGGTGACAAACTACATTTTTAGACATTTTCAGATAGATTGTTGGCTGAATGTTTTTATAATTAGATTTGTATCCAATGATCAACAACTTTAGAAGATAACCTATATACAGTCTGTGTGTGTGTGTATGTATACACACATATATATATATATATATTGCCACAGCAATCCATGGTCAGGAGTTCATGGGAGCCAACTCATGAGAGGATGCGATGGCATGAGAGCATAATCTCCAGCCAATCATGAACATCTGTGAGCTCATTCATACGAGAGGCCTGGATAGCACTTTCCCTCCAAGTGTGTTAAACCGCCCCAAAATCTACATGCAAAGCAGTTAGTAAAGAGGCTGGTTACTAGCATCTCATATCACATAGGGGCGTGTTTTTTTTTTTTTGTTTTTTTTTTAGTTCATGATTTCGCCCCTCCCTGGTTGATGGTGATTATGTGATAGTGAAGGTAATAGGCTAATAAGTATTAGGGAGGGGAATACTTGATGGGTAGGGATTGGCTCCAACTACAATTAGGGACAAAATGGGGTAAAATTTTGAAAAAAGCTTCCTGTTTTCCTGAAATATAAAAGTGAATATTTGTTATTAGCAAAAAAGACTGTTTTCTTGAACAGCTACTGTAGAATTTCCACCCACTGTAGAATCCGATGGGATTTCCCAGACTGCATCACGTGCAATCAATCAATGGTGTGCAGGAGTTCAGACAATACTCAATGCCTCATATTTTGAATGCACACTTTGTTCTTCTTCATGCTCTGGTGTGTGTGTGTGTGTGTGTGTGCGTGTGCATGTGTGTGTGTGTGTGTGTGTGTGTGTGTGTGTGTGTGTGTGTCTTGGCGTGCGTGTGTGTGTGTGTAAGTACATAGGTGGAGGTGTTAGTGTTGGGGATTTACAAACCCTGGAGAATATGTCCTGCAGGGTGTTGGAGTGATGTATTTATGTCTGGCACACAGCCGTGGCCATGACTCCGTGTCCTGCAGAAATCTTCTGTTCTACAATTGAAACATAAATAAAAGCCACTGGCTATTATTTAAAGCAAAGGTGGGATTGAAGGAAGCTATAGTCTGTGGTGGGGGTTCGGAAAAGAGAAAGAGAGCAAAAATAATTCTTTTTTTCTCTATCTGTCCATCTCGGTCTCTCTTGCTTTCTTTCGCTGTGCTCCAGACTATTTTAGTGTAATGTGTCTACTGCCTCTTGACAATATTTTAGAAGAGTGCTCAATAAAATGAATTACTGCCTTTCTCTCACTCTCTGTTCACTACTTTTGAAGTGCAGGATTAGTGACCTGGCAATTGAGGTCACCTGGTTGAATCTTATCAATATTTTAATAGCAAGCGCATGGATATTTCCAATTCCCGTCTTGCCCTCTCTCATTCCTCCCATCAAGGCTGACCAGGCTCACATGAACGAGGCACATTAGACCCCTCCAAAAGAAGCCTCACCTACTTTACCCAAAACAAAACAATAAATCAGAACACACAATCAGCACACTAGTAACACATACAGCATTTCAGAAAACCACTGGCAAACAAACCATCAAATTAAGAGGAAGTCAGGTCTTTTTCTTTCCCCTTAATTTTAATTGTACTATCAAATATTTTGTTCTGATCCCACACAACCACAACCAACCATGGCAGGGCCTAACCAAATGCTATCCACCTCTTTTGTAAGAATGAGCTTTCAGACATCCATGCAGATATCACACATCCTTCTGATCACCAGTAACAGGGAGGCAAGCATAGGCCAGCCCTCTTCCCAGAAGAGCCCGGTCAATGTTCCCCCATTGGCTGCAGATGGCTGTGGCACGAATTTGCATTCAAATTTGCAAAGTCAATATTCATGAGCCATGTCAATGCACCACCCGGGAGCCAAATTAATAAACTTAACAGCAAATCAGAAGACAGAAGCTTGCTTTGATCTTGGCCTTTGCCTCAGACAGACCAGTCACATTAAAATTAAATTGCTTCTTGAACTCAGGCAGGTCCACCAAATTTTGTGAAAATCTGGTCAGAATTCCGTTTATAGGAAAAGTGACGACTCGGTTTCAAATGGTCATGATTACAATCCACCTACCAAGGCCCTATTAGCGAACAAAAACATAGCCTGGAGATCGCAGATTCAAATCCAGATTGATGCCATAGTCAACAACCAGGAGTCAATCGGTCTAACTGGCCAAGCACTCATGGCTGAGAGGGATGGTCTATGCGTGAGTCCCTGTCACTTAAAGCATTATCATGCAATCATGGGCACTTGTGAGCTCATTCACACAAGGAGAGTATCACTCTCCATCAGAGCGTGTAAGGCCATTTCTGCATGCATATATGCAGCAGATCACAACTGCTACAGGTGGCAGCATTGTGTGTCATGAACGGAGCATGGGCGTGCTGACCCCTCTTCCTGGTAGGTTTATGTGCTAAGTCCCGTATGCTCATCCGTTCATTTTCTGTAACCGCATAATCCTAATTAGGGTTGCGGGGAGGCTGGCGCCCATCCCAGCCGACTCTGGGCGAGGGCAGAGTACACCCTGGGCAGCTCACCAGGCCATCGCAAGGTGGAAACATGCTGATGGCTTTGCAGCTACTCTTGTCGAAAGTCAGCAATGGTTCTTTTACATCCCTCACACCATAGACAGTGAGAGACATGGCCGGCCTTTGATAACCCAATTAGTGACAGTGACAACCCGTGGAGAGTTGGGCTTGAACCCCCAACCTTAGGATCAGTGTTCCAGCAGCTTTACCACTTATGTGATACTTCAAAAAATATCTATGAATAAAAACACAATAATTGCAGGGGCAGCGGTGGCCCAGTAGTAGGATGCTGGACTACCGCTACCAAGGTCGGGGGTTCTAGCCCCACCAATCAACAGGTTTTCACTGGTTTTTCCCAATGCAGCTAATTGTGTTATCAAAGGCTGGCCATGTCTCTCACTGTCTGTGGTGAGAGTTTCATGTAAAAGAACCACTGCTGACTTTCATCAAGAGTAGTCGCATAGCCGTCAGCGTGTTTCTACCCTGCAATGACCTGGCAAGCTGTCCATGGTGTACTTTGCCCTTGCCTAGAGTCAACTGAGATTGGCACCATACTCTCTGCTATGCTAATTATGATTAAGTGGTTCAGAAAATGAATAATAATTGTAAGCTCATCACTATTAATCCAATATAAAACTCCATCATCATTGGTGTATTCTCAAAAGAGGAGTCCCAGCTTGTAGATGAATCATGCGCTCCATGTAGCAACTCCAAGATCTGTCATCTCCTACAGGTCCTTATTTTCCTGAAGCCAACATGAGAAAAAGGAGATTCTGTGTACTGAGTGGAGAGAAACTAGTTTGTTTTCAAGTGTCTTTTGCCTGAGGAATTCGTTTTACTCTGATACCAGATGGCTAATAAGCACTGGAGTCCAGAGGGATGAGGGAGCGAGTGCACGGTTGAGCGACAAGGGCATTTCAGTGGAGCGACAGAAGTGCTCAGCGAAGCGCGTTCTTTCTGTCTTCACAGGGGCAACGATCTGTCACTTCTTCCAGAAGATAAGACCACAGTGATAATGGCATGCAGGTGGAATAAGAGCCCAGTCTAGTCGTGTGTGAAAGATGCAGGATTATAAGACCATAAAAACAGCCATTCCCCACTAACTCATCAAATTACACAGTGTGACACGATTTTTCTTCCTCACAAATAAGTGTCTTTTCCCACCAACATTTATTGCAAAACGATAGAGTAAACCGATTTTTTATGCCAAACTTTGGTTTTGTGGGCTCAACAGCAGTTTTATCCCAACAAAGCGGCTATTTCTGACAATTTTCTGACTTTTTTTCTGACAAAATAAAGCCAAAATATGGACTATAACTGCAGAAAGGTTTATTTTCAAACATTCAAAAACAACTGTATAAAGTTAAAAATAAATAGGTTTCCTTAATTGACGAATATGCAACAACCCACTTTCAATTTTCAGAACCCAAAATGTAGTCACTCAACATGTATTCATTGTAAAATCCTGATATCTGTGTTCAAAGTCTAGTATGTCTTGGTGGAAGCGCTCTCCACGTTCTTCTGAGTATGTCCTCATGCTGTCCTTGAAATTGTCAAAGAGAGCATTCAGAATGTGGACCTTCAGTGACATCCTACAGCCCATTTGACCAAAGCTTCTCACCAAAGTCTCAACCAGTTCCATATAATTGTCAGCCTTGTGATGGCCCAGAAACAAAAAATTCCATGTCTTCTTTTTCTTTGCTGTCAGCTTCTTCGGCAATTCAGGACACTATGATTTTCTTGACTTGTGGTCCAATGAAGTATCGGCATTCACTTTTGAACATTCTTTCTTATTCTACACATTTCTGGAATATTCACAAACAAAGGGGGTAATTATTTAAACCTCAGTACAGGGTACCGCTATTTTTGGTGGAATCGAAGCTCGTATCATAGAAAATTTGCTATAAAAGACACGAGCTTCGATTCCACCAAAAATACGCCCAATCCAACCAGCAAAATTTTGATTTACGAGCTCTGTTTGAGAAATGGCTTTTCCAGGCCAATTAGCCTCGTATTCTTTCGTGTGTATTCCTCTGCACTCCAAGAATGCCTTGTGCAGAGCTTCTCAATAATTTTCTGTGATACCCTCTATAGGAAGAAAAACATTTTTCATGCCCCCTCTCCAGCGCCCTGCACGCAACTATAAATAGTGTTTGCTGCATTTCATATTGTTTGCTCAGTGCTTTTTCCCAACACCATAGTGAACACAGTGAGAGCACTGCTACCACCTACTGTAGAGGATGCGCAATTATACTTAATTCTAGTACAGTATGGTAAAAAGTAAAAAAGCATGCTCCCCAGAGTCACCCCCCCTCCCCCCAGTCATCACACCATGCCCCCAAGGGAGGCATGCCCCACTATTTGAGAAGCACTGGCCTTGTGGGAGCTCACCATTAGCCTTTCCTCGCCCTTTTGACATGATCTCAAAAAGAAAATAATGATGACCACAACCCTGATAAATAGACTTGTACAGAAATTAGTAGAGAACACCCAGTGAATGGAAAACTGGTTAATTTACAATTTTCTTGTCCTGACCACAAAAGCAATGTTTGGAGGTCAGGACCACGCCGTTCTCTTTTGATTGGTTGTGAAGACATTGGAAATTATGGTTTTAACTCAGAAACAAGACAAAAGTGAAAATTTATTACTTAGTGTTATTCTTTCAAATTTATATTCATGAGCACAGGTTGATGAACCTCTCCTCCAGACCCAGAGATGGTTGATACATTAGTATTGTGTCTGGGGCAACCTTGGCCACTTTGTGACCATTGCGGCTGAATTTGAGAAGCAGTCATACAGGTGGAATAAAAATTGTACTTGCATGAGAAATGTGAGCATCTGTGCCGCATACCTCACCTCCATCATGTTAACCAGCAATGATGCACATGCCGCATATTTTTATTCCAGAGTAATCTACACTAACACCTGGTAGGTCATGTATACCTCTTGGATGCAGTCATGTTGCAACACTTGAACTAATTAGGTGCATGACCCACAGTTAATTTTACTTCCTGAGATTAGAAGCAATGCTCTCCTGGAGGACAAGGTATGTCCATGGCTTCTAATCTCAGAAAGTAAATATAACTGCTGGTGAGCCCTGAAAGACGTAAAATAATCTACCAATCTACTGTGAAATCATTCTGGCAAGATGAGAGATATGCCTTACTTCAGTTCTAGTTGAAGTTATGTCCTTGTCACTCTAATGCTCAAAAAGGTCTAGTCACTGGACTTAAATAAGTATATACACTGTGAAATCCCAGCATTCATTCATTTATTTTCTGTAACTGCTTAATTCTAATTAGGGTCATGGGGAGGCTGGTGCCCATCCCAGCCAACTCCAGGTTAGGGCAGAGTACACCCTGGACAGCTCGCCAGGCCATCGGAGGGAGGAAACACGCTGACGGCTATGCAGCTATTCTTGTTGAAGGTCACCAATGGTTCTTTTACATGAACCTCACACCATAGACAATGACAGACATGGCCGGCCATTGATAACCCAGTTAGCTGCACTGGGGGGACAGTGACAACCCGTTGAGAGTGGGGCTTGAAACCCCCAACTTTAGGATCAGTGATCCAGCACCTTTTACCACCAGGTCACCAAAGCCCTTATTCCAGCATCCGTGTAACTAAAAAACAAGAGCAACAACAAAAACATATGACACTTTTTCGCTTGTATAAATGCTAACACCAAACACCACCAATCAATATTTGGTGGAACCAAGCCTCCCAACAACATTTTGGCACCACCATCATGTTTCACCCTGAAGATGTTGTTTTCAGGGGGAACAATGCCAAAACCAATGCTTTGTTCAAAGGGCAAAAAGGCAAATCTGAATGCTATTGTATTACCATTCACTTTTTCAGGAATCCCTTGTCGATGTCCCTCAGCCCCAATAGGATCACATACTCCGACTCCCTCCATGCCTTATTTGCTTGGTTGTGTTGTTTCTGGGATTTAAATTAATATTGATCTGCACCCAGTCTCACAGCTCAATATCCCTAAATTCCAATTAGCATTCCGATATCTGTCTTCCTGCTAATTTGACACATCCATTAAAATAGATTGAGTTCATGGTTTGTTTGTTTTTTTGGAAATGGAAATGAAACTGAATATAAGTATGTGTTTCTCCACTGCTAGTCACCTCATACACATTAGAATATTTTTATCCATTATTAAATTTGGGCAGCAAAATGGTGGCCAGCTTTGTTGTAGAGATTTCTGATATTCAAACATGCCTTCTTTTCTTACTCCATGGTAGAGATGTGCCATTTACCAATTACTCGTAGCTGCATGTTGGCTGAGCAAGCGAACTCAAGATGAGTTTTTTTAAGCATGCAGCCAATTCTATTACTCATGTAGTGTTTTTCAATAAATAATAAAAAAGGCTTCCATAAAAACCCCTCTTTAACACCTGAGCTGTTTGTTCGCATGAATGGTGAGATATGGACTTGACTCTCAGCTGCACAACAGGTGGCATGATGGTGAGGATTCGATTGATTGCGGATTCAGTGCATTAAGCAAAGTGATGAGTAATCAGGACAAATAGATATAAAAGTAAATAGAAATTAATCTTAATATTCATTCATTCATCTATCATCTGATATAACATTTAATCCTACTGGGGTCATGGGACTATCTCAGGGTGAAAGGTCTGGGTGAAAGATAATCCATTGCTGGGCCAACACACACCACCTGCCATTCACACTTATACCTAGGGGCAAATTGGAACAGAAATTACGCTAAATTGAAGGTCTTTGTACTGTGAAAGGAAAATAGAGTACCCTGAATTAACCCACACAAGCGCAGGGAGGTCTGCAAACTCCAAACAGAAATGCCCTCGTCAAACTCGGGACTCACACCCAGGACCTGCTTGCTGTGAGTCAGATATTTAAAGCACTAGGCCACTGTACCTCCAAGAATGTAATTAATGAAGTCCAATAACATTAGTGCAGCATTGCTTCATACAATCACCAATGTACAGTATATTTGCAATACCTTGTGAATTTTTTTTCTAATAAATAAGACAAGAGGCTAAGAAATGCTAATTCTGTTAATCCAAAAGTAGCCTTTTAGATATGTATAGGCTGAAAAAGTTGCTCATATCAAAGGAGAGTAAAATTATTATATTAGTATCATATTAACGTATCAGATGATCTATTGGTAGTATATAATGATATATTGGTAGTAGGATGCTGAGGTTGGAACTACCAGGCAGAAGGCCTAGAGAAAGACCAAAGAGACGATTCATGGATGTGGTGAAGGAGAACATGAAGGTAGTTGGTGTAAGAGAAGAAGATGCAAAGGATAGGGTGAGATGGAGGCAGATGATTCGCTGTGGCGACCCCCGAAGGGAAAAGCCGAAAGAATAAGATTAACGTATCAGATGATCCGAAGGTTAGGGGTTCAGGCCTCACTCTCCACAGGTGGTCACTGTCCCTCCAGTGCAGCTAACTGGGTTATCAAAGGCCGGCCGTTGCGCACAGGTATCCAATGGGTACCCTTCCAAAAATGTTCTATTAGGGTTGAAAATTACATAGATGAAAATTAACAGTCACAGGTGTGGGTGGATATTTATTTGGTGTGGGCGGGGTGATTTTGTGTCTGTGTTCTTGTTATATTAATCAGCTACATTGAGAGTATGAGTGTTTGATCTTCTGTGTTGGTGGATTTCCAAATTCTTGTGCTCATGGCAAGGAGTGTTCTCACCATCGGCAGCGCAGCGAGTGAGAGATTTTTTACGCTGCCGGGGTTTGTAATCCAGGAATGGAAATCACAGCTGAAGTAAGAGATGGTAGATGAGATGTTTTTTTTATACACATCAATCTCTGAATTAAATAACTCTCCTCCCAGTGACAAAATAAAAGACTGGGTGTGGTTCAGTCTTCATTCTGAGAATGTCAATCAGTGCAACATTAATATTATTTAAAAGAATGTTGAGCAGGCTCCTTCTCAAAATAAGTCTTCATATAGTTTTCTGTGTTGCTGTTGTTTTTGTAAATTAAAACTATGACAAAACAACATTAATATTATGAATAAAGAAAAAGAAGATCCCACGAAGGGAGTGATGGGTAGACTATCCAACCCGTTAACATATCTGGCTGCACCTTGTCCCTTGCTTCGTGTGATAGATATTCTTTTTCTTTATAAAAATACAAGAAGGACTCGAACACATTCATTCATTTTCTGAACCACTTAATTCTAATTAGGGTCACAGGGAGGCTGGTGATTTTTTATATATATATTTTTTTAATCTAAATGTTTTTGTTGCAAGCAGAATTGTAATTTAATTGTCTCTGCAGTTGTTTAAATCAGTGCAACACATTGTTGTTTTATATTAACATGAAGGAAAAAAGGGTAAAAACATTATAAGCAATGTTATTTGATTTTAAATGTCAAAAAAGTATTTGTGGCTCCGAGTGTTTTCTTTAATGTGGAAAACGGGTCCAAATGGCTCTTTGAATGGCAAAGGTTGCCGACCCCTGATGTAAAAGAACCATTGCTGACTTTCAACAAAAGAGGAGCTGCATAGCCGTCAGCTTGTTTTCGTCCTGCGATGGCCTGGCGAGCTGTCCTGTGGGTGTACTGTGCCCTCACCCGGAGTCGGCTGGGATGGGCGCCAGCCTCCCTGTGAGCTTAATTAGGATTAAGCGGTTACAGAAAATGAATGAAGGATGAATGAGGAAGTTAATGGCGTCAACTGACACTAAAGAATTTTTGAACAGTGAACCATTGTGGCTTCTGGAATCTTTGGCTTGTTGTGGCTTGTTCTCGTCAAAAATGTGCATGCATGCATTGTATTTCCCTAACATCTCATTGATAAACAAAAGTGGTTTTGCTATGGCCTTAGCAGTATGCAGAAGGTGGAAGGGCTCTTTTGTTAAAAAAAAAACACGCACACACTGCCAAAAACATTCAGTGAGCTGCAGTTGAACAGTTGGTAGAGGTGGAAATGCCATGTTCTTGGGAGAGGTCAAATGGTCAATCAGGTTCAAGATTACAGTAAGTGTACATTACTCGAATAGACCGAATGTACATGTCAAAGCTCAAGGTAGATGGCTAACAACAGGAAGACGGAAAACAACAATGAGTTTCAGTACGGTCTGCTACAGTCGGCTGATGAAAATTAAAAAAAAAAGTCACCTGATTGATTTGTTTGGGTCACATTTTGTTCAAGCAGCATGAAAAAAAAACATTCATCAGACTTGCCTTTTGTCAACAGTTGAAGCTGGTGGGGTTGTATGGTGGTATGGGGATATTTTATCTACACCACTGTGTGACTCTTCAAGCCAGTTTGGCACTGATTATAGTTCATCTTTAAACTTATATTTGTTACCATGGTGAAGTTTTCTTTTTCATGTATTTAACAATAAAGGAAAGAGCCTCCAGTGCAGTAATTAAGTTCTCCAAAATGTGAATACAGTGATCTCTGGCTACTTCATGCTTCAGTTTCTGTGGCTTCAGTTCAGTTTGGGGATTTCAAAAATATTCTTTGAAAATAAAAAAATAAGCAAATTACGGAAAAATTGGGGAAAAATTAAGGAAAATGACTGAAAACAAGGCCAATTATGCAAAAAACAAAACAAAACAAAAACAACTCAAATAAACAAAAACAAAAAGCAACCCAAAACCCCCCAACAAAACTACTTAGATTATTATGTGTGGTGCATCTGAGTGTGTGCTTGCATCTGTGTGTGTGTGTGTGTGTGTGTGTGTGTGTGTGTGTGTGTGTGTGTGTGTGTGTGTGTGTGTGTGTGCGCGTCTGTATGTATGTGTATTTATATTCTATTTACATCTTATGCATTATTTTTGAATGTTTAATTGTTATTATAAGCATTTATATCATTGAATATGGATTTATTAATATTATATATACATATACATGTAAATATACGTCAGTCATGGGGGGTCAATCCTACCTCGCGGATATCGACAGTTGCGGGGGGGGGGGGGGGGGGTCTCGGTCTCCATTAACCGTGGAAAGTGAGGGATCCCTGTACTCATCTTACACTCTTAGTAAAATGACTGCATTCACAAAAGGGACTGGTAACGAAATGGAACATAAAGGTGAAGATTTATACGGTTGTAAGAAAGATCTGATACAGGAGACTTCTTCAGTAAATACCTGAATTAAACATAATTTTAAAAATGCATGTATTTATTTATTTAAAAAAAAATTAATTAGCAAAAAACAGTAGTTGTTACAATTCAAAAGTATATTATTATTATTATTATTATTATTATTATTGTTGTTGTTGTTGTTGTTATTATTATTATCACTATGACTACTATTACTACTACTTCCCATTCTCGTCACTTACCTATTTACATTATTTTTGTCATGAGCCCATAAGAAAAAAAAAAAGTTCATAAAATCTCATTAAAGTCGACTTGTACAGCTGTTGTAATGTAGCTATGCTGCTGTCAGGGGTGTAATGAGATGGTTGAAACACAGCCACCCAGACGGCTGATTTCTGCAGCACTAATATGCCAACAGGCTGCTTTTTACAGGCATGATATAAATGTTTTTTTCCTATTGTTTCATTTTTGCCATAGATTTGCTCAGCTCTGCTACAGTACGCATGCCTAAAACAGTCTTACGGGAACATTACAGCCCTAATGTGGACTCGAAGACATTTTGTGTGGAAGTTTGACGTGTTATTATACCTCTGTTGAGGTACTTACTTGAGGTGTGTTAAAATCAGGCCCCAGTCGTATAATATACAATCATAAGGTCACCTGCTGTGTTAATGAAAAGGGGAAAAAAAGGAAATTGCTGCCTATACAGTACAGAGAAATGTCTGTGCCTATAGAGAGACATTCGTGGTGTGATGTGTTACAGAGATATTATGAAGTTTAGAATTACGAACAGGAATATTACTTTCTGATGAACCCGTAATAAAAATATGATAAATGTGCATTCGTGCATGGGTCATATTTGTTAATTAATATGCATCAATGGCAGTGTGATGGAAAAGAAGACACCTGAGACAGATGAAAACGCTCTCCCTTTATTCTGATTTGACTGCTTGCCTTTTCAAAGTTCATGAACATATGTTTGGATAATTACAGACTGGTACACGGAATCTTTTAATAGAAGACTTAAAACACAGTGCTTGTCAGTTCTCAATACTGATCAGTTATTCAGTAATTATCGGTTCAAATTGATAGGGTTACATGTCAATGTATATGAAGCAAGGATTCAACCTGCCTTCTGTCAACAGTTCAGGTTAGTGGGAGTTGTCTAATGGCGTTTATCTGCAGGTCATTTCTACTTTTTGATTGGTAATGACTATACCAACCAATTCTACATTTGTATTATTGTATACAGTGGTATACTTATGAAATTAATCCGTTATGAGGGTGAGCTCGTAAGTCGAAATGTTTGTTAGATAAAACAAAAATTCCCATTGGAAATAATAGAAAACCAATTAACCGGTTCCAAACCTCTCCCAAACTCATATAACCTGCCACAAACACATATATTTGACCAAATATATTAAAGATAAACATGAAAAACAATAAATATTTAATAATAATAATAATAATAATAATAATAATAATAATAAAACAAGAATAAACAATAAGTCATCTAACTGATCATCAACTGTGGTGATGATGTCACGGGGGTGCAAATATATTATGTGGGCAGGCATGAAGTGGTGCATAACACAGGAGGAGGAGGAGGAGAATTTTGTGCATGTGCACGCTATAAATGCCAACAAGGAAAAGCTCATGGTGAGCTTGCACAAGGCCAGTGCTTCTCAAATAGTAGGTAGCACCCCCCCCCTTGGGGGGCATGGTGTAATGCCGGGGGTAAGATGGGCACGTATGACCCTGGGAAACATGCTTTTTTTGCCATACTGTTATAGAATTAAGTATAATTGCGCATCCTCTACAGTAGGTGGCAGAGGCGCGCTCACTGTCTTCTCTACGGGGCAGGGCAAAAGCACCGAGGAAACAATATGAAGTGCAGTAAACACTATTTATAGTCACTCACTGGGTGCTGGGGATGGGGCATGAACATTTTTTTCTTCCTATAGGGGGCATCTCAGAAGGAATTCTCAGAATGCGGAGAAATACGCACAGAAGAATACGAAGCTAATCAGTCCAGAAACGTCATTTCCCCAGCAGAGCTCGTAAATCAAAATGTTGTTTTTTAGATGGGGCAGATTTTTGGTCGAATCATGGAAAATTCGTTATAGAAGACAAGTCAGGGTACCACAAATATGTTTGCAAATGTTAGAGTGCCTTTTTCCAGTGAGGACTTTCTATTTCATTGTTGTTTGCACATCATGTACTACATTGCTAACTCAAAAGGGTAAACTATAGAATCACCAATGTGCTCCAGATTCGCTCTTATTATGGCTTCACTGAACTCAGAGACTCCCTGAACAAATGTTAAAAATGACCTTTAAGAGGCATTCGATTAAAAAAGAAAAAATGACTGCTCTGTTATTTGTTATGGCACACTACTGCATTTGCTGCAGCAGTCTACTAGGTAAACATGATTCCTATTCAATAAATTTCGCTAACAAATCTAAAAACTGCATCTGTCAACTGGCTGTGCACTCACTATATCTGTAATATGTAAATAAATATGTTTTAGTTATTTATATAATTTCATATGTATAAAGCCAGCACTATATTTCTGTAATTCTATGCTGTTAGCAATATAGGAGTAAATTATTATATGAGTATAAAGCATACATCCCTCATACATACTACATCATAATGAGCTTTCCGGATGCTACACTGTCCAGATGGACAGAACAGCCAATACCTCCAGTAAGGAGTTAAGGCGGTAAGGACGGAGTATTGTGTATTTATGCCAACGAGGCTTGGTGTACAAACTCTGTTATTGTTGGAAGACACTGCTCAGCTACCACAGAGTTTATTATGGTTAGGTGTAGGCTTTTCTATATGCCAAGGAAGTTTACTTCTACAGTAATAACAGCTGTGTATACTATATATACCTTCTAATGTTAATGCTAATCTTGCTATGAATGAACTTCATGCAAGCAACAAACTGCACACCTAGAGCGTGCATTCATTGTAGCGGGTGACTTTAACCACTTTAACCTCAAGTCATTGCTTCCTAAATTCAATCAACATGTCTCCTGCTACACCAGAGGGGACAAAAACTTGGGCCATGTTTATACTAACATTGCTGGAGCCTACATGGCAGACCTCCTTCCCTCACCTGGGACAGGCTAATCTTTGTTTAATTTCTTTGTTTCTCACCCCCAAGTCCACACCACTCATCAACAGTATGAAGCCATCTGTAAAGACCTTCAAGGTATGGCCAGTGGGGGTAGACTCTGCATTCCAGGACAGGTTTAACAACACACACTGGAGTATGTTTGCATCTCAGGCCACCTGCGGCTCTAACACAGACATTGACTCTTACACTCGCTCTGTACTGAAATACAGCAACACCACAACCGACAGTGTTACCACAGAGAAACAGATTATACCCTAATCAGAAGCCATAGATGAACAGGGAAGTGCTGTTTCTGCTGAAGGCACACAACAAAACCTATAGATCATTTGATGCACAGGTCTACAGTACAACCAGGGCGGACCTGAAGAGGGGTATCAAAAAGGCCAAGCATGACCGCAACCTGGTGGAAGAACATTTTGTGAGGACACTGACTACAAGGTGACTACACTGACTACAAGCCCAGCGACTCCATGCCAATTACCACGAACATGTCCTTCTTCAATGAGCTGAATGACTTTTAGTGCTTGTTTCAACAAGAACAACAAGGACGAGGCCGTAAAGATCAAGCCTTCGAATGACCACCAGACCCTTATATTCTCCCCATAGATATCCATAATGCACTGAGCCACATTAACACAAGTAAACCTACACCAATTTGTATACCAAAGCAACAGCAATACTGTATAGAGATTGCTGTATCCTCAGCCCTGCACTTTGTGTACTCACACCTGGACAACAAGAACAAGTCAATAATTCTGTTTGTTGACTTCAGCTCAACATTCAACACAGTAATTCCCTCCAAGATAACCATAAAACTTAAGGCTTTTGGAATTAATACCACTCTCTGCAACTGGATCATTGACTTTCTGAGCAACAGACATCAGTATGTTAAGTCAGGTCACAACTGTTCCTCCACCATCACACTCAACACTGGCACACCTCAGGGCTGTGTGCTGAGCCCATTCCTCTACTCCCTCTTCACCCACGACTGTAGGCCTATCAAGGGATCCAACTCCATCATAAAGTTTGCAGATGACACCATGGTGATCGGACTCAGTGACAATAAGGAGTCTAACTACAGCGAAGAGGTACAGCACTTAGCTACATGGTGCATTTGACAACAACCTTCTCCTGAACACCAGCAAAACCTTCTTTCAGCTACTCCTCTCCAGAAGGCACTTCAGGAGCCTTTAGACAAAAACCAGCAGGTTTAGGAACAGCTTCTTTCCCACAGCTGTCACCCTACAGAACTCAGCCCCCTTCCCATGCACCCTACACCATAGCAGTATAATTTGTACCATTCATATAATTTATGCCCCCATGCCTACATGATTCCTGTGTTATATAGTCTATTCAAAGTGCTTTACTTCTATAACTGTATATATTTTCATAGCACACAGGATGTCTGAATACATAGCTATTTATACATAATAGCACATCTGTATATATTGTCCATATTTATATATATATATATATATATATATATATATATATATATATATATATATATATATTTGTGTGTGTGTGTGTATATCACATCTGTATATTTATCCATAATGCATTTGCATATTACATATATATATATATATATATATATATATATATATATATATATATATATATATATATATATATATATATATATATATATATATATATATATATATATACATACACACAGTATATTTTAATTTGTATATTACATCTGCACATTTGCTCTTCTGTATAGTAATATAGAACATCTGAAGTTTGCTCCTATGCAAATCAATGCTAATTTATTCCCACATTTTGCTCTGCCCTTATCTGTACATAACTGCTTCTAACTGTACATACTGCACATTCTGTATATATTGAACTTGCTGCTCTCTGCACTTCTGATTGGATTCTAAACTGTATTTTGTTACTCTGTATTTATACATGTGTAATAATAATAAAATTGAATTTAACCTAATCGAATCAAATGATGTCATGACCTTGGGCCTTCTTTTAAAACAAACTGAAATGCTGAATTACGGTTTGTGTTAGAATAGGCGCTGGATATTATTTTGTTCGATGAACCCAAAGTTGAAGTGATTATTAGATGTAATTAGATGATAATTACACCTAAAGTATCCAGACAGTAATATAGAATACTGGCAATTTTTTTATTATTATTTGCATTCATGTATTATCTTTCCATAGTACCGTTTAAAGTTTTTTATTATTTTGGAAGGGCAATGGTGGCCTGGTGGTAGGGTGCAGGATTACTGATCCCAAGATCGGGGTTCAAGTCCCACTATCAATGGGTTGGCACTGCTGTCCCTTTAGTGCAGCTAATTGGGTTATCAAAGGCCAGCCATGTCTCTCATGTTCAATGGTGAGAGGTTTATGTAAAAGAACCATTGCTGACTTTCCATTGCTAGCCATCAGTGTGTTGATGGCCTGGTGAGCTGTTCAGGGTCTACTCTGCCCTCACTAGGTCTCTAATTAGGAATGAGCAGTTCAGAAAATGAATGAATGAATGAATGAATGAGTGGATTGATTAATATTTATGTATTTTATTGTTGGATTCCACAGTGCAGTCAAGTAACCCTCCCATTTTAAAACTCTCAGGGCCTTGGGCTCCCGAGTGGTGCATGATTATCAACATGGAGATCCCGAGTTGGTTGTTCTCACAGCCATCTATGAGTTTTTGGGAGCTAATTGGCCAAGTTCTCACAGGAGGGAGGGATGGCATATGTTTTTCTGTCACTCACAGTGAACATCAGCCAATCCATGGACATCTGTGAATTCATTCGTACAAAAATGAGCAGATAGCACTTTTCCACCGAGTATGTTAGGCTGCTTCCAAATGCGCCTGCCCAGCAGTTCATAAAGAGGCAGATGGCAGCATCGCATGGCACAGAGGAGGCATGTTCACACTTATGCCCCTCCATGGTTGTTGGTGGTCATATAACAAGTTGGAGTTGGACAGCAATAAGAGTGGGAGGCGGGGGGAAAATACGAACAAAAAATAAAATAAAATCTGTCAGAACCTAAAAACTGGCTGATGGACCAAATGGGCATTTGGGGTTGTTTTTTTAATGCATAGTTTCAAAAAAAAAAAAAAAAAAAAAAAAACCTTTGTACCGAAATCAAATAACTGCCCAAGTAATCTCACTCAAATTGATAAAAAGCTTTACCTTGGCTTTTTTCCAGGCAAACTTCATGCAACTAGGACTTTCTGAAAAAGGTCATTTTTGAAGATTCCCAAATAACATTTTTTTTTTTCAGATCACAGAAGATCTTTGACAGACTTCATAGAGAATCTCAAAAGACAAAGTAAAGCTTGGTCGTTTATTTGATTTCATTTGATTAAAAATTTGTTAAGATGATCAAGTCAGTGAAAATGCAATTTTGATCAATTACTGACAAACCCTAATGCTGTTTGGTCAGAAGCTGTTCCTGAGTCACATGGCTACATTAATGCCGTTCTCATTCATTTTCTATGGTACTGAATAATGCTTAGGGTCATGGGTAGGCCGGCACCAGTCTCCGTGACTGAGCATGGATGGGGTACACCATCACTGGGTAAACACTCACAAAACCATTCTTTCTCTCTCTCTCTCTCTCTCTCTCTCTCTCTCTCTCTCTCTCTCTCACACACACACACACACCCCACGAGGGCGATTTAGAATATACAATTAGCCCACTGTGCATACTTTTTGGACTGTAGGAAGAAAGCGGAGTACCCGGAGGAAACCCACACAAGCATTAGGAGAACATGTAAACTCCACACAGAAAAACTCTGAGCCCAGGAATTGGGATCAGGACGTTTTTGCTGTGAGGTGGACGTGACCACTACGCCACCATGCCGCCTTAATGCTGTCCTTCTATTTCTAATCCATTATCATGTCAGTAGAAATAAGGAGCAACACCTGGCGTTGTACTACGTAATGGGTGCTTTAGTAAAAATGTATAGTCATACCTCACCTTACGAAATGAATCCGTTCCAGAAGTGGTTTAGTAACCGAATTTTTTTGTAAGTTTAGTAGCATTTTACATGAAAAGTCCTGATCTGTTCCAAGGCGCCCAATACTACCCCCTAAACCCTTTCAAATTATAAAAGTATCCCTTTTAAGGCCTGATTCTGCTTAAATATCGTACCGATTGTAGACAGGTTTCGGATATATTCCTTTGCGACATCACTCAACCGCAAGCCATGAGCCCGCTTCTTCTTTTCACTCGCACAGGGAATCACTTTCTTGGGGCCCATGATGAATGACGAAAAATAAAGTTGCAATGAGCACACTCGAAAAAGTCATGAAACAACGGTAATTCTGTCCTTTACGCATGTTAGAACTCCGTGACAAACAATGGGTCGAAGGCACACGAAAAGCATCATGGGTATTATGGAGATGCAGCTCCCTCCTAGCCAATGGGAGGCCAGCGGGGCGGGGTGTTGGGAGATAGCCAATGGAAGAGCAACTCACGCATTGTATGAATTTTTGAGATGGCGAGTTTCGTAACGTGAATTTTTTTCATATCCAGAGACGCAAATTTGAGGTAAATGCGTTTTGTGACTTGGATTTTTCGTTTGTTGGGTCTTTCGTAAGGTGAGGTACCACTGTATTTATCTCTCACACACATGCAGAAAGTAAACCAGATTGACTTATCTATACCTTTTCTCGTTATTGTGATTGCACAGAAACCACAAAGCTGAGTTCCTTCTAATTTCGCGATGAGCCTGCATGTTAGCGATTCACCAAATTGTTTTTGGACACATTTTATAAATTTGTTCAACTAAAAAAAAAAAAAATAGGGAGAAATATGTTAGAAAACTGCAAATAATTCAACATTACGATGACTTCACAACTGCTGCTCAGAATTTAGAATTTACTGCTTTATTGCTTGAAAAATTATATATGTATGTGACAAGGCAGTGGTGGCCCATCTGTAAGGTGCTGGATTATTAATCCCAAGGATGGGGGTTCAAGCCCAATTGTCAGCGGTTGTCACTGCTGTCCCCCGGAGCAGCTAACTGGGTTATCAAAGGCCGCCCACGTCTCTCACTGTCTGTAGCGAGAGGCTGTAAAAGGAGCACTGCTGACTTTCACAAGAGTAGCTGCATAGCCGTCAGCAGGTTTCCACCCTGCAATGGCCTGGTGGGCTGTCCAGGGTGTACTCTACCTTCGCCCAGAGTTGGCTGAGATGGACACCAGCCTTCCCATGACCCTAATTAGGATTAAGCGATTCAGAAAATGAACTGAACTGAACAATTCGGACACATGGTAATTCTTGGCATGGTCTACTTTTGCATCAGAAAGCCCACAGCGTTTACTTTCTTAGCATTTCCGCTATATGAGTACATGACGTTTCCTACTAAGCTGAATTTAATTTAGTGAACATCTAGCAAAGACGCATCAGTAAGCAGAAACCGCCGTATATTTTATCAGTGCAAGAATGCTAATTACCCTGTATGTCACGAGTAGCTGTCTTTTCCGCAATAAAGCTGTCAAGTATTGAAATGTACGATTTTAACCTTCTCCGAGCTACAGTGCTTCGGTTCAGGAGGAAAATAGTTTCCATCCTTGAGGCGTATTCTCCTTATCTTTTGATCCGGTGATGAGAAGGTCAAGCCAAGACGGCCTCGGTCATCACGTGCTGATGAAAGGAGGATGCCACCAAACCCGAACGAAAGAATGACACTTCAAATGAGGTGGGCCTCGGTGCCATCTCTGTTATTAGACCTTTAACCCTCGTTATCTATTTGCTTGTGAAAGGACAGTTTATCAAAAGCTCTTCAGGTCTCAGTGATTTACTAAACAAACATTGGGTGGGTACAGCTCTAATTACTGAGGCACCAAAACTCAATATTTATTCAGGTTAATTAGTTTCTTACTTAAAGGAGTGCAAACGAAATCCAAACTAGAAATGAACTAAATGTTTGAATACAAGACATCGAGTTTTATTGTTTGGTGGGGCAGTGGTGGCCTGGTGGGAAAGGTGTTGGATCACTGATCCGAAGGTTGGGGGTTCGAGTCCCACTCTCCACGGGTGGTCACTGTCCCCCAATGCAGCTAACTGGGTTATCAAAGGCCGGCCATGTCTCTCACTGTCTATGGTGAGAGGGTCATGCAAAAGAACCATTGGAACTGCAAAGTCATCAGCGGGTTTCTGCCCTGCAATGGCCGGTGAGCTGTCCAAGAGGGATTCTGCCCTCGTTAAAGAGAGCGGATGCATGCAAGGCCCAGAGATGCCAGAAGCACATCAACACACCAGAAAGTGGTAAGGAATTAATGTTCTAGTTCGAAAAACATTTTCATTGAGTAACTATTTAAAACTGATAATTACTGTTTTTCTTTCTTTTTTCCTTTCTGCCTTTCTTTCTTGCTTGCTTTCTTTCTTTCATTTTTCCTTCCTTTCTTTCTTTCTTTTTTCCTTTCTTTCTTTCTTTCTTTCTTTCTTTTTCCTTCCTTTCTTTCTTTCTTTTTTCCTTCCGTCCTTTCTTTCTTTCTTTCTTTCTTTCTTTCTTCCTTCTTTCCTTCCTTCCTTTCTTTCTTTCTACATTCCTTCCTTCCTTCCTTTCGTTTCTTCCTCCCTTCATTTCTTTCTTTCTTTTTTCCTTCCTTCCTTCCTTCCTTCCTTCCTTCCTTCCTTCCTTTCTTTCATTCATTCTTTCTTTCTTTCATTCTTTCTTTCTTCCTTCCTTTCTTTCTTTCACTTTTCCTTTCTTTCTTTCTTTCTTTCTTTCTTTCTTTCTTTTTCGTTCGTTCCTTCCTTCCTTCCTTCCTTCCTTTCATTTTTCTTTCTTTCTTTCTTTCTTTCTTTCATTTTTTCCTTCCTTTTTTCTTTTTCCTTCCTTCCTTCCTTTCTTTCTTTCCTTATTTTTTCCTTCCTTTCTTTCTTTCTTCCTTTCTTTCTTTCTTTCCTTTCCGTTCCTTTCTTTCTTTCTTTCTTTCTTTCTTTCTTTCATTTTTCCTTCCTTTCTTTTTCTTTTTCCTTCCTTCCTTCCTTCCTTCCTTCCTTTTTTTCTTTCTTTCCTTATTTTTTCATTCCTTCCTTCCTTCCTTCCCTCCTTTCTTTCTTTCTTTTTCCTTCCTTCCTTCCTTCCTTCCTTTCTTTCTTCCTTCCTTCCTTCCTTTCTTTCTTCCTTCCTGCCTTTCTTTCTTTATTTATTTCTTTCTTTCTGTCCTTCTTTCTTATTTGTAGTAATGTATTATACCAAACTCAACTTTTTTTTATTCTTTCTATGTGAGGACATTTTAATATTCTCTCCATGTCCATGTGGGTTTGGTTTGTTTCTCTGCTTCCCCCCGGGGGGGGTCTGTGGACCCCTAACTGTGTATAAGGCTCTGCTTTGGGTATAATCGTGTCGTTCCTGTACTTCCGGTGATTTGGCTCCCAGTTCAAATAAAGTTCTTTCTAAATATTTAATTTCTGAAAAGCTAATCATAATTAGAGTCACAGGGAGGCTGGCACCCATCTCAGCAGATAAAGAGTACACCCTGGACAGCTTGCCAGGCCATCACAGGACAGAAAAATGCTACTCTTGACTAAAGTCAGCAATGATTCATTTACATGAACCTCTCACCACAGACAGCGAGAGACATGTCTGGCCTTTGATAACCCAGTTAACTCTCCGGGGGGAGAACAGTGACAACTCATTGATGGTGGGGCTTGAACCTCTGAATTTGAGATTAATAATCCAGCACCCTGCCACCAGGCCACCACTGCCCTTTGACTTAAAATAAATGTGTGAAATCTGAATTTGAGAGTCATGGTATTGAACAGGGAACCAGTGGATAGAACATACACCTCACAACAGAATCACAATTGATACAAGCAATGGGAGAAAATGCAAACTCCATACAGAGACGCCCGAGCTGGGAATCGAACCCAAGACCTTCTTGCTGTGAGGCAGACATGCTGACCACTATGCCGTGCCAGAAAATCATGCTAAAACCAATATTTATTGTCAAATAATTTTTTTTAGAATGTTTCAATGTAATGCGTTCGTTCTGGTTCATCGAAGTCATTGTTATTGCAAAATGACACTATTCAAAGTGATTCACGGCAGCTCCATCAATCATCAGGTTCTTAATCACTCTCTTGGGGTTCATTTCTTGATAATAATCCCCTTTCATTATTTATAACAAGCATATTTAATATAAAGCTATAAAATGGTTAATCACCATATTCTGACCAATTAGTATCCAGTATTTCCACCGAACTTGGTGTGGACACTCCTCTGCATGTGTCCAAGGAAGGGTTTCATTTTGGAATGTCTGGGTCAACAATCAAGATCAGAGCAAGGCCACACATTTTTGGCAATGCACAATTGCGCTCATATATTTGTTGATTCATAACCTAGACAATTACAGACATCATATTTCCCATGGGGCCAGTGGTGTAGTGGTTAGGGTGCTGCGCTTTTGATGTGGAGGTTGTGTGTTCAAATCCCAGTTAGACCCCTACTGTGCTAAGACCCCTGGGCAAGGTGTCCCTCTGTTCACCTAGCAGTATAAATGGGTACCAGTAAAATATACTGGGAAGGTAACCTGCAATGAACTAGCATCCCAGTGGTGGCCTGGAGCTAAGGTGCTGGATTACTGAAAATGAGGTTGGGAGTTCAAGCCCAACTGTCAACGTTTGTCATTGCTATCCGCCGGAGCAGCTAACTGGGATATCAAAGGCCAGCCATGTCTTTCACTGTCAATGGTGTGAAGCATGTAAAAGAACCAGTGCTGACTTTCTTTAAAGAGTAGGCTGGCATGGCGAGTTACCCAGACTCTACCCAGAGTCGGCTGAGATGGACACCAGCCTCCCCGCAACCCTAATTATGGTTAAGTGGTACTGAAAACGAATGAACATTTCCCATTTTAAATTAAATAAGTGTTAAAATCTCATGAACAAAGTGACATAGACCCATACATGCAATGACACATGGATAGGAAATCATAGACACACTTTCAAATGAAACAATTACCTATGACCATGTGTGACCTTGAAAGGTCAAACTCAAGGTCACAGAATTTTGACTACTGATAGGCATGGCATTATTATGAAACACAAATGGAAATCAATTGGAAAAATGGATTTTTAAATGGTACAATCACCTTTAATCTTAACTGACCTCGAAAGGTGAAAATCAAGTCCATAAAATATTGAACACTCATAACTTTAAAAAGAGTGCCGGTAGACATGTTATTATCATGGAGCATTAATAGGAACCCATAAAAGGTCTTACATTGTAGGATGAGCACAAATATAATAAAATCCAGTATCTGTATAAGGCTTTTTAGCTACATAGTCCATGCTGCATGGTAGGAGTACAATACAGTGGTACCTCACCTTACGAAATTAATCCGTTCCAGAGCCTTTTTCTTAACCTGGATTTTTCATAAATTGAACCGCATTGTACATGTAAAACACGGGATTCGTTCCAAGGCCCCCAATACTACCCCCTAAACCCTTTAAAAATTATAAAAGTATACCTTTTAAGGCCTCCTTCTGCTTCAATATCGTACCGATGGTAGACGGGTTTGGCCATATTCCTTTGCGATATCACTCAACAGCATGCCACGAGCCTCCTTCTTCTTTTCACTCGCACTGGAAATCACACGTGCGCGTGTGTGTGTGTGTGTGTGTGTGTGTGTGTGTGTGTGTGTGTGTGTGTGAACGCGTGTGAGAGTGTGCGTGCGTGTGTTGACCATGTCTTCTTAGCAGAGTTATAATCTTACAAATATTTATGGAAGGTTAAATGCCTGAGTCAAAAAATAAAGCAATGAGAACACTTCAACAAACACATGAAACAACAGTAAAAAAAACTAATAACGGAGTATTGACGCGAGCTTCATTGTGTCTTCGACCTATGAAGCTTTCTTCTGTTTCTTCTGTCCTTTACACGAAAAGCATTATGGGAGATGCAGCTCCATAATAGCCAATGGGAGGGAACTGCGTCATCCCTCCTAGCCAATGGGAGGCCAGCGGGGTGGGATGTTGGAAGATCGTCAGTGGGAAAGCAGCTCGTGCATTGTTTGAATGTTTGAATGGCGCGTTTGGCGCGTTTCGTAAGGAGAACTTGTTTCGTATACAGAGACAAAAAAATTTGGAAAATGTTTTTCGTAACCTGGATTTTTTGTTTGCTGTGACTATTGTAATGTGAGGTACCAACTGTACTTTACACTCTGTGATTACCCCTCTAGTTCAAAGTCATTTTCTATATCTGAATAATACACTAATTTGGTTTGCTGAAATATATAAGAACATTGCCACAAGTACTGCAATTGTTTGAGAGTTTGGGATGTTTTGATATGTTTCTCTGATTATAATTGCAGCATGTTTCACTGCAGGCTAAATGATAGTTGTTTTCTTGTTTTCTTTTTCAGAAGCAAGAACCCTCAATTAGTGCTTTAAGTAGCCTTGTATTAAAGTATTAAATAATGCAGCCATGAGGCGGGGGGCACTAACCAGTGTCTCTCCCCCTTATGCCGGTCCCAAGCCCGGATAAATGCAGAGGGTTGCGACAGGAAGGGCATCCGGCGTAAAACTTCTGCCACATTTAAAAATGCAAATGATCAAAAGACCAAAGAGAAGATTTATGGATGTGGTGAAGGCGGACATGAAGGTCGTTGGAGTAAGAGTAGAAGATGCAGAGGATAGGGAGAGATGGAGGCAGATCATTTGCTGTGGCGACCCCTGAAGGGAACAGCCGAAAGGAAAAGAAGAGTATTAAAGTATTAAATAAAGTGAAGCTACTCTTGAACTCTAGGAAAGCTTTACTTAAATAAGGTTGATTATACAATCTCACACTTCAGTGGTCAGGAAAAGCTATGGAATTTTTTGTTTGCTATTGGGGATGTTGTTGGATTGTGTTAAAGGTGTCTTTACTGCTTTAAACTGAATGGGAAAGTTTAAAAAAAAAAAAAAAAAAAGGGCATTGTCTGATTGACCCTGGTGTGGCTTTCCAAAATTGTCTCCTTACCACTATCCACATTAGGTATACAGTATTATTAAATAAAGTGTAGGGATACTGGCCGCCTGGTGGTAGGGTGCTGACTATGCTCCTAGAGCAGTGGTTCCTAACCTGGGTTCGATCGAACCCTAGGGGTTCGGTGAGTCAGTCTCAGGGGTTCGACGGAGGTCAAGACACACACCTGACTCATATTCATGACGACATGCCCCGCTTGGCCATCACTGGCTGCAGGTGATCTAGGTGAGGACCTAGAGTTTGGGGGTTCAAGTCCCACTAGCAACGGTTGTCACTGCTGTTCCCCAAGTGCAGCTAACTTGTTTATCAAAGGCTGATCATGTCTCTCACTGCCTGTAGTGTGAGACATAAAAAAATAAAATAAAATAAAATAAAAATAAAACATTGCTGACTTTTGTCAAAATAGCTGCATATTCGCCAAGCAATGGCCTGGTGAACTTTGCCCTCACCCAGAGCCAGCTGAGATGGACGCCAGCCTCCCTCCCACCCTAATTAAGATTAAGCGGTTCTGAAAATGAATTTTATTTTATTTGTTGTATTTTTCCCACAGGTATGAGAGCAGGCTGATTAAAATACCAACCTCATTCCCTGTTACCTTAGTGAACATTTAATTGGCCACCATTAAAATTTTATGCATGCCACTACACTTATCCTGTAATCACCGAGTCGTGAAATATCATATGTATCAAAAAGGTCACTCATAATCCCCGAATCGAGTATTTGATTTCCAGACACAATTTGAACCACAGCTGCCTAAATAAATATGTCCTCAAATCAATCCTCAGAATGGGGGGACATGGGATTTCAATGACTTTATCTTGGCTGGGTTATTGGTGCCAGGTGGGCTGTTCTGAGTATTTCAGAAAATGCTGATCTTCTGGAATTTTGGCATCCAACAATCTACTGAGTTTATAAAGAATGGTGCCAATCCCCTCCACATCTACCCACTGAAATAACTATTTAAAAGTGATACACAGAAATGCATCTGGGGCAGTGATGGCCTGGTGTTAAAGGGCGCTGGATCTCACTGTCTATGGTGAGAGGTTCATGTAACAGAACCACTGCTGACTTTTGTAAAGAGTAGCTGCAAAGCCGTCAGCGTGTTTCTGCCTCTTGCTAAAGGGTTGTGCTGAAACCTATGCCAAATCAAACATGCAAATCAGATGATTTGCTGTGGCGAACCCTGAAAAAGGGGGGAAAAAGCCAAAAAGAAAAGAAGAAGAAGAAAAAGAAGAAGTAGAAAAGCATATCTGAAAGCATGACAGCATTACAGGATGGCGACAGAGGGGAACGTACACTTGATAGAAGTGAAGAGAATTATGATTTTTTTTTTTTTTTTTTTTTTTTTTTATAGTTGTTCCCTCTTCCTTATGGGGGCAGCTATGGCCTAATGGACAGAAAGGGGACGTTGATTCCCAAACCAACAGGAAAAATGTGTGACAGTCAGGGAGTGAGCTACACTTTCATGGCTGAAGTGCCCTTGAGCAAGGTTCCTCACCTCCAACTGCTCCCCGGTTGCCTCAATGTATGGAGTGAGTTATGATTGTGTCTGTGCTGACTTTGGAAGGGTTAAATGAAGCGGCATTAAATTCCCTTGTGGGATTAATACAGTGTAGCAAAAATAATAATTAAAAAAATCCTTCATTAGGTACAGCTCCTCTTTAAAAGTGGTCAGCTCTGCTCCCTTATTTACTGGGTTGGATCTTTGCATCTGCGAAAATCACAGGCAACCAGAAACTCCTTCTTTATGGCACTCATTGAGTTTTTCATTAGTGTTAACTGTAACTTCTAAGGAAAAGATTCGCAATCGTGGTCCTGGACGACCCCCTGCCTTCAACATTTTAACAAATTCTCTGTACCCAACACACCTGATTGTACTAATTAGTCAATTATCAGCTGTTCCTGGCTTTAAGTGAGTGTGACCAAATAGGGAACACACAATTTGTATGTCAGGGAATCCTCTTGGACTAGAGCTGGTTAACTCTGATTAAAAGTACAGGGATCCCTCGCTACTTCGCGCTCCAATTCATGCGGCTTCAGTGCATCGCGGGTTTTTTTTTCTTTTCCAATTCATCGAATTAAAAAATGCTGCAAAACACGGCCAATTATGCAAAAAAACCCAAACAAACAAAAACAAAAAACAACCCAAAACCCCCCATCTAAACTACTTACATTTTTATGTGAGGTGCGCATCTGTGTGTGTGCTTTTCTGTATGTGTGTGTATTTATATTTTATTTACATATTATGCATTATTTTTGAATGTTTAATTGTTATTATAAGCATTCATAGCGTTGAATATGGCTTTACTGATATTACGTAAAAACACATATACATATACGTATACATCAGTCAGAGGGGATCGATCCTACTTTGCGGAATTCAGCGGTCGCATTGGTCTCGGTCCCAATTATACTGATATTACGTAAAAACATATATACATATACGTATACATCAGTCAGAGGGGATCGAGCCTACTTTGCGGAATTCAGCGGTCGCATTGGTCTCGGTCCCAATTATACTGATATTACGTAAAAACATATATACATGTACGTATACATCAGTCAGAGGGTATCGATCCTACTTTGCGGAATACAGCGGTCGCGTTGGTCTCGGTCCCAATTATACTGATATTACGTAAAAACACATATACATGTACGTATACATCAGTCAGAGGGGATCGATCCTACTTTGCGGAATTCAGCGGTCGCGTTGGTCTCGGTCCCAATTATACTGATATTACGTAAAAACACATATACATGTACGTATACATCAGTCAGAGGATCGAGCCTACTTTGCGGAATTCAGCGGTCGCGTTGGTCTCGGTCCCAATTATACTGATATTACGTAAAAACACATATACATGTACGTATACATCAGTCAGAGGGGATCGATCCTACTTTGCGGAATTCAGCGGTCGCGTTGGTCTCGGTCCCAATTATACTGATATTACGTAAAAACACATATACATGTACGTATACATCAGTCAGAGGGGATCGATCCTACTTTGCGGAATTCAGCGGTCGCGTTGGTCTCGGTCCCAATTATACTGATATTACGTAAAACCATATATACATGTACGTATACATCAGTCAGAGGGGATCGAGCCTACTTTGCGGAATTCAGCGGTCGCGTTGGTCTCGGTCCCAATTATACTGATATTACGTAAAAACATATATACATGTATGTATACATCAGTCAGAGGGTATCGATCCTACTTTGCGGAATTCAGCGGTCGCGTTGGTCTCGGTCCCAATTGTACTGATATTACGTAAAAACACATATACATGTACGTATACATCAGTCAGAGGGGATCGAGCCTACTTTGCGGAATTCAGCGGTCGCGTTGGTCTCGGTCCCAATTAACTGCGGAAAGTGAAGGATCCCTGTACAGTATATCAAATTATCCCCAATAATGAAGGGATAAACAGGTTTAGATGTCTCATCTCTGTAGAGTTTTCTGCTATATGAACACAGACTGGTATGGCAAGAAAAGAACACATTTGCATGGTACAGTGATTTGTGCAGTTCCACTAGAATGCTAATTATGTGCTGCTAGCACTGAGCTTCTGGAATCCCATGGAAACAGGGTGGCCCGGCTTTTTGGCTTATAGTGGATTCAACAAAGAAGTCACCTAGTCCAAGTGCAAATAAATTGACCCTGGATTCATCAGTTCACTTCAGTTGTTGGCATTCTTGGACTACACAGGCCAAAAACCTCCAGATTTCCTGGATTTGCAAGAGTATAATAAAAGGCTGATCCCTTGAATTTGAGGATAATTTTCTGCATATCTAATCCAATTCCTCCTATAAGTCTTTCTCTCTCTCCGAACCCTAACCCACACAATGCTGTATAACATGGAACACCCTGGAATCTCAAATCAGTTCTAAGCAGGTGGGAGGCACTGGAATGGGTCCAGTTCCACCCCACAGCCTCCCCCCCCCCCCCCAAACCAACACACACACATTAAAGGCTACTTTCTGAACAACCCAGCTACAAGAAAGTATGAACACACAACTGCAGACTGGAAATATCTTTTGTTGGAGAACTGGGAAGCAGAGACAGATACGCTTAATTCGATTTATGAAGTGAGTACAGCCCAATATACAAGGAGACCAACATTATGAGTAAGATGTCATGCCTTGTGGTCTAAATACATTCCTTCTATATTAGCTAGACCAGAATTAGGCAATAATTAGTGAGAAAATAAATTAATAGATGAAGGTTGCTGCAGACCGTCTTCGACAGTTAGGAACTTTTTGCCAACTGTTTGAAAGCCTCTCTCAGCTCTTATACCGTAAATAGGACAAATCAAGACTTGTCTCGGGTTTATTTGTATTTCTACTTAGACTTGTCTCAATCATCTGGTCTGTCTTAAAAGGATGTTCTACAATACAGCAGTCAACTGCTGCTGCTGCTGCAAAAAAAAGAAATGGTGGAATTTGCTCTATTATCCAATGGTCATGAGTTTGAGGCTACGTCAGCCCTTGCCCATTCATGGTTCACCGTTCACATCCCCGCATACTCGCGGATTTTGCTCTCAAAGGCTTTTTTTCATAATGTTTTTAAATTAACACAGTGCTTCTCAATTATTTTCTGTGAATGCAGCCGTGAGGGAGGGGCACAGACCAGTATCTCTCCCTCACGCCGGTCCCAAGCCCGGATAATGCAGAGGGTTGCGACAGGAAGGGCATCCGGTGTAAAACAAATGCCAAATAAAAAATGCGAGTCATGACAAACAAAGTCATACCGGATCGGTCGAGGCCCAGGTTAACAACGACCGCCATCAGTGCTGTTAACCAACAGGGTGCTGGTGGAAATTGGACTACTGTTGGTTGAAGACGTCGAAGAAGGAGCGGCGGGAGGCGTGTCCGTAGGCAGAGAGAGAAGAGGAAAAGCACGAGTCTAGGACTGAGAGTAGGGACTTTAAATGTTGGAACTATGGCAGGAAAAAGTAGAGAGCTGGCTGACATGATGCAGAGGAGGAAGGTGGACATACCGTGTGTTCAGGAGACCAGGTGGAAAGGTAGCAAGGCTAGAAGCTTAGAAGCACAGGTTACAAAACGCATTTACCTAAAATTTCTGTCTCTGGATAAGAAAAAAATTCACGTTACGAAAGCACCAGCTCAAAAATTCACACAATGCGCGAGTTGCTCTCCCAACAGGCTCTCCCATGTTGATCTCCCAACATCCCGCCCCGCTGGCCTCCCATTGGCTATTTCCCAACATCCCACCCCGCTGGCCTCCCATTGGCTAGGAGGGAAGATGCAGCTCCCACCCATTGGCTATCTCCCAACATCCCACCCCACTGGCCTCCCATTGGCTAGGAAGGATGACTCAGCTCCCTGCCATTGGCTATTATGGAGCTGTATCTCCATAATACTCATAATGCTTTTCATGTAGAGGACAGAGTTACTGTTGTTTCATGAGTTTATCTAGTGTGCTCATTGCAACTTTATTTTTTGGCTCAAGCTTTTAACCTTGCATAAACATTTGTAAGATTATAACTCTGCTAAGAAAACCTGGTCAACACACGCGTGCACACGCACACACACACACACACACACACACACACACACACACGCGCGCGTATGATTCCCGGTGCGAGTGAAAAGAAGAAGCAGGCTCATGGCATGCGGTTGAGTGATATCGCAAAGGAATATGGCCAATTCCATCTCAAATCGGTACGATATTGAAGCAGGAGGCCTTAAAAGGTATGATTTTATAATTTTTAAATGGTTTAGAGCAGGGGTCACCAACCTTCTTGAAACTGAGAGCTACTTCTTGGGTACCAATTAATGTGAAGGGCTACCAGGTCGATACACACTTGTGACATAAGAAATTTGCTCAATTTACCTTGAACTATATGTTATTATTAATAATTAATGATATTCATCTATGTCAGGGTCGGGAACCTTTTTGACTAAGAGAGCCAAAAAAAAAAAAAAAATTTAATCTAATCCTTTGAGAGCCAAATATATTTTTTAATCCTGAGACCAACAATTTCAGAGTATAATATGACTCTGAATTTATTTTAAACAACATTGTTATAATGAAGTTATTTATTAATAAGAAAAGTACTTCTTACTATTAATGCAACTTCTGGTGCGGCATGGTTTTGCTGATAGCTAGCTTTGTAGTCTGGTTGATACGGGGTGAGGTTCAGCTTCATGCAGGCGTTTAGGCTTCCATCTATTCCGTGACCGCAGGTTGATCTTGATCAGTGCTGTAGCGGTCAAAAAGTAAGTGAGTACACTATGGCAGCAAAGCTGCCATTCGAGGTCGCGAAGTAGCACCTCAGCCCACGAAGGGGGGTCTGCAATCAGCCGGTCGGCGGGTTGAAGTTTTTTTATGTCTGTCCATTTGTGTTTTACCTGCCAGCTCTGCTTGGCCTCTTGCACATGAACTGATCAAAACAAGGAAAATTTACCTCTTTACTCAAAAACAACTCGCGTAGGCTGTTGCATATAATCCAATAAAATTAGAGTTTCAAGGTATCGGCCCCGCCCACACAGAAAGGATTGGCTCTCCGCTGCATGCCCCAGCGGCAAGTGGCATTGAAAATAGATGTATAGATTGAAATGTGCAAGATTTTTGTTTTTTAAATGTTATTTATTATGTTTGTTTTATTGGATGGCTTTTTTTCTGTATTTTTTATTTAAAGGACAGTGAAATTATGTATTCGTTATTCTGTTAAGAAAGGCCACCTGATTTATCTGAGAGCCAGATACAATCATCAAAAGAGCCACGTCTGGCTCGCGATCTATAGGTTCCCGACCCCTGAACAGGTTCGTGAGCGACTCATATTGTCCTTGTGGGCGACCTGGTGAACGCGGGCACCATGTTGGTGACCCCTAGTTTAGGGGGTAGTATTGGGGGGGCCTTGGAATGAATCACACGTTTTCCATGAAAAATGCGATTCAACTTAAGAAAAATCCAGGTTATGAAACCACTTCCAGACCGGATTAATTTTGTAAATTGAAGTACCACTGTACTCATGTTTAGAGCAGGTCTTGAACATCATGACATTTTAGCACCATGCATTTTATGATTAAAAGCTCTACCTCTTACCCAGTGTATATCTCACACCTTTTACTTAACAGTCACCCTTCTGTGTATGTGTAAATGGGTGTGTGTATATGTGTGAATATATGTATAATCTGTAAATGTGTAAATATGGATAGATATACTGGCTACTGGTGTGTTGACATGCTTCTGGCATCTCTGGCCCTTGCATGTATCCGCTCTCTCTCTCTCTCTCAGCAAGGGCAGAATCCGTCTCGGACAGCTCACCGGTCATCACAGGGCAGAAACACGCTGACGGCTATGCAGCCTGCTCTTGACTAAAGTCAGTAATGGTTCTTTTACATGAACCTCCCACCATAGACAGTGAGAGACATGGCCGGCCTTTGATAACCCAGTTAGCTGCACTGGGGGGGACAGTGACAACCTTGTGGAGAGTGGGTTTTGAACCCCCATCCTTAGGAACATTGATCCAGCACCTTTTACCACCAGGCCACGACTGTCCGGGATAAATATACAGTATAGGTATATATAGGACATATGCATGTATATGTCTCTATATAAATATGCATCAAGGTATGTTTATATGTGTATGTGTATGTATGCAGGTATACTGTATGCACATGTATAGCTTAGTGTTGTCCCTTCATTGTCTTTTGTGGACCTTTTCAAATAATTGCTGCTAAACAAATAGTTGATTAACTGCTTTTCGTTGTTCACCCAACAGTTGGCAGTAAAGATCTCGCCATTGTTATCTTTATTATGCTAATTCGCTGTTTCAAACTGCCCCGAGGTGTAGATGTGAATGTGAATGGTTATGTGTGTGTGTTGCCCTGTGATTGTCTGCTGTTCAGCGTGTACCCTGCCTTTGCCCCGTGTCGGCTCAGATAGGCTCTAGCCTATCTCTTGGTTCAGCAAATACGCATGAGTGAGAGAAGATGATTAGAAGACCAGAAATTAAGGTGGTAGAAGTGAATTTTGTCACATTTCCTGACTTATTATTGTGAAATGTTTGAGTGAACATATTAGTTAGAGCTTAGATGATGACACCGCGCTTTAAAAACCATGAATGGTTTGATTTTAATTTGAGACTTTTAGAGTACCTTTCTGAAAAAAACCTGAGTCGGCCAGACAGAAAAGTGTCCCTATATAAATTGGACAGTTGCCTGGTGAATCGTTCAGCTGTCAGAAGCAGCCAACCTTGGTGCTTTCACTACCAAGTAATAAAACCCAATGCGAAGCTCATAATGTGACACTTTTTTATATAATGACTGAATAAATATGACTGAGAGAGAGCGCACGCTTGACTGGCTTATTGGTGGTGTTTTCCAGTTTGCCAACCAAATGACCGGTTCCTGGTTTCCTCTCTCTGTCTGTCTCTCTGACTCTCTTTCGTTCTGGCTTGTTGCAGATGGGGAACATGAATAATTGATGCAGTTTAATGAGCTTGGTAATGACTAAGGCTGGATGAGAAACCAGCAGCAAACCGGCAGCGAGGGAAGAAAGACTACTGTTTCAAGTCGAAGTATTGCTTTCGAAGCATGATTATGTGGTTAAGCAATTAAAAGTTGGCCAAACAACTCATCCGGAATAACGATTTTCAAGTTAGGGGGTACCGTATTCATGTAAATAATAGCAGAGCTCCTGGACAGAGCTCCATAAGTATGATCCATAACTTGGATAGTCGTCTCTTGTCCGTGTCACCACATGAAACCTAATAAGACTACCAAGTCACCAAATAAAATAAAAACAGATTTATTGTTAATAATGAAACTGAAACCCAAAGAGATATATAGAGGCTCATCTAATACCACTCAAACTCACAAACAAATCTGACAGAGGTAGGAAGATAAACAGCCAAAACAAAATGGCACCAAACCGTTATTGGTGCAGAGAACATGAACTTGTTAAATAGATAATTATACGAACACGACAGGTGATACGAATTAATGTTGAAATTAGTGAGTGAACATTTACGAAAAACAACTCAATGTTCACCTTTCCTGCTTTCACTTCAGACCATAGATGGGAGCCGAAGTACTCCTATAACCCCAGTGTCAGACGTCTATCAAGAGAGATATTTGTCCGGAGCGCCATGGTTTGGCAGGGCTTATATATTACCCCTACAGAAAAGAACATAAACAAAGTAAATAAAATGGAATTTTATTTTAATCCAATTACACTGTACTTAGAATCAGAAAATAAATACACTATCTTCTTATTCTTTTCTTCTTGTTCTTCTTCTTCTCTGGTATTTTTCTGAAATATTTCTACATTAATATTCCTACATAATTCCCTCATTGAAATACAGTGGTACCTTGACTTACGAAATTAATCCGTTCCATGTGTGAGCTCGTAAGTCAAAATGTTCATTAGGTAAAACAAAACTTCCCATCGGAAATAATAGAAAACCAATTAATCCGTTCCAACCCCCTTCCAAAGTCATATAACCTGCACAAAGACATATATTTCACCTATTAAAGATAAACATGTAAAAACAATAAATATTTCATAATAAAAATAATACATGTACATTAACATTAATAATAAGTAATGATGATGATTTCCTTTCGGCTTTTTCCCTTTATCAGGGGTCGCCACA
>CM045746.1:30301965-30324465 GCA_024760905.1 Plotosus lineatus | reverse complement strand
ATCAACAACACATCAAGAAGGTCCTGGGTTTGAGTCCCAGGGCGTTTCTGTATGGCGTTCTCTCTGTATGAGGGTTTCCTCTCTTACTCTAGTTTCCTTCAACAGTCCAAAGACAAACACATTAGGCTCTACCTGTCAGTTCTCAATTGCCCCCTAGTGTGACTGTGAATGTTGTGTGTGTGTGTGTGTGTGTGTGTGTGTGTGTGTGTGTGTGTGTGTGTGTGTGTGTGTGTGTGTGTGTGTGTGTGCCGGTGCTGTGATGGACTGGCAAGCTATTCACGGTGTACCCTGCCTTCACCTAATGTTGGCTATGATAAGCTCCAGCCTTCCTGCAACCATAGAAGCATTAAACGGTTCAATGAATGAATGAATGAATGAGAGCAGCTAAACAATAAGCACGATGACATGCAACGAGCTGTTCATTATTACAAAAAAGTTCCCATCATGCTTTGGGGTCCTGAGTCCCTGTCTGGTTTTATTTGCAATAATAATCTCACTCAACATTATAATGTCTTATTCTATTATTACTATAATTATAAGAACTATTCATTCATTCATTCTCTGAATAGATTTTTCCTAATTAGGGTCACAGGGAGGCTGGCGCCCATCTCAGCCTGACTCTGGGCAAGGGCAGAGTACACCCTGGACAGCTTGCCAGGCCATTCAAGAGCGAACACTCACACAATCCTTTCATATATGAGTATACTCCCACTCACACCTCGCGGCAATTTGGAACAGCCAATCAACAAAAATCAACAAAAGTTCATGTGTTTGGCCTGTGGGAGGAAACCGGAGTACCTGGAGGAAACCCACACAAGCACGAAGAACATGCAAACTCCAAACAGAAACGGCAGAGCTGGGAATCAAACCCAGGAACTTCTTGCTGTAAGGTGGACGTACTAAACCCTACGCCACAGTGTGGGTTATTATTATTACTATTATTATTATTATTATTATTATTATTATTATTATTATTATTATTATAACAATGCTATAATGAACGTTTATTACTATACTACTACTGTCAACAACAAAAAAATCAAAACAACAACAAAACAACAACAACAACAGGAGCAGCAGCAACAACAACAATAATAATGATGATAATAATAATAATAATTATTATTATTATTATAACAATGCTATAATGAATGTTTATTACTATACTACTACTATCAACAACAAAAACATCAAAACAACAACAAAACAACAACAACACAACACGAGCAGCAGCAACAACAACAATAATAATGATAATAATAATAATAATTATTATTATTATAACAATGCTATAATGAATGTTTATTACTATACTACTACTATCAACAACAAAAACATCAAAACAACAACAAAACAACAACAACAACAATAATAATGATGATAATAATAATAATTATTATTATTATAACAATGCTATAATGAATGTTTATTACTATACTTCTACTATCAACAACAAAAACATCAAAACAACAACAACAACAACAACAACAACAATATTGATAATAATAATAATAATAATAATAATAATAATAATGATTATTATTATTATTATGATAAAGAGTCGCCTGCAATCGGGAGCGCGCATTTAGTGGAGGGCGGTGGGATGCAGAGGGTTGTGTGTGTGTGTGTGTGTGTGTGTGCGTGCGTGCGTGCGGGAAGGGGGGGGGGGGTATTGCGCGCGCCCGTGCACGCAGCTGGCGCGAGAAGCTGCGACTCGATAAGAGAGAGCACTTTAAATCCCGGCGATCACACGCGCCGCGTTGCTTTCCGGTGGCGCGTGGGAGGAGGCGGGAGACCGTGCGCACGCGGTCGGATTTTGAATGCTCGTGTTCCATGCTGTAGCTTTGTTTGTTTGCCTGTTTGTTGTTGTTGTTGTTGTTGTTGTTTTTGTTGTTGCTGCTGCTGCTGTTGCTGTTGCGGTGTAGGTTGTTTTGTTTTGTTTCAAACACAGCGCGCGTTGAGTTGGTGTGCGCGCGTGTGCTCCGTGGATGGGGCCCGCGCGGCGCCGCGCTCCGCTCCGCCAAGCGGGCCGATGGTAGCGCGCGACTCGCGCCGCCGCCGCACGGGACCATGGTCGAGAGGAGCGGCAAGTTCCTGTTCGCCGTCGTCGGCTCGGCGCTCTTCATGCTCATCCTGTATCAGTACGCGGCCCCCGGCGCCGTGACTTCCAGCTTCGGCTTGCCGCGCGCCTACGTGCCCGAGGACGACTCCGACTCCGACGTCGACACGTTCCCAACCCCCGACCCGCACTATGTGAACAAGTACTACTTCCCCGCGCGCGATCTCGAGCGCGCCGTCGACTTCCAGATCAAAGGCGACGACGTGCTCGTGTTCCTGCACATCCAAAAGACCGGCGGCACCACGTTCGGACGTCACCTGGTGCAGAACGTGCGCCTCGAGCTGCCCTGCGACTGCCGACCCGGTCAGAAGAAGTGCACGTGCTACCGACCCAACCGAAAGGAGACCTGGCTGTTCTCGCGCTTCTCCACCGGCTGGAGCTGCGGACTGCACGCTGACTGGACCGAACTCACCAACTGCGTGCCGGGGGTCATCAACAAGAAAGAGAGCAAAGTGAAAAGCCAAAGGTGCCTGACACACACACACACACACACACACACACACACTCACACACACACACACACACACACACACACACACTGTGACCTGTCACCTCCAGCATACTCGTTTTTATTTATTTCCATTTGGAACTAAAATCATCTATTTATTTATTTATTTACTCTTTTGTTTGCTTGCTTGTTTGTTTGTTAGTTTATGCACAGTAAACAAAGTTTCCAAAGAAACCGGATGCTATTGGATGAGTTATGTGAGCAATCTGTTTTTTTTTGTTTTTTTTTAACCAACATAGCTGTTTGTAATTTTTTATTATTTTTTTTAATTCCACACTGAATCTGTCTTCATGGGCTAAACTGTCCCCAGGGTGGGCATAGAAATGCCCTTCCATGTCTTCCTTTCGGCTTTTTTTCCCCTTTTACTCGGGAGTCGCCACAGCGAATCATCTGATTCGCACGTTTTGATTTGGCAGAGGTTTTTCACGTCGGATGCCCTTCCTGTCACATCCCTTTTTTTAGCGAGGGACAGAAACACGCGGACGGCTTTGCAGCTCCTCTTTACGAAAGTCAGCAACGGTTCTTTTACATGAACCTCTCACCATAGACAGTGACAGACATGGCCAGCCTTTGATAACCCAGTTCGCCGCACTGGGGGGGGGGGGGGGGGGAGACAGTGACATCCTTGTGGAGAGTGGGACTCGAACCCCCAACCTTTGGATCAGTGATCCAGCGCCCTATACCACGAGACCACCACTGCCATAGAAATGCCCTTCCATACAAAATAAAATCCATTCAATGAAAACTTCCATGATCACCATAAATATCTTCTGAGCTTTCACACCCAAGGATCAATTAGTCGCTCATATGTTTTTTATTATTATTATTATTATTATTATTATTATTATTATTATTATTATTTCTAAGGGGGTTTGTGGGCGTAATCACTTTGGTCCATGCATATTTGTGGAGAAGTCCAAGGACAGGTGGACTGGAGCAGGGAGTGAACGTAAGGCGTGTGTGTTTATTCAGGACGCCATCATTGGCTGGAACCCGTTCTGATAGGCTCCCAGCCAATGATGGCGTCCTGAATAAACACACACGCCAATGGCGTGTGTGTTTATTCAGGACGCCATCATTGGCTGGGAGCCTATCAGAACGGGTTCCATCTGTTCATCACACTCTAGTCTGCGGACATTTACATGCCATGCGCTGGGGCTGGGGCTTTCAAACTTGGTATGCTGGAGCACTACTATGAGTGCTAGGATGAGTTTGCGTGTGAGTGACCTTGCCCCACTCGAGGCAATTCTGTATGTTAGGTTTCTGAACACTTACTTCTACTGCAGTCCTTCTCTGCGTGGTCTATATCGGGTTATAATGAAATGGTCCTCGGAGCATCTGGACCCTTGTGGTCTATTTTTTTTATTATTATGTTGTGACTCTGTGGAGGCTGGGAGATTGGGGGGGCTGTGGGGACACCCAAGGTTTCCAGACAATAACTTCACAGACTTGACAAAAACTCAACAGACTTGTTCTCAAGGTCATCGTAAGGAATTCTGTTTAAAATTAGGTCAAAGGTCAAGATGACTATGACCTCTGATGGACTTACATTGATGATCTAGTCTCTGGACCATACAGTAATAATACAGTGCTGTGTATCAAACGGGCTCGTCCTGCTTCCTCGAGGGGACATTCTGCCCACTGCTGTCAAGCCAATATTTATCTTTCAGTAAAAATACGGATATATAAGATATTATTATAAAAAAGACAGCAGTTGGATCTTTAGTTCAATATATGTATTCTTTTGGGTTTACAGTTTACACCATGGATGCTCACATTGTGTTTTGTTGTTACGCTTGTTTTTTAATTTATTCCCTCATAATTATTTTTTTTCTTGAAGTACTTGTGTGTGTGTGTGTGTGTGTGTGTGTGTGTGTGTGTGTGTGTGTGGTTTTTAATTTTTGCTTTGTACAAAGCAGGTTGTAAATCGCACCAATATTACATTAACTCCTATAGAAGCTGAATTAAGTCGCCTTAAGCCCTGTGTGTGTGTGTGTGTGTGTGTGTGGAGGATCAGTTCAATGCAGGAACATCCTGATCTGAAGCAGTAGTGGAAAATTACAGCATAGTATAACGGCCCTCTTGTAAACACAGGAGACATTCCAGGACCCTGAACCTGGGGAGGTGAGGGGTGGGGGTGGGGGAGAATGTGTGTGTGTGTGTGTGTGTGTGTGTGTGTGTGTGTGCGCGCGCGTGTGTGTGGAGGGGCTTCAAAACACGCCTTGAGTAATCCGGATACATAAATAATCTGTTTATTATTTCCATCTGTCATTTTTCTGCTCTTGGATGTTTCCAGAAAAATGGAAAAGCAGAACTATGATTACACACACACACACACACACACACACACACACACACACACACACACACACACATACATTTTTACAGTTTAACCGAAAAACAAACAAATCTGTTTTTTTTTTTTTTTTTACAATCACGTGTTTGAGAAACATGCAAGCCATTAAACTTAAATCATTGTTGAAACACCTTTTGATTTCATGACCTCATACAGGGACATCACGGTGGTGTAGTCGTAAGCACAGCCGCCTCACAGTAACACGGTCCTGTGTGGACATCAATGGTGTTTCTGTGTGGAGTTGCATGTGCTTCCTGTGCTCACGTGGGTTTCTTCCTATAGTTGAAAGACGTGCTATTAGGCTAATCGGCTGTTGCAAATTGCCCCGAGTTTTAGTTACTTATGGCAAATTGCCATAAGTAAAAGTGTGAATGGCTGTGTGTTGATGATTGTCTGGTGAGCTGCCTATTGTGTACCACACCTTCATCCAATGCCAACTGAGATCTGAAGCTCTGGCTTCTTGCTTACTTTAATAGGACAAAGAGGTTTTACAATTGAGTGAGTGAGTCAGTGACAAATAAGTAGGTGAGGGGTTGGGCGGGTAAGTGAGTGAGAGATGGGTGAGTGAGTGAGTGAGTGAGTGAGTGAGTGAGTGAATGGGGATGGGTGATGGGGATGAGTGAGGGGTTGAGTGAGGGGGATGAGTGAGAGGGGGTGAGTAAGTGAGGGATGAGTGAGATGTGGATGAGGAAGGGGTAATGAGTGAGGGGGTTGAGTGAGAGGGGATGAGTGATTGAGGGAGGGAGGGGGTGAATAAGGGGTGAGTAAGTGAACGAGGATGAATGAGGGGGTGAGTGAAGGGTTGAGTGAGGGGGTGAGTTAGAGGGGATGAGTGACAGGGATGAGTGAAGGGGTGAATGAGAGGGGATGAGTGAGTGAGGGGATGAGTGAGAGTGGTTGAGTGAGGGGATGAGTGAGAGGTGATGAGTAAGTGAGGGATGAGTGAGATCTGGATGAGTGAGGGGGATGAGTGAGGGGGTTGAGTGAGAGGGGATGAGTGATTGAGGGACGGGGAGGGGGGTGAGTAAGGGGTGAGTAAGTGAACGAGGACGAATGAGGGGTGAGTGAGAGGGGAATGAGTGAAGGGTTGAGTGAGGGGGTGAGTGAGAGGGGAATGAGTGAATTGATTGAAACACATTTTATTCATTGAATAAATGATTGGGCACAGGTTATCCAATGTAGTGGGTGAGAGAAGGGGATGAGTAAGGGGGATGAGTTAGTGAATGAGTGAGTGAGTGAATGGGGTATGATTTGGATTGCTGTTGTGATAAAAGTTGAGTTTTGTTTTTGAACAGGATAGCACACCATGCTGTCCTTGCGTGAGCTGCAGTGTTGTTTTCATATCAAACATCTCCTTTTGGAACCAGAATACATGTTCTACATCCTCCTCAGGAACTTGATGTAGGTTTTTACAAATTCCAACCAGGCTTGGATGGATTCCTTTGTAAAAAGTTTTTCCAGATATATCCAGTATATGTGAAGATTGTTGGGGTTAATGGCGGTTCATTGAGTGGTTAAGGCGCGGACTTACTGACGCGAAAGGATAGCAGTTCAAGCCCTACTACCACCAAGCTTTCATTGTTGCGCCCCTGAGCACAGCCATTAACTCTCAATTGCTCAGTTGTATAAAAATGATGAATGTAAGTCACTCTGAATAAGGACGTCAGCCAAATGCCATAAATGGAGATGTTGTCACATGTAGGAAACAAGCAGGCCCTTTGATGCTCTGTAAGCTCGTTTTGGTTTCAATTTAGGTTCCAGAACAGCTGAACTTTATTTATGGAAAATCAAAGACACTTGAACTAATGGAGGGTTTGTACTGGCTACTGGTTTACATAAGTTTGATTGGTTAATTTTAAACAGCCATACAACCATATTATTCTTATTTATTTATTTATTTATTTATTTATTATTATAGTTGTTGTTGTTAATAATAATAATAATAATAATAATAATAATAATAATATTGTTATTATTGTTATTATTATTATTATTATTATTATTATTATTATTATTATTCATTCATTCATTTTCTGAATGAAAGGAAAAGTGTACAAGACGGTGTTGAGGCCAGCGATGTTGTATGGTTTAGAAACAGTGGCGCTGAGGAAAAGGCAGGAGGCAGAGCTGGAGGTAGCAGAGATGATGAAATGCTGAGTTTCTCTCTGGGAGTAACGAGGATGGATAGGATCAGAAATGAGTACATCAGAGGGACAGCCCATGTAAGATGTTTTGGAGACAAAGTCAGAGAGGCTAGATTGAGATGGTTTGGACATGTACAGAGGAGGGATAGTGAGAATATTGGCAGTAGGATGCTGAGGTTGGAACTACCAGGCAGAAGGCCTCGAGGAAAACCAGAGAAGAGAGTTATGGATGTGGTGAAGGAAGACATGAAGGTCATTGGAGTAAGAGAAGAAAATGCAGAGGACAGGGCGAGATGGAGGCAGATGATTTGCTGTGGTGACCCCTGAAGGGAACAGCCGAAAGGAAAAGAAGAAGATTCATTCATTTTCTGAACTGTTTAATCCTAATTAGAGTCGTGTGGCGGCTGGTGCCCATCCTAGCCGACTCAGGGCAAGGGCAGTATACACCCTGAACAGCTCACCAGGCCATCGCAGGACAGAAAGACGTTGACGGTTATGCAGCTACTCTTGTCAAAAGTCAGCAACGTTTCTTTTACATGAACCATAGACAGTGAGACACACGACCGGCCTTTGACAACCCAGTTAGTACATTGAGGGTATTATTATTATTATTATTATTATTATTATTATTATTATTATTATTATTGTTATTATTATTATTATTATTATCTCACCCTAAAATATTGCCCGGTTGCTTGGATCCCTCAGGCCAATATTTTCATTTGTCCCAAGTTGCATTTCATGCACCAACTCAAACATGCCAAAAAAAACCCCAAAACAAACCCCTCCCCCCACCACCACCACCACCAATCAGCGCTCATCACCATTTTTGGTGTGAATGTTTTAACTGCTTCATTGAGCTTAAAACATTTCCTCAAATACCCAAAGACATGTTTTTTTTAGTTCTGTAAGAAGTTGAAGTACATGGTTGTGTAATACCTATTTTTTTTTGCCATCACATCATGTTTTCCAACAGACACATTTGTCACACATTGTCATGAAGACGAACAGTGAAGAGTCCCTTTAAGAGAGCAGCACGGGGCATTTGGAAGTCAGAGTGGAATTTTACAGCTCGTAGTCAGGGAAGAATTCGTTTCTCCCAAACTGACGCTTTATTATATTGACAACTGCTTTCATCCAGCATGTCGTCGCAGCAGTAAGGCAGAATACGGTCATGTTTCGCTGATCAGGTGGGCGGTAAGGGTCGTACTCAAGGGCACTGCAGAGACTTTCTGACACTTGATGTGTTTCACTGAATCACCACAATCATTTTTTGAAGCCAAGAAAAAAAAAATTTTTCTTTATTTTTCATAATTTTTTTGAATCATCAGTAAATAATGGGGCTGATTAAAAAAAAAAAAAAAAAAAAAGCCAAGGATTAGAAGTACACAGTATTTGCTTCAATAGCATCTGTACTAATCCTGAAAAGATTTTCCAAGCAAATTCGTTCTAATTGATTTTCATGATTTTTTTTTTTATTTGTGCAATCATTTGTGCCATTTTAAATCATCGTGTGCGACTTTATCACTAAAATCATTTTATGATTGAAATTCCTCTTCCCATGCTCCTCAAAAAAGAGAAAAAAAATACTTGAAATCAATCACCTGTTGAATATGTGGCATGAAATGTTCCAAATATTTCACAGAAGTGATTGTGTTCAGTTTACGAGATAAAATAACACACAAAATACACATTAAAAAAATTATAATGAAGGAAAAGTGCAAAAGAAGCGAGATCAAAGGAGAAGATTTCAAATTTTACTGCAAAAGTAATTTCAGATATTTTACCAGTGATTATAAAGTAAAAACACTCAGAGAGCGCAAACCTCAACCAAGTCAAACAACGACAACAACAACAACAATTAATAACAATAATAATAATAATAATAATAATAATAATAGTAATAATAATAATAACGGGACAGTGGTGGCGTGGTGTTAAGGCGCTGGATTACGAATTCCGAGGTTGGCGGAATTCAAGCCCCACTATCAAAGGGGTTGTCACTGCTGTCCCCCCAACGAAGCAAACTGGGTTATAAAAGGCCGGCCACGTCTCTCACTGTCTGTGGTGAGAAGGGTCTAAAAGAACCATTGCTGACTTTAGCCAAGAGTGGCTTCATGGCCGTGTCGGCGTGTTTCCTGCCTTATTCTACCCTCGCTCAGAGTCGGCTGTGATGGGCGCCAGACTCACTAATTATTATTAAATGCATCAGAAAATGAATGAATTGAATGATAATTACGAAATAGAACATAGCACCCCTGTTGGGCTTTGCTGGAATACCACAAATCAAAACTATTTCGCAATATTAAATAACCTTTAAACAATTCTTGGATCCAGAATTTGATACCAATTCCAGCCAAAATCTGAGGTTACATAGGCTGTACCCCCCCACACACACACAAAAAAAAACAAAAAAAAAACAAAAAAAAAAAACGTAATTTCCTTGGTGAGTGTAATGATATATTTATCCAGAGAACACGAGCAGTCTTTTGCTTGAGTAAGAATTTTCATAACTATGATATATCCCTGACTCGATACCCGCATGTCTGTATCTCATTGCACGAAAGTGTTAATATGGATCGTATTGGGGGCGGGGCAAATGTATTCCGTGCTGATATGGTGCCGTCTAATTAACACATGGGTGTGCCATAAAGTAAGCATCTCGTCTCACCTATCTAAAGATATTGCAGCCGCTTTCCGCGCCCAGACCAATTGACATGCCGTGAGGACTGCTGCGGTTCCACAGTCATTCATTTTTTTTAATTTTTAGAAGCTCTCGCCCCGTCCCAGTCTTCCACTCCCCCTCCTCTCTGAGGTGTCATTTTTTTAATCAGACAGTCTAGGTAATGTTCCACACTCATTCCAGCTTAAGGGCGATGATCCGGCGTTCCAGTCTAATATATTTTCATGGCAGATTTGCCGCAGTACTATTAATAACGCTGCACATTATTAAACCGTACATTATGCAGCTGATACTAAATTCGAATCTGTAGTTGGTAATTGGGGCAGATTGGCAGATTTTTAGCCCGCGTGTATAACTCCAAGGTGTGGCAGGCAGGAATGAAAGGCTCGGTGGTTTAAACGAGGCCAGTGGATGATACAGCGAGGCGAATGGGTGAATTACAAAGCACCAGGGTCATCGACTGATATTTTTCAAGAGCTCTTCAAAAGTGCTTGATGCAGCAGAAAGGAGAGATGGCCTCTGTTGAGCGGGAATTACGGGAAATCGCTCAACTGTGGCTGCGCAATGACTCTACAGTCAGGAGACATTAGCAATTATTCATATTAACTCCGGATGCATCACCAGCGTTTTTGAAAAACTGTGTACGAAAATGATTTTCTGATACCGATACTAATACCTCATATTAAGTGATCACGGTGTTATGGGACATTTTATTTATCTTCGTTTCTCAGTTCATGGAATGTAAAGGCGATCGGTCACCCGAACCTTGCACGATCGCTGAGCACAGCGAACCACACCTTATTCGACTCCTGCGCACACTTACCAGGGACGAGTACCCTCATGAATTTCAACAGGTTCTGCAGAATTCACACAGTGCGCATGCATGGTGCTCCATGAAACTTCACCCACTCACCTGAGGTCAGGCCCAATTCCATATATGGGAAAGGACTTGTTTTTTTTTTTTTTTTCGAGTAAAGCCGAGATTGGAAATCAGTTCAGAATGAGGGCGGGCTGACACGTTTACAGTCAAAACCGTCTAAGACTACATAATGGCGAAGCGGTGACATTTAAGGACTTCCGAGCGCTTTAACACTGAGAGAAGGCTGCAGGGGAGAGATGTACAATGTTCGGTCCAATTCAACCACTGCATCATGGTCTGCCTGTGCACTTTTCAGCTCATTCTTTGTACATATCATGCAACGATGCATTGGATGGTGATACAGAAAATAATATATTGATAGTTGAGTACAGGTATGACTAAATGAGTACATATATGTCTAGTCTTAAAAAAAAAAAAAAAAAAAAAAATATCGGAATGGGAGTCCATTTATTTCCCCCAAGATACAGCCTTATAGCACTGTCACTTCTCTGGCTAAATATTGGACCTCAAGATAACTGCGTTCCCTTTTAGGTCCAAAAAGACACATACTGTACTTGTTCCATAGCAGTAGAGAAGGGGGACAAATAATTATCTTTGATGATTTTACCCCATTGACAAGACATTGGACCCCAAAGCATAAAGCCACGATAAATCACATTCTTTAATTTTTGAGCGTGTACTGGATACCAGTGCTGGTATCCATTATATTGTCTCCCTAATAACACATAGTGGGGCCGGTGGCGTAGTGGTTAGGGTGCTGCACTCATGATCAGGAGGTTGTGAGTTCAAATCCCACTTAGACCCTCACTGTGCTAAGACCCCTGGGCAAGGTCTCAACCACTAGTGTGCCTCTGTTCACCCAGCAGTATAAATGGCTACCAGTGAAAATATACTGGGAAGGTAACCAGCGATGGACGAGCGTCCCATCCAGGAGGAGTTGAACTCCTGGTCGCATCACGCTACGGAAACCAGGAATAAGCACCAGCCTGATGAGCCGCCAGGCTCGGGTGTAAAAAGCCCAATAGTAACACATATGGATATAATTTATTGACTGTTTTAAATATAAAGCTTTTTAAAAAAATTACGATTGCCTGGCGAGCTGTCCAGGGTGTACTCTGCCCTCGCCCAGGGTCAACTAAGATCCAACCAGCCTCCCTGCCACCCGAATAAGGACTAAAGAGTTCAGAAAATGAAACGATGAGACACTGACCCTCTAAGCCAGGGGACTCCGATCTTGTCCACAATGGGCCGGTGCGGGTGCGGGTGCGGGTTTTCACTTTAACCATACAGTAGCTACACCTTCCACCGAAAGAGAAAAGAAAAAAGAAACTAGATTCCACATCCATGCTTTAAGTCTTAAAACAAGGTCATCTCACCAAGATGGCTCCACTTCAGACTGGAAGCAGTCATGTCCAATCTAGTTTTCTTTCCTCTTTTCTTTTGATGATCAGTGATTGAAACAGATGGAAGGAATGCCAATATTTAAAAACTCAGAACGTCTGTGACTGCCAGCTCTGTCTATGTTGAGGACACATGGTCTTTATGATCTGTATTGTTAGGTTTACGCATCTGGACTGTTGTCTTCGATAAACTTCCCATCCCGAAATTGGGATTGTTGATGAAAGCTATGTAGCTTGTTGTTCAGCAGTTTTGACAGAATGCTTGTTTTCTGATGAAAAACCCGGAATTTGTCTCTGGTAATAAGCTTGTAACCGCCTTGCGGAGGCAGCTGGCTAAAAATTCCCAAGTTCTCCTGGAATTAGTAGTCCGTGAATCCCCAGCATCAAAACAGCCCCAAAGCTCTAGTTTTACATGGTTTGGTTTTGGCAGAAATTTCTATACTGACATCTCTCTCTCTCTCTCTCTCTCTCTCTCTCTCTCTCTCTCTCACTCTCTCTCTCTCGCTCTCTCTCTCTCTCCCTCCCTCCTCCTCCTCCCCTCTCCCTCCCCCTCACTCTCTCTCCCCTACCCCCTCTCACCCCTTCTCTCTCCCTCCCTCCTCTCTTCTCCCCTCCCTTCTTCCCTCCCCTCCCCTTCTCTCTCCTCTCTCCCTATCTCCCCCCCTCTCTCTCCCCTACCTTTCTCTACCCCCTCCCCTTTCTCCCCTTCTCCCCTTCCCGCCCTCTCTCTCTCTCTCCCCTCTCTCTCCCTACCTCCCTCTCTCTACCCTCTCCCCTTTCTCCCTTTCTCCCCCCTTCCCCCTCTCTCTCTCTCTCTCCCCTCTCTCTCCCTTCCTCCCTCTCTCTACCCCCTCTCCCCCTTTCTCCATCCTCTCCCCTCCCTCTCTGTCTCTCTCCTTCTCTCTCTCTCTCTCTCTCTCCCCTCTCTCTACCCCCTCTCCCCTTTCTCCATCTCTCTCCCTCTCTCTCTCTCTCTCTCTCTCTCTCTCTCTCTCTCTCTCTCTCTCTCTCTCTCTCTCTATCTCTCTCTCTCTCTCTCTCTCTCTCTCTCTCTTTCTCTCCCTCTCTCCCTCTCCCCCTCCCTCTCTCTCTCTCTCTCTCTCTTTCCCTCTCTCTCTCTCTCTCTCTCTCTCTCTCTCTCTCTCTCTCTCTCTCACTCTCTCTCTTTCTCTTTCTCTCACTTTCTTACCATAAACTTCCCGGTGTCCACTTGCATGCTCAGGCATGTTTGGTCTAAGTTGAAGACTTTATTCGGATCCCAGAAATGAAGCTTTTATATACCGGTGGTTTGTAATCACTAATCAGTGGTCTTGCCTCCAGCAGTTTTGGATGACATATTCCTTTGGTGTAACAAGTGTCCGGCATTACCAAACCCTTTAAAATGTAGCTTTGTTCTCTGGGTTCAAAAGTGTACCAGATGGCCGGCCTCTCTCTCTGTGCCAGTTTCCCGCTGCCGAACCTCCGGCTGATCCAGTCTCCATCAGCCAGGCCTTCATGACATAGTGACTTTGAATTCGAAGCTCAGCCTCTAGAGATGTAGCCTGGCGCTCATGTGTTAATCCCATCAGATCAGCATGGATTATGCACAGCCCCATCCAAAACCTGTTACGCACTAAATCAGATCCCACGCCCATCTGCTGCAGCGGTGAAAATCAACACGCAGGGCATCCTTCTCCAACTTTCTTTGTCTTTTTTTGCTTCCTGTCTGCATTCAATGAAGTCCTGATACCTGGCAAAACAGTGGGAAGGAAAGTGGCAAATGAGCAACCAATGGGAGTAGGAACAGTGGCTGTCAGGCTGTTCTGAATCCATCTTGATACGTTTCTGCATAATGTTCATCGTTGGCAAACACCTAGAGAACGTTCAAAACTTAATCTCAATCATACTATAGGAGTTTGGTATGTTGGCAGTGGTTAAGGTTCAGGATTTCTGATGTTTCTGAATGTTGGTAGTTCAAGCCCCAGTACCACCATGTTGCCACTGCGGGGTCCTTGAGCAAGCCCATAACCCACAATTGTTCGGTTGTATGAAGAATGCAGGTCAGTATGGATAAGGATGTCGGCCATAAACGGACTGGATTCTTGCAGGTTTTTACTCCAGGGATCCATGGTGGTGCTGGTGTGGTCATTCAAGTCCCAGGATCGGTGACGGTGTTTCTGTATGGGGTTTGCATATTCCTCGCCCTGCTTACCCGGGTTTCCTCCAGCTATTCTGGTTTCTTCCTACAGTTCAGCGATGTGCACATTTGGCTAATTGGCTGGTCCAAAATTGCCAAGATTTGAGAGTGTGAATTGTATGCAATGGACCTGCAAGCTGTTCATGGTGTCAAGAATCAGGTGAGATAGGCTTCCTGTGACCCGGGCAGGATTAAGTAGTTTGGCAAATGAATAAATAACAACATGGCTTCTACTCGTTATTCAGCAGTGTATGCACATCCTCATAAGGCTTTGGGTTACTAACCAAAAGTTGGGGCTTCAAGCCCCAGCCCAGGCAAGCTGCCATTGTTGGGCCCTCAATTAAGACCTTTAACTCCATGGTGGCTGTATCATGCAATCTGAGCCCAACTTCATTCTATTCTTTTTTAATTAGCTTATGTAATTTCATATCATTCTTCGACACTAACTTGAGTCGAAGCCTGATTAAGTCTCTAATGGAGTAACGTTTGCTCAACACACATTTGTAGATATGTTTGAAGTCTAAATACTGATTTCTGGAATAATCTCTTTGTACACATACATTTGAATGCACATCTTTTGAATACGTTCCCTGTAAACTCAAGCCAATGCCAACATGACTAGTAATGAAGGGGCTTTATCTTCTATTATCACTTCATTTTAGCACAATTTAAAGGTTTCCAGGTGAAACCACCTCAGCTCATAGGCTTAGTATGACTTATTTATTTGTTTTACATCTTTTTTTGGTTCTGTGTTTGCTTCAAATGACAATAACCAAACCACATGAACAGAGGAAGGTATAAAAGCACTAATACCAACTAATAGTGAATAATATCATCATACAAATGAAAGGGGTCATTGATGCATACAGGAAGCAGCATGCTGTCTTAGAAATACATTGTGGCCGATTCCACCTTATTTCCTTAAAATAACACTGCATTTCATGTTTATTCAATATACACTGACGTCCATTATTATTGGCAATCGTGGTTATGATTTGCTCTTTAACCTCTAATAAATGAAGTTTTTTTTTTTTCTAAATAATAATAATATAGGAGCACAATGAAAAAAAAAGAACCTTACATTCAAATGCATTTGTTCAGTGGGAAAAAAAAAAATTGCACATGAATTTTTTTTAATTTATTTTTTTTTACATGAAATCATGTATGTCACAATTACTAGCACCCCTGACGTTAATACTTTGTACGACCCCCTTTACCAATTAAACAGCACCTCATCTTCTCCTATAATGTTTCACAAGATGGAAGAATACAGAAAGAGCGATCTTGGACATTCCTCTTTGCACAATTTCTTTAAGTCATCCAGCAACCTGGGTCCTCTCCTCTGCACTCTCCTCTTTAGCGTACGCCACAGGTTTTCAATGGTGTTGAGGTCTGGGGACTGAGATGACCTTGGGAGGAGCTTGATTCTGTGTCTGGTGAACCATTTCTGTGTAGATTCAGCCACATGTTTTGGGTCATTCTCCTGCTGAAAAACCCACCGATGGCCCATCTTCAACTTACGGGCAGAGGCCAGTAGATTTTGCTTTAAAATGTCCTGGTATTTTAAAAGTATGCATGATGCCATGAACCCTAACAAGGTTCATAGGTCCTCTGGGAGAGAAACAGGCCCACAGCATCACCGATCCTCCACCATACTTTACAGTGGGTATGAGATGCTTTTCTGCATACTCATCTTTTGTGTTCTGCCAGACACACTTGGAGTGTTTATTGCAAAAAAGCGCTAGTTTCATCTGAGCAAATCACATGGTCCCAGTCGAAGGCCTAGTACTGCTTAGCAAACTCCAGACGTTTGTGTTTATGACTGTGAGTGAGAAAAGGTTTTTTTCCCCTGCATGCCTCCCAAACAGCTTCTTAGCATTTAGATGGCACCTGATGGTTGTTTGGAGGCTTTTTAACTGCGAGGTACCCCCAATGTGTTGCGATTCTGTAACAGTGAGCCTTGGCGAACTTTTTATTTCTCTTACCGTCCTCTTCACTGTGTGAGGTAGCAACATAACCTCGCGTCCTCATGCAGGCTTGTTTACCACTGTTACGGTTGTTTTGAGCTTCTTAATGATTTTTCTGACAGTGGATATGGACAGGTGCAGACGAGGGGCGATTTTCTTGTAGCCGTTGCCTGAGCTGTGAAGGTCGACACACATCTGCCGTACTTGAATGGTGGGTTTGTTTGTCTTTCAGATTGTTGAAAAGCAGATAAGAGAAATGGCCTCTGCGTCACGTCATATTTATACCCCAGGGAAACAGGAAGTTATAAATTACTAATTAAATGTTCTCAAAATACTCTGATCAACCTTGTAAACTACTGTAGAAATGACAGAAATACTTCAATTACATTTATTCCCTAAGAATCGTTATGGGTGCCAATAATTGAGGAACAGGTGATTTTATGAAAAGTAATTATTTATTAGTCAGGGGACCCCCTCCCCCTCCCCCGAAAATTCACTTGAGTCGAGTGAAGGTTTAATTTTTCTATAATTTTAAATGTGCGAGTATTATATTAAAAAAGAAAAAATCCCCAATGTGCTGCCACCCTGCATATTTCTTTGCTGGCATTAGAGTTGGATTTATCTACAAGAGATCAGCAAGTCAGATGGCAGCCACGTCCAAGACAGCATGTGCGTTTCTGGATCACCGCACAACCGTTAACCCACCGCAGCAATCCCCGGCTCTAATAAAAGCTGATGGAGTATTCTAGTAGTTGGCTTTTTGCTCGGATCTTTTCTTATAGTATCTGAACGCCTTTCAAGTCTAATTTATCTGGACATCAAAAACATCAAGCACTTCCAATCCATCCATTTATCCAGCAGATGCATTTATCCAGACACTGTGGCATTTAAGTCCCAGCCGAAGTGTAACCTGAAGTAACCTCAAGCCTTTTAAATAATAATAATAATAAAAAAAATGCTAAAAGCTGACTCTTGGTCTGATTATTTATGCTCCGCTGTATTCACCTTGTCATTCTAGTGTTTAGCGTTGTAGTAATCCTATTCCTAAAGCATTGTTTATTTCATTTTCTTTACAACGACTCTTCATTGCAAGTGATTCATTGACTTTGCTTAAAGAGAGATTTTACTAAAAGGTCCTTTCAGGCATCCCTGTGCCAGGTAAAAGCCCCTTGACGATTGCTTCAGATTGATTTCCTGTGCTTAGAACAAATTACCATGCATTGACTGATTTAACAAACATATTTATTATTCATAATTAGGGCTGCCGTGCTCTCTATGGGAGCTGGATCTTAGCCGAGCTTTAATTAGGAAAGGTTCAGAGTTCCCTCTTCTCTCCTGGCTAAGCAGGTGCAGCCGTAATACAGGAAACTAAGCCAAAGTCTTTTTATGAAGAAACACAAAGGTGTTTTTTTTTTTTTTTTTTTTTTTTCCATGGAGGTCAAATATTTGTATTGCGTAGTGTGAAGCTCTGTGATCTTCAAAACCAGAGACATGTGAGGTTTGAGGGAGCTGCATAATTACTTAACATTGCCCGGTGCAAAAATTGCAGTGTTTCACATACTTTCAATGTCAGCCACCATCTGTTGGCTGAATTTCACCATTTATACGGTGTCTTGCTAACAATTCCAGCGCAAACGCTAACAACACAGCCTAAGCGGCCCACTTTTATTAAGGGAATGCATGCACAAAGGACGAGTCCTGACTTGAGGACGGTCTCGGTTTTTGTGTCTCGCCGTTGTTCATGAGATCGTTTGGTAGAGAATCATTGGCGGATAATGATAATCAATGTTTATAAGGGCAAAAAGCCAGGCGTTTCATGAATTTATTCGTCATTCAGGTGAAACATTCTCGATCTGTTCTATAAACTCGATGAGTAAATACAGCACATTGTTAGTTATAATCTGTTCATCTTATTTAACTGAAGTTTGTACAATGTTTCTGAGGGTGGCGTGATGGTGTTGTGGTTAGCGCATCTGCTTCACAGCAAGTACGTCCTGGGTTTGAGTCCTGTTTCAAGTGGCTGTTTCTGTGTGGCGTTTGCATATTCTTCCAGTGCATGCATGGGCTTCCTCCAGGTACTCTGGTTTCCTCCTGCAGTCAAACGACATGCACTGTTGGCTAATTTGGCATTCCATATTGCCCCAAGGTGTGCGTGAGAGCGTAAATGGTTGTGCGTGTTGGCCCTGTGATGGACCGTTCAAGGTTTACACTGCCTCAGAGTTGGCTGGAATAGGCTCCAGCCTTGCCACAACCCGAGTGAATAATAAAGCAGTCCAGCTACCGAACTGAAATTCAGGGCTTCCAACTTGTCATACGAAAAATACAGTAAAACCTCCGCTGACGAACGCTTAAGCTCACGAACTTTTCGCCTCAAGAACATTAAATTTGCGAGCATATAGTCTCTGCTGACGAACTAGTTTTCGGCGGACGAATCAAACCACGCCGTCGAACAGCGCCACGGTGGCGGCCACGAGAAGCTGACGCACGCTCACGGCGTCACAGTTCGTCACCCCCTTTCTTTGAGTGCGGAAGTGGTTTGTGTTTGCTCGACATTTTGGACCATATTGAGTGTACTTTTGCTATTATGGGACCGAAAAAGACCCCACCACAGGCGGAGATCATTGAAAAACACGAACGAGGTGTGCGTTTGTGTGACTCAGCGTCCCAGTACCAGTACGCTAAGTCTACCATTGCTCCCATCCTTAAGAACAAGGAAGCTATTAAGGGTGCGTGTGTGGCTAAGGGTGTTTCCAAACAGTAGGCGTTTCCAAACACGCCTTCCAAACAGTAAGTCCCTCCCTCCCTCCTCCTCCCACTCCATTCCATCAAGCCATCAACGACCATCACAAAGGTAAATAAAACGACTTTATTATACAGTACAGTTTATTTCTTTAATTACAATACAATAGCACATTTATTATACATAAAGTAAGGTATATTTTTGTGTAGTTTTAAGGCTTATTTAGTAGAAAATTATGTTTTATGGGGACCTGGGAACGGATTATTCTCATTTTAATGGTTTCTTATGGGAAATAAATGTTCGGAAGACGAACTTTTCGCCTTACACACACTTTCTGGGAACCAATTATGCTCGTGAGCTGAGGTATCACTGTAACATAAAATACGGCAATACGTACGATTCATTTAGACATTAATACAAATTTCAAACGTTCAGGAAAATATGCTAATTTAATTCGATCCGTGTTTACATGTTTATCTACCTGGCAAAGCCAAGTCTCATGATAATCTCACAGGGTGTTACTGTTTTATTTTATCACATGATTCGTTAATCGGCAGCAAGGTAAGTCGATTTCTACAGATCAGCGGCTATCTTACATTAACTCCGCGGTAACCAGAGCCAATCGATGAACGGTTGTCCAAAATGACAACGAAAAGAAATCAAGAATTTTTATCGCAATATTGAACAACTTACCCATTTATTAAGAAGCATGACACACCGCCTTTTGCACAATGTGTCATGTGAAATTCAGTATTGCGCGTTCGGGCGCTTTTGATATTAAAACGCATATAAAGGGAGGCAGACGTAGCCAGCTCGCGACCGGTTTGCTTGCTTTATAACTTTTTTTTCTTGTCCTGAACTCTCTTACATGTTATTTGTAAATGCTGATATCAAATATCATTCAGCATCGGGCATAATTTAGTAATAATAAATATGCAATATATAATAATAATAATAATAATAATAATAATAATTATGGCATATTATATTCTATATTATAACACCAGTAGAGTTATGTCACATAAACCTGGTTTTCTCAAATATGCTGCTGTTTCATTATTAATCCATAATGCAGTCAAATTTGACAAAGATAAGCTGTGTGTGTCCATATATGGAATTTTGTGGAATCCGAATTTGAGTACTAATGTGGTCGATTACGAACACTAATTTTCAGCTTAAAATTAAAATTTTTGGCTTATCGACTACAAAATGGTACTTTCCTAGTTTGGCAACCCTGGAAATGTAATAATGTGGCAGACCATCCGCAAGTCAAGCTCGTCCCTATGATTATAGCAGCAATGGACAGCTGCTCCCTTCCATTGTCGTCAAGTTATCTAGCAGATATTAACTGCAGAAAGTCCCGCATCCTGAAGACTTTACCAGAGTTAAATCAAAGTCAATCAAGTATTGGACCGAGAAGAGAACTTTTCCAACCAGAACGACAGTCTGACCAATCAGGCTCGAGGATTCTACAACGGCTGTAGTATAATAAAATGAAAAGCATTCAATTATATTTTCAATTTAGTTCTAGGACAAGTCTAAATGGTTGTTTTGGTCCAGCTTTACACTCTGTCGAGATGAAAAAGCTGTCCAATAGTAGGTCTGTTTTTCTTCTTTGTAAAGAGAGGTATAATACAGGTGCAGCAGTTCAGACAGATAGAGAGATATTCCCAACTTTGTCACAATTTCGACTCCACTAACCCCACTTAAGGCGATGCTGACACAAAGAATCAACCATGTTATTTCTCCTAACATTGTCTGTGTATTTCCTGTTCATGTGGTCGAGCTTTCCTCACTAGTTCTTTGCTGTATTATCTCCTGAAAGGAGCATCGGAGGGAGGGAGGGAGGCAAAAGCACCAGTCCTTGATTTATTGCCTCTGCAGAGCAAAGATGAGGGGAGGGGAGCGAGAATAGAGAAAGGGAAGCTTTCTGGATCGGCGAATAGGACTGGAGATATTTGAAAGCAAGAGTTTTCAGGGGTCAAAACGAAAGAAGGGGACTGACATTTATAAGCCTCTCTGAGGATTTTTCATCGCCTTCCATCCGTATTTTTCTTCTGCCTCTATATCTGCGTCTGTATTCTTGCTCAGTTTACCCTGCCTTTCCTTCTCTTTGTGTCCACTTTGGAACTTGCCACTTTTTCCCCCCCTCATCGCCTGTAAGAGGCCCCTGGGAATTACCCAGAATGCCACTCAGTCTGTCAGCTCTTCTCCCCATGAGGCTGTACTGATGGTGCTCCTCGGAGAGAAAGAGAAAGGCAGAGATAGAACGAAAAAGCAATGAGCGAGTGGTAGTCAGGCACACAACTGTCGCTCACTGCTCGAGCTCCCGCTGAGCCATTCTTTCGAGAGGCCACAGTTGACCGTGGAAAACTTTTGCGGAATCTCTGCCTTTGCAAATCGCAGTGTGACCCAGAGAGAAAATTTGCTTATGGATTCAGATGTTTTCGTCAGTTCAGATGGCGATGTAAAGAGCGTGTTGTCACATGGGACATCTGAAGACTCTGGTTCCCATGGGGATCGTGGAAGCAATTGCTGAAGAATCTGTTGGATTCCTCCAGTTGACTGCTGCATTCCTCCCTACACTCATCATTCGTTCTGCTTTATTGGTGGCAGTTAGATTTCAATATCCACTGCCATAAAAACACATGTTCAAAATTCTGTCCTTCTTTATGGTATTGGAAGAAAGTGTAATGCCACACTATATATATATATATATATATATATATATATATATATATATATATATATATATATAGCGAGAGAGAGAGAGAGAGAGAGAGAGAGAGAGAGAGAGGATTTTCTGAGTAGATCCTTCCGTAGGAGAGTGCTCAATACTTTTTGGTAGAGCAAATAACAATAAAAATAAAAGGACAGGACAAAGACTTGAAACTCCATTTATCACCATATCATCAAATAAATAAATGGAGTTTCAATAGAAAGTCTTTGTCCTGTCCTTTTATTTTTATTATATATATAGATTATTATATATATTATATATTTTATATATATAATATATATATTATATATATATATATATATATATATATATATATATATATATATATATATATATATATATATATATATATATATATATATATATATATATATATATATATATATATATATATATATATATATATATATATATATATATATTGAGCTCCAACAACTTTGGGTCAGCAGTCCCAACTGTTAAGGGTCTTCTTGAAATGTCTCTGACTTGGACTTGGTACTTTTGGAACCATCAATGTTATGTTAATTAGCAAATGTCTTAAAATCCGGTTTACTATTTCCTACATTACCCACAATGCTCAATTTGGCGACCTGGTAGTAGTGGTGACTGTGAGATTCAGCTTGTGACTCTTCGTATACTTCAAAAACCTAGACGCGGAAGGGCATTGTTCGTTTACTCTATCTCGCACCACCACTTGATTATCGTCAGGCTTTGCTTGAACACAGATCCGTTTCCATGTTGGCATGTTATAAAATGGTCCTTCAGGCAGAAACGTCTAGATCCCTAT
>CM045746.1:30286965-30296965 GCA_024760905.1 Plotosus lineatus | reverse complement strand
AAGTAAACAAACTAGATTGGACATTACTGTTTCAATTCTGAAGTGGACCCATCTTGGTGAGATTACCTTGCTTTAAGACTTAAGGTATAGGAACAACACGCCCAACCACACATTCGCACGCACCTAGTGGCAGATCGGAACTGTGCATGTCTTTCGACTGTGGGAGGAAACCGGTGTACCCAGAGAAAAAGCTTGAGGAAACATGAAAACTCCAAAGAGAAATTGCCCAGACACAGAACTCAAACCCAGGACCTTCTTGGTGTGAGGCTGATGTGCTAACCACAAGACCACCATACCGTTCAGGTACTGACCAAGGTGTGTGAACACCTATGTGACTAGCAGATGTCTACACCACCTTAAACGGGTAAAACTCCCAATTAAGGTCATGCCATTTTAAGGATGGAACGCTAAAACATGGGATGAATATTTTTTTCAGAAGGGATTTTGAAGTTTCCATATAAACACTGCGTGCTGAATATTGCAGAATGATACAGAGTGAATTACTAGTGAATCTACGTACAGTTCCCTCTCTCCCTCCCCCTCCTTTCCTTTCACCTCTATCTAACACGTTCCTTCTTCCATCACCCATGCTGTTGTGTGAAAAGGCCAGAATTTGTCTGGCACATCCACAGCAGATTGTGTAACATAACTCGAGCAGATAGCTCCATATGGCATCGCCATTCGTGTTATAACCATGGCTGGCTGATTGATGCGGTTCCTCACAGGAAGTGATTTCTGCATTAGCACAGCCCAAAGTGCACTCGATGTTGCCCGAGCAAGTCGGCACTTCGCAGGCTTTTGTCCCGTTTCCTTTGCCCTTCATTCAGACTTGCCTGAACCGATGCCTGGATGGAGTTCTGGTATGCGATTGATGCTCAGCGATGCATTCACTCCACTTCAGTCGGATTGTAATCCTTGGGCTTGAGTTAAAGTCTTGGTTGGAAATGAATCACATAAACACGAATAAAGAGCAATTATTTTAACAAAGGAAAGAGATGCTGAACAGTACCTTTCCCCACTTTTAGTCTTTTCCACTTTCTACCTACCCAGGAGGAGTAATTAGGGCGGTTTTGGTTCATCTAATCCCTTTTCCCACTCCCTGGTGTGTCCTCAACTGCCTTTACTCCTCTATACCCCCGCCAACCCCCACACATCTTTAATAAACATTAACGAACACCCCCTTTTCCCATCCATAAAACATTACCATAATGCGTCTAAGAGCTGCCCTGTCGAAGTATGTGTACTCGTTCTTGTCTCTTGTGTAAGACTGCGTGTATGTGTGTGTTTGCGCGTGGGTAGGTGTGTTAATCCTCTGGGCCGTAAGTACTGCTGTAATGTACTCACTCTGACCCTGGAGCCATTCTCCAAATCCACTCGCCCCTCCCCCCTCCCTCTCTCCCTTCCCTAAGCCCACTACACATTGACTGCCTAACGCTGTTGAAGCACTTGACCTGTTTCCATTTTCCAGTGGCTGAAGGAGACGCCTTTTGTGTTCTCTTTCGCCCTCTGACCAGAATATAGAGTGCACATGTTGTGGGTTCAGTTCCAAGGCCTACCAGGATTCATGTTTTCCACAAATCCAACCTCCATTAATTATAGCCAAGATTAAAACCAAGTGATTGTTAGTGTACCTTAATGCGATTAGGGCAACATGGAGGCGTAGTGCTAAGAACTTCCCAGGATTGAGTCAAAGGCTTGGTGAGGCTTTATTTGTGTGGGTGGTTTTCCGGGTACTCTGGTTTCCTCCCATACTCCAAAGATTAATGACATTCGCAATTGTTCAGTTGGATAGTCTCAGTCGCCACTAGGTGTGAACATGAATGTGAATGGGTGTCTTGTTTGTTGGCCATGTGGAGACCTTGCAAGTTTTTCAGGGGGCATCCTGCCTTCGGCTGGGATTGGCTCCAGTATCCCTGCAACTGTAGAGGGTTGCAAAAGTTAAGAAAATGAATGGGATTAGTTTAATTTGTGCTAACATGTATTCAAACGGTTTAGTGCTACTAGGGTTGCAAGGAGGCTGGATCCTATCTCAGCCAGCACTAGGCAATGGTGGAGTACACCCGGAACAGCTCACCAGCCTATTCCATGGCAACACATGCATCCATTCACAACTACATTCACACCTTGAGGCAAATTGAAATAATCAAATTCAGTTAGCTTAGCGTGCATGTCTTAGGACTGTGGGAGGTATCTGGAGTTCGTGAAGGAAACCCCTGCAGGCAAACTTCACATCAACCCTGTTGAGCTCGCAACTCGAACCTGGGACCTTGCTGTGAGGTGGATGTGCTAACCATTAAACCACCGCGATGCCTGACCTCATATCTACTTGCAGAAATGTAACAACACTTATTTCGTGTTATTTCTACTCTTAGTGCTCCTTTCATATTCATTCATTTCCTAAGCCGCTTAATCCTAATTAGAGTAATAGGGAGGCTGGCGCCCCGCTCAACCGTCTTTGGTCGAGATACACCGTGAATAGCTTGCCAGGCCATTGCAGAGACAATACACAACCATTCATACTTACACTCACAGTGACCCACGTGCAAATTCCACACAGAAAAACCTCAATCTCGGGACCCAAACCGAGGTCGTAAGGTGGACATTGCTAACTACTATATTGTCGCATGACTTTATAGAATTTTAGACAAGTTATCTATCCACACAGTATAGAATTCATACCTGGGCCTGACTCTATGATATAGATATTTTTCCTTCTCGAATTTTTGTTTAAAATGGGGTTTGTCAAAGAGTCTACCACCTACAGTGTTATTTCATTTAGGACGAGACAAAAGCGCTGGCTGTTCTGTAATTGGGTCTACGTTTTTAACTAAGCCCGTCTCCTTTAAAAAAAGGAAAGGCTATTTTAAAGCACATTAAAGTCAGACCTCCTGTTGGTTTGCCTTTCGTCAGACAGATGGTGAACGACCTGTTCTTTAGCTGGATCTGCTTTTTTTGCTCTCATTTGCATGAACAGTCAATTTAAAGGATCTCGGATGACGTCCGATCTGAGCTGCTGGAAACGACGTGAAGCGTCATAACAATAATAATAATAATAATAATAATAATGATGATGATAATAATAATTTGGGGGGAAATTAGTGTTACAAGCCAAGTGATGCTTTGCCATTTTGAGGATTCAGAGAACCTGCCTCAGTCCATTTAGAGGCAGTGTAACTTGTACAGTTCTTCAGAGAATCTAATTCTGTGTGTGAATGTGTGTGTGTGTCTGAATCTTGTGATGGGTACATGCCCCTGTTTAAAATATTAATAAAAATTTTCTTCTTTCATCACTTCAAGCTGCCATCTATGCCACTGTTTCTCTTGTAGCAGAGCCAGACTGTTGTCACAAGCCTTTGGTTTCAATTAAAGGCCCTTACTCAGTGAGAGAGAGAGAGAGGGAGAGAGAGAGAGAGAGAGAGAGAGAGAGAGAGAGAGAGAGAGAGAGAGAGAGAGAGGTGGGGGGAGAGGAGGGATTTCGGTTTAGGGACAGACAAGATATACAGAGACAGTCAAAGAAGCAGAGATATCCATGGACCCAGAGAGATGGTGATGGGAGAATGACAGATCTGGAGACACACATGACTGAGAGACAGACATGAGAGATGGCAGCTAGATTGAAATATGAGATGTGGGTGATGGAGTTTCATAGAAGGAGAGACACACACAAGGAGAGAAAGAGGGAGATATCCAAACATGGGACGAAGACAGGGAGAGACTGAGATAGTTAGTTAGAGTGAGAGAGACAAACAGCAAGTTTTACAGAAAGTAAAAAAGAGACATGGAGATGAAAATATGGGAAGAGAGGAGATAGAAACAGTGGGAGAGAGAAGGATGAGTGAGAGAGACAAACAGAGGTGAAGAGAGGCAGCAAGAGAGAAATCTACAGAAAGAAAAGAAATGCAAGGAGACAGTGAGACAGAGAGAGAGAGAGAGAGAGAGAGAGAGAGAGACCCAGAGATGTGGAAAGAGGAAGGGGAGAGACTGTGTTAGTTAGAGAAACACATAACAGAGACAGATGGATAAGATAGAGAGAGACATGGTCAAAGATATACATAGAAATGGAGACATGGAGAGACAGAGAGAGACTCAAACATGGAGAGAAAGAAAGCAACAATGAGAAGGAGATGTAGAGAGAGACAGACAAGGACAGGGATGTGAAGATGAGGACATAGAAAAGGATGAGAGACAGAGACAGATGGAGAGAGAGAGAGAGAGAGAGAGAGAGAGAGAGAGAGAGAGACAGAGAGAGTTCTGTGTCAGAGATACAGACATGAAAAGAGAGGCAGCAAGAGAGAGATTTACAGAAGGAGAGATGTTCAAGGAGAGGGACAGATAGACAGACAGACAGTCAGACAGGCAGAGAACCAGAACATGAGAAGGAGCGAGACCACTAGACAGACATGGGGCGAGAGATACCTAGAGATGGGATGATAGGGAGAGAAAGGGACAGAAAGAGAGAGAGACATAGAGAAAAAAGAGAGACATCAGAAAGTTTGACCACTGGACAGATGCAGAGATCTACAGAAAGGTAGTGAGACAGGCATGGCGTGAGAAAGAGACAGCGAGAAAGACCTTCAGAAGATGAGAGAGAAACAAACAATGACAAGTCAAGGAAAGACAGGCACAAGACAGGGTGAGACCAGCACATCCACACAGAGTGACCTGGGACAAGAAAGAGACAAAAAGGCAAGTGGAGAGACACAGCAAGAGAGACGTATGGTGTCTATATACAGTGTCTCTGCTAGTTCTGTTTGAAATACACTCACTATCCGAGTTATGACCTAGATCGGTTCTGACCAACCAGTCGTAAGTCGTATTGATCGTAAGTCGGATATTTAACACAACGAAACTGAAACCACCTAGTACTCGCTATGAATTCACGTGAAGTGTATCCTACACCTGCACGTTATTTCAACACGTGAAATAAACGTGTAGCGTTACTCTGCACTGCTCGCAACATCACTTTCACTTTTCTTTGCCTACTATCTTCCAACCATGTGTATAGCAACTTTTCCATCTCTGCCATCGGTCCTTCACGGTGTTTTGTGATCATAGTTGACTTAATTGGGGGGGGGGGGGCAGTGGTGGTCTAGTGGTATAGAGCATTGGATCGCTGATCCAAAGGTTGGGGGCTCGAGTCCCACTTTCCGCAAGGTTGACACTGTTCCCCCTAGTGCAGCTAACTGGGTTATCAAAGGCGGACCATGTCTCTCACTGTTTATAGTGGGAGGTTCATGTAAAAGAACCATTGCTGATTTTCGTAAAGAGTAGCTGCAAAGCCGTCAACGTGTTTCTGTCTCGCGCTAAAGGGTTGTGTCAGGACGGGCATCTGACGTAAAAACCTACGACAAATCAAACATGCGAATCATTTGCTGTGGCGACCCCTGATAAAAAAGGGAAAAAGCCAAAAGGAAATCTCCGTTGACTTAAATCGAGGCTGCTGCTTTCACTGCTTCCTTAATGCGGTCCTTGTCCTTCAAAATTGTCGACACCGTGGAGTGGGAGAGATGGAGATCTCACTTTCATCTTCGTCTCCGACGACAGTGCCTTCCTTGCTTTCTTGGTAGAATTGCAATCTGATGAATCGGACTTCCTCTTGGGGGCCATGGTAACGGTGTACAGTAAATGAATGTAAAATTGTACTGTACAAGAGATGTTACTGCGACGGGATCTATTCACTGAGTGTAGCGGTAGAATGCTGTGAGTGTGAGATGCTGGGATGCTGCACTGCCACAACTATCTTACGCGCTGCGCTGCCGGACATATACAGGAAACTCACAATAGGCATCTGCTAGATGTGGTCGTAAGTACGGGTGGCTGTAGCTCGCGTACGTTGTAACTCGGATAGTGAACATATTTACTCGTAGATGGAAGGTTAGCTTGCAGCACTTAGCTGCTTTCTATTTCAAAGGTTCCCACGATCTTTAGATGCAGGGTTTTGTTTTTAGTTCTTTATCAATATCCATCCAACAGGTGTGTGCTATTTTTGTTCCTTATCTAACAAAAGGCTGACTGTCACTGTCAGGTTGATGAACGAAAGTCTTTGTGTGTGTGTGTGTGTGTGTGTGTGTGTGTTTGATTGTGTTTGTGTTTGATTGTGTGTATTCCCACCAACATTATCAACACCACCATCAATCCACCCTCATCCAGGCTCTGGCTCCTCCTCTTGTGTTTTAGTCCTCTATTATATCTCCTGGTGTTCATGCAGGTCTGTCTTTCTGACGGCGACGTGTGAACACTGCCTGTTAATCATCCGTGAGATAAAGGCTTCCATTCAGTATGGCTTCGTTTTGATGTTGAATGTATTGCGACCGCTTTTCTTTTCTTTGCAGGGTTGCCAAAGCACATAGAAGCTACAGTGCTTGGTTCATGATCAAACGAATATAACATAATAAATGTGTAAGGGATAATACATTTTTTTTTTTTTTTTTTTTTTTTTTACATTATGTGAAGTATCTTTTCTCCAAAATATGGCCAAATCCAGAACATATCAGATCTTCCAAAACCAAGAGGAAACAACAAAATCATTCATTCATGAATTTTCCCAACCATGTAAAGCTGGTAGGGACGTGGGGAGGCCATCTCAGCTGTCCTATCTCTGTGCATGGGCGGATTACACCCAGGGATCCCTGATCTCTGCTATTTAGCGGGATTACGGTATTTTTTTCAGGTTCAGGGGCCCTGCGGCCTTGCGGCCCTTTTGACCCCCCAGCTGAAATATTTCATTTCCTCTATTTCTGAACCAGTTTCCTCTATTTTTTTTCTAAACCTTGCTGGGATCCCTGGGTACACCTTGAACAACTTGGTCACGCACCACTTCACACTCCACACTCACACCTGGAGGTCGTTCGGAAAAGCCGGTTAGCTTAATTCACATGTCTTTGGAATGTGAAAGGAAACCGGAGTACCCGGAGGAAATCCATGCAACCTCCACCCAGAATTATTTTCGCCAAACCTGAAACTTAAACCCAAGATCTTCTTGCAGTGAAGCAGTCGTGCTCACCACTACGCCGATGTGCTGCAGGGAATAAATATTAGCCAACATACAGAGAATTATGAAATCAATATTCCAATGTTGCAAGGAAGCTAAAAATAAGAACGTGTCTATTTTTGGGTTACACACAGTGCTATGCAATGCAGCATCCTGCTTCAGACAAACAGCTCAAATTCTCTTGATTCTTCTGGCTGCAACGCTACATAGAAAGCAAACAAAATCCTTATTACCGATCATAATAAACCGAGTCTTGATACAGCGCTAATTCACCTTGATGGCACCCAAACCGACAATTATGCAAGTACTAATTGAAACGAGGCGTCAAGCTAACTGAACGTAAAAAAGATGCGGCACGGAGTGATTTACGATTTCTTCCTACTTTGACACTCATTACTCGACCAATAGGAGGCAGTTTTGCCAAAGACCTCCATTAAGACCTGGAGCAGGTGCTATGGTAGAAATCTCAGCCTGTTGGTAGCCTTATTAACTGTACGCAAGGAGCCATTATGGAGCCCTGAGGACTTTTTCAGACTGAGAGGCATTGGGTTAAAAATGGTTCAGTAACTGGTGGTCCCAATTAAAAAGAAATTTGTTTCATGTACTGTAGATTGTGGTCCGAATGAGAAACCCAAGCTGTCGTGATGAGTTTTATTTACTTTCTCACTTTACAGGACTACATACGAAGGATTTCAGGCAGGGGTGTCAAACTCATGGCACGAAGGGCCACGTGGCTGCAGGTTTTTGTTTCAATCAAGCAGCAGCACACTTGACTTTGTTCACTTAAACAAATGATTTGAGTCTTCAAGGCAGTTGATTGGCCGAGCTGTGTGCTCTGGACAGAGACTGACCAATCAGCTGCCTGAAGACTCAGATCAGTTGTTTAAAGGAGCCAAGTCAGGTGTGCTGCTGCTTGGTTGAAACAAAAACCTGCAGCCACGTGGCGCTTTGTGGCACGAGTTTGACACCTGTGATTTAAGGTGATGTTTTTCGGGGAGCATATCGCTAAGCTGTTGAACCGTGTTCTAGACGACGGTTTTGTATTATAAGGCTATGTATTAAGTAGCTTGTAGTCATGGAGCATAGTTTAGATGGTTGTCCCGTGTCTGTCCGGTTTCCGCGCATGCTCACTGTCGGAAAACGGATAATTCCGCAATGTCACTGAGTTGGTGCCACTGGCTGTTAAAAAGAAAAGAAGAAAAAAAAAATTATTCACCGAATCAGTTCCTGTTCAGTGCATTTTCTGTAACCACTTAATCCTAATTAGTATCGCAGGGAGGCTGGCGCCCATCCCAGCCAAATTCGGACGAGGGCAGAGTACACCCTGGACAGCTCGCCAGGCCATCACAGGGCGGAAACACGCTGACGGCTTTGCAGCCTTCTCTTGTCGAAAGTCAGCAATGGTTCCTTTACATGCCTCACGCCATAGACAGTGAGAGACATGGCCGGCCTGTGATAATCCAGTTTGCTGCACTGGGGAGGACAATGACAACCTTGTGGAGAGTGGGACTCGAACCCCCAACCTTTGGATCAGCGATCCAGTGCCCAATACCACTAGACCCCCACTGCCCTATTCACCGAATTAAACCCCCCAAAATCAAGGCTCATACACCACTACTCAGATTTGCACAGAATATAAAAAGTAACACTTGCTTTTTTACATGAAGCTGTTGAAATATATCCTAAATAATTATGTCCTATATATAAGGTAAGTAAGTCTGTTGGAGTTCAACTCCTCCTGGATGGGACGCTAGTCCATTGCAGGTTACCTTCCCAGTATATTTTTACTGGTACCCATTTATACTGCTGGGTGAACAGAGGCACACTTGTCGTTAAGACCTTGCCCAGGGGTCTTAGCACAGTGGGGGTCTCACTAGGATTTGAACACACAACCCCCCCGATCATGAGCGCAGCACCCTAACCACTACACCATGGGCCCCACGGATGTCCTACATATGTCATAAATAATTTACATTTCTCAGCTGAAGACAGTGAGACAGTGTGTGAGTGTATGTTGGGGGGACATGGTGGCGCATTAGGGTGGCAAGACGGGGGTACATTGTAATGCCAGCAGGTGACAGGGACTGACAGTGAGTTGAGTGCTGGGTCTTTGCAATGTCAGAAGGGATTATGCTTTGGTCGAGTTGTGCACCCTGTGTGTGTGTGTGTGTGTCTGTGAGGGGGTGGGGGTGGTGTTGGTCTCTGCCTGAAGCACTTCACAATCTAAAAACTGCCACTCAGCACTTCATATCCCGGGAGGTGAAGTGTAGCTAAGTCAATATGTGCTTTAAATTTTATCTTGGTTCTGCTCAGAAAAACACATCTGGTCTTTGAACAGAACCACAAAGTTTTTAGTCTTCCAACGCTGTGGACCAACAATGACTTTTGTCTTTCTATCAGATTCCAATCAACCACATATCCACCTACAGTACATGCAGTTATCAAGACAGCTGGTCTGTGTATTATACGACCTCATATTATAGCCTCGTGTTCACCTGTGTATTCCTCCGCGCTCTGAGTATGCCTTGTGACAAGTGTTTCTCAATTATTTTCTATGACGGCCCCTCTAGGAAGGAAAAAAAAAAAACAGTTCACACCCCCCCTCCCAGTGCCCTGCGCGTAACTATAAATAGTGTTTACTGCACTTTATACTGTTTGCTCAGTGCTTTTCCCTACAGCAGAGGGAACACAGTGAGAGCACCACTGCCACCTACTGCACTGGAGGCACAATTACACTTAATTCTAATACAGTATGGCAAAAAAGCATGTTCCCCAAAGTCATATGCACCCCCCCCCCCGGCATCACACCATGCCCCCCCCAAGGGGGCGCACCCCTCTATTTGAGAAACAATGGCCTTGTGGGAGCTCACCGTAAGCCTTTCTTCGTTGGCATTCATGGTGTGCACACGCACAAAATTCTCCTCCTCCTCCTCCTCCTCTGTTACGCACCACCTCCTACCTGCTCACGTGACATCTTGACCACAGTCAATGATCGGAAGGGTTAGTTGA
>CM045746.1:30231965-30281965 GCA_024760905.1 Plotosus lineatus | reverse complement strand
TCTACAAAATTTTATGTAGTTTTTGGTTTCGGTAGCTAACCGTTTGCCTGGACCCAGAGTGTCCCAAGAACACTTTTAGCGACCGCCTTCAAACTTCACACAAATGCACTTCGTGAATCAGGAATGAACTGTATAGATTTTAAAGGTCATAAGTCAAAAATCAAGGTGACTCCAGCCTTATGTAGCTATTCTCATGAGCATGATATCTTTGGGTCGACCCCGCCCCTCCCTGACTGACATATACGTACATGTATATGTGTATATAATATCGATAAATACATATTCAACGCTATAAATGCTTGAAATAACAATTAAACATTAAAAAAAAACACATAAGATGTAAATAAAATATAAATACACACACAAGCGCGCACCCAGATGCACACACACATACAGACGCACGCGCACACACACACAATTTTTGCATAATTGGCCTTGTTTTTGCAGCATTTTCCTTAACGTTTTGCCTATTTTACCTTAATTTCCTTATTTTTTTATTTTTCGATGAATATTTTTGAAAAACTCGTGCTGCACTGAAGCCACAGTAACTGAAGCGTGAAGTAGAGCGAGATCACTGTATTTATTTGATGTAACAATTTGACCCCTGTACACTTGATTTTGCCTCGTAATCCAATTTTTCATGCAAAACCCGCTCCTAGACCTTTTAAAAAAACAAAAAAAAAAATTCCAAAATCTTACCCTTGACCCCCCCAGTGCAGCTAACTGGGTTATCAAAGGCCGGCCATGTCTCTCACTGTCTATGGTGTGAGGTTCATGTAAAAGAACCATTGCTGACTTTCAACAAGAGTAGGCTGCAAAGCCGTTAGCGTGTTTCCGCCCTGCGATGGCCTGGCGAGCTGTCCAGGGTGTACTCTGCCCTCGCCCGAAGTGGGCTGGGATGGGCGCCAGCCTCCCCGCGACCCAAGTTAGGATTAAGCGGGTACAGAAAATGAACTGAACTTTTAGCTGATTCGGTGGCAGAAACTCGTGCTCAGTCAGACCGTTCTTTAAACTGGCGGTGCTGTCTTTACAGGGGATCACAAAGGGATTCCCCACTTAGGCGACGATTCAACTCAACGATATTCAGCGAGCTTGAGACATATAACTGTTAACTATAGACTCGACCTGGAGGCATCTCCACGCACAAAAAAAAGCACAATTAAAACATGATCTGTTGTTGATGTATTTTCACCAAGACAGCCTTGGTCGGGTAACCTCGGCAAAGTTCTGGTGGTGGGGGGGGTGTGTTCAGGGGGTGAATCCCCCCCGACACTAAATGATTATTTGCATTAAATCAAGTTAGAACGTGGCGAAGAACCTCATATTTTTTGAACAAACATGTTCGAGCTATCCAGGGTGTACTCAGCCCTCGCCCTGAGTTGGCTGGGATGGGCACCAGCCTCCCCGTGACCCTAATTAGGATGAAGCGGTTACAGAAAATGAACTGAACTGAACTTCTTGACACCACCCCAGCAGAGCTCCCTGACTTAATGCTGCACTTTCACTGTCTACGTTGTATAACTAGTAGTTCCAGTTTTCTAAATGTAGACGAAGTTGAGGTGTCTCTCAGCCGAATTGCCAAAAAAAAAAAAAAAAAAAAATCTCTGCAAGTACTTTTCTCCATTTTACTTTTGGAAATAACTTTTAAAAACTTTATTTTTCTCAAAACAAAAACATGTTACAGGTTGTTTTTAGAACTATGTACACAAAAAAAAAAAAAAAAAAAAAAAAAAATCAGAATTTTGGAAGGTTTGTGGAAGGTGTCCCAGGCTGCCACACATACGGTTTAATGAGCACTGTGTACCATCTGTCTCTGTAAAAATGCATTCAGCATTGCCCCCCCAAAAAAAAAAAAAAAAAAACCCACAAGTAACAGCTTCTCGTACATTCTCTCATATTTTATCCCAGATGCTCCAGAAGTTCTTGCCCTCCTCTTCTGATCTTGGAATGTCATTGTTTAAGCTGAGACGAGGACCAAACTACAGAGAGGATGCCGTAGTAACCGACAGCTTTGATGCAACTGTCCACAAAATGGAAAATATAATAACATAACGCGTTACTCAAGATGCATCAGTGTCCTTTCCTTCCGCTGGTTATGAGGAAAAGGGCACTCAGTCACTTAAGACTTTCCAAAAGGAACTTAAAGCGTTTCCTTCTCGGAGAGAAGAGATAAGAAAAGCTTCTGTCAAGGCTTGTTTGTGTTTTTTGTTTGTGTCTACAATATGCGACTATTTCTACAGGGAAAGTTTCAAGCACCTGCTCATCTTGATTTCCTGGCCGTCATCATTCGGACTAGCTGAAGTAATTTTATGAAGTTCGTGCCTAAGAACAAGACTCAACATAAATTTAATCAAAAAAACAAACAAACAAACAAACAAACAAACAAACAAAAAAACCCATAATCTAATTAGTCCTTGGGCAGTGGTGGCCTGGTGGTAAAAGGTCACTGATCCTAAGGTTGGGGGTTCAAGACACTCTCAACAAGTTGCCCCCCCCCACCCCACCCCCCACCAGTGCAGCTGATTGGGTTATCAATGGTCGGCCATGTCTCTCACTGTCTATGGTGAGAGGTGGATAGCCGTCAGAGTGTTTCTGCAGTGCGATGGCCTGGCGAGCTATCCAGGGTGTACCCTGCCTTTGCTCAGAGTTGGCTGAGATGGGCGCTAGCCTCCCCGCAAGCCTATCTAGGATTAAGCGGTTACAGAAAATGAACTGATTTTTTTCCAAACTGCTCAGTCATGCCATGGTTTTCAGCCGACGTTCTCAGGAGGTGAAGTCCGTTGGGCTTTTTACACCCGTGCCTGGTGGCTCATCGGACCGGTACGTATCCCTGGTCTCTATAGCGTGAAGCGACTAGGAGTTCACCTCGTCCTGGATGGGACGCCGATCCATCGCAGGTTACCTTCCCAGTATATTTTACTGGTACTGGGTGAACATAGGCACACTTGTGGTGAAGACCTTGCCCAGGGATCTTGGCACTCTGGCGGTCTAACTGGGATTCGAACACACAATGCCCCAACACAGCACATCACCAGCCCCACATTTTCTCAGGAGCGGCACACCCTAAATAGCATTTTAGGCAGACCTTGGGGTAACGCGAAACATCCAATTAGCCGAATGTGCAAGTCTTTGTTCTGTGGAAGGAAACGCGAGTTTTCATAGAAAACCCCACACAGGCAGGGGGAGACCATGCAAACTACATACAGAACTCGGGACTCGAACTTGGGGCATGCTAATCACAATACCACCGTAGCCTCATCTTTTCCCCAGGACCCGACCCTGGACTTCGCGGAAGAAGATAAGATGAGATGTCATATTTGCTGAGGGAAAAGGTCAAGAGAAATGTGGACAATTTTATGCGGATTTAGCCCAAAGGTTTGTCAACATTTGTGAAACGCATGATTATGCCCCCAAAAATTCTGAAAGGACATGGACCAGAAAGTGTGTCCTTGATCTTTTTCATCAGCATTTCTGCTTTGATAGTTTGAGGAAAATGCAAACATGATTGTTCAAAAAATATGAGGTTCTTCGCCACGTTCTAACTTGATTTAATGCAAATAATCATTTAGCGTCAGGGGGATTCACCCCCTGAACCCCCACCACCACCACCACCACCACCACCACCACCACCACCACCAGAACTTTGCCGAGGTTACCCGACCAAGGCTGTCTTGGTGAAAATACATCAACAACAGATCATGTTTTAATTGTGCTTTTTTTTGTGCGTGGAGATGCCTCCAGGTAGAGTCTATAGTTAACAGAGTTATATGTCTCAAGCTCGCTGAATATCGTTGAGTTGAATCGTCGCCTAAGTGGGGAATCCCGTTGTGATCCCCTGTAAAGACAGCACCGCCAGTTTAAAGAACGGTCTGACTGCGCACGAGTTTCTGCCACCGAATCAGCTAAAAGTTCGGTTCATTTTCTGTACCCGCTTAATCCTAACTTGGGTCGCGGGGAGGCTGGCGCCCATCCCAGCCCACTTCGGGCGAGGGCAGAGTACACCCTGGACAGCTCGCCAGGCCATCGCAGGCCGGAAACACGCTGACGGCTTTGCAGCCTACTCTTGTTGAAAGTCAGCAATGGTTCCTTTACATGAACCTCACACCATAGACAGTGAGAGACATGGCCGGCCTTTGATAACCCAGTTAGCTGCACTGGGGGGGTTTGGGGGGGGGGGCAGTGACAACCTTGTGGAGAGTGGGACTCGAACCTCCAACCTTTGGATCAGCGATCCGGCACCTTATACCACTAGACCACCACTGCCCCTCAGCTAAAAGTTAATTCCTGAATTGTTTCTTGGGGGAAAATAGTTTTACTCAGTTGACGTGTAAAGAAAAGTGTTCAACAGCTGGTTCACAAAAAAAACAAAAAAAAACAACAAAAAAAAACCCAAACAACAAACAAACAAAAACCCCCCCACCAGGATTTAATAAAGTGTGCAAGCTCTAAGGCCCATAATTCTCACATACCCAGCCATTATACTCTGTAAAAGTTTCTTGAAACACATTTCTCACACTGTGCTTGACGGCACAAAAACCAAAGCCTAAGGCCTTCCTAGCAACCTGCTTCAGGCGAACAGCCATCCGCCTCGCCTAAAAGCACATCGGTTTGAGTGTTTGAGGGTCTGAGGAACAGAGCTGCAGGGTATCTTTAAAAATGAATGCTAACCTTCTCTGTTATGTCCTTGGACTAAGTTGGGATTATTTATTCTTGGGTTCCCTGGCACCCCTTGAAGGTATGTCTGTCCTGAAGGTAGATTTAACGATCCGAGATGCGGTGCATGAAGATCTGTGCTAAAGGTCGCTGGGTTTTCTCGTTGTTTCTTTTCTGATGTATCATCAGAGGCGCCAATATCTATGATTTAGTCATTGCAAATTGTGCATTCGTACTTTTCACCTGACTCAGTTGCCGGACCAACAACGAATTAAATTCTCTGTGCAGGAAGGAAGTGGGCGGGACTGTGATGCCGTTGGTCCTCAAAAATAAAATGGGGTAGCGGCTTATTATTAAGGAGCATTTACACCAAACCTTTGACTCCTGATTGGTATATATATATATATATATATAAAAATAAAATAATCTACACATTTTGAACTACCCCCACCCCCACCATATTTTAATAATAATATTAATAATAATAATAATGCTGTAATAATAATAATAATAAGAAGAAGAAGAAGAAGAGGTTTGATGACATGCAGCAGGGTATTATTTTGTTTGAAATACTCAGTTTTTTCTCTCGCAGCTTGCTAAGAGTTTCCTATTAGCAATGTCATCACCTCGCATCTGTTCTTATAATGCAAAGCTCTTCAGATCGATTCTGTGAAACAGATAAAATTAAACGCATCGAACGTGGCGCAGCTTCATTTTCACGACAAGAATGTGCCTTGAATTTCTTAAGGTTGCCCCAGAAATCCATTAGAAGTCCACAAAGAGAAGATGGACAACATTATTTTTCCCATTTCAGGATCTTTCGGGAATAGTTGAATGTTCTAAAAATAAATATTATAATTTTATTTTTTCTTTGTTTTTTTCTTTGTTTTTTTTTTTAACTAGAAATTTAAGCTCACCTCACACCAAAAGTGCTGTTGAATTCTGATTGGCCGAAATGCTGGCAAAGGAATATCTAATGATGTGTCAATACGGTATATAGAGGAGAAGGAGGAGGAGAATAATTTTGTACATGTGCACACTACCAATGTCAGCGAGAAAAGGCTCGTGGTGAGCTCCAACAATGCCAGTGCTTCTCAAATAGTGAGGCGGTACGGTGTGATGCCAGGGGGAGCACATATGAGCCTGGGGAAAATGCTTTTTTGGCCATACTGTACTAGAATTAAGTGTAATTGTGTTGTACATCCTTTACAGTAGGTGGCAGTGGCGCTCCCACTCTGTTCCCTATGGTGTAGGGAAAAGGCACCAAGCAAACAATATGAAGTACAGTAAACACTATTTATACTCACGCAAGGGGTGCTGGGGTGGGGGTCCCCTTCCTATAGGGACCGTCGAAGAAAATAATGGAGAAGCACTGCACAAGGCGTTCTCGGAGCGCGGAGGAATTCACGTGGAAGAATACGAGGCTAATCAGCCCAAAAAAGCCATTTCCCCAGCAGAGCTTGTAAATCAAAATTTTGCTAGTTGGATGGAGCAAATTTTTGGTGGGATCGGAGTTTGTATCATGGAAAATCCGTTATAAAAGACACTCGTAAGTTAAGGTACCACTGAATATATGAACTTATTCTCGATAATAAGGAAATGAAGAGATCCTGGTTTAGCTTGGAGCCTAATGGATAGAGAAGCTGTAGCCTAAGTGTCCTTGGGACTGAAAAGTTGCTGATTTGATTCCTGAATGAGGAGGAAAAATGTTTGGAAGTGGAGGAGTGAGCTGCACATTCCCTACCACCACATTAATGGCTGAAGTGCCCTTGAGCAAGGTACCTAACTCCCAGCTGCCCCTCGGGCACCCCAATGTGAGGCAGCCCACTGCTCTGTGTGTGTGTGTGTGTGTGTGTGTGTGTGTGTGTGTGTGTGTGTGTGTGTGTGTGTGTGCCTGCTCACGTTTTTTGTGAACTTCCCCTCTGGGACTAATAAAGTGTCTGTCTGTCTGTCTGTCTGTCTGTCTGTCTGTCTGTCTGTCTGTCTGTCTGTCTAATCATCTGGTGGATTGTGACTGATATTTAATGTTGTTATAATTAAATGTAAACAGCCCAGCACATTGTATTTTGTACCTATTGGCAAATTGGTGTGATTTGTCATAAGTACAGTTTTTAGGAAAGTGTTTTTAACTTTCGAAGGAAAAGATCATGATCCGGTTGTTGCTTACATGGCTTACTTTCCAGAATGGTGCATGTAAATAAAATAGTAAACAAAGGAAGTGAAGAATGAAGTGAAACACGCGTTCACACCTTTTGAATTTCGCGATGTTTGTGCTTTTACTCTGGATGCTTTTTCGCTCTTTAAATTGAATCGCTGTTTAATTCATACGAACCACATTCTGAATCACATTGGATTGAAAGTGTAAATTATGCAACTGCGCCCACTCTTATTGGAGACATCAGCGAGGAACGGCATGTACAATAATGCATGGCCTAATTTAGCTGGAAATGAGATGTTTGCGAAGCTGTTCGAGTCGCACTAACAATTTTCCCATCATGCTTTTTTATTGATGTACACGGACGTTCTTGGAAAATCAGTGATTGCACCGCTGCAGCGTACAGACTGATTTTGACACGGAATGGTAACAGATCTATTATTTTACACACAAACACGCACGCTCGAAAGCGATCTAAAGAAAAACAGATCCGCACTCGGTCCTCGTCTGTGTCTCTGCTGATGCATCAGACCAAGATTGTAATTATGATCTCTTTTCACTCTTTTGCTCTTTTGCTGTCCGGTCTGAGCCCCATGAGAATGTGGTGTCTCTCATCCTTTTAGAGCCGAGGCTTGCTCCGCTCTTAAGCTGCGTATGAATCATTTCCGTTGCCTTCAGTTTTGACCTCAGTCTGTATCAAAGACGTGCGATAGCGGCGGAAAGGATATTCCTGATCATTCTGCTCAATATTAAATTTGCTGACATCGGACAAATCATAAATATATTATCTAGCTTAACAGCTCCAGAGTGCTGGCTAGCTTCATCATTCTGGCGGACTGGAAAAGTAATATTAACAAGAGCACTCAGAGGGCGTAGACCTACGGCAAGGCTTCATTCTGTTCTCTGTGAAATCAAAAAGTGAACACATTGAATTACAATGAAAGTAATAATAATAATAATAATAATAATAATAATAATAATAATAATAATATACAGTGTGTGTGTGTGTATATATATATATATATATATATATATATATATATATATGTACCATAATCGACGTAATAAGCACCCTGCTCCAATAAGCCCCCCCCCCCCCCCCCAATGTTTTTTATCTTACATCTAATAACTGCCCATGTATACTGAGAGCAAAATAGTAGATCAGACTTAGCAATTTTATTCGATCAGTCTCTGTAACGGTAAAATGAGGCGTTCGCTGCCTGTAAAGGTGAGTTTACACGGTATTTCAAGACCCCCTGCCACTGGGGAATGTCTATAATGTTCATCATTAACAACACATTTGATTGTTCATGCATGCTTTAAAAAACAGGAAAATATTTTGCTGTGTTCTCTCGGTAAATGTCCAACAACCGATGAACCATTAGAAACTGCTACAGCAAAACTATGGGATGCTCTGAATGAATGGAGCGATGAGCCAGATATGGACCAATCAGAAAGTGTGATATCATACATAAGGTTTTAAAACCACATCAATAATTCACGGATTTCCGGGATCAACGGTGGGGGAGGAACGTAATAATGGGGGCTTTCTGTATATTACATATATATTGATGTGTGTGTGTGTGTGTGTAAGTTAAATTTCATCCTGATCTGATGTAAGTTTCCCAGGATATAAGCTTGTGAACTTCTTAAATAGGATTTCCCATATTAAATTTAATTCAGCAAATGTGCTTTCTGTATCAGATCGAGATGAAATTTGGTCCGACATCAAAGCTTCATATTGTGACTTTACATAGCAAATTTTATTCAAACCGGATGTATTTTGACATGAGATATGATCCATTTAACATTTATTTCACACATCATTAAACATACAGTTTTCTTTGAAGTTTTGAGATTTTTTTGTGACATTGTCAGTGGGTGGATTCTTACCAAAATTTAATGGAAGCATCCTTGGGTGATCACCCTCCTTATCCAAAAAAACCCCCAACAAAAACCCCAAACAAACAAAAAAAAAAAACCTTCAGATAAAATAGATCTGACAAAAACAAACAAAAAAAAAAACCCCAATGCCAATGAAAACATAACTTGATAAAGTATAGCTAGTCAGCTAGTTAAGTGCAATACAACTATAAAAGACACACACGCCAATTAAAGAGATTTATTAAAAAAAATTAAAGCAACAAAACCAATAAACAACACCGTTGACATGAGATCTTCTTATTTGTGAAATCCAAGCTACTCATTTGTCCAATTTTTTTGAAACAGGGTTTTAACTCAACAGACAAAAATTCATCCGTCTAAATGAATAAATGATAAACTTTCTTCTGTATTGTTCATCGCACAGCTGTCGCACCTTTAAGGGTCATTCGCTGATTCTAATTAAATATCGTTGATGTTTCAACTTAACAGTCATAAAAATACTCACCTTGCTTTACAAGCTCCACCCCCCAAATGTATGGATGTACATTGCTAATGCACTGACACGGAACATTGATGCACTAGAGTCTAGGCCAGGGGTCCCCAACCACCGGCTCAATTGGTACCGGTCCGCAGAAGAAATAATTAATTATTTCTGTTTTATTTATTATCTGAGTCTGAACGATCTTTATTTTTGAAAAATCTTTTATTTTGAAAAGTGACCGGATTCTCTCGGTTACATGTTGGTCATATGAGCGCTAAAATGTAACCCGCAAGGGGACAGCGCACGAACTGAGGCGAGTTGGACGTGTTTCAAACAATAGCGGGGATTTTGGGTGAGACTGAGCCTGAGCCTTTATTCTCCCAGCTGGTGCACCATCACCTGTGGGTTCTTTTTTTTTTTGTTTTTTTAGAAAAGTTCAAGCTCTTCCACCCAACCACCTTTATTTCCGATGTTGAAAAAGAACATTCATGGAGTTCTTATTATGATTAATAATAATAATAATAATAATAATAATAATAATAATAATAATAATGTATATGAATAAATGATATTTACAGTATTAACAATCTATGACACATACACACACACACACACACACACACACACACACACACACACACACACACACACACACACAGACCCTGGTCCTCAGTAAAATTGTCAAGTGTTGACCGGCTGGTCTAGGCAATCAGCAACTGGATGCATTTACGCTGTGCAAAAACTCCGAGGTTTTGTGTATCTGATTGGCTAGAATGGTGTTGTGTAGCTCACACTCAGCCCCACTGTTTGTTTTCTCATCTGCAAAGCCAGGATTTTGTATAAACACTGTATTTTTTCATACAGAGCAGACAGCGAGACACTGGTTTAACAGAGTGTATCAGATTAGAAGCAACAACGGCTGCACCTTTACCTGTAAAATGATTACTCCAAGATTAATGGAGCAGATTTCAGCCATTCGGTCAGTCTGTAAGCGTTCCCTAAATCAATACATAAACATGGAATTACAAGATGGAACAGACATTTTTAACATGATATTGGAGTCTGTAAAATTTACTTATTGTTTAAATTAAACCTCTGCTTGTCATCTACATTGTTACCCACGTGGGAGGTTTTTTTTTTATTATTAATTAATGGGAAAAAAAATCATGAATATCGTTTTGTTTTTGTTTTTTTGTTTTTTTTTGCACTTGAAGGTGCAAGTGAATTTTAGCGGACTGGTGATTTTGGGAGTATGAATGCATCATGGAGCGATGATACTGTACATTAATACCTCAGCTAACGAGTTTAATCCGTTCCGAGGGCGAGCTCTCGCAAGCCGAAAAGCTCGTTAGAGGGAATAATTATTCCCATAAGAAATAACAGAAATCCAATTAATACGTTCCAGTCCCCTCCCAAACTTATACAACCTCCACGAACACGTATATTTCACCTAATATATTAAAGATAAACATGTAAAAAAAAAAATATTTCATGTAGGGCAGCGGTGGACTGGTGGTAAAGGGCACTGGATAGCTGAGCCTAAGGTTGGGGGTTTGACTCCCATTCTCCACAAGGTGGTCACTGTCCCCCCAGTGTACTAACTGGGTTATCAAAGGCCGGCCATGTCTCTCACTGTCTATGGTGAGAGGTTCATGTAAAAGAACCATTGCTGACTTCCGACATGAGGAGATGCACAGCCGTCAGCGTGTTTCCGCCCTGCGATGGCCTGGCGAGCTGTCCAGGGTGTGTTCTGTCCTCGCCCAGAGTCATCTGGGATGGGCGCCAGCCTCCCCGCAACCCTAATTAGGATGAAGCGGTTACAGAAAATGGACTGTTGACCGATGAACTGATGATACATGACATTAACATGAATAATAATTAATAACAAAGCAAGAATAAACAATCAGTCAACACATCTTTTCAATCATTGACTGAGGCAAAGATGCCACATGGGCAGAATTTTGTTCGTGTGCATGCTACAAATGCCAGCGAGGAAAGGCTTGTGGTGAGCTCTCACAAGGCGGTCTGGGAGCGCGGAGGAATACACGCGGAAGAATACGAGGCTAATCGGCCCGGAACAGCCATTTCGAGTAGAGCTCGTAAAGTGAATTTTTGCTTGTTGAATGGAGCAGATTTTTCACGAGTTTGAAGCTCGTTTCGTGGAAAACTCGTTATAAGGGACACTCGTTAGATGAGGCACCGCTGTATTTGATCTGACAAAACTGCCGAGAATAAATATACAGTAACGCTCAGAATGGCAGAAAAACAGAATACAGTGGTACCTCACTTTCCGAAATTAATCCGTTCCAGAGCCTTTTTCATAACCTGCATTTTTCGTAAATTGAACCGCATTTTACATGTAAAACACGTGATTCGTTCCAAGGCTCCCAATACTACCCCCTAAACCCTTGAAAAATTATTAAAAAAGTTAAACTATACTAAGTTAAACTTTTAAACTATAAAAGCATACCTTTTAAGGCCGCCTGCTGCTTCAATATCGTGCCGATGGTAGACATGGTAGACGGGTTTGGCCATATTCCTTTGCAATATCACTCACCCGTTTCTTCTTCTGACTCACACCGGAAATCACACGTGCGTATTTGTGTGTGTGTCTGTGTGTGTGTGTACGCGCGTGTGATGACCATGTCTTCTTAGCAAAGTTATAATCTTACAAATGTTTATGGAAGGTTAAAAGCCTGAGTCAAGAAATAAACCATGAAACAACACTAACTCTATCCTTTACACGAAAAGCATTATGGCTGCTGCAGCTCCATAATAGCCAATTTGAGGGAGCTGTGTCATCCCTCCCAGCCAATGGGAGGCCAGTGGGGCGGGATGTTGGGAGATAGCCAATGGGAGGTAGCTGCATCATCCCTCCTAGCCAATGGGAAGCCAGCGGGGCGGGATGTTTGAATGTCATTGATGTTTGAATGGCGCGTTTGAATTTTTAAGATGGCGCTTTTGTAACGCGAACTTGTTTTGTATCGAGAGACAAAAATTTTAGGAAAATGCATTTCGTAACCTGCATTTTTCGTTTGGTGAGACTTTTGTAAAGTGAGGTACCACTGTATAACTGTTAATAAACGTTAATATTATCAAGATGAGACACTCCGTAACATTTGATTCATGTGTAGGAGATGTCTTTTAGCACAGTCTTAATTATATCTGAATTACAAATGTCTGATTTAACTGGTACAGTGCTGAATTTATGTAAGGAGGTCTCCAGTGTAAGGACTTCCAGACTGAGATTTTGTCATTCATTAGTAAATAATTGATATTCATTTATTCATTTGTAAAACCGGTTACTCATACTCGGGTCACAGGGAGGCTAGAGCATAGTTTGTCTGTCTCTGAAAGAAGGCAGGGCACACACAACAGCGCAGCAGTTCATTGCAGGTCCAACACACACACACACACACACACACACACACACACACACACACACACACACACACACACACAGACCTAGAGCCAATTTGGAACAGCCAATCAGCCTAATGTACATGTCTTTGGACTGCGGGAGGAAACTGGAGTACCCAGAGGAAACCCATGCAAGTGCAGAGCAAGCATACAAATTCCACTCAGAAATGCCTTCGCCAAGCCGGAAAACTTCAACCTGGGACCTTCTTGCTGTGACGCGGATGTACTTCCCACTAATCCACTAATAAATTGCCAGTTTTGGAAAATAGTTCTGGTATCAGTGGAATACCCTTTAGAACTTTCGGTTGCTGGAGGATAATCACCTTCAAGGTGACACTGATTGGTCGTCCTTTTTCTGCGCATACCTCCCTCTGCTTCCACTCCCATTTCTCTTCCTGTTTTTCCACTGACACCACCATTTTTCCCCTTTTTGCTCACTTTCCCAGTCATATATTTTGCAGGCCTGTCTTTTTATTGCTCCCTCTTGCTCACAATTTTTTTTTTCTTCTCCATCTGCCATCTTAGCTGGCCGTCTGAGAGCTGGCAAGCCTTCACAAAACCGGTATCTGCTGGGGTCGGGAAATGCTTTCTGGAAAGCAACAAAAGGATTTAAAAATAAGCTCTGGTCTGTTCCACATTTTAATGAGGCCTCTGCTTATTTGCATAGAGACAGACAAACATTCTCCTATTTTATACAAGGATTACTGTATGCGTGTACTATTAAAGCTCTCAGATACAATAATGTAATAATAAATGACTATTTCTCCCACAAGAAGCATACTTGCCGCACTGTTTCTTGAGGTTCAGGAGGTACTAAACATTTTTCGTCCCAATGTAGTTGTAGAGGGTCTTCTCATTGTTGTTTTTCTGAGCTTGTGTCTTGACTTTAATTGAGTTTTGTGGAGTTGGCTTTCGGAGTTCAACTGGTTGAGTTTTGTCAAGTCATAATATTGAAATTGTGTTTTTGAGGCCTGTGGTGGCTCGAGTTGTGTTCAAGTGCTCGAGTTATCATGTTCATTCCAGACCAGTCAAATTTAATCAAGTTGGCCTGAGATGTGTCTGAGTCTTCTTGAGTTGTCCCGTTGGATGCAGTTGAATCAAATTGGGTGCCTTGTCAATCAGGAATTAGTTGAGTAGTCTTCTTCTTCTTTGTTTTCTCCACCAAATTTGGTCGCTTCCAATTCCCAACTATGACGTATTACCGCCCCATCAAACGACCACCACTAACCGGGACGGGGCGTTAACATGCACATACCCACCCCGTGACACTTGATGACACTCTTTGCGAATTGTTGTGCATGTATATTTGGAGGGGGCCTAACCCAGAGGGAAAGCACAATCTGCCCCCTTGTATGAATGAGCTCACAGATGCCCATGATTGGCTGGTGATAGCTGTGAGTGATAAGGAAGTGAACGTGTCTCATCCCTCCTTCCCGTAAGAGCTCATCCAATTATCCTCTGCGACTCTTGTTCACAGATGGCCTTGGCATCAACCTGGATTCGAACTTGCGACGATGGTCATGTACCTTGTCCATGTCCATGACCATGACATAGAACGTCTAATCCAGTCTTGATTTGTTTCATGTCGCCTCTGGTCGAGTCTAGAGTTGTTGTTGAGTGTCTGGTTGGATTATTCTTACTTGAGTCTGATTGAGCCTTGTTGACCTGTCCTGTGGGGGACATTGTGGGATATTGGTTAGCATGAGATCAAACCTACCATGTACAATATGCTTGCTAAGAACCATCATGTGGTGCTTTTCAAAAGCAGATATGCCAGGTTAATCTTTTAAACCAGCCGAAAAATATTCATCACTGAGGAATTTGACCCCAATTTCAAGCTACATCTCAGGATATAGTAGTGTTTCAGAGGGAGCCGTTGAGGCTGCTTTGAGCTGAACCAGGTAATAGTATGAAGAGGTTCAGTGCGACAAGCTCACTTCCACTGGAAATGAAGATCATCATGGTGTGACAATCTGGGTTCACTAATCCCTTGATAAGGGGAAAAAAAATTCATGGGCGAACTGAACTGCATCATAAGCAATGGAAGATTTAGAGATTTAGTTTTAGTAAAAGTTTAGTAAAGATTTTATGAAAGATTTTTTTTTTTTGCAGCAAAACAAGTTTTGTTTGTTCATCCATTTCAAGGGAACACTCTACGGCCCAGTTTTTAGGACACGCTAAAGAGACCTTGCTACTGAAAATCTCGCTGTCATGAAATTAATCTATATTCCGTGGAAGGGAAACAGATCTGCTCTGTTTTTTCTTTTCTTTTTTTTTTTTTTTCTCTCTCAGCTTCTACTTACTTGTAACACAGGGTGTCAGGAGAAGCATGATAAGACGTGCTCCTTGTGGGAGCCTCACTGGTCGTTTTCACCACACAGCCGTGTTGTTTGGAGTTCACAACATGCTTTGACTTGCATGGTGTTGCTTGTGTCCCCAGGCCTAAGTCAGGGGTTATTATCGTTCTGGTACATTTCACTTATTTAATAACTGCTAAGTTCTAAAATCTGATTGACAAGAAGGCTGTTGACTTTCTATAATAGCAGCTCAGACCAGCAGTTTCAGTAGTTCTGCCTGCAAGGGATTATTGATACATTATTATTATTATTATTATTATTATTATTATTATTATTATTTATAAAAGTTGCCATTAACAAACAAGACCATTCAAAGAGAGAAAACCTCGACCAAGCCCAGCAATTCTTCATACGAACCAAAAGGTCAAAAATCTAAAAATATCACAATGATAAATAATCCTTTAAAAAATTTTTGTGATACAAAATTTAATGTATTTAATCCAAAATTTTTTTCTAAAAGAAGTCTGTAATCCAATTTTGGTAGAAATGTCACGAAATCCACATACAGTGGTACCATGACGTTCAAGTGTCTTTTATAATGAATTTTCCATGATATGAGCTTTGATCCACCAAAAATCTGCCCCATCCTGCCAGCAAAATTTTGATTTACGAGCTCTGCTGGGGAAATGGTTTTTCCATTCAAAGCATCCTCATATTCTTCCGCATGTATTTATGGACAGCCCATGTAAGATGTTTTAGAGACAAAGTCAGAGAGGCTAGATTGAGATGGTTTGGACATGTACAGAGGAGGGATAGTTAGTATATTGGTAGTAGGATGCTGAGGTTGGAACTACCAGGCAGAAGGCCTACAGGAAGACCAAAGAACAGATTTATGGATGTGGTGAAGGAAGACATGAAGGTCGTTGGCATGAGAGAAGAAGATGCAGAAGACAGGGTGAGATGGAGGTAGATGATTTGCTGTGGCGACCCCTGAAGGGAACAGCCGAAAGGAAAAGAACATTCTTTCGCATGTATTCCTCTGTGCTCCAAGAACGCCTTGTGCAGTGCTTCTCAATTATTTTCTGTGATAGCCCCAATAGGAAGGAAAAAAACCAAAAAGATTTCAACCCCCACCCCCCAGCACGTGACTATAAATAGTGTTTACTGCCCTTCTTATAGTTTGTTTGGTGCTTTTTCCTTATGGTGTACTGTAGTCACCGAGTGTAATTGCGCCTCCTGTACTGGCACCTACTGCAATTACACTTAATTCTAGTACAGTATGGCAAATCGATGAATGGAAAGGTTAGTTGACTTATTGTTTATTCTTGTTTTATTCATGTTAATGTACATGTATTATTATTATGAAATATTTATTGTTTTTACATGTTTATCTTTAATATATTAGGCGAAATATACGGGTTTATGTCAAGTTATATGAGTTTGGGAGGGGGTTGGAGCGGATTAATTGGTTTTCTATTATTTCCTATGGAAATTTTTGTTTTATCGAACAAACCTTTTGACTAACAAACTCGCCCTCGGAACGGATTAATTTTGTAAGTCAAGGTACCACTGTATAGCTTTTTGGAAGCAACAGAAAAAAACACAGCACCCCCCGCAGGCCTGATGTAATATGACACTTCCAAAACATCTTATTTCCCAATGCTGAAGAATCCTTAAAACAATTAGTGGATCCTAAATTTGATCCAGATCAATTCCAACTTGAACCAGAACTTATGTTGTTCACAGCACCCTCTTCTTCAATCATCATGAAAATCTACACATAACTTTTTTTTGTGTGTAAATCTACTAACAGACAGACAAACCAAGGGTATGACGACCTCTGTGACGAAGGCAACCATAACAATTTTGAGAAGAAGATGGTTACTTCATATTTTTGAAAAAAAAAAAAAAAAAAAAAACCCACAAGAAAAGCTTAAAGGGTTTCTGCCATGGAAGAGTCTTTGGTACAGCTCTTGGTAAATAGACAACATTTTAATGCAAATAACACCAAGAGACTAACGAGAAGGTGGAATGTAAAGAGTAACAAGAGATATCTTAGTGCTTTTTTGGCATCTAAGAGTAGTGTCTACTTTTATTTAAATCTCAACCAATCTCATGAATCCTCACTCCACTGCAGCCGAGGCAGATCTCAAAGCGTCCAACCTCCAAAGTGACAGAGTGCAATCCGTTGAGGCCATCATGCTCGTAATGGGCCTTTTCTTAGTCGCTCAGTCACTGTAACCTTCACTGTCTTCTTGGCCTTGGGTCATGATTGTGTTTCTGACTGACTGGCTGCTCCTTGGCATCCTTGGCGGGATCCTGCTCATTCTTTTCACGTTGACTTGCTTATACATTATCTTATGCTTTAGCTGGCAGTCTACTTCGAACAACCCAAATAAAAAAAGACTCACTGATGCTCAGTCACTGCCATACTCCAAAATAGCTTGTACAGCTTTTCTGGATTGGTTTTCCGGAGGATGTGTGCGAAGCTGATATCACGAATTTGCAGAGTTGCCAAGTCCAAGGTTTTGCTCCATGCTGCTGTGATTTTTTTTCTCCAAGTGCACAAGATGGGTTTTATGTAATAATCACAGTCATTGTACTCCCCTAATTTTTCTTCCCTAATTTCGCCATAGATAATTTTCACCCATCAAGTACACTTCCCTGTCATGCGACCACCATCAACCAGGGAGGGGGAAAAAGCAAGCACATGGTTCCTCCGAGATGTGATGATGCTGTCGCCATCTTTAGAACTGCTTCATGCATATTCTAGGGGGCATAACCCACTCAAATGCCTTGTATGCAGGAGGTCATAGATTTCCACGATTGGCTACTGACCACCTGGTCAACCTGGCCTCGAACAACTTGCAATATCCAGGATGATAGCACTGCATCAGAAGCCATCAACCACACATACTCTTAGCATTAGATGTGTACTTAATGTATGATAACTGGGGTCGGTGGCGTAGTGGTTAGGGTGCTGCGCTCATGATCAGGAGGTTGTGTGTTCAAATCCCAGTTAGACACCCACTGTGCGAAGACCTCTGAGCAAGGTCTTAACCGCAAGTGTGCCTCTGTTCACCCAGCAGTATAAATGGGTACCAGTAAAAATAAACTGGGAAGGTAACCTGCGATGGACTAGCGTCCCATCCATTAGGAGGTGTACTTCACGCTATGCAAACCAGGAGTAAGCACCAGCCTGATGAGCCAGTATGGCTCGGGTGTAAAAAGCCCAATGGACTTTATCTTTACTTTACTGTATCGTAAAATGGGGAGAATGAAAGGAAAGAAGAAAGACCAACTCCCTCGGTTTAATCATGTACTGGGTTCACCGGCGATACAGTTTCCCATATTCTCCAGGTTGGGTTCCTCTGCATTCTAGGGTTCTTCCCATCTCTCAAAAACATGCTCATTGGTATGTTGGACATGCAAATTTCCACCAATGTGTTAAATGTGTGGACTGGCCAGATGATCAATCAGAATCCCAAATAGGTCCAGTGTCCTGCCTCATAACCAGTGTGTTTATGGACTTGGGTCTATCACAATGCCTGTGGAGGAATTTGGTTTAATTTAGTGCAGCCTATAGACTTTGAAAAGGTTAGATTTTACTGTTTGGTTCACTTTATGTTTTTCAAAAGGAATCGAGCAACCCTGTCCAACAGAAAGCAAAAATAAAAGCAGCAGTGATCAAAGAGCTAGCCGTGCAGCGAGATGTGTTGGCTGGGTTATTTAGTGACGCGCAGAACAGATAAGAGAGAGAAAGGAGGAGGTAGTGTGGTCGAGTTTACCCTTGAACATGTTCCACCTGCTGCCTCCACAGCTGTAAGTAAACAAGGGGAAAAAAGCAACCAGGAATCAAATTGCTGCTGACAAAAGTGTGATAAATTGCAGAACATGTCTGCGCATAAACAGGAGTGATTGTCCTGGGGTGGGGGGGTTTCTCATAAGACGGCGTTTTGCATTGAAATATGTTTTCCATTTGAAAATGATAATGTGATAATTTCTTGAGAGGACTTTTTATGCAAACGATGATGCCGTCATTAACTCTTGTATGAGTACACATGAAAATGAGCGTAATTGGAAAAATTGCTCATTACCGTGATGCAATTGTCCTCTCATCACGTTCGGATTTGGAATCGAAATGCTCGGCTCTAGCAAATATTAAAGTTGCGTGGGTTTTATTTGTTCTGAAATGAAAGGAAACGCGATCCCATTAAAGGGAAGGAGTTCACCCTTCCTCCATTTCTCATAAAATAATTGTCTGGGGTGAAATTCCAGAAAGAAGAAGAAGAAGAAGAAGAAGAAGAAGAAAAGACACTGCAGTGGACTCTTCATTATAAACAGTTCGGTAATTATATTGAAGGCTTTATAAATCTAATACATTATATTATTTTCATTTATACGACATTTAACACTTTACTCGGACTGTTACACGATTGATCTTTAAATCCATCTCTCTTTCTCTCCCTCTCTCTTTCTGTCCTGTTCCTTGTCTTTTCAACCTTTGTTTCAGCATCATTTGTCAATGGTTCCGATGCTGCCAACAGGCCTGTCTCTGTACTTATAGGGTAATTAGAGCATTTAATGAGCCTTCTTGTAAAGTATGCCCATATACGGGGTTGTTAAACCAGATGCTGTAGAGATGTGCCGTTAGCATGGTTCCAAACCGTGTTGGACTGAAGTGACATCATCTTGACACTGTGATGGTGTTTTCGTTGACCGGCTCTGACCGCCATAAATGCAAGCTTTTCAAGATATGCTCGAAATTTTACAGCTATTCTTGAAATCGCGTATCACCATCCAACCGCCTTGTAGCTGTCTGTAGATCAGAGCGGCCCAAACATTACTCCTGGAGATATACCTTCCGAAACACTTTACCATTTTCTGTCATCGCTTCACCCTAATTCGGACCAGCCGACTCTGGGCAAGGGCAGAGGACACCCTGGACGGCTTGCCAGGCCATCACAGGGTGGGAACACGCTGACGGCTTTGCAGCTACTCTTGTCGAAAGTCATCAAATGGTTCTTTTACATAAACCTCTCATCATAGATAGTGTGAGATATGGCCAGCCTTTGATAACCCAGTAGCTGCATTGGAGGGGGGTGGGGGGTGGGGGTGGACGGACAACCTGTGGTGAGTGGGGCTTGAACCCCCAATCTTAGAATCAGTGATCCAGCACCTTTACCACCAGGCCACCACAGCCCCTAAAGACTTTATCTCCAAGCCTAATATGACCCATGTGACCAATCTAGTCGGGTCTTCAGCCTTCATTTCAATGTCTTAAGCATTGATTAGATGATTGGATAGGCAGGTGGGCATGATTAGATTTGGAGTGAGCATCTTCCAGAAGGTTTGTGCAGGGTTGTGCAGCCCTGTGGTGGAGCTATCTTGAGTTTTTGCTGAAATGTGGTAGCGGTTAAACCGGTTTTTGAATCCAACCAAAAGAGGAAGTGGTGTATTATGTCGACATTTAGCATCAAGGAAATGTTTCATGACCCAAAACGAATCAATCGGCTTATAACGGATCTCCTATCTTATGCGATACCATAAAGCCATGAGCTCGAGTTTTTGTTAATATGTCCATTCAAGCAATCCGATAAATGAAGAAGGTCGTGGGGGAAATCTACGTTATATGCGTTGTGTGCTCTTGCACTTCACAGTCTAGTCTTTTACTTTATGTATACAGGGATCCGTCGCTACTTCACGCTTCAATTAATGCGGCTTCAGTGCATCACATTTCAAGAATAAATAAATAAATAAATAAATATTCATCAAACTAAAAAATAAGGAAATTAAGTAAGAATAGGTGGAAAAGTTAAGGAAAATGTCACAAAAACAAGGCCAATTATGCAAAAAACAAACAAACAAACAAACAAAAAACCCCCACAAAACAAAAAACAACCCAAAGTCTTACATCAAAACTGGATACATTGTTGCGTCTGCACAGCCACGCCCCCCTCTGCCGGAGCCCAGTATTAAGTGTACCTCAGGATAATGTTTAATCATATTTCATACTTATATTTATGATTTATCGTTCTGTAGATTTTATTCCATTTCTATTTCTACTTGTTTTTCAATTTCATTTCACTTTCACTTTCGACCTTGGACATGTTGATATCTCCGGATGTTTGCAAAACGAATGTTGGTAAGTTGGAGAGTGTCTGTATTTATACTTTATTTACATCTTATGTTATTTTTTCAATGTTTAATTGTTATTATAAGTGTTTATAGCATTAGATATGTATTTATTGATATTATATACACATATACATGTACGTATACATCAGTTGGGGGATGGGGGGGGGGTGACCCTACTTTGCGGATTTCGATGGTCGCATGGGGATCTCGGTCCCAATTAACCGCTGAAAGTGAGGGATCCCGGTACATGTTTACGTAAACTTATAAAATATTTATATAATGTAATGCTAAGCTAATTTATTCATTTATAAACAACAGTGAACCCGAGGAGCAATATGGCGGCCATTTGGGAATGGCTCGGCTTTCCCGTTGAGGAACTCGTGGGAATGCCCCTCCACCAGAAAAAATGGCTCCATCGTGACTCCCACTCCGCCCAAGCAATTATTATTATTTTTTTTCTGTCAGATGTTGTTGAGATCTCCTGAGTGTATGTTTTTACATTCTCCAGATCATTGCTCCCAGTCCGTGGTTCTTGATACTTACATCCAGAAGCGAGTAAATGGTTTTGTCAATTCGCATTTTGTTTCCAAGAGAAAACATTGTATTCCGTGTATGTCTGATAACCCTGCTAAAGGTATCGGCAGCTTTAATCTCAGAAGTACGATAAATCAGAACCATTGCCTCCTAGGATTGCGTATCACAAACGGTCTGGGCTGGAGTAGATCAGGAACAGTACTGGAATTGTCGAGTCGGAATTGCTTGTGTAGATTACTGCCGCATCGACTCGCCAGCAGGAGAACGTCTGATCTGTGCGTGTTTAAAGCGAACTGCAAACAAACCTCCTGTCGGATTGATCTTCAAAGTTTCGACTGTTCCTACAAAAGCCTGTCAGTGATATTAGCAATCGAGTGTGCTGCGTGAATTCCTGGGCCGAGAAGCAGGAGAATGCTAATTCATCGCGGTTTACTGGCTGCACGGAGACAAGAGACGAGGTTATGGGCGGAATCAGAGTGAGACGAGGTGATTGTATTGGGGGGCTTTTTAGTTTTTTGTTTGTTTTGAGATGGTGACGGGATGTGTGTCTGGGCTGAGGTCTGATAGCCCCACTCAACCCATGTTTGGGTTTGAAACAAAACAGACTGCTGATAATCATAGATAAAAATCTTTTTCTTTAAATTTAAAACCTTTTCTGGTTAAGGTCACTCCCACTTCAGGTTTAATCCAATTTAAGATACAAATATTATAGTTATACTGTTTTTTTTTTTGTTTTTTTTTGTAACTATATAAAATAGAGTAATAAGTTATAAATATTAATCCCACGCGGGCAGCGGTGGTCTGGTGGTAGGGTGTTGGGTTAATGATCCCAAAGTCGGAGGTTCAAGCCCCACTACCACTGGGTTGTCACTACTGTCCCCCCAGTGCAGCTCACTGGGTTATCAAAGGCCGACCATGTCTCTCACTGTCTGTGGTGAACCATTGGTGACTTTCCTCAAGAGTAGGCGTTGGCTTGTTTCCTCCCTGCGATTCTTGGGCGACCTGTCCAGGGTGTAGTCTGCCCTTGCCCAGAGTCAGCTAAGAAGGCCACCAGTCTCCCTATGACCATAATTAGGCTTACGCAGTTCAGTAAATGGTAAAAATGTAAAGTCCTTTGGTCTTTTTACACCTGAGCCTAGTGGCTCATCAGGTCGGTACTTATCCCCGGTTTCCGTACCGTGAAGTGACTAGGAGGTCAACTCGTCCTGGATGGGACGCTAGTCCATCGCAGGTTACCTTCCCAGTATATTTTACTGGGACCCATTTATACTGCTGGGTGAACAGAGGCACACTTGTAGGTGAGACCTTGCCCAGGGGTCTTAGCACAGTGGGGGTCTCAGTGGGATTCGAACTCACAACCTCCTGATCATGAGCCCAGCACCCTAACCACTACACCACCGCTCAGTAAATGATTGAATGAATATTAGGCTCCAGATGCAGGTCACAGGGTGTGAGCCACATTCAGATCAATCAGCTACTGAATGATTACATAAACCTCGAGATAATGTGCAACTGCACCGCCATCTAACTCTCTCTCTCTCTCTCTCTCTCTCTCTCTCTCTCTCTCTCTCTCTCTCTCTTTCCATGTCTGATGCTGAATATCACATGATCCTGATTCCTCTTCGTGTTCACAGGTAAGACTTATTCACATATACTTCTGTTCCACCTTCCCTTTCTTTTATCATTTCTTTCTTTATTTTTTCCTTTATTTCTTCATTTACTATCTTTCTTTCTTGTTTCTCTTCTACACCCTTTCACTTCTGCCTCACCACTTCCTTTCATGATTCCTCTCTCTTCAATTTTCCTTTCTTCTCTCTCTCTCTCTCTCTCTCTCTCTCTCTCTCTTCCTTTCTTTCTCTTCTCCTTCCTTTCACAGTCTCTCTCTCTCTCTCTCTCTCTCTCTCTTCCTTTCTTTCTCTTCTCCTTCCTTTCACAGTCTCTCTCTCTCTCTCTCTCTCTCTCTCTCTCTCTCTCTCTCTCTCTCTCTCTCTTCCTTTCTTTCTCTTCTCCTTCCTTTCACAGTCTCTCTCTCTCTCTCTCTCTCTGCTTTTTTGCTTCATCGTTCTTTTTTTTCATCCGTGTCTTTGCTTTTGTTTTTTTTCATTTTTGCTTACATTCTTTCTGGTTTGCTATGCTGTGTTTCTTCCTTCCTTTTCCTCCTTCATTTCCTCTCTCCCTTCCTTCTGTCTCTGTATCTTTTTTCTTACTGCCATTCTTTTCTTTCTTCCTTCCTTCCTTGTTTTTTTTTGTTTGTTTGCTTCATTCTACATTCCTTCTTTTCTGCTTTGATCATTTTTCTTCCTTCCATCCCTCCCTTATTTCTTCCGTCTGTTTTCCATCCCTCCCTTTCCAAATTCCTTTCCTCCTTCCTTGCATTCTACATTTCTTCCTTTATGTATTTCTATTTTCTTACTTTCTTCCATTCTTCGTTTCTTCCTTCCATTCGACTTTTTTCGCTTTCTGCTTTTCGATGTCTTCCTTCTTTCCTTCCCTGCCTCCGTCCTTCCTTGCTTTCTGCTTTGTATCCACTCTTCATTTCTTTCTTCATGACTGTTTATTATTCTCCCTTCTCTCTTGTCTTCCTATTTTCCCACCGTTGTCCATTTCTTCCTTCCATTCTACATTTCTTTCTGTCTTTCTATTTTTCTTTCCCTCCGTCTATTTCCGTCCTTTCAGCCCCACAATAGTCTTCCTCGCCTCTTATTAAATCTTGTAATGTGGATACAGAGGCTCATGCAGTGTTTAATTAAGTTTATCAGGTGTGTGAGAGTAAAAGCTGGTGAATAATTAAAGACCGGTCAGTGGGGATGATGGACTTGAAGTCTGCGTGCTACCGTCGAGAATACATTACTGTAGAATACGGGAAGATTTTGGTCAATAAGTCAGTCGCGACTCGGACACTGTGAGCAAAACGGGTTTATAATGATGGATATTTTTGAAACTTCAAAACTCAGTGGTATAATTAGTCTTTTCATCCCCTTTAGAAAAAAAAAAGAAACTCCATCTGATGAAAAAGGGCAGGGAGTCTTAAAGAGATTGCTTTGAAGTATGAACATTTTGCCGACGCCCTTTTATCAGGAGATGTTTGAAGTGTCGTAGCTTTTGTGCGCTTCTGTGTGTCGACATGTTTTGCTCGGGCAGCATGTTAATGGTGTGAGCTGCACATCCTAAACTTATAAAGGACGTGTGTACGTGTGTGTGTGTGTGTCTGTGTGTGTGTGTGTGTGTGTGTGTGTGAAAGAGAGAGAGAGAGAGAGAGAGCGAGAGACAAAGAGAGAAAGAGACAGAAAGAGACCAAGACCAAGAGAGAGACAGAGAGAGAGAGAGACCGAGAGAGAGACAGACAGAGAGACAGCGAGAGAGACAGAGAAAGAGATAGAGAGAGTAACAGGGAGAAATAGAGAGAGAGAGAGAGAGAGAGAGAGAGAGAGAGAGACTGCACATCTTAAACTTATAAAGGACGTGTGTACGTGTGTGTGTGTATGAGAGAGAGAGAGAGAGAGAGACATAGCGAGAGAGAGCGAGACAGAGAGAGAAAGAAACAGAGAGAGAGAGAGAGATAGACAGAGCAACAGAGAGAGAGAGAGAGAGACAAAGAGAGAGAAAAAAGAGACACTCACACACAGAGAGAGAGAGAGAGAGAGAGAGATAGAAAGAGAGACAGACAGAGAAAGTAAGACAGAGACAGAGCAACACAGAGAGAGACAGAGAGAGTGAGATACAGAGAGAGAGAGATACAGAGAGAGAGAAAATGAGAGAGAGAGAGAGAGAGAGAACGAAAGGGCGAGACAGAGAGAGAGAATGAGAGAGACAGACAGACAGAGAGAGTGAAAGAGAGACATAGAGAGAGAGAGAGAGAGAGAGAGAGAGAGAAACAGAGAGAGAGAGAGAGATAGACAGAGCAACAGAGAGAGAGAGAGAGAGACAAAGAGAGAAAAAAGAGACTCACACACAGAGAGAGAAGAGACACAGAGAGAGAGAGAGAGAGAGAGAGAGAGAGATAGAAAGAGAGACAGACAGAGAAAGAAAGACATAGACAGAGCAACACAGAGAGAGACAGAGAGAGTGAGATACAGAGAGAGAGAGAGATACAGAGAGAGAGAAACTGAGAGAGAGAGAGACAGAGAGAGAGAATGAGAGAGAGAGAGAGAGAGTGAGATACAGAGAGAGAGAAAGAGAGAGAGAATGCGAGAGACAGAGAGATAGAGAGAGAGAGAGATACAGAGAGAGATAGAATGAGAGAGAATGCGAGAGAGAGACAGAGAGAGAGAGAGAGAGAGAGAGAGAGAGAGAGAGAATGAGAGAGAGAGACTATGAGGACACTAAAGGTTGATGGTAGTTGTTTTTTCTGTTTCTCTCACAGCTGTGGTGCCTCTGTATGTGTTTCTGTCCCAAATATCACATATTCCTCACTCTCAGTCCTATTGGTCAAAACACAGAGCCTCCGTTTGTTGGAATTTAATATTTCCGTGACCCAGATGATGCATTGTGTTGTTATATAAGGCTATAACAGTGCCACCCACATGAAAATCTTCCATACAGCCCCGGACACTGAGATACAATACCCAGCTATTGAATTTATTTGTTTAAATTGTGTCGGTTTAATGTGATGAAAGCGTCGGATCCGTTGGACAATGGCTTTTACCCTGAGACCGAAGGGAGAGTTTATTGAATAGCGTGTGCTTTGTTTTTCCCGCCTTGACACATGGTAGCGTTTTTTTTCTTATAACCATCCATCATCATCATTCTGTCCCAGCCACAGTCCCCCACGTCCATTTCCACCTACCTATAGCCACCCATCCCGATTCCCGTAACCACCAGCGTTACTCCTAGTCATCGCTGTATACAGTGATCCCTCGCTACTTCGTGCTTCAGTGCTGCGGCGTCAGTGCATCGCGGGTTTTAAAAAAATATTCACCGGAAAATAAAAAATAAGAAAATTGAGGAAAAATCGGGGAAAAGTTAAGGAAAATGCCGCAAAACAAGGCCAATTATGCAAACCCCACCCCCAAACAAACAAAAACACAAAAACAACCCAAAACCCCCCAACAAAACTATTTACATTTTTATGTGTGTTTGTGTGTGTGCATTTATATTTTATTTACATCTTATGCATTATTTTTGAATGTTTGTTCCTATAAGCATTTATAGCGTCGAATATGTATTTATTGAAATTATTTCCACATATACATGTACTGTACATATATGTCAGTCAGGTGGGTCGATCCTACTTCGCGGAAATTCGGCAGTCGCAGGGATGGTCTCGGTCTCCATTAACCACGGAAAATGAGGGATCCCTGTATACCGTTCCCAGGCAGTCACAACCATCCACGCTCATTTCCACCCACTTCTAACCACCCATCCCCGTTCCCACCCAGTCACATCCCCTTTTATGCCCAGTCATAGCCACCCGTACCCATTCCAACCCACCTGTACTCAACCATCCCAATTCCTCCCCAGTAGTAACCTCCCATCCCCATTCCCTCTCAGCTGTATCCGAGTAACCCACATCCATTCTCACCCGGTCCCACCACGGAGGAAACCCCAGGCAAACTCCACACAGACGTGCCTTTTCTGAAGGATTCGAACCCAGAATCTTCTTGCTGTGCGGCAGATATATTAACCGCTACACCACTGTGTCACTCACAACAAATTCAGGGAGCAAAGATAAAGGTCCGTTTATCTGTCTTGGCACGGAATGTCTTCTCCTGATCCTTAGGAACTGTGGTTCTGCTGCTTCCTGTTGTGGAGTAATCCAAATATCTCTGCGTGGTGATGCATCATGGTTAACAGCGTGAAGGAAGTGTTGCTAGACTATAATGGATATTTTGTCATAACTGATAATGGAGCGAGTCATGGAAAAAGATTTTCAACCATGAGACGTTAAAATGGATTCAGACATTAATTTCCCTTTAAAGAACGGAATGATTTAGTACTTTAATAAAGATATCTTAAAGTGATGCGCAGTTAGAATCCGCGGGCAATAATTATGATTTTTAAGTGCTGTTGAGATTTTTATTTATTTATTTTTTTTATGTTGAGCATAGGATGGCACGGTGGCGTAGCGGTTAGCACGGTGGCGTAGCGGCTAGCACGGCGGCGTAGCGGTTAGCACGGCGGCGTAGCGGTTAGCACGGCGGCGTAGTGGTTAGCACGTCCACCTTACAGTAAGAAGGATCTGGGTGGAGTCCCAGGCTATGCAAGGGCGTTCCAAATTGCCCCGAGGTGTGAGTGTGCGTTAATGGGTTGAGTGTGTGGCGACTCTGTTATGGATTGGCAAGCTGTCCAGGAGGGTACGCTGCCTTCGCCCGGAGTCAGTTGAGATAGGCTCTAGTCCCCAGTAGGACTAAGTGGTCGAGCAAATGAATAGCTGGGATGGATGTTTAGCGTTACTTTACACATGTTTTTAAATATGTATGTGCAATTGCATACAGTCGACTTCGTAGTCATGGATTCGCCAAACATCTGGCTCCACTCTTGTCCAGTTTAATAATAGTAAGGTGGACTAATGTCACGCTTTTAATAGCAATAGGAATGATTAAATCGGGCACCTCTGTTGTTGCTGTCAGTCTCTGAGCGTTCTCCTTCCCAATTCAAGGGTTGTAAAGAAAGCCGAGTGCACAAAGCTAATAAGCAAATCGGATGTCAACCTCCTCGCCAGGTTCGGAGGCTTTATGTCGTGTTTTAATTGTCGAGCTTACCGTGCACCGCTACTGTTAGTGGGTTTCATTAGCACCGCCTTTGATCCGTCGTTCTCAGTGAGAGGAAAAAAAGGAGGATGAGACCATGAGTCATCCTCAGCCGTCTGTCTCATTCAGCTGGATAAGAAACGCCACGGCCTGTGTGTGTGTGTGTGTGTGTGTGTGTCTGTGTGTGTGTGTGTGTGTGTGTGTGTGTGTGAGATCGTGTTAGCGGCGGTGTTGAAATGAGTGCCGTGTGTGGGGTGGAAAATGGAAGAAAGCGGGAAGAGTGAAAACAAAGGAAGACAGGAAGAAAGAAGGAAGGGGAAAGGAAAGAAGCCTATAAAATGCAAAAGGAGAAGAAAACAAAACAAACCTGGGAAGATAGATCTCCGACTACTCCTATATATATATACTCCGACTACTCCTATATATATATACTCCGACTACTCCTATATATATATATACTCCGACTACTCCTATATATATATATACTCCGACTACTCCTATATATATATACTCCGACTACTCCTATATATATATATACTCCGACTACTCCTATATATATATACTCCGACTACTCCTATATATATATATATATATATATATATATATATATATATATATATATATGTATATGTATATGTATATATACTATTATATATGTGTGTGTGTGTGTGTGTGTGTGTGTGTGTTCTGACAAACATTGCATCATTGCAGCGTTGCATCAATTTGGTGATAGCTGTGGTATCTCTGTTCCTCCCATGTTTCTGCCTATCAGTGCTCCCTCAGTAGCTGCTTCAAATTCTATTCCCTTTAAAAAAAAATAAAAAATAAAAAAAAATCCGCTTTTTCTCCCCACCCCCCACCCGCCCTTTTTTTCTCGCTTATCTCACCCGCACAGAAGACATCCCATTTTGAAATAAACAACACCTTGAAATATCACTTTGGTAGAGAACTGGCACACACCAAGTACCTCCTCCTCCTCCCCCTTTTTTAAAATCAATGTACAGATTTGCACAGATTTTCCACTTGACGACTGGAATAGTTGGAATACCAAGCAACATTTCATTTCTTAGTTTAATTCCTTTATTTCTAGTTTTACCACTGATATATCGCACATGCTTCGCACTGTTCAGTGCAGCCAATCAGAAACCGCTTCCTGAACTTCCTCACTTAATCATATGAAGATGATGGAGAGACTGGTGCCTATTTCAGTTGATAATGGGCGATTGCACGGTACACCTTGAACGGCTCTCACCAGAGCATTTCGTTGCTTCACACTCACACCTAGGGGCAATTTAGAACAGCCAGTTAGCTTAATGGGCGTGTCTTCAGATTGTGGAAGAGCACTAAAGTATCTGAAGGAAACCAATGCAAACTCCACACAAAAACACCCTCGTCCATGTTGGGACTCAAACCCAAGACCTTCTTGCTTTGAGGCATACGTGCTAACTACTACGCCACTGTGCCGCCCGGTGATCAATAGAGTATGACTACATTTTTTTTTCCAGTAAATTCTTTGTCACAATATGACCAAGTTTGCTACTATATATATTCATGACAATTAAGTTTTTTACCCCCATATCCTCCAGCTTTATTTTATGGCAATGGCAACATACGCAATCTGATTGGTTGCCACAAAGGCGGTAATTGGGTAACTGGCAGCTTAGCCCTCAGCTAGCGACATTTGTGCACTATAATCTTTCACGACTTCCAGAGAATCAATCGGAATTTTCTTCAAGAGAAATGGTGTACAGGAAAAATCTGAAGGGATCAAGTGAGAGAGTGTAAGGCGGAAAGCCCAGGCTCGTGAGTTTTGGCCAGCATTTATTTATGGATTAGTGCTATTACGCCCACTTCCACTTAAGGGCTGGGGAAAGGGGATGCCGCTGACTGGCCATCTCTGATTAAAAAGACATTAACTTTCTCTCTTTGCTTCTTAGATGAACATTTCTTGACAGAGAGAAGTACCAAACAATCGACTCTACAACAGTAAACACATTTTTAACCAGCAGATGGAGCTCCTAGTTTTTCAACCCATGAAATATTCATCATTTTGCGAATACAGACGTTCCCCGACTTATGTTTTTAATTGGTTCCGGATGGCCGAAAGTAAGTTGAAAGTGAACGTAAGTTGTTACAGTGATGTATGACGTGTGGAAGTATGACGCTCATACTGTACTATACATCCATAAATACCGTTACCATATCTCATAAAACACCCCAAAATCAATTATTATAAACATAACATTGTAAAAATAATATCAAATATATCAAATAATATCAACATTAATTTCAAATAAGTCACTTATTTATACCGAGTCACTTTACATGAAGCTTAAAACAGCCAATCTACACTTACAATATGTGAGGCGCTCAATACCGAAAGTAGTGCACTTGCAAAAGTAGTGTACTTGCTGTGGGTTATACAGACTTCCAGTCTTTCAGGTGCACAAGGGTGCCGTTGAACTCGTTTAGAACACAGCCTGCACTGATTCAGTCTCCAAGCAAAGCGGAGAGTTCTTTCTTTTGTGTAAGTAAGTAAACTTTATTCAAGAGATGCATACAAAGACCAAGTACAAATCCTAATGAATATTAATATAAAAATAAGTATACACTCTTAGGATTCTGCTAAAAGATAATAAATATCTGTAATTGTTCTGTAATTTATGCATTCGGGTTTTCATTCATATTAAAACTCTCTTTGCTTAACTGAGTATGCATGGTAGATCGCGTCGATCTGAGCAGATAGTTAATTAATCTCTGTGTATGCGACTTGCACACATGCTAGTAGGCTTACACTTCTGACCAACCAGATTTGTTTAGGGTTACAAAAGTCCGTAAAACAGTGTAAACACAAAGATCACAGAGACAGCATCTTAACACAAGGGTAACACGCTATATAACTGATATATATATATATATCTTCTTCTTTTACTTTCGGCTGCTCCCTTCAGGGGTCGCCACAGCAAATCATCCGCCTCCAGCTCACCCTGTCCTCTGCATCTTCTTTTCTGACTCCAACGACCTTCATGTCTTCCTTCACCATTCACCACATCCATAAATCTCTTCTTTGGTCTTCCTCGAGGCCTTCTGCCTGGTAGTTCCAACCTCAGCATCCTACTGCCAATATACTCACTATCCCTCCTCTGTACATGTCCAAACCATCTCAATCTAGCCTCTCTGACTTTGTCTCCAAAACATCTTACATGGGCTGTCCCTCTGATATACTCATTTCTGATCCTATCCATATATAGATCTACACAATGAATGCAGCATCATTGCGTCATTATGTAAGCATACTACGTAGGTACGTCTAAACTCAAAATTTGACTTCAAAAAAAAAAACAAACGTAAAATCGAAAAAACATAAAACGGATGAACGTAAATCGGGGAGCGTCTGTATTAACAAAAGCATTGATGTTTTTTCGACACAATACAGCTAAATATTTAAGTATATACCTCGAAAAATGCATTCAAGTGAGTGGTATGTTTTCATTGGTCGACAAATAGTAAAATTGTAATGATTCGTTGATAACAGAGAACTTTTTTACTAATTTTCTTTTTAAATATTATGCTAGTGCACGTTCAATTACATAGTGTATTGCTTAGATTAATGGTGGCAACTTAGTGCTACCTTGCTATTGCTTATAAAAGCAAGTTACGCCATCGCCGGAATAAAAAGAAAGGGTCAAATCTTAGATAAATGAAGGTGCCCCTAGACTCAAGCTGTTATTGTACTACCATTACTTTTGTATTTGCTATTCAGAAAGTGCGATCACTGACTTTGCATTAAACCTTCAAGCAATGCGTAATGAGAGACCTTGCAAAGCTGTGTGCTGACGTACATTTTCATTCTCTCGTGCGTACTCATGTTTTGTGTGAGCACTTCACCCTGGTCATTCGGGAATATGTGCCAAATTTGTGCAGGAGATTTCTTCTGATGGAAATGTGTGAATGCATTACACATGTCTTGAGTCGGGTTCGAAGTCAGCTTTGAAAGTGTAGGCCGCTCGCTTCACATTAAGCTTCTGCCATGCATGGTCACATCGCTTTATTAGCATGAGTGAACACCTGCACGTGTGCATGGAATGGGAATCGAGCTCATGCACTCAAATCAGCAGCTGTCAATAAGATGTATGTTACACTGAGGCTCGTTTGAAAGCCATGCGGGGGGGTGTGTGGTGGTGGTGGTGGTGGTGGTGGTGGGTGCTTGATCAATCCTGTAACTGGTGAATTCTCAAATCCGATTGGTGGAAAGGTGTTGATTTAATGGGCTATAACAGCAGCTCTGACTGTATTTCCAAACAGACAAATCCAAGTTTATAGTAACAGTTAATTCACAGGGATATGCTGACGGTTCCTACGAGAAGGCATTTATTTAACCTTGCCTTGTGACTGAGTCTCCAGTGTCAGCACTTTGAGCAGTTACAGCTTGTAGGTAAAGCTGGAGAAAAGTCGGTTACGGAATGACTGCATCTAGTATCAAGAGCACGAATTTCAATGCGAATTTGCTGATAAAGTTTGCTGTCAGTGGCCATTTGCGTGTTCTAGAGACAAATCTAGCGACTTTTTTTTTTTTTTTTTTTTCATTTTTTATATCATATTCGTGATTGTTATCAGCTGGACATTAATCTTCATTTCAAACCGCAGCCACTGTTATTCAAATTTAGAAAACAAAAGGTGTCCCATCTACACCCAATCATTTCTAACCATGGTTCCAGCTGACCAATTCGTGATAATCATGGTGCCACCTAACCAATCACTGATATCCATGGCCTTACCAACAGCCAATCACTTATATCCATGGTTCCACATGACCAAGCAAGCTTACAATTAACCACGTTTGGTCATAGTCCTGTCTACACCCAAATTTTTTGGTTCCAGTTGACCAATTCGTGAAATTCTTTGATCCCACCTAACCAATCACTGATACCTATAGGCCTAAAAAACAACCAATCACGTATAGCCATAGTCTCACTTGACCGATAATGGGGCCCAGCTGTAGCCTAATGATTAGAGAAGCAGCATTGGGACCAAAATATGGGTGGTTTGATTCCCAAGTGTGGTGGTGGTGGAGTGAGCAGCACTTTCCCGTCCTCCACATAAAATGGCTGAATTGCCCTTGAGCAAGGTACCTAGCCCCCAACTGCTCTCCAGGTTTCCCCATTGTGTGTGTGTGGGGGGGGGCAGCCCAATGCTCCCATGGTTGTGTGTGTGTACACTCACTATGGAAGGTTGAATGCAGAGGAAATAATTTCTCTCAGGGCTAATACAGCACAGGGATCCCTCGCTACTTCGCGCTTCAATTCATGCGGCTTCAGTGCATTGCGTTATTTTTTTTTTTAAATATTCATCGCATTAAAAAATAAGGAAATTAAGGAAGAATGGGGGAAAAGGTTAAAAAAAAAAAATGCCACAAAAACAAGGCCAATTATGCAAAAAAAAAACAAAAAAACAAACAAACAAAAAAAATCCCAAACCAACACAAAACAAAAAACAACCCAAAACCTCCCATCAAAACTAGTTACATTGTTGTGAGGTGCGCATCTGAGTGTGTGCAGACGCATCTGCTAATATTTTATTTACATCTTATGCATTATTTTTGAATGTTTAATTGTTATTATAAGCATTTATAGCAGTGAATTTGTATTTATTAATATTATATACACATATACATCAGTCGGGGGGTTGGCTGTTGGGGGGGGGGTGATCCTACTTCGCAGATTTCGATGGTCGCGTTAGGATCTCTGTTCTAATTACCCGCAGAAAGTGAGGGATCCGTGTATATCAAAAAAAAAAACAACCTCACATCTAGCCATAGTCAGTGCCAGTGAAAAATATTGGGAAGCTACCCTGTGATGGATGAGTGTCCCATCCAGGAGGAGTTAATATGCAAGGTACCTTGCACTACGGGGAATCGGCACGGTGGCGAAGTGGTTAGCACGGCTGCCACACAGCAGGAAGGTCCTGGGGTCGATTCCCAACTCGGGTGCTTCTGTGTAGAGCTTGCATGTTCTCCCTGTGCTTGTGTGGGTTTCATCGGGGATGTCTGGTTTCCTCCCACAGCCCAAAGACATGCACAGTATGTTATTTGGCTGATCCAAATCATTCCTGAGTGTGAGTATGAACGGATGTGTGAGTATCACGAGGGCATGGCAAGCTGTCCAGGGTGTACACCACCCTTGCCTAGAGTCGGCTGAGATGGGCGCCGGCCTCCCCGCGGCCCTAATTAGGATTATAAAATGAATGAATGAATGAATTTTGTGTTGTATAAACTGGACAAAACAGGATGTGAATCCTTTTCAGTGCGCGGTTCTTATTCTCTTCATCTTTTAAAGGCTAGAATACCATCTAATATCGAGCAGCATGGATTTCAATGCAAATCATATCTTCTCACACAGCCACAGCTGAGTCTTCTTTCTTTGAATGATCTTTGTTAAAGCTGCGATGAAGAGAGCACGCGCGAGAACTAAAGAACTCAGATTCGTGCTTTAGTTTTGGGCGCGCAGAGCGACGTCGTGTTGAGATTAGATTAGCGCGTGAATGAATGATGATGGATGAGGAGGTTTGAGGAGGAGTGATGAAACATGTGCGCACTCTGTGAGTTCTGACCTCTGAACTCCAGCAAGAGCGAACAAGCCATATTACAGGCTAGCGCTAAGTAATAGACAACAGATGCCAGTGACGTGCCGTACTCCCCCAACACACGAGAAGGTAAACACAGACGACAAAAGACAATCTCATTACTACTTAGCACCAGTTGACAGATAACGCGCTAGTGTGTTTAACCTTCATGTTCTAAGTTGTATTTTCTCGCAGAGCTCCAACTGGTAAAACCCAATAATAATCTCCTTTTATATCAACTCAAACTAATATAAATAATATTTACACGCCCAACCATTCTCTCCATGTTTGTGGTTCACAGATGAAGTCAGGATGATGGACACAGATTGTCCTTGTTTCTTTATATTTACAAAGACTAGTCTTTCCCGTCAGTGTTTAACTGCATTTACAGCATTTGGCAGACACGCTTATCCAGAGCCGCCCAGTGCAGGTAACTGCGTTATCAAAGGCCTGCAATGTCTCTTTCTGTCTATGGTGTGAGGTTCATAAAAGAACCGCTGCTGACTTTTGACAAGAGCAGCTGCATAGCCGTCAGCGTATTTCCATCCTGTGATGGCCTGGCGAGCTGTCCAGGGTGTACTCTGCCCTTACTCGGAGTCAGCTGGGATGAGCACCAGCCTCCCTGTGACCCTCATTAGGATTACACGGTTGCAGAAAAATGAATGAGTGAATATCCAGAGCGACTTAAAATTATCTTTTTTTTTTTTTTTAAATACACCTGAGCAATTGAGAGTTAGGGGCCCTTTACTCAGTTGCACCCAACAGTGGTTATAGTGGGGATTGAACTGCTGACCTTCAGATGAGCAACTTGTTGACTTATCCACTAAGGCAGTGTTTCCCAACCTTTTTGAGCCAAGGCACACCTTTTACATTCGAAAAATCACGAGGCACACCACGGAACAAAATTGATACTGCCCTCTAGCAGACCAGCACTGTTACTACACACTAAGTGAAATTGGTTAATCTTCCGCGGCACACCTGATGATTTCTCACGGCACACTAATGTGCCGCGAAACAGGGGTTGGGAAACACTGCACTAAGCCACCACTTAACTCTCTGTAAAGGGATATGTAATAAAGTATGAAATATAGAATTGTATTTATTCATTAATTTATTTATTTTTTGCCATTATATCAAATGTACCAGAGAAATAAAACTGAAAACCTACCACATTATGCAAGAAGAATTATTACACTTCTGTGTGTGTGTGTGTGTGTGTGTGTGTTGGCCCTGTGATGGCCTAACGAGCTGTTCAGGGTGAATCCCACCTTTGCCCCGAGTTGGCTGAGATGGCCGGCACATGACCGTGACCCAAATTTTACTATCGCAATACAGCTTTAAATATTGGTCCAATTTGAGTGTAAATATTTTTTATACTCATCATAAATTTTTATTTCTTAAACCATGTCTATTTGTGAACTGGAAAGAAACTTAAAGTAAGACAAGGTTGCCAGTGCATTCCTTGAAATTAACCATTTTAAAGTCATTTTTATAAATTTAAAATCATTTATATAATTGTATTTTGATTTGACTTTTCAAATCGACCACTAAGAATAAGTGGATTGCTGTTGGGGGGGGGGGGGGTCTATTGTTACGTTTGCCACTCCACCTTCTTTTGGCATCAGTTGTCTTGGAAATGGGGTAATCCATGCACTTGAAGCTTGAAGAGCAATGCGCCTCATAACAGCCGTCTCTCGCCCCCTGAGTGACGTTAATACTTAATGCGCCCGCCGCCTCAGGCCTTCCATGAAAAATTCAGTACGATATGAAATAGTGATGAACGCTGATGGAATGAAACCCGCTAATTTGACAGATGCCTCCTTCCTCTGTCTTTGTAGACAGGGTTGTCCACTTGCAGGGTCTGAAATATGGAGTGTGTGTGTGTGTGTGTGTGTGTGTGTGTGTGTGTGTGTGTGTGTGTGTGTGTGTGTGTGTTGAATTGTGGGTTGGAGGGAAGTTGTATAAAGTGTTGCAGACATAGACATTTTTGAGCACTTAAATTTCAGAAATGATTGATTTTAAAAACAAACAAAAAAAAAGTATAAAATGACTTATTACACTAATTAGGCAACTGGCAACATTACATTATCCGGAAATAATCATTGGTTCTTTGTGGCCATACTAGCAACAATAGACGCTTCATTCACCCCGTGAATGCCTTATCCTGTCTGATCTCGTTTTAATACCCGAATGGAGGACCTTCTGAGACTGCCAAGTGCTAAGGAGGGACATGGAAAGACTTTGCAGCCCACCCTGCAAAAAAAATCACCATGAGTCAGACTCAACTCGAGGTACGGCGACAGTAACCGTAGCATAGGCGAGTCTTACAAGGATAGCTTTTGCCAGCTAATTCGGTTGATCTTGGATTTATTGAACGATAAACTCTTAAATCTGAAATATATGTAGTAGCAAAACCTGCTGCATTTGGAAGCCAGTGACCCCCTTAGGACCGCAGGGTCCTTTCCCCCTGAAAGCGAAAACAATTTAATCATCGCCAGTTATATCTGTTCCAGTTGTATGGGAGCGTGTGCACAAGCACTGTATGCTTTACGGCAGTGTATTTACACTGAAGCATAAATAAACGTTTGGAAATGTGTTTTGTTCTGTTTATTTGCATAATTAATTCAGATTGATACAGATTAGATTTCACCGTTTCGAGAAGAAGGTCTGCAAATCATTGACTTTGTGTGTGTGTGTGTGTGTGTGTGTGTGTGTGTGTGTGTGTGTGTGCGCGCGTGTGTGTCAATCCGAAACCCTCCTTGGACCTGTAAACATTTTGCAGAAACATTTAATCCTACTAGGGTCACGAGGAGACTGGTGCCTATCAGACCATCGCAGAGTAATACCCTCATTTCACTGCAGCACGGCAGACAGACTTACGGGAACAAAAATGCTGTCATCCGCAAACGTTCCGCAATTATTCCCTCATCTTCTGTGTCATCCCGTGTGATTCCGTAGTTATTCCTCCAGTCTTCCGCCACTGCCCTATGCTTCTGTCTGTCTTCCTTTCGGCTTTTTCCCTTTTACTCGGGAGTCGCCACAGCGAATCATCTGATTCGCACGTTTGATTTGGCAGAGGTTTTTTACGTCGGATGCCCTTCCTGTCACAACCCTTTTTATCAAGGGACAGAAACACGCTGACGACTTTGCAGCTACTCTTTACGAAAGTCAGCAATGGTTCTTTTACATGCCTCTCACCATAGACAGTGAGAGACATGGCCTGCCTTTGATAACCCAGTTAGCTGCACTGGGGGGGACAGTGACAACCTTGTGTAGAGTGGGACTCGAACCCCCAACCTTTGGATCAGTGATCCAACGCACTATATCACTAGACCACCACTGCCCCCCCTACACTGCCCTATGCTTCTGGCAGGCCAAAATATTCCGTGAGTGTTCCATGGGGTCACTTTGGCGTACTTTGCCGTACTTGTTTCGCACATGCTGTGAACGTTTCTAGAGTATAAGAATTTCCACTTTTACGTAGGATTTTCACCCATTTTCCATGTAAAAATGCTAAAGCTTTTCCGTAGACTGCGTTCCGCGCCTTTCTGCTACGATCCTTGCATGCCGTAGTCCAGTGAAATAGGGGTGTAAGACACACACACACACACACACACACACACACACACACACACATACACACACACAAAAACACATCTATTCACACTCAGATTGCTGCCTGGAGTCCATTTGGAAAGACCAGTTCACTTAATCTGCATGTGTTTGACCGTGAGAGGAAACCGTATCCAGGTAATGAGCATCCAGAGAAAAGCCATGGAACCATGTGGAGAACATGAAAATCTCACTCACCCTTGAGCCTGGGATTCAAATCCATTACCTTCTTGCTGTGAAGCAGACATGCTAATTATTACTACACCTCTGTGCCACCACGTTGCATAGTGGTTCGTGCATCCATCCCATAGTAAGAAAGTCCTGGGTTTGAGTCTCGGGCTTGGTGTGGGAATTCCGGTGTGAAGTTCGCCTTTTCTCATCGTGTTTGCGTGGGCTGCCCTCGGGTACTCTGGTTAGGCAGGTGTGAGTGTGAATTTTTGTGTGTGTGTATGTGTGTGTGTGTTGGCCAAGTAATTGCCTGTTGGATTATTCAGGGTGCTGTAGCCTCCGCGCAACCGTAGAACGATGAAGTGGTTACTTGGACACTTTAAAGGCAAACCGTTCCTTATTTTTTTTATATTTCCATGTGCTGGATCATTAAACAGAAGTGTGAATTTAAAGGTGAAGAAACACGTTGGCAGGGACTTCTATAAAGTGATGATCCCCCAGTGGGGTGGGATCAGATCAAATCTTAAGTAAACCACCCCCAGCTACGAGATCCAAACCAAAATCTCAGTGACATGGAACGGTGGTCAGCTGATGAGTGTCAGTCTCTCCTCTAGACAAGCGAACTTTTCACATTTTCCAGTTCAAGGAAGTGCTACATGACGGCAATTACCAGGAGTCCTCAGCCTCTGTCTGAGAGATGTGGCTACATTGGCAGCTCTTTCATTAAAGATTAATCAAGACCCATCCTGGAAGAGAGCCTCCAAGACAGCTCAGCTAATAAACGCACTTCACTTACCATGATGTGAACACCTATACAAATGCTCTCCGCAACATCAGGCTTGGAGGATTGGTAGAAGGTGCTTTTTCTTTTAAAGGACCTTTTTGGTTGCTTAATGTTTGGTCTTCATTGTTGCCTGAGGATTCTCCACAGGGGAATGGATGCAAAATGTCATGGCTGTTGTTGGTTGTTGTTGCTGGACTTTATGACCTTTAGGTCAGATTGTTTCTTGAAGCAAGTCCACAGGGATCTGCAGTGGTTCCGAAAGTAGCCTCTTCCCTCTGTGTTAAACAATGGCGAAAAAATTCTGATGCATTGAAGAACAGCTCTATTTGACCCAAAGGCCGCTCGAAAAAGTAGCGATCCTGTGCAGGGTGTCCGGTATCTATGCAGTATATGGTATATCAACGAGAGCGGACCTTAGGATGCTGTCTAGGTGATAGAAATTTAATCCAAACATTGAGGCACTGTCTAAAGGCGGAGCTCCTGACAGACCTCCATAGAAAGGCTGAATCAACTTCATCACTGGAGAAAATAAATAAGCAAGTCTCCCCTTGTCTGTGGTCTGGCGCGAAAGCAGGAAATTCTAACAAAGAAATTTATTTTGATCACCTTTCATTCGCTGATTTCTGCTTTCATTTCTATCAACTGTCTTGTTAGTTTAATTATCCGTTTAACAAGTTCATGTTCCATGTAGCCTGTGTCGTTTTACTTTGTGAAAGTTTGTTCCTGAATTAGATTGTGTGTTTTTTTCATGATGGGTGAGTTTTAGCGGTGGTGTATGAGCCTCCATTTTTTTTGAGTATGGGGTTCATTATTAATAATAAATCAGTTTTTTCGCCTTAATGACATAGCAACCTTATTGGATTTCCTGTGTTGGCAACAATTCCAGTCATGGTCCATGTCTGTGGGGCTTACGTCACTGAAGGAAGGTCATGGGGATTCAAGATCTCGACAAATGTGTTTTTGTGTTTAGGTTTCATGTTTACCACACAGTATAGGGCGCCGGATCGCTGAGCCAAAGGTTGGAGGTTCGAGTCCCACTGTCCACAAGGTTGTCACTGTCCTCCCAGTGCAGCTAACTGGGTTATCAAAGGCCGGCCATGTCTCTCACTGTCTATGGTGTGAGGCATGTAAAAGAACCATTGCTGACTTTAGACAAGAGTAGCTGCAAAGCCGTCAGCGTGTTTCCGCCCTGCGATGGCCTGGCGAGCTGTCCAGGGTGTACTCTGCCCTCGCCCTGAGTCGGCTGGGATGGGCACCAGCCTCCCCGCGACCCTAATTAGGATGAAGCGGTTACAGAAAATGTTTACCACACAGTTTACTTCATTTTCCTCCAGCTTCCAATGACCAAATACAGGGATCCCTCACTTTCCGCGGCTAATTGGGATCGAGATCCCCACGTGACCATCGAAGTCCGCGAAGTAGGATCAACCTGACTGACATATACGTATATGTATATGTGTACATAATATCAATAAATACATATTCAATGCTATAAATGCTTTACAACAATTATATTTAGAACAATTAAACATGAGAAAATAGCATAAGATGTAAATAAAATATAAATACACACGCACACACACACGCACACACACACACGTATAGGTGGTATTACATGAGAAGAAGAGATCTATACATACGCAAGCGCGCAGATGCACGTGCACATCCAGATGCAACAATGTAAGTAGTTTTAATGGGAGATTTTGGGTTGTTTTTTGTTTTGTGTATGTTTAGTTTTTTTTTTTTTGCATAATTGGCCTTGTTTTTGTGGCATTTTCTTTAACTTTTTCCCCTATTCTTCCTTGATTTCTTTATTTTTTAATTAGATGAATATTTATTTATTTATTTTTTAAAACCGCAATGTACTGAAGCCGCATGAACAGAATCGCGAAGTAGTGCGGGATCCCTGTACAATCACATTTTACTAATGGTCTGTTTAGCATAGCCTGAGTGTGAATCGTGGTGTGCATGTTGTTAACGTTCCTTCAACTAGGAGACTTATGCGGTTTGGCAAACAAACAGGGGACATTCTAAAGATTTCCTTCGTTGTTTAAGCCTATTTCTGCATGCGGTATCTACGGGTCATTAACGGAACCCCAATCATGGGATCAGCTGAGAACGGCTATGAATATATTCGGTGGGTGGGGAGGTCGCTGGGGTGTGTTTGTAATTTTTCTGCACTAGGCAATAAAAATCTGAAAAATTGAGAAGGAGGAAGGGTGAAAAAAAGGCGTAGGAGAGGGCCCAGTAGACAGTGCCATATGTAGCTGGATGTGCGCTAAGTTTATCCCTTTAGGACACTCTGCTAGCTTTAGATAGACACAGAGCATAATGAAACAATGCTGTATGTGTTTGCATGCATGGCTTTCTGTATTCATGCACTAACGTAAAGTGCAGTAGTCCGAGATCTTCAGCCTCACTGTATTCATGGAACGGCCGAGTCGCCTGACGAAGTATGCGTATGTGCTTGTGTAATTACTCCTGCATGTGACTGTAGGTGGATATATAGCAGGAGGCTTGCGATCTTGCATCCTTTTGTTTACTGCCTCATGTATTATTCAGGTTTCATTGTGCATTGCAGCACAGGGGCCATTCTGGATGGCAGTAGAGCAGGGAGCAAATCTATATTAGGGGATATGAAGTGCTATTCCAGAATGTTACGAGGCCGTTACGAGAGCGAGGGCGCGGCCAGAGTAATGGTACATGAAGGACTCTCGCAAGTACCTAACACACGCGCGCGCATACTCAAGAAGTAAAAAAAAAAAAAAAAAAAATTCCAAGTGTCCTCCTCTCTTCCAGGACTGCGTCGGTTGGACTTGAGCTCAGCTGTATGTGGTGGTGTTTGAAAATGATACAGGACCATTTTCTTAATGCGTAGACATTTTTAAGAGAGCAAAAGAAAACATCAAACGAATAAAGAAAAAAAAAAAAAAGCACAACAGCACCTATTTGCACACCCTTCCATTCCCCCATTCACACCTTTGCCTAGTTAAAGCTTCTTAGGTGTCTCTTGATTTATCTTTTCCTGCAACTGCCACAAAGAAAAAAAAGAAAAAAAAAAAAAAAAGGAAAGCAGAAATGGCTTTAAAATAAGCACATGGGCCGTGGAATAGCTTTCTGGCAGACGTAGCCTAGAGGAAGGCACAGGATGATGATTCCATAATGTATATTCTCGCTTCGTGCTTATCCAAGCCGGAGCTTACAGGCACACAGGAAATGAGAAAAGATGAAAGGTTGAAGGGACGATGGCTATCCAGGTGCCACATTCAGAGTGTGTGAAGCTGGATTTTGATGTATACCATGTTATGTGTGGATATGTGTGTGTGCATACACAGCCTGAACGGAATGTCAGGAGGCTTACGTGTCCCGAGTTATAAAAGGAATCGGGTGATCTTTTTTGCGTGAAATGAGGCTGTGGCTGTCAAGTCCTCACAAATCAAGCGCTCTACAGCGGGCCGCAGATTGTACACAAACACAGATGTGAAGCAAACAGAACCCGCGCAGGGCTTTCAGTAAATCTCATCTCTACTCTGTTTACTGCACATTAAACAGCCCGATGCGTACAGAGACTCATTGGCCACCGCCGATTGTGTTTCATACAACCTAATTCTGCTAATTAAGAAGCCACAAATTAGGCGCCGGCGCTCTTTTATTGATGATGCTATTGTTGTAATGTCTAATTTAGAATGTTGCCGAGGCTTTGCTGCTTTGCCATAATTTGTTTACCTCTGGTAATGGATTTTTTTTTTTTTTTGTCTGTGACATTTGAATGTTCATACTTCAACCCTAAATCCTCTCACACTCTGACACTGTGTGAAGGCGGGATGCACCCATAGCAGCTCAGCAGACCATCACAGGGCTAAGACATAACGTACACAAACCATTCACACTCACACTTAGTGGCGCTGGCAGTGCTGAGAAGTTCATGTAAAAGAACCGTTGCCGACTTTCTTCAAGTGTAGCTGTCCACAGCGTTGTGATGGCCTGGTGGGCTGTCCGGGGTGTACTGTGCCCTCGCCCAGAGTCGGCTGAGACAGGCACCAGCCTTCTCTTGACCCTAATTAGGACTAAACAATTATGAGTTTAAGGGAATGTCCCTACAGGAAGAAGCTCATGATCAGGATCATGATCATTGTGTGTTCAAATCCCAGTTAGACCCCCACTGTGCGAAGACCCCTGGGCAAGGTCTCAACCACAAGAGTGCCCCTGTTCACCCAGCAGTATAAATGGGTACCAGTAAAAATATGCTGGGAAGGTAACCCCCGATGGACAAGAAAATAAATGATGAAAATTCCTCGCTTTGGCTGTGGGTGAGTGCGGAGGGTGGACCGGGGGTGATGGAGTCTTGAACGACAGAACTTGGACGAAGCGCGTTGGCTGAGTTGCCTTAGGTGATCTGTGCGCCGAAGAGGCTCCTTAGGTGATCTGTGTCAGCTGGTCGGCAACTGGTCCTATATATAACTTCCCCAAAGTTCTAGAAAGTTCCATTCTAGAATTTTCAAAATCACCTGGCCCGAAACCAGGGCGCATGCGCAACTTGGTCCATCTCGAAGGCTTCCTAATGGAAAATTCCAGACCCAAAACAGCTGAGTCATGCCATGTCACGCTTTACAGCTCACTCAACTCAATACAATTATGCACAATGTTTATACATACATTATACAGTGGTACCTCACCTTACGAAATTAATCCGTTCCAGAAGTGATTTCGTGACTTGGATTTTTCGTAAGTTGAACCGCATTTCACATGTAAAATGCGTGATTCGTTCCAAGGCCCCCGATACTACCCCTAAACCCCTTAAAATTATAAAAGTATACCATTTAAGGCCTCCTTCTGCTTCAATATCGTACCAATGGTAGACGGGTTTCGGCCATATTTCTTTGCGAGATCACTCAACCGCATGCCACGAGCCCGCTTCTTCTTTTCACTCGCACCGGGAATCACACGTGTGTGTGTGTGTGTGTGTGTGTGTGTGTGTGTGTGTGTGTGTGTGTGTGTGTGTGTGTGTGTGTGTGTGTGTGTTGACCATGTCTTCTTAGCAGAGTTATAATCTTACAAATGTTTATGCAAGGTTAAAAGGCTGAGCCAAAAAATAAAGTTGCAATGAGCACACTCGAAAAACTCACGAAACAACAGTACATCTGTCCTTTATAAGAAAAGCATCATGGGTATTATGGAGATGCAGCACCATAATAGCCAATGGGAGGGAGCTGTGTCATCCCTCCTAGCCAATGGGAGGCCAGCATAGCGGGATGCTGGGAGATAGCCAATGGGAGGCCAGCGTGGCAGGATGTTGGGAGATAGCCAATGGGAGGCCAGCGGGGCGGGATGTTGGGAGATAGCCAATGGGAGAGCAACTCGCGCATTGTTTTAATTTTTTGAGATGGCGCTTTCATAACGTGGATCTGTTTCGCATCCAGAGACGGAAATTTTAGGTAAATGCGTTTTGTAACCTGTATTTTTCATTTGTTGGGACTTTCGTACGGTGAGGTACCACTGTATTTATATTTACATTTATACATGTATTTACATGCCCATAACACTTATAAGTTTATTTCACTAGTTGAAAGAACGTGCAGGTGAAGAATATGCTTCACATGAATTCTTAGTGCGTGCTGGCTGGTTTCGGTTTCATTGGGTTAAATAGCCGACTTACAACCAATCTGACTTACGACTGGTTGGTCGGAACCGATCTAGGTCGTAACTTGGATTTATATGTGTATATTGACATCCTCTGGATTATAGAAATATACCAGCGTTATTATTTGTAGAAATTCTTCAAACCTTTAAATGCATATGGAAGGACCAGGTTGCTTTGAGCTCGTGGTTGCCGCACCTCTGCTCGCCTTACACTACGATGACCCCGCCCCAGTTAAACCCTCTCAGTCAGTCACATACTCTGATGTGTCAAATGTCTTTTTCGAGGTTTCCACAACAATGATTTGCTGTACAGTTTCTGAATTCTTTCTACAGCTAGACAGACAGCTTTTTTCAGTTAAATTAGTATTCAGAATCAAGTTTTAGAGGTGAAAAACCTGCGCTGCGACATGACAGAGCATATTTTAGGGGCTTTGCTGCAAAATGAGATAAACACCGCATCTGGTACAAGTTGTTTACATCACATGTAATATAGTGCACAATTTTATGTGTGTGTGTGTGTGTGTGTGTGTGTGTGTGTGTGTGTGTGTGTGTGTGTGTGTGTGTGTGTGATCAAGAAACTGGTACTGAAATGTGTGACACTGACCTTTTATATTTTCTACAGATTAAAAAAAATATTTTTTTTCCCATTTTTTAATGTACGAGTCTGATATGAAAGCCTGGTAGGTACAATATTATATTCCTTGAAGAAGCATCATCATGAACTTATCAGTCTCATAAAGTCAGTGTAACATGGACAGAATGAACAGCTTCTCTTCACTAATTTAGGTAATACATAAAAAAAGGGCTTTAGATAATAATTATATAATTAGTTTGATTGTGCTGATTGATGGAGCTTGAGATGTTCAACTTTTCTTCATTATTTAAACACAATAAATGCCAATCCATCAGTGATTGGTGGGAGCGCAAGATACCCCATGTAACACAGACAGGAAGTTACATATATCATCCACCCCGTTTCAAGTCTGGCGGTTATTTACCAATTTTGCCCACACGTAAAAATTCTGTGGTTCATTGTGCGGCCTCTGTGCTCCGATCCATGTGGTTGTTGGACCGGTGGAGACGTTAGCAGAGGCTCAGAGGAGGTATAAACTCGGAAGTATTTGCATTTTGGAGGTTATAGATCAAAGGTCAAGGTCAGTAGAGCCTCACATGTGCCATTTTTATGGATCTCAAGAACACTTTGACTGTTTTTCTTCAAACATTGGACCAATCCCCGTGATGACTCTTGGGTTAATTGATTAGTTTTGCAGGGTTTGTGCACAAAGGCATAAAACCATCAAGCGATAGTTCTGGTTTGCAATTAGCCACAGCATTATATATTTGTATAATTTATTTATGATTAAAATTAGTTTTGTTTCAAGTCAACTGAAAGGGATTGAGTTTGATTTAAAGGAAAACCCCTTGTTTGTCATTTACAATAAATCTATTTAATTGACCGTCTAATTCACTAGACACTGTCGTGCAAGACAAATAGGAAAATAAAAAGATACTTTTCATGATTATATTTATAGACATCGTGAATAAAAAGAATTCCAATTTCAATGTAAGCATCATCATCATCATCATAATCATCATCATCTTCCACCTTTTCCGGGGTCGGGTCGCGGGGGCAACAACCTAAGCAATGAGGTTCAGACATCCCTCTCCCCAGCCACGTCCTCCAGCTTTTCTGGGGGGACACCAGTGTGTTCCCAGACAAGCCAAGAGAAATCGTCCCTCCAGTGTGTTCTAGGTCGACCCCGGGATCTCTTCCCGGTCAGACATGCCGGAAAAACACCACACCACAGGCGTTCGGGAAGCATTCTGACCAGATGCCCGAGCCACCTCAACTGGCCCCTCTCAATGCGGCGGAGCAGCGGCTCTACTCCGGGCACCTTATCTCTAAGGGAGAGCCCCGCCACCCGGCGAAGGAAGCTCATTCCAGCCGTTTGTATCCGCGATCTTGTTCTTTCGGTGAGGGTTGGAACGTAGATCGACTGGTAAATTGAGAGCTTTGCCGTGCGGCTCAGCTCCTTCTTTACCGCGATGGACCGGTACGGGCATTGTTGATTTTATTTGATTTGATTTGATTCGATTTGATTTAATCCTGCTAGAATTTTATTGTTAACGATGCAGAACCCTTCACTGTTTTATAGCTAGAACACGCTTGATTTGGTTTGTTTGTCAAACCTCGTCTAGAAACTGTTGTAATTTATATTGTGTTATGTCTTGTGTGAAGGCAGCGTGTGTGTTCCCAGTGTTGATATTGACGTTGCTTCTTACTCCGTTTTTAAACACCCATAAAGCCTCCTCTGATCTCTGAGCAGTAATTGAAATTGAGCCACAGGTTTCTCCTTTCCCCAAGGCCCCTCATTTAAGTTCAGTGAATCCTTTTTGGCTGCTATTTGATGCGTATCTCTGGAATAGATGGTAAGAAATGAACAACTCCGTCCTGAAGAAAGCATGTGTATATGTACTATTATGGTCTGGTGTTTGTTTTACTACCTTATGACGGCATGGCCTGACTCTTCTGATTCACACAAAAGAAGCCAACTAGGTGAGGATAACTCTGCGCTGTCTTTGGGGTTGGCAGAAAACATTTTTGTGTAAATCCCTCTTTCTGTCAGGTCTAGCCGTTGGCATGCTGACTGCTGATGGAATGAACCAAATGTCACTGTTGGTAGGGGAGGGCTGGAGGATTAATAAACCAGTTACTCTTCCAGTCAATCATTTTCATCCCGAGTTATGATCTCATCACTGTGTGTTAGAAAACAACCTTTGCAGCTTGTCTGGTTCCAGTGTTCACGTTCTGCAGCATGCATGTTAATGAGACGGGAGACAAGTGCATAAGCTCAGAATATATTTTTATTGTAAGCAATCGAATAATTAACAATTATACACAGAAGATTATTTGACTGACTCGTTATTCGATTCAGTGACTTTCATTCGTTTTCTGTAACCATGTACAGTAATCCTAATTAGGGTCACAGGGAGGCTGGCGCCCATCCCAGCTGACTCTGGGCGAGGGCAGAGTACACCCTGGATGGCTTCTCAGGCCATCACAGGGCAGAAACATGCTGACGGCTATGCAGCTTCTCTTGTTGAAAGTCAGCAATGGTTCTTCTACATGAACCTCACACCGCAGACAGTGAGAGACATGGCCGGCCTTTGATAACCCAGTTAGTGCACTGGGGGTACAGTGACAACTCGTTGAGAGTGAGGCTTGAACCCTTGCAACCTTAGGATCAGTGATCCAGCACCTTTACCACCAGGCCACCACTGCGCAGTACTGTATATTAGACACAGAAATAAGTAAAAAATACACTGAAGCAACACTTTTATGGTTTCTCACATTTTTATTATCGTGACCACATGGGAATTTCACTTCGAGTCTCTTTAAATCTCTTTAATGGTTTTAGTAAATATTACCTTGAAAAATAAATAAAAGAAAAATGAGATTTGTATACTTTAACATATTTAAACCATGACAGAGGCCCGTCAGGCCTACACTTTATTCCGAGCTAAATGCTAAGTAGCTAACAGCATCTATTTAGCATTCCCATTCATAGTTCTGTATATACAGTGTGTTGTGCAAAAGTTTTCGGTGCTTGTAGACAAATTGGCCTCCCATTGCCTATCTCCCAGCATCCTGCCCCAATGGCCTCCCATTGGCTAGGACGGATGACACAGCTCCCTCCCATTGGCTATTACGGAGCTGCAGCTCCATAATACCCTTGATGCTTTTCGTGTAAAGGACAGAGTTACTGTTGTTTCGTGAGTTTTTCGAGTGTGCTCATTGCAACTTTATTTTTTGGCTCAGCCTTTTAACCTTGCATAAAGATTTGTAAGATTATAACTCTGCTAAGAAGACATGGTCAACACACGCACGCACGCATGCGTGTGATTGGGTTATCAAAGGCCGGCCATGTCTCACTGTCTATGGTGAGAGGTTCATGTAAAAGAACCATTGTTGACTGTCAACAAGAGTAGCTGCATAGCCGTCAGAGTATTTTGAGCCCTGCGATGGCCTGGCAAGCAGTCCAGGGTATATTTTTTTTTCCCTTTGCACAGAGATGGCTGAAAGGTGGCACAGAGATGGCACCAGCCTCCCTGCAACCCTAATTAGGATTAAGCGGTTCATAAAATGGATGGATGGAGAAAATCATTATTTGGTGTGATGACCCCTCGTTTTCCGAAAGAAAAATAAACGTAGTGTCAGGTACAGTTTGTGCTGGTGATGAGCTGTAAGATTTATTGAGCATCTTCCAGAACCATCAACCGTTCTCGCAGAAATTTTCACTTTCACAATTGCTTCTTTATTTTCATGTAAAAAAAAAAACAACGGTCTTAATTTTGGTAAAATTTAGGATTATCCTCGAAAACGAATATTTGGAAATATAAAATGTTTTTGTACCGGATTACTAATGTACAATATCATACACTCACTGAACAGCTGAATAACCTCAACAGATTATTAAACCGTCATAGGTCCCACACACACACACGCACACACACACACACACACACACACACACACACACACACACACACACACACACACACACACACACACTCACTCAAAACCATTCACAAGTGTGCGCAGTACTGTACTACAGTGAAACATCTGTAATAAAGTGTGTGTCCGTTATTGTTTCATGCACCATATACTCAGAATAATGTTTTTCAATCCCTGGATAGTTGACCAATCAGATCACTCTGTTCCCGTGTACTATACACTAATCATTGATGCTCAGTTGGATCAGTTATCAGCAGGATGCAGCAAACTGGTGTAATCCTCAATTCAGAGTCAGGATAACCCGTGAATCTTAAAACTCAGGAATGATGAAAGTAGAACACAACGCATTATGGACTCACAGGTTATTTTTTCGGACATGCATGACAAGGCTTCACAAAGAAACACACT
>CM045746.1:30081965-30224465 GCA_024760905.1 Plotosus lineatus | reverse complement strand
GTACAAAATGCTCGAAACTGACAAATCATAACCGCGTTGCGGCAAAATAGGCTTCTGTGGGGGCGGGATTGAAGGCGGTTCGGCATGGTTTTAAATGACAGCTGTGTGGCAAAATAATTGTGAGTAGTAGGCGGAAACAGAGTGTGAATAGGTTGTAATAAGGTTGTACCGAATGCGGTTCAGCAAGGTTACGAAAGATGACGAGCTACAAGGCAGCTAGACAGTGATACACAGTACTGTATTCATCAGTTCATTTTCTGTAACCACTTCATCCTAATTAGGGTCACGGGGAGGCTGGTGCCCATCCCAGCCAACTCAGGGCAAGGGCAGAGTACACCCTGGACAGCTCGCCAGGCCATCGCAGGGCGGAAACACGCTGACGGCTTTTGCAGCCTACTCTTGTCGAAAGTCAGCAATGGTTCTTTTACATGCCTCTCACCATAGACAGTGAGAGACATGGCCGGCCTTTGATAACCCAGTTAGCTGCACTGGGGGGGATTCGAACCCCCAACCTTTGGATCAGCGATCCGGTGCCTTATACCACTAGACCACCACTGCCCCCAGTACTGTATTGAGAACTGCATTTTGAAAGTCTCTGCTTTAGGATGATGTCACTGCATTTCAAAATGGTGTGAAACCGACAGCAGAACCACCCCATGTGAGACCCACTTCACTCTCTAAAGCAGGGGTCGGGAACCTTTTTGACTAAGAGAGCCAAAAAAACCCAACAATTTGAGAGTATAATAAGCCTCTGAATTTACTTTAAACAACATTGTTATAATGAAGTTATTTATGAATAAGAAAAATACTTCTTACGATTAATGCAACTTCTGGTGCTGCATGGTTTTGCTGATGGCTTAGTAGTCTGGTTGATACGTGGTGAGGTTCAGGCTTCCATCTGTTAAACGTGACCGCAGGTTGATATTGATGTTTTTCAGGTGAGAAGGACTGGTCAAACATGGTCAGTACAACAGGACTCACACACTGCAGTGTTTATGTGACAGGAAGCGCGGCCCAAGTTTTGGCAATCAGCTGGTTTGCGAGTTGAATTTTTGTCCATGTCTGTCCATTTGTGTTTGCTTGCCAGCTGTGCTTGGCTTCGTGCAAATTAACTGATCAAAAACAAGGAACTTTACCTCTTTACTCAAAAACAACAGGCGCAGTCTGTGGCTGTTGTTATAATCCAATAAAATTAGAGTTTCAAGGTATCGGCCCCGCCCGCATACCGGCGCACAGAAAGGATTGGCTCTCCGCTGCGCGCCACAGTGACATGGCATTGAAAATAGATGTATAGTTTTAAATGTGCAAGATTTATTCATCTGTCTTTGTTTTATTTGATGGCTTTTTGTGTTTTTATTTAAATGACAGTGAAATTATGTATTCGTCATTCTGTTAAGAAAGGCCACCTGACATATCTGAGAGCCAGATACACTCATCAAAAGAGCCACATCTGGCTCGCAAGCCATAGTTTCCCGACCCCTGCACTAAAAGTAGGCTCACAAGATAACAATGTGAGATGCATTCAGTTCTTTATCAATGTTGTATCCATCTTTAAACATGTGTAAAGATTATTACAGTTGGGGACCACTGGTACAGATTGGAACCAAGACTGGTACTATGTGAGCCTACTCAAAGACCAGGACTGCGGCAGTCCTGCTGCATTTTGGATCGGAGTTTTGAATTTTAACCTTCTGACACGCTAGTAAAAGTTAGCATTCAGAAGCATGCTAGAAGACCAGTGTCAATTTTTTTACACCCAACTTAAAAATTATAGCAGTGTTGGCCTGGTGGTAGATGACCATGATGTACATTCTATTATAGAATTTTTGATATTTGTGTTGCCATTAAAAAAAAAAAAAAAAAAAAAAATCTATAAATGAAAAGTATATACATGGAAAAGTACCACACTGGTGACTCCATGCCAGTCTCATTTAAAGCAGATTGCTGTTTTTTGTTTTTTTTTGGCTTGGACGCCACCTTACCTGAGTCACAAAGATTATTTGCTTTTGGAGTATGAAGGTGAAATGTGAACGTAAGAGCAAAGTTTCAAAGCTTTTTGAGATCGAGCACTTATAACTTTGAAGCGAGTCCTGACAGACATGCTTTTCCTATGGAACACGAATAGGAAACCATATACAGACGCTCCCCGACTTACATTTTTAATTGGTTCTGGACGGCCGAACATAAGTTGAAAGTAAACATAAGTTTTTACAGTGACTTATTTATACCGAGTCACTTTATATGAAGCTTAAAACAGCCAATCAACACTTACAATATGTGAGGCGCTCAAAACCAAAAGTAGTGTACTTGCGAAAGTAATGTACTTGCTGTGGGTTATACGGACTTCCGGGCTTTCAAGTGCGCAAGGGTGCCGTTGAACTCCTTTAGAACACAGCCTGCACTGATGTGAATCACCAGAAAAGCGGAGAGTTCTCTTTCCTGGATTCGGGTTTTCATTCATATTACATCTCTCTTTGCTTAACTGAGTATGTATGGTAGATTGTGCCGATCCGAGCAGGTAGTTAATTCATCCCTGTGTATGAGACTTGCACCCATATGCTACTAGGCTTACGCTTCTGACTAACCATATTTGCTTAGGGTTACAAAAGTCCACAAAACAGTGTAAACACAAAGATCACAGACGACGTCTTAACACAAGGGTAATGCGCTATATAACTGATATGTACTGGTATATATATATATACATGTAGCATACTATACTATATAGTATATATGTATATATATATATATATATATATATATATATATATATAAAAACTGAATAACTGAACTGGGAAGAAGGAGGGGCAGTGTCATTGCGTCATTACGTCAGCGTACTACATAAGTACGTCGAAACTCCAAATTTGACAAAAAAAAAACGTAACATCGAAAAAACGTAAAATGGATGAACGTAATCAAGGAGCTTCTGTATGTACTTTAGTTGAGACAATTTCCTTTGACCTTGATCGACCTTGAAAGCTGAAAATCAAGGTCACCAGATTTTGGACATGAAGGCTAGTATCCCATGGTATGTCGAGTACTGAGAATCATGGCGATTTTTGAATTTTCCAGCTTTTCTGATTAGCGTTGGCTAAAATCAGGGTCCATTTCTATCTTGAGCAATAATGAGCAAAATTCACATAAATCTTTGTCTAAGTGTTTTTGAAAGACAGTTCGCAAACAGGGCAGTGATGGTCTGGTGGTAGGGTGCTGGATCACTGATCTCAAGGTTGTGAGTTCAAGCCCCACTCTCAACAGGTTGTCTCAAACCCCCCCCCCCCCCCCCAACACACACACACACACACACACACAAGCTAGGGTTGGGGGTTCGAGTCCCACTCTCCACAAGGTTGTCACTGTCCCTCCCAGTACAGCTAACTGGGTTATCAAAGGCTGGCCATGGCTCTCATTGTCTATGGTGAGAGGCACGTAAAAGAACCAATGCTGTCTTTTGTAAAGAGCTCAGCCAACTCTGGGTGAGGGCAGAGAACACCCAGGTCATCTCACCGGACCATTGCAGGGCAACACCCACAACTATTCACACTCTCACCCAGGGGTGATTTAGAACAGCAAATTAGCCTCCTGTGCTTGTTTTTGGACTGTGGAAGGAAACCAGTGTCCCCAGACGAAACCCACACAAGCACACGGTGAACACACGAACTCCACACAGAAACATCTAAAGCCCAGGGATCAAACCCAGGACCTTCTTGCTGTGAGGCTGGTGTGTTAACCACTATGCCACTATGCCACCCTTGAAATCAAATACTCTAAGAGCTCTATGAGCGATTTCTCTTTTCACCAGCTTTTTTTCTTTTTTTTTTTTTTGAAGGAAAAATTTTAATGATATGAAGATGCTCTATGTGTATCCCAAAGCCATGCAGGAATCTCGAGCCTTGAACAGAAGCAACCTTGGACTCAAACTCTTGCTCACTTCTGATGCTTGGAGTAGAGCACTTAGGTAAAATGGGAAAAGGAAGAGTAGACAAGAAAAGAGAGCACACACTCTTAAGGGAAATGAAATGATGTGTACCTTGCTTGTCATGACAGCTTCACTTACACGACTCTCCCTAGTGCCTGCTCTCATCTCTCATCTTATCTGATCGAAAAGTTTTCAGATCGAGAGGTTTTATGCATTTTAAATGAATTTCTTCTCCATTTCTGTCGGTTTGTATTTAATCTGTGTCAGTAAAGGACCTACAGTTGAGGACGCATCCCACTTCAGTCCATAGCAGACACCAGGTCTTCTCTCTCTCTCTCTCTCTCTCTCTCTCTCTCTCTCTCTCTCTCTCTCTCTCTCTCCCTCTCTCGCTACCTCTGTCTCTCTCTCTCTCCCTCTCTCTCGCTCTCTCCCTCTCTCTCTACCTCTGTCTCTCTCGCTCTCTCTCTCTCTCTCTCAGATCCTACTCTATCTCAATCACCTTACAAAGGACAAGTTTTAAAAATAAAACCATCTATTTTGCTTTATAGATAAGAATTTTCCTCATCTGATTCCCTGATCTCCAGCTCTAGGTGTATCATGTAGGGTTATAGGTATAATATATCATAATACATAAAGGTTTATCTGTGATCTGTGATACCTGATTTGTATCAAAATAACCCAGTAAGGAAATATATATATGTATGTATGTGTGTATATATATATATATATATATATATATATATATATATATATATATATATATATATATATGTATATATATGTATATATATATATATATTTTTATATATATATATTTTTTATATATATTATATTTTTATAATATATAATATATTATATATTATATTATATTCACATATTATTTATATATTTATATATATATTCTTCTATAATCACCTGAAGAGAGAGAATGGTTTCACCACCCCTCGAAACAGATCTGTAGTGATAAATGGAGTTTCAATAGAAAGTCTTTGTCCTGTCCTTTTATTTTTGTTTATTTGCTCTACCAAAAAGTATTGAAAAGTATTGAGCACTCTCCTACGGAAGGATCTACTCAGAAAATCATATATATATATATATATATATATATATATACAGACACATACATAAAGCTACCACCACTGGTACTGTGCACAGTACCATTCACACTCCCACGCCCACAAGCCTAATGTGCATGCCTTTGGGCTGTGGGAGGAAACTGGAGAACCTGGAGAATGCCCACACAAGCACATGGAGAACACACACTTAGAAATGCACACAGAAATGCCCTCATCAAGCCCAGTACATAAACCCAGGACACAATTTCTGTGAGACGGAGGTGCCAATCCAATCAAGACACCAACGTCCCACACCTTTTAATATCTGCAAATAATTTAATTATAATGAGTCATTCTGCAATGAATTGACAAGCTGTTCAGGTTGTACCTCACCTTCTCCCAGAGTCATATCTAGCCTCTCTGTGACTGTAGTTTGATTAAGCATTTCAACTGAACTGATTAATAATGAATTGGAATTTAATTTTACTTACATGAAGCCCAAAAATAAACAAATATATAAATAATTGCATAGGAAGAAGAATTGTGTCAAGCGCATATTATGTAAAATTTATCTCACTGTTTATTGGATAATAATAATAATAATAATAATAATAATAATAATAATAATAATAACAGATTTTGAGAACTGTGGATACGTAAATTAATGAATACACAAATAAATACAAGGGGGAAAATTACAACTTTAAATTTCAAACGAAGACATATTTATATATGAGTGTTGTGACAATATTAGGCATGTTATCAGAAAATACAATATACTGTCATGTCATCCTGCAGTGTTCTACGACTGCTGAATTTTGATTATCTATCTATTTATTTACTTATTTTCCCCTCATTTATTTATGTTTTTGTTTCTGAAATAGGAGTCCTGCATGCATCAGCGTTCCTTCTCGTCTGTTCCAAATATGTCATACCGAAATGCCTTTGGAATAATAAAGCAAACAGACATGTTCTTGAGGGAGATGCGGTTATATGGGGCAGCGCAGTCAAGCAGTGTGCTGTGCGTGGCAGATCATTTCACGTTTGCATTCATTCTGCGCTCCTAGCATCTTTTGTTTCCTCTTCCCTCTCTCTCACTGTCTCGCTCTCTTTCTCTCGCTCCTTTCATTTACTTACGTCCTTTTCAAATATTTCCCTCCTGTGTGTTGTCTCACTACGAGTTCAATTGAGAATAAGCTGAAAATATTGTGACTTTTCCCCTGTCTCCTGTTCTCCCATCAGACAAGTTTAAAACAGATGTATACACAGCGGCGCAAATTTAGCATGAAAATAGAGAATGCGGGGTGATTCTGAATGCTGAATGTTTGGCAGCTTCGCACTTTACAATAATTTGCATGTTAATATTTTGCCATTAGCAAGAGAATCCTCAGTTTAGTGCTTCAGAGATTGCTAGTGTCCCCACACACACACACACACACACACACACACACACACACACACACACACACACACACACACACACACACACACACACACACACACACACACATGGGGGCTTTGAATCTCTTACTCTTGGTGCTAATTAGCCCACCTCTATTCGGAAAAAAAGGTTCAAAGGATTGCCAGCAAATCAATTCTCTTCAAACACACTGCTGACTCGAGCAGATCAATAGATAGCTATTACTTTATCTAGATTTGTAGGGGACGTGTAGTACATGAAGTGCACACATTCACGCAAACACACACACGCGCACACACACACACACACACACACACACACACACACACACACAAAACAGATACACATCATGTCAAAAGGCAAGGCCTAGCTTGTTAAAATTGCTCGTAGATGATTTGACGAGCTTTATCATACGTATGAGAGTCTGGGATAAGTCACGAGCAAATAAAGTGTCACTGATAAAAAATTTCACAGACTTAGCTGATTCCTTTTGCTTTCAGTGAAATCTCCTTTGAAAATAGCTAGCTGTCATGGAATGCTAAGTCACATTCATACTAAGAAGTCGCTAGACATGGACAAGGTTTGCTAGTGCGCTTATTCTATTTTGAAATGAGCTTTTATTCTAATTAGCTGTGTAGAAACTTACCATTCAGTATCTCAGAAGTGTCCTCGCTGGTCTAGTTGTTCATTCATTCATTTTCTGAACCCCTTAATCCCAGTCAGGTTCACGGGGAGGCTGTCGCTCATCTCAGCTGACTCTAAGAGAAGGCAAAGTACACCTTGGACAACTCACCAGGCCATTGCAGGGCAGAAACACGCTGATGGCTATGCAGCTACTCTTGACGAAAGTCAGCAATGGTTCTTTTACACGAACCTCACCACAGACAGTAAAAGACATGGCTGGCCTTTGATAGCCCAGTTTTATATATATATATATTAGTATATACCGTATTGGATGTAATAAGCGCCCTCTCCAATAAGCGCGCCCACCAGTGTTTTTTATCGTACATCTAATACCCGCCCATGTGCACTGGGAGCAAAATCGTATATGAAATTCACTAATTTTATTCAATCCGTCTCTGTAACAGTAAAAGGAGGCGTTCACTGCATGTAAAAGTGAGTTTACATGGTATTTCAAGACCCCCTGCCACTGGGGAATGTCTATAATGGTCACCATTAACAACACATTAGATCGTTCCACCATGCTTAAAAAAACAGGAAAATATTTTGCTCTGTTCTCTTGGTAAATGTCCAACAAGATAAACTATTAGAAACTGCTACAGCAAAACTATGGGATCCTCTGAATGAATGGAGTGATGAGCCAGATATGGACCTATCAGAACGTAATGATGAGGACTTTTCACCCGATTCTCCTGTTCACTAACGTCATAAATTTAAGGATGTTCCTGGAAATGTGCTTTTGTTCATGTTCGTGTTGATTGGTTCAACGTACCATATGCTAAAGTTGACATTCATGTTTAAAGAAACAGCACCAGGAGGGAAAAGTAAGGGGTCTTGTTTAAATAAAATTATACTTTTTCAGCTTTCATGTAAGTAGTTTGGTTGATACTACAAAATGAATAACACAAATACCAGTAAAACTCTTTTATTGTTCTGTTATTATTCATGTTTTCTACCTCGATAAGCATTTACCCTTCGGTACATTTTAATAAGTGCCCACCCACTCCAATTTTTAAAGCGCACTGGGCGTTTATCACATTGAATACAATATATATATATATATATATATATATATATATATATATATATATATATATATATATATTGTAATTGTAATCCAGACAACCACTTAGCATGATTTAGCCCCTATATTTAAGATATAAATCCCTAGCTACAAGTATCACTGACGTTGGTAACCAAATATTATGCAAATCTATCTTTCCCATTAGCTAACATTAGCTAACATAGCTCACTTGTTTTGCTTAAACAAACCTTGACTGATTTTTTTTTTTGAGAATAGCTAGTTGTCACAAAATTGCTGAGTCACATTCATACTCAGGAGTTGCCTGACATGAATGAGTTTCTATAGCTAGATATTTAACTTACAAATTAGTTTTTAAGCTATCTAGACAGGTAGCAAATTAGCTTTTAAAAATTGTTATACAATGTAAATATTTATCTCGTTATTGTAGGCTGAGCACCACTTTGTATGATTTGGCCACTGCTGGGCCATAAAGCACTTCTTCTACATAGGTGCTACCTTCATAATGAGTGGATAACGTTTTAGCTGGTATCAAATACCAACTCCTGATTAATTATTTCGTCAAACTATAGCAAGGTAGATTTAGGCTGCGAGGCTATGTGTTCCCCCCCCCCATAAAGGACAGTCATGAAATCTGACACACTATCCATCTGTGAAAAAAGTGTACGTATTGAAGGAGTTTAAAAATTTATAAGATGTTATTAAAACAGCGCAGTTTTCAGAATATTCTTCTCCAAGCAATGGTGTCTATAAATCTAAAAGAAACATGGAGTTTATTTTGCTTTTTTTGAATTATCGGCATCACCTTGCTGTTCTAATCACACAAAATGTGTTGATGCATCTTCTATATAGCTGCAGTTCTGAGAATTCTTCCTTCTTTAAATCATATCATTAATGTGTCCAACACAGGAAATTGCATAGCAGGCGCTTCACGTAATCAAAACATGACATTATTTCAGAAAGAACAAAAATAATTTCCCTTAAAACTTCAACATTCTGCTGCAGCACATTGTGGAACTGAGAATTAACTGAACCTCTCTCCACTTTTGTTCAAATGGAGATAGGTCTACTTAATTCTCAGCCCACGACATGTCTGTTAAGAGTCTGCAGTGTCTGGCCTTTTCTTTTTCCTTTCCTTTTTTCCCCGCTGAAGGGAAGTCTTCCAGTTTTGTGGTTTCTCAGTGACGTGATTAGATGTGATTACCATTCCTGGACAATCAACACGTACAAGAATTGGGTTCAGGATGCTGAGACCGGTGCAGCTAAGCGTCGTATCGATCCGAATGACAACGAGGCATACGGACCTAGTTGTCTTTCTCTGCACTGTAGTGAAATGAATAAAATTCAAATGAGTGCATATCTTTATATATTTGTTTGCTAATTATGCTCAGCAAGACATATTGTGGGTCTGTCTGTAGAATTGGACACATCAGAAAATCCCAGTTGTCCACTCACCCCTATGCATTGCTTTGTGTCATTATTAACATTAGTGAATTGGACCTCAAGATCTGACCATAGTGGTGACATTTCCCTTTAGGCCTCTGGGTTCATTTGTAAAGAATACCCACTCAATTCAATGAGTATGGGTCTGAGTAGGAGCACCACAGCTGTAATCTGATTGGTCAGAAAGTGCCAATCAATTTAATAAAACAGCAGCTGTCAGTAATTCTCGCTATAAGTTTAATATTGGTGAATTTGCTGTAATATGACCCAGTGGCTATAGAAATAACTTGCACAGCAACATGTATTTGTGAGGTGCGATCCAAAAGAAACGAATGTTGTGCTAATGCCCTCATGCACATGCAGCAGGAGCGAGCAGTGACTCTCGTGAATCGGTATTCAGCATGACATTGCACTGTCAACACTGGGACCTTTGTGACACTCGTTTTTGTTTGTGTATGTGCGCATACTTTAAGCGTTTTACTTTGAACCAGAGAGCAAATGTTAAATTCGATGTTAAACACAGTATATTAGCAACGGAGACTGTTATGGTCACAGTGAGACCGGCGTCCATCTAAGGTGGGGTACATCCTGAATAGCTTGTCAGACTACTGTCAGCCAACACACAACCATTCACAGTCACACCCAAACTTAAGGACGATTCAGATAAGCCAATTGATGTAATGTGTACGCCTTTGGACTGAGGGAGGAAACCGGAGTACGCAGAGGAAACCAACACACCCACAGAAAAAAACATGACACCCACATATATGGTACATTCATTCATTCATTTTTTTGAGCTGCGTAATTCTAATTAGGGTGGCAGGGAGGCTGATGCCTATCTTATCTGACTCCGGGCGAAAACGGGGTACATCCTGAACAGCTCGCCAGGCCATTTCAGGGTCAGCACACACAAAACCATTCACACTTATATTTATCCCTAAGCGCAATTTAGAACAACCGACTAGCCGACGGTGTATGTTTTTTTGGACTGTGGGAGGGAACCACAGTGCCTGGAGGACATTGACACAAGTACAGGAAAGACATGCCTCCTGCATTCAATATATAATACAGATTTTATAAAAAATTCAAAGTGTAGTTTTTGATTGTTTATTAAAGATATTGGAAGGAGTCTCCAGTTTCAGAGGTGTGACTTCCTGAGATAAAGTTCTTCAACATCATGTGAAATTGCCGTAATGTTTTGCTTTATTAACTTCCAGATTGAAGGATGGACAGCATGGTGAGGGAACAAATATTTATAGTTGGTATAATGTAAGCGATAAAGAGCGCTAACAAAGTGTGCAGTATTTTATATAAAACATTTAATCTAGGTATAAGGTCCAAGCTGTCTCAAGATTGGTGGTCACTGTATCAACGGAGCCAGAGTTTGGCTTTTTGCAGATGACATTGTCCTTTTGGCTTGATCAATTCGGGACCTCCAGCTCTCATTGGAGCGAATCGCAGTAGAGTGCGAAGCAGCCGAGATAAAAATAAGCACCTCAAAGTCCGAGGCAGTGTTTCTCAGCTAGAAATGGGTGAGATGCTCCCATCAGGTGTGGAATGAGGTACTGCCCCAAGTGGAGGACTTCAAGTATCTCGGGGTCTTGTTCACGAGTGAGGGAAGGATGGCGCAGGAGATTGACAGGAGGATTGCTGCAGCCTACGCTGTAAAGTGGAGCCTATACCGGACCATCGTGGTGAAGAGGAAGCAGAGCCACAAGGCAAAGCTCTCAATTTACCAGTCGATCTACGATCCAACCTTCACCTATGGTCACAAACTTTGGGTAGTGACCGAAAGAACAAGATCGCGGATACAAGCGGCTGAAATGAGCTTCCTTCACCAGGTGGTAGAGCTTTTCCTTAGCGATAAGGTGAGAAGCTCAGCCATCTGGGGAGCGCTCGCAGTAGAACCGCTGTTCTTCCGCATTGAGAGGAGCCAGTTGAGGTGGCTCAAGCATCTGGTTAGAATGCCTCCCAAACGCCTCCCTGGTGTGGTGTTTTGGGCATGTCCAACTGGGATGCGAATCTGGGGTTGACCTGGAACATGCTGGAGGGATTATCTCTCTCGGCTGGTCTGGGGATGCGTCGTCCTCGAAAGGCATCTGCCCCTGCGACCTGACCTTGGATTAGCAGACGAAGATGAATGAATGAAAATCTAAGTATAAACAGCTAAAATGCACAATGCCGGTAAATTGCTTCAGGACATGGTGTTATTGGAAAATAAGGAAGGGTGCTGCATCTCCATAATACCCATGATGCTTTTCATGTGCCTTCGACCCATTGTTCATCACGGAGTTCTAACACGCGTAATGGACAGATTTACTATTGTTTCGTGAGTTTTTCGAGTGTGCTCATTGCAACTTTATTTTTCGTCATTCATCTTCGGCCCCAAGAAAGTGATTTCTGGTGCGAGTGAAAAGAAGAAGCAGGCTCGTGGCATGCAATTGAGTGATATCGTAAAGGAATATGGCCAAACCCGCCTACCATCAGTACAATATTGAAGCACAAGGAGGCCTTAAAAGGTATACTTTTATAATTTTTAAAGGGTTTAGGGGGTAATATTGGGGGCATTGGAACGAATTAGGCCTTTTACATGTAAAATGTGGCTTAACTTACGAAAAAATCAGGTGACGAATTAATTAATTTCGTAAGTTGAGGTACCACTGTATTTGAAATCACCATACTGAGCGAGAGGGAGGGAGAGAGAGAGAGAGAGAGATTGATTGTGTGTGTGTGTGTGTGTGTGTGTGTGTGTGTGTGTGTGTGTGTGTGTGTGTGTGTTGCTGTCATGCTAGGGAATAGAGGTTGCGAGATTTAAAGGGAATGTCCCCTAAGCTTTTTTTCACGTTTCGGTGGAAGGAATCTGTCTGTCACATTTCCTCACATCACGTCGATTGTCATGTCAAGTTGTGGTGGCATTTCTGCACTTTTATCTCTCATTTCTGTCTCTTGCTGGGGAGAAAGATTCTCTTGCTGACTGGGGGGCGGGAATCCATATATTTTTATTTCAAAATGGATTCCTTAAAAAAGAACAGTTCTAGCAGAGCGCCTCAAACTTCCCAACTTCGTCCTAAATGCGAGGACTAAAATTTGCATAAAAGTTGTTCTAATGCAGTGAGCACGGAAACAAATTTTACTGCCACGAAATAATTCATTCAGGAAATGACTCGCTGTTTGTCCTTGTGCTTCTCTTCTTAATTCCAAGACTTCCTTATCCTGGCATCTCCCTCGCGGTCTTCACTTGAGCCCTGAGCACTGTGGTCCTTTCATCAGTCTGACCTTAATCTCTTAGTTAATCAGAACCATTTCTCGGTTCTGCGTTCCCCAGCACTGTCTGCACGCCCACTTTCATTATAGATAGATATTTTCATTTCATCTGATGTCATGTCCATGCTCGGGAACTCTTTCTTTAATTCTAGTTTCTTTAATGAGATTTTGGCAGTCGTGGACAAAAGATGGCAAACTCGAAAGAAATATTGCGTTATCTTCAGTCGCGGTTTCAAAAATTGTCGGTCCTGGATCAGAGCATTGCCACCAAAGATAGCTTGGGTCAAAATCCCGACACTGTCAGAAATTTATGATGACCCTCAGAAGAATATGACTCTATTGTCTATATTGTCTTGCATGTTGACTTGCATCATAGGCTAAGATTCACGAGGCGTTGTTATCATAGTTTGCTTACCATCAATTCTCTCAATCCTACTAGGGTAGTGGCAAGGCTAGAGCCTACTGCAACCAACTCTAGGCAAAGGTGGGATATACCATGAACACCCTACCAGTCCATTGCAGGGCCAACACACACATAAACACATAGCCATCCACACTATGTAAAACAGCCAGTTACCCAAAATGTGTATACAGTGGTACCTCACCTTACGAAATTAATCCGTTCCAGAAGTGGTTTCATAACCTGATCTTTTCCTAAGTTGAGCTGCATTTTACATGTAAAAGGCCTGATTCGTTCCAAGGCCCCCAATACTACCCCCTAAACCCTTTAAAAATGATAAAAGTATACCTTTTAAGGCCTCCTTCTGCTTCAATATCATACCGATGGTAAACGGTTTTGGTCATACAGACACTCTCCGACTTAGGTTTTTAATTGGTTCTGGACGGCCGAATGTAAGTTGAAAAACTTGCTGTGGGTTATACGGATTTCCGGTCTTTCAAGTGAGCAAGGGCGCGGTTGAACTCGTTTAGAACACAGCCTACAGTGATGTGAATCACCAGCAAAGCGGAGAGTTCTATTTCCTGGATTTGGGATTTTCATTCATTATACAACTCTCTTTGCTGAACTGAGTATGCATGGTAGATTGCGCCAATCCGAGCAGATAGTTAATTCATCTCTGTGTCTGAGACTTGCACCCATGCTAGTAGGCTTACGCTTTTGACCAACCATATTTGCTTAAGGTTACAAAACTTCGTAAAACAGTGTAAACACAAAGATCACAGAGACGACGCCTTTACACAAGGGTAACACGTTATATAACTGATATATATATATATATATATATATATATATATATATATATATATATTCTTCTTCTTTTTCTTTCGGCTGTTCCCTTCAGGGGTAACCACAGCAAATGATCTGCCTCCATCTCTCCCTATCTTGTGCATCTTCTACTCTTACTCCAACGACCTTCATGTCCGCCTTCACCACATCAATAAATCTTCTCTTTGGTCTTCCTCTGGGCCTTCTGCCTGGTAGTTCCAACCTCAGCATCCTACTACCAATATACTCACTATCCCTCCTCTGTACATGTCCAAACGATCTCAATCTAGCCTCTCTGACGTTGTCTCCAAAACATCTAACATGTGCTGTCCCTCTGATGTACTCATTTCTGATCCTATCCATCCTCGTTACTCCCAAAGAGAACCTCAACATTTTCATCTCTGCTACCTCCAACTCTGACTCCTGTCTTTTCCCCAGGGCCACTGTCTCTAAACCATACAACATCGCTGGCCTCATCACCGTCTTGTACACTTTTCCCTTCATTCTTGCCGATACTCTCCTATCACACATCACACCGGACACTTTTCTCCATCCATTCCAACCTGCCTGCACGCGCTTCTTCACCTCTTTTCCACACTCTCCATTGCTCTGGATTGTTGAGCCTAAGTACTTAAAATCCTCCACCTTCCTTATCTCTGCTCCCTGTAACCTCACTGTTCCTCTTGGGTCCTTGTCGTTCACACACATGTATTCTGTCTTACTGAGACTAACCTTCATTCCCCTCCTTTCCAGGGCATACCTCCACCTCTCTAGATTTTCCTCCACTTGTTCTCTGCTCTCACTACAGATCACGATGTCATCTTCAAACATCATAGTCCATGGAGATTCTTCTCTAACCTCGTCTGTCAGCCTGTCCATCACCATAGCAAACAAGAAGGGGCTGAGAGCTGACCCTTGATGCAGTCCCACCTCCACCTTGAACTCTTCTGTCACACCGACAGCACACCTCACCACTGTTTTACATCTCTCATACATGTCCTGCACCACTCTAACATACTTCTCTGCCACTCCAGACTTCCTCATGCAATACCACAGTTCTTCTCTCGGCACCCTGTCATATGCTTTCTCCAGATCCACAAAGGCACAATGCAGCTCCTTCTGACCTTCTCTGTACTTCTCTATTAACATCCTCAAAGCAAACACTGCATCTTTGGTGCTCTTTCTTGGCATGAAACCAAACTGTTGTTCACAAATGCTGACCTCTGCCCTTAGTCTAGCTTCCACTATTCTTTCCCATAACTTCATTGTATGGCTCATCAACTTTATCCCTCTGTAGTTGCCACAACTCTGTACATCTCCCTTGTTCTTAAAAATGGGCACAAGCACACTTCTCCTCCATTCCTCCGGCATCTGCTCACTTTCTAAGACCTTGTTGAATATTCTTGTCAGAAAATATACTGCTACCTCCCCTAGACACTTCCATACCTCAACTGGTATGTCATCAGGGCCAACTGCCTTTCGACTCTTCCTCCTCTTCAATGCCCTCCTCACTTCTCCCTTACTAATCTTTGCTACTTCCTGGTCCTCAACAGTCACCCCTTCTAATCTTTTTTCTCTCTCATTTTCCTCATTCATCAGCTCTACAAATATATATTAATAACTGAACTGGGAAGAAGGAGGGGCACGTTCAGTCTGTCATTTGTAAACAATGGACGCAGTGGCAATTACGTCAGCGTACTACGTCTAAACTCAAAATTTCACTTTTTTAAAAAAAAAACCCTGTAAAATCGAAAAAAACGTAAAACGGATGAACGTAAGTCGGAGAGCGTCTGTATTCCTTTGCGATGTCACTCAACCGCATGCCATGAGCCTGCTTCTTCTTTTCACTCGCTTCGGGAATCACTTTCACTAGGAATCACACACGCATGCGTGTGTGTGTGTGTGTCTGTGTGTGTGTGTGTGTATGTGTGTGTGTGTGTGTGTGTGTGTGTGTGTGTATGCACGCGTGTGTTGACCATGTCTTCTTAGCAGAGTTATAATCTTAGAAATGTTTATGCAAGGTTAAAAGCCTGAGCCAAAAAATAAAGTTGCAATGAGCACACTCGAAAAACTCACGAAACAACAGTAACTCTGTCCTTTATGTGTGCTAGAACTCTGTGAAAGAGCAATGGGTCAAAAAGCATCATGGGTATTATGGAGATGCAGTTCCATAATAGTAAATGGGAGGGAGCTGCGTCATGGATATTATGGAGATGCAGCTCCCTCCTAGCCAATGGGAGACCAGCGGGGCGGGTTGTTTGGAGATAGCCAATGGGAGGCCAGTGGGGCGGGATGTTGGGAGACAGCCAATGGGAGAGCAACTGGCGCATTGTTTGAATTTTTGAGATGGTGCTTTCATATCCAAAGATGGAAATTTTAGTTAAATGCGTTTCATAACCTGGATTTTTCGTTTGTTGGGAGTTTCGTAATGTGAGGTACCATTGTATCTTTGGATCACGTGAGGAAACCGGAGTATCTGGAGGGAACCCGTGCAGGTATGGGGAACACTCTTGAACCCAGGGCCTTCTTCCAGTCTGCTTTATTCTAACAAAAAAGGTCAAATACAAATACATGAACAGGCATGTTTTGTCAAATCTAGTTTGTACAACTACCTTTTAGTAATAATTTTATGTGTGAGCTTTATTCAGGATCTTAAAACTGCATTTATTCTAATCGGGAGTATTTAACTAGTGTTTACTAAACTAGGCTTCCATTTGATCTGCCACCAAGGAATCCTTTACATCTGTATCTTTTGATATTCGTTTCCCAAAACTACAGTCAATGGTAGACAATAATGACTTTCTTGACAATGTCTCATGATTGGAGGCATCACAGCGAACATTTGATTTTTCCCAAAAAGCATTATCGTTTTATTACTCACATTATTATTTGTTTTCCTACTTCCTCAATATTATAGTTTTTGGCAAAATATTATTTGATCATTCCGTCATACAGCATAAACGGATACCCATGCCTAATTGATCCGGACAGCTTTATGATTTATGCTTTTTTTGTCAATATAAAATGTTAAAAAGAAAAAAAAAGTTTTATTACAAATTCATTTTCGATTCAATTCAAATTTATTGTAAATCAAATGGCTAAAGGTAAACAGGTAAACCCATCTCGCAAATAAGAAAACGAATTGAGGAGGGATAGGTTTCACAAGATATATTATCTTTTACTGTGTATTTTCCACATTTGTTGTTTTTAATTTAAATAGTTGTTTGTATTTATTTTCAAGCAGTTTCCTGAAAAGATAAAGGGGAAAGGTCAAACAGAAAAAGATGTTGAATGGAAAAGAAAACAAATGTAATTTTACTGTACAACATACTATTGAACAAAGAGAAAAGGAAATAGAATACGAATATCAATTGTACAATTCACAAAAATCAGAAAATAAATTTATCAGAGTAGAAACATCAACATATCTCTCCTCAGTCTCCATCACCCTAAAAAGTATGCGATTGAAGTTGTTTTTGAATACGTTTCTTCTACGTTTTCTCTCGAAATGATTTCGGGATTTTGTTCCATAACTTATCCCCAAGACGTGGAAAGGCATTGGCCTGTTGTGATAGTGTAGAGGGTTTTAAATAAAAGTTTCCAGAAGATGCCGATCTGGTGTTGTGATGATGAACAGAATTTGATCGAGTAAATAAATGTAAAAGGTTAGGTGGAGCAACGCGAGTATTAATGCCACGCATTAGTAAAGCTATAGTTTTAAAATACGTAAAGCATTTCTACGGGGAGGGTGTGAGCGTCGAAAAAGAATGTTGCTAACACACCACAAAACATAAAAACTGTAGCTTGTGAAAGCTTTAAAAGTAAAAGCATTCAGTTTGTAATGTTCTTAAATTCCTTTCTTGAGTGATTGTGAAAAAAAAAAAAGTGTGATGGACTCTTTAATCTGCAGTTCAGAACCTTAACTTAAAGCACCCTCAAATCCAGTTAGTGTGCTAAGCTAACGGATTTAGACCCACAAGATCGCATTATTCACTAGACTGCCATAGTCTTGAGTAAAGAGTAGAAACTATCGGTTCAAACGGTGTTTTGTAGTTGTACAGAAATGAAGAGAGACAAATATGTCATGAGTGACTGACACACTGTTGGGAAAATGACTCTGGAGAAGATGTTCCCACAGACCAATTTCCTGTAAATTTGTGACGTGGTGAAGCAGTCTAGATAAAAGAAGTAGGCTCGTGGTTTTAAACAAAGCGGCTAGTGGACTTCCTGCAGTCTGGCAAGTGGAGCCATGGAAGGGTCAACAGAACTGGGTTGTCACGAACCAGGCAGTGGTCCTGGAGGATGTCTGGGTTCTCTGAGCCTCAGGCTGAGCAGCACTCATGTTTCTGCAACCCATCACAAAAGGCCCTTTTCACCCTTGGTTTTATTGGGAGCACATTCACACACTCCCAGTGGGTTTGCTATGTGTTAGGCGTATTTCACATCATTGTTGCTGGGTTACACAATATTTGGCCCATATCCCTTCATTTCCTGATGTAGGCTCAGAATGGAAGAATCAAAATGGAGGGAGGTGTACACTGCTGTAGCTGAGCCAACCTCATGAGGTGCTGGGAATTCTTGGCCTATTCATGACAGACACTTTCTCCGCTCTGCCTTCTTGCAATGGTTTACGATCAAATCACCAATCAAAATTACAAATGCTAATTTGCACCACAGGATACCCTTCATCCCAAACGCACCCCCCCCCCCAAAAAAAAAAAAAATCAGCAATAAAGAGAGATTAAACGAGTCTACAAAGCCTGTATGCAGCCATGCGTGTAATGAGTTGGGAGTGTGGAATTACGAAGCCTTCGCCTGCAACACTATGCCCAATAACACAGAATAGCATCTATTGTTCAAACTGGTGATACTGTAGGGAAATTCCCAACTATTTATCTTGTGCCCCAAATGGGTGGCTTAATTACTCTGAAACATGAACTTTTATTAAAATCGTTGGCACCATGTTTATCGTACGTTCATGGCTACCGTATGATATAATCCTGATCATTGACTAGAGCAGTGACAAAAATAACATGATTTGGAATGCTACTTGACTGGGCATATGAGACCAGCAAGAGGAAATGAGCCAGGTGGGCTGTGGTCAGGCCACATGCTTTCTTTCAGAGGCTTTCCCAAAGATCGGGGGCAGTTTCCTCCATTCCAGAGCTTTTCTTGCCCTCTTCATTAACCCAGTCGCCCCCTTTTGTACAACAGAGACATGTTTGGCAGGAGCCCCTCCTTGCCGATTCAAGAGTAATTGAGCATGGAGCAGAGACTTTTAGATGGTAGCGGGGAAACACCCCACCCCCTTTCTATCCTCTATACAGGCCCCAGGAGAAACAGCTAAGCTATTGATTACACCAAGCAACAACTATGAGAATCTTTCATCAGCCTTCACACTATTGCTGTAGCATATTTAGCTTGTTCTGTAGCTACTTAGATTGATTGCAAGCCAAAAATGATATAGCCTAATCTCTGCACTGCTGGTGTCTTTTGTACTCCACTGGCTATTTGCTAAATGCATAGCTACAATGATCCCACCGAACACATGCCCTCCCATCATCCCCCAACATGATCCCCTCCAATGGCCCCCAACAGGCAAACTAGCTCAAACTAGAGAGCCTTAAAGATACATGTGGCCAGCCATATGTCCTGACCCCTTGACCTGGCCTAATCCTGATGATCCTGTTCTTGAGCCTGTATCAAATCCTATAAGGAGACTAGAATTACTGCACCAAGACCATGTGAGTTGGTTGATTACCCCTTGGTTAGCATAGATGTTGTGCAGTTGCCATGGTAAGAGAGTGCCTAGAGGTCTATTGGGTCGATTATCGAGTAGTTCATGAAACTCTTAGTTTTGTGTATTACAGCCTTTAGAGACAATTTTATGTGGATAACAAGTGTCAAGAAAAGTATCGCAAACAAAAAGGCATTATGTTAATTTATAATTATAACGTTATACATTATTACAGGTCAATTATAGTATTGGTACATGGTATCTTACTGACTTTTGAACTCTCTGGAATTTCCCTATATAGACAGGGGGACAGTTTTAAGAATAGAAGATGCAGAGGCTAGGGAGAGATGGAGGCAGATCATTTGCTGTGGCGACCCCTGAAGGGAACAGCCGAAAGGAAAAGAAGAAGAAGAAGACAGGGGGGCAGTGGTGGGCTAGTGGTATAGGGTGCTGGATCGCTGATCCAAAGGTTGGGGGTTCGAGTCCCACTCTCCACAAGGTTGTCACTGTCAGTGCAGCTGACTGGGTTCTCAAAGGCGGGCCATGTCTGTCACTGTCTATGGTGAGAGGCATGTAAAAGAACCATTGCTGACTTTCGTAAAGAGTAGGCTGCAAAGTCGTCAGCGTGTTTCTGTCCCTTTCTAAAAAGGGTTGTGACAGGAAGAGTATCCGACGTAAAAACCTCTGCCAAATCAAACGTGCGAATCAGATGATTCGCTGGGACGACTCCCAACTAAAAGGGAAAAAGCCGAAAGGAAGACAGACAGACCTTTTTTTTTTCTCTCAGCTAGCCAGCACTCAACCAAAACACAAACTATCAACATTCCATATAATGAGTAACTTATGTTTAGTTTGGAGAGTACAAGGACAAGCCCTACTTGATGCGTTGACCTCACTATGACTCGGTTAATACATCAAAGCCTCTGTCTGGAATTTCCCTGTACTGACCTAACACTCAGTTAATCGGTAGTATGCATTTTTGATTTACACAGATTTGTGAGGTGGGCGTGTCACTTGAAGGGTGTAAGCACATACATACTTGGTAACATTTATTCATTTATTCATTCTTTAATTTTCCATACTTTTCATTCTGTTTGGGGTCCCTTGGAGGCTGGAGCCGATCCCAGCTGACTTGTGAAAACACCTTGTCAGTCTACTGCTGGGTCAGTGGACCAGGAACTGTAAACATTTGTAGTGAAATTCCGGATGTCCTGCTACTGAAACAACATCAATTTCAAGGTGGCTCAAGCCACACTATGTCCGATTGTTTTCCTGCTGTGTTTTATTCCACACATAACACCCCTTGCTTTGCTTGCAGTTCCATGCGTGTACCCTTTGGGCTTTCTCAAACATGTAAGTCTTTTAGTGAATTCATGGATAAAGGGGGAAAAAGAATGAAAAAAAGAAGATTTTTTTCAGTTCTCTAAAGAAATAAAGCATTTAACAAAAGGCTCTCACAGAGCAAATTGATTCTTTTTCCCTGTGAGCTTTTTGATCTGTCGAAAATGTAGTCCTCAAGAGTCAACCCGAGAGTAATTTCAGGTGCCGTGTCTTTTGATGGGAGCGACACTACAGCTACAGTAATGGTGTGACCCGGAGAAGCTGCACCATTTACTGCCGTGATTCATGTATAACCAATATAAAAAGCAGCAAAATCTGGCCTTTTTGGGGGTAAAAAAGTGTTTGAAGGAAATAGCGAGAACCTTGAGAGCTCCTGTTTCTCCCCACCACCCAACCCCCCTCCACCTCACATGCTTCAAGACAAAATTTGTGCTTGGACATAATGGAAATGACATTGCTGGAACAGAAGGTAGAAATAATTGAATGAGGAAATGTGTTTGGTGTGTTGAGTGCAAGCTTTTTATTTGTATCTTCAATGCCGCTGGCTCTTGGCATTAAAGCCTGGTCCTTGTCAGAAGGTTCCACAGCACTGGTCCCGCTCTCAAATAACGCCATCTGTCTTGTGATTAGCATCATTAAGCACCTCTTAGTATCAAGACTCTCACAAGCCACCAAGAACCAGTCACGTGTTTTCTCATCCATCCCTTCAAAACGCCCACTGGTCTCAGTCCTCCGTCTTGTTGAGGGTGACGTCCACTTAACTGTGATGTGTGATCCAAATCGAACTCCATTATTCATAGAGCGCAAGTGTCCTTTCAGACGTTGTGCATTCAAACGAAGCCCACACACCAGCAGAAACAGATGTGGAGTCTATTTACCAAATTGCATCCAAGTATCTGGAGAGCACGTTCCCGTTTTCATTGTGTATTCAGGACCTATTAAGTCTGGTAAGAGTGCCTCAGATTCACATTAAGCCTATTGGGCTAAATTATACTTAAAATGGGCACTTACCACCGCAAATTAACTAGATGTAATCTGTTTTCAAGAAAGCAAGCCTTCAAGGATTGAGTCAGGGAAGAAAAGACTGACATGCCCTGTCTTGTTCTCGCAGTTTGGGGAAAGTACTAGAACATGATGGCAGCAGTGTTAGATCTTGGTCAAAAAAAAAAAAAAAAAAATCTGTCTGGCTGTCTGTCTACGTGTTTATTTGTTTTCCGGTCTGTCTCATCACCTGCCTGTCTGGCTTTTTACTTGTGTCTCTATCTGTCAATCAATATTTTTGTCCAACGATCTATTAGTGTTGCGATAATAGAGCCAAGGCTTGAGCAATTTATCGAGAAGAGTCATTCATTCATTCATTCATTTTCCAAGCCGCTTAAATCTAATTAGGGTTGCAGGAGGCAAGAAGTGAAGGTAGAGTACGCCCTGGACAACTCGTCAGGCCAGTGTTGTAGATTGTAGTCATTTCCTAATTTCTTGAGGCCAAATATTGCGCTTGAGTCACTATAAGAGCCACGTCACGTTTACCGTTCACTTTTCAGCATGTCGTGTTCACCGAGCGTTGCACATGTGTACCGTTCAAATGAGCATTTGTGTTTTTATATGTGCAGACAAGACAATCTTCTATAAATTACAAATAAATCACTTGAGTCTGCACGATAACTCACTCACGGATCACCGACATCTCAAGCGAGCTGCACATTGCTGATTCCCAATACTACGTTCTATCTGACTGTCTGTCTTCATACATGTCTGATCAACAGATCGACATTTATCCATGTGTCCACCACTATATCTGTCCCTCCAACTGTCTATATTTATCTGTCTCGCTGTCTGTGTGTCTGCCTTTCTGTTTACCCATCTGTCCAATCCTCAGTACACTGGTCTCTCTATCTCTTTATCTTTCTGTTTGTCTGTCTGTCTGTCCAGCTGTTCCTGTAACATGGAGGCAGTAGTGGCAGGCCAAGACAGAAAATAATGACGATCATTTATGTTGCCACAATGTGGGCCTGTCTGATTAATTTCTTGATGGACAAAAGGCTGAACAGACAGACAGGCTGAATCTATCCAAATAGCTGTCTGTCTGCCAGTCTGTTTATTCCTTTGCTTTTATCTGTCCATATCTGATTGTCTGCTGCCTATCTGTCTGTCTCTCCACCTATGTACCTGTAGGCTTATTTTTTGTCCACATACATCTGTCTAAGTGTCTATATGTCTGTTGATCTGTCCAGATGTCTGTTTATCTGTACATGTCTTTTTATCTCTGTATCTTTCTGTGTCAACCTGTTTGTCTGCTTATTCACCAATCAGTCAATCAGTTTCTGTCTGTCTATCTATCTATCTATCTATCTATCTATCTATCTATCTATCTATCTATCTATCTATCTGTCTGTCTGTCTGTCTGTCTGTCTGTCTGTACGTCTGTCTGTCTGTCCGTCCGTCCGTCTGTCTGTCTGTCTGTCTACAAAGTATCTATCTGTCTACTTGTCAGTCTGTCTAGCTGCCTGTCTACTTATCAGTCTGTCTAGCTGTCTGTCTACTTGTCCATCTGTCTGCCCATAAATCCATATATATGTACAGTATATACGGTCTCTATCAGTCTGTCTATCTACCAGCCTATCCCTCTATTTGTCCAACTGTTTTTCTGCCTGTTTATCTGTATATGGGTCATTTGTTTATTTATGTCTGTCTATCTAATAAATTATTTAATTTTTTGGCTCGCACTTTGGTTCAGAGAAAGACATGGTGCAATATTATCCCATTCTCCTTTCCTCCTTTGATTCAGTCCATAATCAATCACTGTGCTTCCTTTCCATTTTTTTCCTCCCTCCATTGGACAGCTATCTGTTTTCCTGCCAGACTGCACTGCAAGAGACAACAGGTTGTACATTCCTGGGAGGGCAGTGTCTGGCACAGATTTATGACTGGCAAGGCTCACTTTAAGCATTAGAGCTTAAAATTTTTTAAATCAAAGTTTTACCCATAATGCACGCATCATAGTAGGGTTGTTACCCGGGGAAAATCCCCGTACGATCCTGTAGCGAAGACATACGACAGTGTTGCCACCTAACCTCAGATTGCACAATATAACGCAGGACGGAGAGGTAGTTAACAACAATGCTTATAATGAGTGAATGTTATTCCTGTACTGTCCATCTGTATTGGTTTAATTACGAACAACATGTTCATCTGCTCTCATCTCATGTGACTAACAAATCTCCCCTTTTCTTTTTTATGGGCCTGCCTGTGCACGTCATTCCTCTGCTCACTGTTTGCTGCTCTCCACCAGGTAAGAGTTTTTAAATAAAATATATTCATGTTGTCCTTCAGGCTGAAAACATAGATGACCGGATACTAATTCCAGTTGGTCTATATGTACGCTACATTATTATAACTGCTATGGGAGGCTTACATATGAGAGAACTGTTTCCATCCTGGATTCGTGTATTTAGATCTCTCCATGCGGAGATAGATAGGCTGCTCGTTGGATAGCAAAACCTCCTCCATTTTTGGTAAATCTTCACCTTTTTCCCAAGATGAAATATTCAAAACTCTGATGTTCATCTTTCCTTTAACTCGAACTGAATACTGACATGTAGGTTCACAAACTTTTGTCTTGTAAGCCAGCAGAAGCCCATTTGGTTTCAAATATGGTCCAGCAGTGGTCACCAACCCTGTTCATCGGCATCTACCACCTTGAGGACTTTGGCTCCAATCCTCATCATGTCCCCTCCAACTAGTCATTGACTTAATAAGTTATTGATCCACTAATCAAAAATAAATAAACAAATACATAAATGGATCACACATGATGTTTGCTACCAGAAAATTAAAGCCATATTGACGCCATCTTGGTGAGATCACATTACTGAAGAATGTATACAGTTAAACATATGAAAAGATGTCAATATATACAAACCTTGACAATTGACGCAACCCAACAGTCAGTCTTACCACCGGTCGGTGGTCTTTCAAAACCCGCGAACAACGAAACAGTCGCATACATATTTCACTTTCGCAATGCATTGCGTGATACCGCGCACTGCCAAAAACGGGTTCATATGTCGTAAACAAAAACAAAGACGTCCAACATGGTGGATACACGCCAAAATGTTCAGAAAATATTCGTTCCAAGACGACTTCGAAATACTAAACATCACTGATGATGGATATGTTCCCAAAATAAGATGCAAGATTTACAACAAGTATATCGTACAGATTAGGGAATAATCTGTTCTACATTTATTAATTAATAACCTTGTGAATTATCAGAATATCATTATAGCAACACAGTGGAGTTACAGGTATTAATGTTAGCGAATAGTGAACATCCCAGTTCAGCCAGTTAAAGGTTCAGGTTGGTGCTACTGGTGTTTGGCGTTTATGCTGATTAGTGAAACTTTTGCAGATTCAGGTATTAAAAGTATTCCAACAGTTTCATGAGCACACTGATGATTATTTGTATTAAAATATAATGTTTCAAAATAATTAGTCGTGTTAATAATTTCATCTTTTAATCTTAGAAAATTCAACAATACATACGATATTATATTATACACGCACATCTACTGAACTTAAAAGCACAAATCTAATTGATTCAATAACACGGGTTTGTTTAATATTTTACTTTCACTTCAGGGAACCATTTGTGCAAGCTGTGAGTCACGTGGCTAATTTTCAGCGGAATGAACGTTGAGTTACCAGAGTCATTTACTCGTGAACCATAAACTGGTTCCTTAAATTTTTGAAATGTCGAGGCCTGTATAAAAGTGGATAGCACGCCTGCCTTACAGCAAGAAGGTCCTAGGTTCGAGTCCAAGACTTGGCAAGGGTGGTTCTGCGTGGAGGTTGCATGTTCTCCCCATGCGTCATAGGTTTCCTCTGGGTACTCTGGTTTTATCCCACAATCCACAGGCATGCATATTAAGCTAATTGGCTGGTCCAACTTGAGTGAGAGGGTGTGTTAGCCATGTGATGGGTGTATTCTGCCTTTATCCAAACTTAGCTGAGATAGGCTTCAGCCCACCTGCGAACCTGACAGGCTGAATATGCATCGTAGCAAATGAATAAATGAATGAATGAATAGTTTCAGTTTTTATTGAAATCGGCTTTGGGTTGCTCATCGAAAGGTGAAGGTTTCAAACCCCTGTACTACCAGGCTTTCAGTCAAGGCCCCTAATCCCGAAAAGCTGAGTTTTATAAATCAGATAAAAATAAGATAAGTTTCGCTGCATAAATAAGCGTTTCAGCCTAAGTAACGTTATATAAATTTCTACGATGGACTGACGAGCTGTCCAGGGTGTACTCTGCCCTCACCTCGAGTCGTCTGAGATGGGCGCCAGCTTCCCCACGACCCTAATTAGGATTGCGCGGTTCATAATAAATGAATGTTATAAGTGAGATGCTCCACCAAAAGTAGGCGCTTGTCGCAAATGACGTATGATGCTTGTGAGACAAAGCGCGGCTTATCGGGACTTCCGATCTTTCAAGTCAGCAAGTGAAGGTTGAGTACTAAACAAGTATTCAATGTGCACTTGCTCTCTTGAAAGATCGGAAGTCCGGATATGCCGCGCTTTGTCTCACAAGCATCATACGTCATTTGCGACAAGCGCCTACTTTCAGTGGTGCGCTTCACATATGTTATATTGAGTCGGCTTCCGTCCTTTCGATCCTTATTACCCCTGATTGAAGGCTTAAAACAAGTGGGTCTCACTAAGATGGCTGCCATCTGGCTTCAAATTTGAAATGAAGGTGCAGTCCAGTCTTTTTTGAGATCCATGTCTTGATAAGCTAAAAACAGTCTTTCCGATTCGATTTTTTTTTTTTTTTTTTTTTTTTTTTTTTAGGATGTTACATCTTCAGGAACTGGGTCAGGGACCACAAATTCATGGTTGGTGTAGAAATAATAATAATAATAATAATAATAATAATAATAAAGAATAATTTATCTGTCTCGTCTACCAATATACAGTAGGGGTTTTGCGGCACGGTAACACCCCCCTACCACCCCCCCACCCCCCACCCCCACCCCCACCCCTTCTGCTAGGAGTTCCTTGTGAACAGTGTCAAGCCAGTTAAGGCACATGGCACTGAACCAGTTGAGTTGGTGCTCACAAAGGACACAGCTTTCGCATTCACACCCCTCTTTTATACACCAACCACAAGCAGTGTCACCTTTCACATCATCTCCCGCTGAGGCCAAGAATGCCCTCATCCTGGCCTCGTTCTCAAAAAGATAGGCAACGGCATTACACAATCAGTCGAGTCTTGTCTACCATGTTCCTTCAACCCTCTTTAAAGGCTTAGCTGAGTCTGACTACTTCCTTTGTTTCCTTTCACTCCTCAGTATCTTTTACTCTTCGTGCAGTTATGGTGTTTAGAGCCATGTGTTGTTTGCTTGAACGGAAAAGGGAGTGGTTGTTTTCTTGTTTAGTTTTTTTTTTTTTTTTTTTTTTTTTCCCCACTGTCATGACACGGTGTACTCTTTTTCCGACAGAAGGTTAATGCAGGGACATAAACGTAATGTTCATGTTCAGACTTGCTGACAGCATGGAACAGCTGTGAAAGAACCTCTGGTGATGAACGGTGTTATAATCAGATTGTGAACTGGTTTGGATTCGGATGGGTCACAAACGATTGAAAAATGCATTTTCCTTTCATTTAATCTCCTCCTCTACTCCTAAAACGTGCTGCTGGAATCATTCCTGGTTCTCGCTAGCGCTCCTCACTGACTCACTTAAACACTTAATTGCTGTATACTGCTCGAATGACCCATGGGCAGTAACTCAGGAGTATTTTAATGGCAGCTCTGTTTACCATAGCACCCCATTTTAAGATAAGCATTCATTTACATGAAGGTTGCCGGCCTACTCTCTCTCTCTCTCTCTCTCTCTCTCTCTCTCTCTCTCTCTCTCTCTCTCTCTCTCCAGTCAATAACCAGGAGAAAACCTCTCAGTTTTTTTTTTTTCCCCCAGCAGCTTGAATGCTGGTGTGTATTGATTTCTGGCATTATTTAGCACTATGGCTTCACACCACCATTACTTTAGCTGCTAGGCAATTATGGCACTGTGTGGTGTTACTGGAGAAACATGCTTTTAAGGGCAACACTTTCCCATTCTCCATGGCAGCTATTGTGCATTTTATTTCATTCATTAATTGGGACTTTCACTATATCCATTGCCTTCTAACGGGAAAATATAGAGTACGGAGTTTATATTTGTATTTTCTGTTTTTACTGAAGGTTTAGTGTACAGAATTACTTGTGTTTATATTCTGCTCTTGACGGCATTAATTGTGGTTTATTGTCTCGTTTGCACCTTCCTAACACGCTTGCACCTTTAAACGCCGAGAGCCTCAAACGGAATTCCGTTTTGTGTGAACATAATGACAATAGAGACTCTTGAATCCTGAATCTTCATGCTGTAAGGTGGATGTGCTAAGCGCGACACCACGGTGCCACCCGTCAAATTATCTTTTAGTGCAAAATTTAAATAAATAAATCAATTTAATTATGGGTGAAAACTAATAGGTAACTACAATTTTAATGAGATAGTTCTTAATCATGTGCTTCAAACATGTGTGCAAGTGTTTTTAGAGTTCAGAATATGGATTTAGAGCAGTGCTTCTCAAATATTGGAGCACACGCAGTATGATGCATGATGCTGGGGGGAGATGTATGACTCTGGGGAACATGCTGTTCTGGAATTGTGTACGAAAATTAAGTGTAATTGCACCTCCACTTCTCTAGTTGGCAGTGGCGCTCTCATTGTTGCGCTATCGTGTAGCGGTTTTTTGCAAGAGCAAACGATATGAAGTGCAGTAAACAACCCCTCAAGAAACAACACGGAAAAATTTCTAACAGAAACAAAGAAAAAGGTGGAGAGAGACGGAGATATTAAGACATAAGTAAGTTGAATGAGGTTAAATAAGGATGTATTTTATTTTTTTTAATTTCAGGCACATTGGTGCACTTTAAATCTTTTCTCTTACAGATTAAAAAATAATGTTAATGAAGTTTTTCTTTATTGTAAGTTGAACTATTTTTCTTTCTTTTTTGTTTTTAATGTTAATAACGATACAGTGCTGTGCAGAGGTGGACTAATAACAATTTTATAGACAAATAATAATATTTATAGTCGCTCACGGGGCGGTGGGGGGGCGTGAAATGCTTTTTGGTTCCTAGGGGGGCGCCACAGAAAATAATTGGGAAGCACTGATTTAGAGGGAAAAGTGGTGCATCGCAACAAACTTCAGTGTTACGAAGAAAATAAAATTTAAATTATTATTCATAATAATGTGGATCTATATGAACCACACAGTGCGACTATTTATTCAATCCGTACCGACTGGATATGAGCAAGCATACATTCGGATTGGTTTATCTACCAGTAGGACAGTATGGTAGCGTGGTGGTTATCATGTCTGCCTCACAGCAAGAAAGCCATGAGCTCAAGTCTCGGGTTTGGCGAAGGCATTTCTGTCTGCAGTTTGTATTTTCACCCTGTGCTTGCAAGAATTTTTTCTGGGGTACTCAAGTTTTCTCCCACATTCCAAAGACTATAGGTATATTGGCGGGTCTAAATTGCCCCTAGGGGTGTGTGTGTGTGTGTGTGTGTGTGTGTGTGTGTGTGTGTGTGTGTGTGTGTGTGTGAGTGATGGCAATGATATGGTAAGCTATTCAGGGTGTACTCTGTCTTCACTCAATGTCAGCTGGGATAGGCTCTAGCCTCCCTGCAAGCCTGAGAAGATTAGGCTGCTTAGCGAGTTTTGTGAATGAGAAATTAATCTACAACTAGGGTATCACCACATATAGTACCAGTAGTTAACCAATCACCATCCCGTGTGGTCATTGCTGTAATGTACAACTTGAGAATGTGATACTGTTTTCTGTACAGAATACCAGTGCTGCTGAAACTTTGCTCCCAGCTCTAATAGCTGCAAGCTTCGATACAAACACTAGCTTCACATAATAATGCCAATAACTAGAATGCTTGTCTGACTACCTGATGACCACCCTTGCTGGTGACAGCCTCCTCTCAAAACTTCATGACCCCACATTCTCAAACCTAATTAAACATGACAGGCTTTCCTCCGAATTATGCTAATAGAGCTTGTTGGATGCCAGATGAGTTGATATTTAAGATTTGATGCTGTTGCAGTAATTGAAGCAAAAATAAAATGACCATCAAAGCTTTTCAGGCTTCAGGGAGCTTGAGATTAGGTTTCCCACACACCTATATCGTTTTCTTTCCTAAGTTGACCACTAAAGAAGAATTACTGCTTCCTAGCAACACCCTGTCCATTAGTCAAATCTGCAAGGACATTTCTTAGTGCTGGAAGTTACTGAGAAATAATAGACTAAGTCCATGTTAGTGGTCTCACAGCTGAGTAGGTGGTATGATGAAAAGAAGTCTTGATGATCTTCCGTTCACTTCTCAAAATGGACCAAGCACATTCCCTTGAGGGACACCTTTTTTACTTTTTCATTAAGTTCTTGTCTGCCTTCTTTTGGCCACCTCCTTTCTCGTCTCTTCTGCTTATATTTCACTTCTTATTTTCACTTAACTTTTTCCCTCCAGCCTTTTCTTTTGACCTTCAGTTTGTCTTGAAACTTTTGTTTACTTTCACAGTTCTCTCCAGATCCTTTCCTCATCTGTATTCTCCACCCCTCCCTTGCCCGTTCTGTTTTTTTCCATTGCATTATTTTTATACCACATCCCACTTGTTTTTTTTTTCTGCCCTCATTCATCCATCCTTTCCTTTTGTTCAGCTGTGCCTGTTAACCTGCCTGTCTGCAGCTGAAGGCAGGCTATCGATTTGCCATCGCAGGCTCCGTGGTGGTCGAGTGAAACAGGTGCAGGAGAGGTGAGAGCCCATGTGAATACTTCCTTAAGGAGTAAGCGAGAGAGGACCTGTATCCTCAGCACATGATTGTCTATTTTCCTTCCTCGAGAGAATGCACCGTTTTCAGCTATTCTGGTCTATCTCATTAGCTGCTAAGAAGCAAAAAAGAAGTCAAGGAGAGAAGGTGTAAGGGGAGAGGAGAAGAGACACATATGCATGAAGCCCAATTATGCTCATTGAATTTGATGTAGTAAACACGTATACGTTGGCTCATGAAGCATTCTTAAGGAAGTTTGAATTGGATATGGGGACCAGACCAAACTAAATGGGTTGAGGTAGTCATAGGACGGGAAATGATGAGTCTCGATTATCATGTGTTTGCAGATGAGCAAAGGAAAATTAGTGGCCTTTGATTCGAAGGTGTAGGAACATTCTTCAACTTCGTGATCTGAGATGCACTAAATTTAAGTTTAGGTTAACAACATTTGACAGATGCCCTTATCCAGAGTTACTTACATTTTTTATCTCATTCAAACAACTGAGCAGTTGAAGTATAATGGCTTCGCTAAAGGGTCCAACAGTGGCAGCTTGATGGTACTGAACTTAATCCCCTGACCAAGTCATCTGTCACCCAGAACCTTAACCACTGAGCCACTACTGGCCATTTGCATTAACAACATTTGACAGGCGCCCTTATCCACTTTTATCCACGTAATTTATCCAACAAGCATGTGAGGGTTATAGGCCTTATTCAAAGGACCTACAGTGGCAGCTTGGTGGTACTGGGGATTGAACTCCTGGAATTGTGATCAATAGCCTAGAGCCTTAACCACCGGGCCAGCACTGCCAAATAGCTGCTTGCCCATTTGTTGAAAAGATGGAAACCATATATCATAAGGCTATCCCATTTCTTGTCCAAACCGTTCAAATTTAAACAACTTCCCGATCCTTATTCTGGTTCAGCTCAAATTCTGATTTGCTCAGGTTACAGCCACTTTTATGTAATAGGCACAGAAAGGTGTTGAAATCGATGCATTTCAAACTTTACTAAAGTCAATCTGTTAGGCTCCCACAACAATAGAGCTAACAAAATACCTGACAGCGTGAAACAGCTTGCAGTCGAGTTTTGCTTTTTGTACTGTACTCCAAGAGCACGAAAGAGAGAGCGAGAGAGAGAGAGAGAGATAGAGAGAGAGAGAAAAGAGAAAGAAAAGAGAGAGAAAGGGAAGAGGTCAGACAGGACAGAATCAGGGGAGGGTGGAATGGGTTTGATTCTCTGATCACATCTCTTTTGATAAGTGTGTTTACAGTACACTGAGAACTTTCAGTGCGGTATATGGTTGAGGTGTTTCCCTGCAGCTTGGATCAGAAAACACGAGGCAGTATCTGCAGTAAATCTGTCGTCTTCGTCTGAGTGGGCTTAAAGAAACATGCAAGCATAAGTAGTACAACCTCAGGCAAGTATTCAACAAATAGTTAAACTGCTGCCTTTTGTCAACACAAACTTATTTTTCTTTTCTATTGCGCTATCAACTGCTGCTCTGTCAAGTGGTGAGAAAAATTGGCCATCCATCCATTCATCCATCCATCCATCCATCCAGCCAACCAACATCATGCAACCATCTATTCATCCATATCCATTGTCTATGCTAATTATCAGAATCTGGATCCTATCCTGCTGATCTATAACAATAGGTGGTGTACTGGCACGTTTCTCGCAGCAAGAAGGTGAGGGTGTCTTTGTGTGGAGTTTGTATGTTCTCCCCCAGGCTTGCATGGATTTCCTTCAGGTGCTCTGTTTTTCTTACACAGTCCAAAGACATGAGCATTAGGCTAATTGGTCGATTTCCCTAGGCGTCATTCTGAGTGTGAATGGTTATGTTGGTCCTGTGATGGACTGGTGAGCTGTCTAGGGTGTTCGCCTAGAATCAGCTGAGATGGGCTCTGCCCTTCCTGCAACCTCAAGGGAGTGAAATGGTTTTTCGCAAATGAATACATATGTACAAGATGTTTGGTTTGGGCAGCCTTTAGATGGTGACCAATCATGAACCTACAGTTGTTCTCAACTACTTTTCAAATGATATCTCTAGCTTTTCAGGATTATGTACGTTACGTCCCTCATTTGATTACAAATAGACTGGAATTCATCAGTTCATTTTCTGTACCCGCTTCATCCTAATTAGGATCGCAGGGAGGCTGGTGCCCGTCCCAGCCAACTCAGGGCGAGGGCAGAGTACACCCTGGACAGCTCGCCAGGCCAACGCAGGGCGGAAACACGCTGACGGCTTTGAAGCCTACTCTTGTCGAAAGTCAGCAATGGTTCTTTTACATGCTTCACACCATAGACAGTGAGAGACATGGCCCGCCTTTGATAACCCAGTTATCTGCACTGGGAGGACAGTGACAACCTTGTGGAGAGTGGGACTCGAACCCCCAACCTTTGGATCAACGATCCGGCGCCTTATACCACTAGACCACCACTGCCCATAGACTGGAATTGAAATTCCAATGAAAAAGCTTTCACAATTTATAGATTATCTACTAACACAGCAGCCATAAACAAAACTATGTCAATGAAGCTGCTGGTGTAGATCAGGAGTATTCAGTTGAAATACCGTACATCACTTTTTTTTTTTTTTTGCCGAGTTTGAAGTAAGGTTAGTGGTGACAATGGTGAGTCTTATGGTTGGTTAGATAATACAGTTGTTGTTTATTTCCTGAACTGCTCAAAACTTATGAGGGTTGCATGGAGGCTGGAGCATATCTTAACCAACACTTGATGAAGGCGAGGCACACACTGAATAGCTCGCCAGACCATCACAGAGCTAGCATGCACAACCATTCGCCCACACACTCACACCTACAGGCAATTTGAAACATCAGATTAGCCTGACGTGCATGCTTTTGGACTGTGGGAGGAAACCCACGCAAGCATGCGAAGAACATGAACATGCGTACTCCACACAGAAATACCCGGGCTCGGGACTCCAACCCAAGACTTTCTTGCTGTGAGGCAGAACCACTGCGTCATCTTGATGCCCACCATAAATCTCAATGTATCGATTAAAAAGAAATCGCAGATCATATAGATAGGTGGTAGATCTATTAAACATCACCAGCTGAAAGGTGTTCACATTGCTGAGAGTCTGACACACTAGAAATGTTTAGTTATGTGTACAGACTATTAAAAAAAATGCAGGCATGCCATAGGAGTACTAACTGTACCAATCTCCCAATGACACTGGCCAGTGTTGAGCAGCATAGGAGATGATGTCAGCAGTTTCTTGCTCCTTGCAGTAATGGAACTCGGGCTCTTGTTGACATCCTGTGGTCAGGCAGCGGTGTTCTGATAACTACAGTAAACACAGTGCTTTATCTCCTGCATTTGAGTTACTGGAGCATGGAGACCTGCTTTATGGTCCTCTTAGTGCAGTTCAGAAAAAGGAACAACCCATCTCCATTTCCCCAAGACATCACTCATAGCCTGGAGACGACATCGCCTGAATGCATTGATCATGGGCAGCGCTGAAGATATATTTCTGTAGTTTATTAGTAATGTTTGGTTTCAGTTACAGGGTAAGAGATAAATATTACATGATTGGATCCAGTACCGCAGGGGTCCCCAACCACCAGGCCCTACCCTCGACCGGTACCGGTCTGTGGGTCATTTTGTACCAGGCTGCAAAGAATGAATAATCATGTTTTTAATATATATAAAAATATGTTTTTGTAGCCAGGTGTCTCATTTTGAAAGACAACCACTTCCGCCCTCGCCGAACTTCCGCGCTTGACTCTTTGGCGCGTATTTATCCTGCATCAGCAATGCAAGCTAGCCCTTGCAAAATGAGCCAGAAACAGAGTTCACTGGAGGAGAGGGTTTTTTTTTTTTTTTTTTTTTTTTTTTTTGGGAAAGGGTAAACAAGACAACGATGAGACAGCAGAAGGGTCACAGACTGCCTGCCAAAAGAAAGCTGCATTTAAAAGAAAATACCAAGATTCCTACCTGAGTTACGGGGTCATCGCAACAGGTGATTGTTTATATTGTAAACAACCTATAACCCCGCCCCGGCGGTCTGCGGTAAAATTGTCAAGCGTTGACCGTTCCGCTGTGATAAAAGGTTGGGGGACCACTGCCGTACAGCATGAATAATTCTTTTCTGAATGAGAAGGAAGTGGTGGCGAGAGGGTGATAAGATCGCTTTGTTTGTTTGTTTGATTGATTTTTCCGATTTTATGTCTGTAATATCAAATTCCCACCTTTTTCACCTTCTCGATCATACGACCACTACGAACCTGGGAGGGGCGAAAGCGCACACACGTCATGACATCCAATGCAAGCCACCCACCTCTTTTTGAACTGCGTCGCGTGCGTATTTGAGGGTGGTCTAACACTCTTGGTTTGAAAGCACTATACGAACGTACTCGCAGACACCCATGATGGCGGGCGTCATGGTGGCGCAGTAGCTCTGCCTCGCAGCTGGTAATTGCTGTGAGTGACAGGGAAGTGTCCCTCCCATGAGAGCTCAGCCAATTTGCTCTGATTGACTCCCAGTCATGGTATTAAATGGGATTCGAACTTGCATTCTGAAGTTTTCTAGTCACGCACTTTGTCAATGCCCCTATTGGGAGCCTGAAGGATACACTGTATGTCTTACTCGATTTTAACTTCTTTTTCCGTTTTAATAATTTCCATAATAACACATTTTTAATTAAATGCAAAATTATTTGTATTTATAGGACAACCTAATGTTGCTGTTTCTCCTCCCGTCTATCAGGCTTTATTTCCAACAGTCCAAATGCAAGGCATAATAGTATACGTTGCTTGGTTAGTGAGTACTAGAGGCACTTTTCATAATGCATTATGGGATACATTGGGTGAACTATACCACATAGTTCTTACAATACATTCTGACACCACGGCAAGATGGTGAGCTCACTATATGGTGCACTGAGCTGTGCATCATTACTGATGTCGCAATTTTATACAATTACGATTATCCTGTTGGTGAATTGATTTGATATCATGAGGCAGTGCATCCCCAATTTTCTATAATACTGCGCATGGCTACTTTATCTCGATCGCGTTCTCCCTCTCTCTCTCTCTCTCTCTCTCACACACACACACACACACACACACACACACACACACACACACACACACACTCAGGCACTTAATTGCTCACTGTCTCACTCACACTCCGAACCACTTAGTCCTACTATTAAGGTTGGTGGGAGGCTGAAGCCTATCGCAGTCAACCCTGGACAGAGGCACGGCACACCCTGGACTGCTTGCCAGACTATCGACAAACAAAATGTGCATGTCTTTGGTGTGCAGGAGGAAACTGGAGTACCCTGAAGAAACCCATGCAAACTCCATACAGCAACACCCTCATTAAACCCTGGACTCCAATCCAGGACCTTCCTGCTATGAGACGGACAGCTAACCGCTACATTACTACACCGCCCCATTGATCATAGACTCTTGCCAATACTGATGATCAACCAGATTCTCTAGTGTGTGCGAAAGTTTTTTTTTTTTTTTTTTTTTTTGTAAATGCTTCTCCTGACATAAAAGAAAAGGCCGAGGACTCACTCACACGCATGTCTACCATGCATGATTTAAACAGCTTCAGTGCGCCATCACACATCCAGCCAATCACAGAGATAACAGGAAGTGGGTTTCAACTTTAACTGTATTGTACAACCGACGATGATTGATCACGTTGTGTGAGTGTGATGTTGATTTTCAACTCCGCTTCTTCTTTTTCTTCTTCTTCTTCTTTTCCTTTCGGCTGTTCCCTTCAGGGGTCGCCACAGCGAATCATCTGCCTCCATCTTCATGGAAGTTATGTTAATACATTCCGACTACTTAGTGCAAAAAGTAAGTTTTGGACATTCGGGAATAAAAGCAGCTCTAATGCTTGCCCTTGGAATGCTGAGCTCGCCTTCCCATAGTGCACCTGTTCACAGAGAGATGTAGTTCTGATGATGTCAGCACCGTACATTGACATCAGTGACTGCAACATCCTCATGCTTCCTGAGTCAGTGAGACACGGAGGCAGAGCTGGATAGTGACTCGGAGGCTGTTTCAGGCTAGTCAGCTTGGAAGTGTGAAGCAAGTTTAGAGCTTTTGATGTAAAGATTACACGCAAGCAAGACGGATATCCTAACAGTGTGTGTGTGTGTGTGTGTGTGTGTGTGTGTGTGTGTGTGTGTGTGTGTGTGTGTGTGTGTGCTTCACTTTACTTTCCCTCTCCCACATGTGTAAATATGGTTCTCGGATTAGCATAAAGCTTAAATAAGCAGCTTAACAGAACTAATGCAAGTGTGTGTATGTGTGTGTGAGAAATCAGCCATGAGAAACATGTCGAGAGTTATTGCTGCTGTATGCAGGAAATGGAGGGACAAAGGTGACATTTGTTGCGTGTCTGTATAAACGTTGATATCTCAGCTGTCACATATCAGAGTGAGCGCGGCACAGCGTTGGACCGCCACTCTCAGTGGTAAATAAATTTGCGATTAATTAGTTCAAATCAGGCATGTTGGCAGATGCCACACATTTCCCCTTGAAGGCCGCTCAACACCAGGGTGTGGGCAGAGTGAGCACCTCCGTCTGGCTGTGTCTGGAGATAGCTTTAACAGAGTGAGCGAGACAGATATTTTCATTCTGGATCAAGCTGATAAAGGAAAAAAAAAAAGAAAGAAAAAAGGAGACATTGAGCTGTTAATCCAGCCTATTTTGCCTTTGAAACATTGGCGTCCTTTACCAGAGACAAGGTCTGACTGGAACAAAGAGTCGCTTCTCAGACACACGAATCAGTGATGTCAGAGGTGGGGAGGTGGGGAAACATTGATTCAAGCTATTGACGTGCGTGTTTAAACATTGATTATCTAATATATTGTTCCTTGAACATAGCTCGTGCCTGCTTGGGTTTCCTCTGGATGACCTGGTTTTTTTGTTTGCCCCCCCCCCCCCCCCCCACACACACACACACACACACACAATCCAAAAACATACATGTCAGCTTAGTTGGCTGTCCCTAGTTGCCCCTAGGTATGAGTGTGTGAGTGAATGGTTGTTTGTGTGTTGGCTCTGTGGTTGTGTCTGTGTTGACGGAGATAGGCTCCAGCCGCCCCATGACCGTAGTAGGAGTAATTCGTTTGGCAAATGAGTGAGTGAGTGGCAGTGTTTATTAAAGCAGATTTGAGTCATTGATATGTTAAAGTTTTCTGTATGGAGATGTTTATTTTAGATTTTTTTAAAAGTTTGCTGGGTGAGTGCAAGGCACCATAGTAATAGTATGAGTATTTTTAATATTAGTAGTAGTCATAGTGGTAGGAGTAATAGTTATAGTAGGTAGAGTATAAGTAGTAGTAGTGGTGGTAGTGGTGGTGGTGGTAGTAGTAGTAGTAGTGGTGGTGGTAGTAGTGGTGGTAGTAGTGGTGGTAGTAGTGGTGGTGGTAGTAGTGGTGGTAGTAGTGGTGGTAGTAGTGGTGGTAGTAGTGGTGGTGGTAGTAGTAGTAGTAGTGGTGGTGGTGGTGGTGGTAGTAGTACATAGTGGTGGTGATGGTAGTAGTGGTGGTGGTGGTAGTAGTGGTGGTGGTGGTGGTAGTAGTGGTGGTGGTGGTGGTGGTGGTAGTAGTAGTAGTAGTGGTGGTGGTCGTCGTAGTAGTAGTGGTGGTAGTCGTAGTAAGTAGTGGTGGTAGTAGTAGTGCGTGGTGGTGGTGGTGGTAGTAGTGGTGGTGGTGGTGGTAGTAGTGGTGGTGGTGGTGGTAGTAGTAGTGGTTGTGGTGGTGGTGGTGGTAGTAGTAGTAGTAGTGGTAGTAGTAGTGCGTGGTGGTGGTGGTGGTAGTAGTGGTGGTGGTGGTGGTGGTGGTAGTAGTAGTGCGTGGTGGTGGTGGTGGTAGTAGTGGTGGTGGTGGTGGTGGTGGTAGTAGTAGTAGTGGTGGTAGTAGTAGTGCGTGGTGGTGGTGGTGGTAGTAGTGGTGGTGGTGGTGGTGGTAGTAGTAGTACGTTAGTGGTGGTGGTGGTAGTGGTGGTGGTGGTAGTAGTAGTAGTAGTTGTCATAGTGAAGGCAGATATAATAGTTATTCAGTCATTCATTTTCTGAACTGCTTTATCATAATTCAGGTCGTGGGGAGGCTGGCACCCATCTCAGCCGACTCTGGCCAATTGCAGGATACATCCTAGACAACTCGCCAGGCCATAATAGTTGTAGTCATAGAAATAGTAGCAATAACAGCAGTCGTTATAGCAGTAGTAGTAGTGATGGTGGTGGAAGTACTAGGAGTAGTCATGGTGGTAGTAGTGGTGGTAGTTGTAGTAGTAGTGATGGTGGTGTTGGTAGTTGTAGTAGTGGTAGTAGTAGTAGTAGTCATGGTGTTAGTAGTAGTAGTGGTTGTGGGGGTGGGTTGGGGGTATTCCTCGCTATCTCATTTCCCATGCCTATTTTTTTTCACTCCATTTGAATGTAATCATTTCAGATAAAATTGCTCCTATGTACTAAATCTTTGGAATAATACCTCCGAACTTTTACTGGACATGTTCTGAACAATACTGCTAAGCACTTGTCCTCTGTCTGTCTGTCAATTTGTCCATCCCTCCATCCCTCCATCCATCCATCCATCCATCCATCACATCCATCTATAGTATTCAATATGTATATTTTGGTTTGCAACTGAGGGAACCATATAAACATTGCCATGTTTCTGTGAAGAGATAAAAACACTTTGGAACATGACGTTTTTGGAAGATAATGGACTTCAGAGAGATAAGGCTAGCATGCCCCGCCCTCACTGATGATCTGCCTATAACGCCACACCCTGTAGTGTTTTATCCCATGCAAGTTGCGCCTTTGTACACATTCTACTTGTTATTGTCTTGCACCACTCCCAGCACCCCCTTCGTGTAAAACAGATGAGCTCTTTCACACCACACAGCTTGACTTTCAATATGAATGATGACAACATAATATTAGAGCCCAGACTCTAAGAAAGATAAATAATCAGTCTTTCCGTCCTGGTAGATAAATCGGTGTGTGTCACCTTGTGTTGCATCTGAATTTGATTAACTTTCTAGTTTGAAACTGCTGATTTTCTGCCCATATTCTTCGGCACTCCTAGGTTCCTCTAATTCTGGTGCTTTATTTTTATATTTGGGAGAAATAAAATTTATCACTCTCCCGTCTTCATTTTGTTTATGAGAAACAGATATAATTTCTCATAATATGAATATAAATGGGAATTGCTTTTTCAGCGTCAAGACAAGCATTGATATTTATGAGAACATCCTGGAGCTTAAGTTTAGCAAACTGAATTTTGGCAAACTTCAAATTGATCGCGCTGAGTGGTCGTCAGGGCAACTGCATTCTACAACATACATTAGAAGTTTTATGTGTGAAAATTACAGTGCTAGATGTTTCTTGTTAGCAGAGTATTCACTTCTTGGATTTTTCAATTATTCAATTACTAAAGATTAAAATGTCCCACTGCCTGTTTTATAACTATATTGAGATGAATTTACTTTAATTTACAGAGTAAAGTTTACAACGAAAAGGGTACTTCCATCAAGCTGCTTGAATCTAAATAGACACTGTATGGGTACTGGTGAGAATTTCCAGTGATGACATCACAAAATAAAATATTCTTAACCGTTCAAAAAAAATTCCCATGCTTTGTAATAAATAAATAAATAAATAATCATATCTCTGTTAATTACGGTGCCACAAAAAATAAAGTTTCTAATTTTTATTGTCCCGCCCCCAAATGTGTTTATAATATGAAAAGAAAATCAGTGCCAAAGTTTGGATGTGTTATAATAAATTTTACTGGTAGCTCAATCGTCCCAATGTTACAAAATTATGTGTAATATTCCACAAACGTCTGAAGTGGTCATCTTATGTTAAATTTAACATAAAAATACAAAACCACAGAATTCATTTGATGATTTGAAGGACGTTTGCTTCCAGAGATCGTTTCCAGAGTTCCTCCAACCAGCCGTATTCCACACTCCTTTGGCAGATTACAACCGGAACAAGCCATCATTTCTGAAAACAACAACTGTGTACCACTAGTCCAACACTATATTTAAAATTCTGCAATCATCAGATTAATATACAGGGATCCCTCACTTTTCGTGGTTAATGGGGACCCCCCCCCCGCGCGCGCGACTGACGAATTACCACGAAGTAGGATCGACCCCCCTGACTGGCATATACGTACAGTAAAACCTCCGCTGACGAACGCTTAAGCTCACGAACTTTTCGCCTCAAGAACATTAAATTTGCGAGCATATAGTCTCTGCTGACGAACTAGTTTTCGGCGGACGAATCAAACCACGCGGTCGAACAGCGCCACGGTGGCGGCCACGAGAAGCTGGCCTTGCGCTCATGACGTCACAGTTCGTCACCCCCTTTCTTTGAGTGCGGAAGTGGTTTGTGTTTGATAGACATTTTGGACCATATTGAGTGTACTTTTGCTATTATGGGACCGAAAAAGACGCCACCACAGGCGGAGATCATTGAAAAACACGAACGAGGTGTGCGTTTGTGTGACTCAGCGTCCCAGTACCAGTACGCTAAGTCTACCGTTGCTCCCATCCTGAAGAACAAGGAAGCTATTAAGGGTGCGTGTGTGGCTAAGGGTGTTTCCAAACAGTAGGCCTTTCCAAACTCTCCTTCCAAACAGTAAGTCCCTCCCTCCCTCCTCCTCCCACTCCATTCCATCAAGCCATCAACTACCATCACAAAGGTAAATAAAACGACTTTATTATACAGTACAGTTTATTTCTTTAATTACAATACAATAGCACATTTATTATACATAAAATAAGGTATATTTTTGTGTAGTTTTAAGGCTTATTTAGTAGAAAATTATGTTTTATGGGGACCTGGGAACGGATTATTCTCATTTTAATGGTTTCTTATGGGAAATAAATGTTCGGAAGACGAACTTTTCGCCTCACACACACTTTCTGGGAACCAATTATGTTCGTGAGCTGAGGTATCACTGTACATGTATATGTGTATATAATATCAATAAATACATATTCAACCCTATAAATGCTTTATAATTACAATTAAACGTTCAAGAATAATGCATATGATGTAAATAAAATATAAATACACCTACATACAGATGCGCGCTCACACACCCAGATGCACACCTCACATAAAAATGTAAGTGGTTTTGTGGGTTGTTTGTTTTTTTTGCATAGTTGGACTTTTTTTGTGGCAGTCTCCTTAACTTTTTGCCGATTTTTCCTTATTTTTTATTTTTAGATGAATATTTTTGAAAAACACAAGATGCACGATATATATATATATATATATATATATATATATATATATATATATATATATATATATATATATATATATATATATATACACAAAAGGACAGGACAAAGGCTTTCTATTGAAACTCCATTTATCACTACAGATCTGTTTCGAGGGGTGGTGAAACCATCCCCTCTCTTCAGGTGATTACAGAAGAATATATATATATAAAACAACTATTATTGTGTTATGTAAACAGGATAATGTAAGTATAGAAGTTAAATAACATCACTTTGTCCCTTACCTGATTATCACTGAATCAGTGGTGTGCTATGTGTCTAATGAATAAATACTGTATTCAACCGTGATGTGTGTAGCAGTTGTTTAGTTAATGATGACGAGCGACGAAACAGATATATAAGCAAGAATATTGACTTCAGTAAAATAAAGCACACAATCAGTTCTGTAATAGAAAGAAATGGATCAATTAAATAAGATTATATTTCAGTATATAATACAGTGTTAACACGCAGGCAACGACCGACTGCTGAATACATGTAGTTACTCTCTGAAAATATTCCAGCCAATTGAGCTACCAGTAAATATGCAGATATAAGAGTAAGAAAACTAGGGGGTGGGACCTGAAAAATATTTATTTATTTTATTTTATTTTTGCCATTATAGTCTGTGGCACCGTACTGTCAATGTACATCCATCTTTAGATGTTTGGTTGAAGTGTTGTAGTATAGCAGGCCCATCAGTGGATGCAGAGCACTTATTTCTCTGGCTTGGTGGAGGTTTGCACTCTGCGAGTGCTCTTGTTACCTATGTGCTTGTCTTATGATATGCCCAATAGTATGTGGATGTGACCAAATTAGTGGGAAAAACTGTCGTGTTTGAAGGCTTTACAGGGTAACTGAGGTTTAACCTTTGAAGGTCACTCAAGGTGAAAAGTATTTGTCGCATTTTAAACTTTAAATGTATGCTTTTCTGTCAGTGTTCCATCGTCACAGCATGACTGGTGGCACTTTTCCAAAAGTTACAAGCAACCGATCACTAAAACTCTCTGACCTCGCTTTGACCTTTGACCTTTGATCTTGAAATTCTAAAATCAAATCATCTCTCTGAGAATCAGGTAGGAATCGTGTAAACGCCAAATTATGTAACACACAATGTACATGGGTGTGGTCAGGAATATGTCCACAGACAGACAGACAAACAATAAAAATTTGAGGTTGTAGTTATACATGTGTTTACGTGATTCCATCTCGTGTAAAAACGATAAAGTCTGCTCTGTGCTCATCTTAGAACTCATCTCCACCAGTATGATGTTCGTATAATGATTTATAATCCCACTGTACGGCGTCTCCCTCAAGAGTATCGCCTTCTTTGGAGTCAAGTCCTTCTCAAGGTTTCTTCTGTACGTTGCCTCAGGAAAAGATTTTTCAAAGCTCATTAGACATCTACTGTAACTCTACATCTAGACTTGTGTAAAGTTGTTTTGTGGGTTTTATTGTTATACCCCTCCCCGCATGTTCCCTGAGAACCATATTGCATCAGACAATAATATAGCGGCGTGGTATACAGGTCTACAATCAGACAGTATATAGAGATGAATAAATCCAGCTCAGTGTACAGTGTTTCATATGCTGTATCGCCACATCTGTCGGGCTGGGGGTTCTTTGGCGGACTCCAAACAGCCTAATCACAATGCAGAGGTCCTTGAAGACTGATTATTCGAGTAGCCATTCAGACAACCCACTACCGAACCATTTAAAAAAAATAATAATAATAATAAAAATGTGCATTTTCACATCCATAATCAGGACAGGTCGGTGGCGGATTAATCATCTGTCACACACACGAGTCGCTTCTCTCACTCAGACCCGCAGTGGTGAGATTGACAGCCTCAGAAAAACAGCACAGGGAAATAAAAATGTTGCTTTTTATTTTTAGAAATGAATGAGGGATTCTGTCTACCTTTCACTTGAAGTCATTTTACTTGCAAACATTAAAAGTAGGCAGAAGAATACAGCTCAATCTTTTGTGTACAAGTGTGTGTGTGTGTGTGTGTGTGTGTGTGTGTGTGTGTGTGTGTGTGTGCGCGTGTGTGTGTGTGTGCGTGTGTGTTTTCTAAACGCCCCTTTGCCGATGCAATTATTTTGTTTGAAGTAGCACCATCTTAGACCCCACGTTCTGCAAAACGGATGATTTCTTCTAGTTTCCCCCGGCAGTGATCATGTTCCTTATCACGATGAGACCCTAAATCTGTCCCAATCACCCTTCCTGCTTTGAAATATATACAAAAAGATTGCTCAGAAGACATGCATAAACACATCTTACTCTCTTTTCGGTCTCAGCACGTGCAGCACCTTTAAATGACATTTTATCTCCTGCACTGCCGACTGTGATTCCTTTTGTTTATTTGCTTGTTTGCTTGCTTTCTTTGAGTTTGGAATGATAAAGCCTGGGGATACTGGATAAAGAGCTGGGTTTCCATTATCAAGCCCATGGCCGGAGGCTGTAGTAGCGAGTTCATGGAGACTAATTATCTAATCGCTCCACAGAAGGAACGCAGGCCACCTGCCGCTCAGGGGGACCTTCACTAATTACATCACTTATTCAATGCTTACACATATGAATGTGTGTGTGTGTGTGTGTGTGTGTGTGTGTGTGTGTGTGTGTGTGTGTGTGTGTGGACATTTTCATCTCGTACTTCTCTGTGGAATTTGTCAACATGACACACCGTCCCATATGAACGTATCTTGAGAAACATTTCAAAGATAAGCCGATGACAAATGAAGGGATTAAAAGAGGAATCAGGGACCTTGCAGCCAAAAGCAGTTCTGTTCCAGTAACGGGGGAAAACGTTTTGTAATCCATAAGAGAGACATGTCTATTTTTTGGTGACAAGCAAGCGATAAAACATGAAAGAAAAGTGCCAGCAATAACACGCTTACAGCTGCAAAAAAACGGAGGAATGTGGGCTTCAAAAGGGGCCAATCACAGTGGTGCATGAGAATAGAAGCTTTAACCCAGAACGAGAGAAATGGAAAAGTACGCACAGAGACCAAGGAGAAGGAAATGGGTCAAGTGAAGTTGTCTACACTATTGAAATGTCATGACTTTATGTAAATCAAGACAATTCATTGAGCAGGTAGATGCTACCACGGGTTCTTCCTTTTTAAACCCTCAGCCTATATGTGATGGTGAGCTGTGCGAAGAAGAAAAAGATTCGCGAAGGACAGGGAAATGACTCGGTACATCTCTTGGAAAATGAGTCTGTCCCTGGAGGCTTCAAGATCTGGGTTTTTCATTTTCCCCTCTTACAAATCTGTGTGCTCCACTGACAGACAAGCTGTTAACATCCCACTTGTGAGGTTTTCTCCCCATATGTGGGGCTGATGGAGGTCAGTTATTGGCTGAAACTGACAGCAGTCAAGGGTGACGGAATCTGAGCCGCTGACCTTCTAATGGATTTGTCAATCCGCAGAAATACACTTGCCTTTCCCTTTTTTTTTTTGCTTTCTAACTCTCTATTCACTTAGGAGAGGCCACTAGGAGGATCTTCAAGCAGATAAAGCTTCTCTCTTTTCTAACCCAGCAACTTGGATGTCAGAGAAGATTTGTATATGCCTTCAATAGGTCACAAATTGTTCTATAAACGGTGTATAGAGTTTCTTTTTCATTTGACTACTTCTTTGCAGAATCATGCAAATACTCTATAAGATGTTTTGAGGCTTTTTTTTGACCAGGTGACTGAGTAGTGGAGAACAGTGTAGGATATCACTGAGGGGTTTTTTTTTTTTTTTCTTCAATAGGACGGCTACAAGTTGGTTCCATTGGGACAAAGTTCCACAGGCCGGTGAATTATATTTTTGGGGGGGTCGTGGCATTTTGGAGCATCTTGCAGGCTTGAGGACTCTTTGGCGGTGAAACTAACCACTTATGGTTGCAAATCCATTAGGCCTTTGGAGCATTATGTTGGCGCTTGGAGCCTATGAAGTGAAGGTTCCATTGAGGAATGACTTTTTTTGGCGGGTCTTTCAGGTCAAAGTCATTGACCTTTTCAGGCTGTGTATCTTCAGCCACTGAATCATAGGGACATTGGGGAACGCTGTTGTATTAAGGGATCCTTGCAGGTCACTGATTCATTAATCATTTGCAGTACTATCTCATAGGGCACAGGGTCAGGTCATTGTGATATTATGGAATGGTGCTGTGTTGAGGGATCCTTGCAGGTCGGTCAATTATTCCTTTTTATTTTTCATTATTTTGGGACAGTCTCTTTAGGCCACAGAGTTCTGGGGATATTGGGATTTGATGTTGGTTTTAGGGGGCCACTGAGTCGTTGACCTTTGGGGGGGGGGGGGCCATGAGTCATTGACCTTTGGGGGGGTACTGCGTCATTGATAATTTGGGGCAGTGTGTTTCAGACCACAGAGTCTTGGTGACAACGGGTGATGGTTTTTGAGGACTCTTTAGGCTTTCAAGTTCAACCCTTTAAGGTACAGTTCGCGAGATAGCCAGAAAACAGCCCCTTACAACCTTTTATCATTTGTTATTCCTAAAGACGGAGCATCCTCTGATTTTCCCCATTTCTCACTATGAAAGGAGATCTTTTGCTAAAGTGCGCTTGCATTGTTCTGCCAGGATTAAACACAGAATGTAGGTCACAGCTGTCACCTCCTCCAGTACCAGAAGGTGATGTATCTGTCAGCGGCAAAAATCCTCCCTCTGTTCAACCCCAGTGGGCCTGCTCCCATTTGTTATCAGTTATCTTTCCATGGGGAAATGTATTTCATCCATTTGAGGCTTCTGTCTGCCCATCGTTCTTCTTTTTACACCATATCTAAGCATGTCTCCTTATCATCATGTTCTCCTAATATATTTGATTTGATGTTCATTACAGTCTGCCCTGAGCTCTTGAGTGACCCTGACCAGGGTCAGATTGTCTTATCAACTCAAGGTTATGAGATCACTCTGTGAGAGTACTAGCCACAGATTGCTTCATTAGCATCATCCTAAAAATGTCTGTACAATGCTGTAGGCTTGTTTACACATGTTTTACATATGTAGTCGTCCACAATGAATTTTTGCTCTGACTTCTGTCAAACAGCTACAGTGTTGAAGTCTTTCAGACAGGGAATAGAAACAGAATTGAAAGTCAAATTTCTTTTGCTTCAGTTCCTCTCATTCAAACTCTGATTGCTTCGCCAGCCATGGGTTGCTGCGGCCAGGTCCTTGCACTGATGTGTCGCTTCTTATCATGCTGCCCCATACCACACACACACACACACACACACACACACACACACACACACACACACACACACACACACACACACACATAGACGCACGCATGGACGCATGCACACAAAGTGTTATGTTCTGATTTTATTCGAATACTCTCCAGCATTCTCCTCCCTTCCACCAAGACTTCTTTTATACAAAGTTTTTTTTATTTAATTTCAGGAGTGACAGTGTGCTGCTTCTATCCTTTCTTCTTTTTTTTAACTTGTCTAGAAATGACACAACTCTCCAGTGGGATTTCAGAGCCATTTTCATTTTGTTCTTTCATCAGTCGGACATGTTGCTTAGCATGAGTCATGCACCAATAAGCTGCTTTCTTATTAAACTACTCACACACACACACACACACACACACACACACACACACACACACACACAATCTGTCGTTGAGGTCTCTGATAAAATTGCTCTGGCCTCCCACTGTCTCCAGGCCAGGTGCTCGCAGGTATGTGTAATATGCAGTGTGAAAGTGTCAGACTCAGGCAGTAAAGGCTCTGAGGCATCAACATCATGCCATCTGGGAACGATCTGTCGGTAAAGGTACTATAGCATATAGATCTTTATGGTCAAAGGCTTAAAATGTGTTCCTGAATTTATGCCATATCTTTACATATCTGTATGCACAATCTGATTGACTGCTCAGTGGTCTGGAATTTCCCTGTACTGACCAGTCAGTATCTTTTTTTTCTCACCTCCTCAGTACTCAACCAAAACACAAAATTTAAATAAGGTCAGTGAGCATAGCCTCATTTGAAATGAAAATTGCACTCATAACTGGACATTGACATCAACTTTCGATTTTTGATTTTGATTTTGAGATACTATAGTAATCCCACACGGGAAATTATTGCTTCTGCATTAAACCCAGCAAAAGTGAGCACGCACGTAAAACGTGAGCACACACTCAGACTTGGAGCAGTAGGTTGCCACACACACACACATTGGGGGCACCCAGATTAGCAGTTGGAGGCTAGGTGCCTTGCTCAAGGGAAGGTACAGTTCACTCGCCCACTGCCAGACATTGTTTCTGCTGGTTCGGGAATCGAACCAGTGACCTTTTGGTCACAAAAGCCGCTTGTCAGTTCATCAAAACCTTGGTCTGGAATTTCACACTCTCTTAATAAGTAGCAAGTATTACCATCTTGGTTCTTTTATTAAACATAAGCAGTACTTGAGAAAACGAAATAATAACAAAGGCAGAAAAGAAGCTCACGTCGAAGGAAATTCACACTTAATATCCAGCTTTGAACAGAGCTCCAAAAGCCAGAGAATGAAGCAAAGACTTGAGAAGCAAGAGTACATAATCAGAGTCAAAGATTCGAACCAAAAAAGAAAGTACTGTACGGTGGTAGAACATGGTCGAGGGAACTTTTTTCTGCTTCACACAGTTCAATGCTATGTTCTGGGCCCGATTGGCTTTCAACACTTGATTAAGCACAGTCTGACAGATCCATCAATAAAACCAGATGCAGAGGCCAGGAAAGGACATGAGGACTTCCGTCTGGTCGACCAAGAAGGGCAGGGGGCTTAATGAAAGATTCGGCGTGGTATTTAAGGCACTTAGATTTTCCAGTAAAAGTACATCAAATATGTAAACACACTTATCCATTATTCACTGCTGCTCCATTATATCCATTAGAACTTGAATGATGTTGACTCAACATTTTTGTTATCATGAACATGATCATATGAGATGTATTGCAAAAATAGAGCCGTTAGTGTTATTGAGTTTATTTAATTGAATTTTTTTTCTTTACCCCGCCGGTATTTGTAAGTCTATCTGTCAGTTTGTTTGTGAGCAAAATCCTGGCCACGCACATGCACAGATTTACACCAAACTTGGTGGGGACGCTACCTGACCTCAGTCCCATAAATGATTTGATTTTGAAATTTCTAGGACAAAAATGAAGGTCAGAGCAAGGTCAAAAAGACATGGAGACAGAGCACTTAAACTTTGAAAACGTGTGTCAGTATACATGCTGTTACTGTTGAACACTTATATTAACTTTTAGATCAAACAATATATTTTTCCAAACTGGGTGACTTTGTAAAGATAAAAATCAATATCACAAGATTTTATAACTTAGAAATGAGTGCTCATAGACATGCTGTTACTATGGAACACTAATAGAAAAATGCATATGAACTATCAGACGACACAGATATCTTTGACCTTGGGTGACCTTCAAAGGGCAAACCCAATGTACTATAGAGCTGATTATAAGGCGGGCATATGGGTTCTTAAACCAGCACCCATAATCGGCATAATTGCGCCATTGCCCATGCTGAATGGTGGCTGTTCCTTGGACTCCAAGAGTGCCTGTCTAGTTGTTTAATTGCTATTTACTGGGTACAGTATTTAATGAGATGTACATCAAATTGCATTAAAAATAGATTGTCAAGACACAATTTGGGCATAAGAATAATAAAATGAACATGTTGCATGCCAGAAATCTTCATAAAAAAACAACTGTACTTCTGTCAGGCTGTTATCAGCAGCCCCTTGCCTTTTCGTTGTCACACCTCGGTAACCAGGAATATCAGGTACAGCAGGATCCATTTTTAATCAGCATTGTTCTTTGCGATGATAACAGTGGGCCAGACAGTTTTTCTCAGCATGTTGCGAGCCTCTGGGTACCAGAGAGAAAGCAAGTCTCGGCCTGTGTGGAAATCAATACCCCGGCCCAGGCAAGGTCTCTGTCCACTCTGGTGTTTCGCTGATATGAACAAAAGACAAGAGATGAAGTGAGTGAAATGAAAAGCAATTCAAAGCGTGCAGTGTAGAGGCATTTGTTTCGTATTTCGCCTGCTTTTGTTCGCAGTATGTTTGTGTATGAAGCATGAAGATGTTAGTTAGATGGTATATCACTTGAATACTTAATACATTTAGACTTCATCTCTCAGTAGTATGCTTGGCAGACGGCTGGCGGTGTAGGTGGAAGGACGGGGTTTTTTTATGCACTGGAATATAGAAAGGGAAGGGAAAAAAAATCCTCCTGAGTTATAATTTCCTGTTGTATAATAATATCACGGCCAGAAAGCTCACAATGTTTGGTGCAATGCAAACAATATAGAATCAAAACAATTCAGAACGGCGAACAAGAGCAAACCTGATTCATATTCCCACAGCGTTTGGGAAGATTAGTTTTGGCGTCTTGGTCCTTTTATGCATCCAATTATTGGCAAGAGCAATAATTGCACCTGTTACTTCATTGTATTGTTCAGCCAGAGCAAGATGTTAGCAATTAGAATGTCAAAAGAAAGAACATTTGCTTTTCATAGTTATCTAAAAGACTGTTCCTAGAATTTTCCATCTGCAGCAATTCTTCAATGATCGATTTGTTGTAAATTATTATTGAATGACGTCATATTTTTAAATTCATTAAGTGATGTGTTTGTCATTCTATAACATCTAGTAAACAAGTATTTTTCCTTGTCCTCTCAAAGGTATAAGAGTGCAGTCATTTATTTAAAAGACTTTCCCATGGGGACAACCATGCTGACTGTCCCAAGGCAATTAAAAAATGTATATATATATATATATATATATATATATATATATATATATATATATATATATATATATATATAATGTAAACTATGACTAAAACTAGCTGTAAGCATTTGTTCAAGTGAAATGAAAGGCAACCCTTTCAAACTGTCCTGTCACACATTAATATATGCAAATTTTATAAATTTAACGACAGTCGTAGAATTATGGTAAGAAGAGCGGCTTTGGTACCAACAAGTCGCTAGTTCAATTCCTGAACCAGCAGGAATCAAATTCAAAAATAATTTAATTATCAGGTGGTTCTTACTTATATTTTCAAAGTCGCACTCTGCTGAAATCCATCTCCTTGCATTAGCCGTACTGCAAAGACTGCTGGTACACTCTTGCAGTAGTGTGCAGTCACAAGAATAGGATTTTATAGGATTTCATTTCATATAAAGCAAGTTAATGGCAACAATCACAGTATAAAGTTATTAGACTGGAAAATTTCTGAATAAAATAAAACAGGACACTACAATTCATATGCGATTCCATTTACATGCATTGAAACTGTGCACTCATACATATAAAAGAAATATACAGCGCCATATATTCATATACAAATTAGTTTCGGATTGTCGGCTGACACGCGAGACTTTTTTTGCGTGATTTTTTGTTTTGTTTTGTTTTTTGTACTACTTTTTCTCATTACAGTTGCACCCCCTTGTGTGTGGAGTTATTGGTTGTTTATCAGTAAACTAAAGTTTTTTTAAAAGAGCAGTTTTTAAAATTTTTGAAATGGAATACATGGTGTTTGCTGTACTTGCGTGGGTTTGCTCTGGGTACTCAAGTTTCCTCTCACAGGCCACAAACATACACAGTCGGATAAATGTTTGTTCCAAATTGCCCCTAGGTGTGACAGTGAGTGTGTTGACATGAAATGGTCTGGCGAGCTTTTCAGGGTTTACCCTGCCTTCACCCAGAGTGGCTGAGATGGGTACCAGCCTCCCCGTGACCCTAATTAGGATTAAGTGGCATAGAAAATAAAGAAGTAATACAAACAGTGCAATGAACAATTCTATATGAAATAAAACAAAATGTGCAGTGGGGGCCAGTGGTAGGGTGCTGGATTACTGAAGGTCACAGACTCAAGCCCCACTATCACTGGGTTGTCACTGCTGTCTCCCCAGTGCAGCTTACTGGGTTATTAAAGGCCGGCCATGTCTATCACCGTCTTTAATGATAGGTTCATTAAAAGGAACCATTGCTGACTTTCATCAAGAGGAGCTGCATAGATATCAACATGAGTCTGCCCTGCAATGGCCTGGCGAGCTGTCCAAGGTGTACTCTGCTAACGTGTCAGCTAAGATGAGCCCCAGCCATCCCGCGACCATAATTAATTTAAAAGGATTAAGCGGTTCAGAAAATGAATGAATGAATGAATAAACGGATACGATTCGAAGCCTGATCGAGTTCGATAGATATAACTCCACCCCTAATATGATTACACCTTTTGGAAATGCATTTGTTCAGAAATACCTCGATGTTCACAATTTGCAGCAGAATCACCACATTAAACTCATTCATTCATTCATTCATTCATTTTCTGAACCGCTTAATCTTAATTAGCGTTACAGGGAAGCCAGCGCTCGTTTCAGCGCCCGTCTCTGGGCAAGGGCAGAGTCCACCCTGGACAGCGCCCCAGACCATCATAGAATGCATGAAACTTTTTTTGACTTATTTATTTATATTTTTAAATAATAGAACAGTTCTTCCCGATGAGTGCTCATGCATGGGGATATTGCATGATGGAGACATCATCTCGGCTTCAACTGAATAATGTTCAAACGCGAGCTGAATACATTTAAGTACTTTTAATATCCCTATATGAAGTGTCAGGTGAATTATGAAAATGTGTGCTCAAGTGAAGATTGAGTGAGGCGAGCTGATGTTTAGTTTTGCCTCAAGGCATTTTATTACAATAAAGTTTCAGCCGGCAGCTTGTTTTCTTTTAGCCCGGGAGACAAAGGCTCTTTTTTCCCCCGACACACGCTCGGCTTTGTTTTCGCTTGTCATTTCTATAAAGCCGGGAGTGTGACATGTTTTCTCATTAGGAGAAGCAATAACTTTGATAAATCATTCCAGCTGCCAGCCCGCCCTTTCTGTTATTACAAAAGCTCATTGAAATCTATCTCTCTCCCTCTCTCTCTCTCTCTCTGTTTCTCTCTCTCTCTCTCTCTCTCTCTCTCTCTCTCTCTCGCTCTCTCTCTCTCTCCCCTTTCTCTCCCCACCTCCCCCACCCCTCTCTCTCTCTCTCTCTCTCTCTCTCTCTCCCCCTCTCTCCATGAGACTGTTGTGCTGTTTGCTATTCCTGCCGGCACCCCAGAGCTAAGTGATCTAACCAAAGAAATCCTGTGTGCATTCGTGGGTTTGTACTCGGGGCCTGTTCGATAATCGGAGCTGATATTCAGTATTTTTCTCGTTATCGGAATTCGACGTCTTACAAATTCATGCACGTATGTGATGCGAAAGTTTAAAAAAAAAAAAAAAAAAAAAAAAAAAAAAAAAAAACACTTCTGCAGGCTGACCGAGTGTCCCGTCCACGGCATTATCGAACTGCTTGAAATGTGTGATTTATACATCGAGTACAGCCACTTCTCGTCAGCCTTCTATAGAGTCGGTCTTGATGCCCTGCCCACCTGCAGCGCTATTGAATTGGGAGAAACGCGGACCATGTATCATGTTAATCCAGTCAGACACGCCAATCAAAGGAAGCAGGTTACTTCCCGCACAGTTTTTGTTCAAAAATAGCCTGTTTTGTTTGACATTTTTATAAATAAAAAGAAAAAAAAATGTAAATGAATAAATAAATCTGTCCTTGTAATCGCTTATGCAAAACTTTTTAAACTTTATCTTTGGGCAGCCTCACCATGAAAGTTTTAAATAATTTTCGTACCTCCGTGCTGGTGATAGTCAGGGTCAGGGGCATCACTGTAGCCTCATGAGAGCCGTTCTTCTGAAAGTGAGGTCTCGAGAACACTAAAGGTTTTTGAATGAACTGATTAGATTTTAGACTTCATAGGTCAAAAGTGATGGTCACTGCAGCCTTACCATGCAGAGGCTTATAAGCACCAGGCAATAGTTTAAAACTTCCTATACAGGTCCCGGCGGCCATTGAAAGTGTAGTTATGGTTCTCTTCATTCATTTAGTTAAGGACCTCGGTTTGATTGACGCACACACCCTGTGATGATGTCACCGAACCAGGAGTATCCCACTCAGAGCTTTACGCAAAGCAATGTTAGACATGGGGACTGGACTCCATGTCCCCCTGTTTCCTTATCCAGTTGTATCCGTGTCACATGACTTACATACTCTGATGTCAGAGAGAGAGTCTACGGTAGCCTCCATGCTGCGCAGTCTCCATTCCGGAATTGATGATTTCACTATGTTCACAGTGTTGCCTCGACAGCACAAATGCTTTTCTGCTCGCCACTGTTGTACACAGTGATTGTTTATGTTTCCATTAACCTTCCTGTCAACTTGAAGTCATCCCAAAACACTCTCCTTTCTCCCGTGAGGTTTTACTGTAATCCTTCTGCAAATATCCTGATCCACTTCACAGTCATATCAGTTTGATTAGGGGGAAATCAAAAGACAACATGAACAACAGAGTGGATCTTCACGAGGAGCTGACAGTGTACAAATTACTTCTTTTCCTTTCGGCTTTTCTCTCTTTTTTTTTCCAGGGGTCGCCACAGTGAATCATCTGATTTGCATGTTTGATTTGGCATAGGTTTTTACGTTGGATGACACAATGTCCTGACACAACGCTTTAGCAAGGGGCAGAAACACACTGACGGCTATTCAACCACTCTTTACGAAAGTCAGCAATGGTTGTTTTACATGAACTTCTCACCATAGACAGTGAGAGACATGGCCGGCCTTTGATAACCCAGTTAGCTGCCCCTGGGGGGGGGGGGCAGTGACAACCTTGTGGAGAGTGGGACTCGAACTCCCAACCTTTATACCCCCATTTCACTGGAGCACGGCAGACTGATGGAAACAAAAATGTTGTCATTCGCAAACGTGCCGCAATTATTCCCTCATCTTCCATGTCATTCCGTGTCATTCCGTAGTTATTCCTCAAGTCTTCCTCCACTTCTGTATGCTTCCGGCAAGCCAAGATATTCCGTGAACCTGCTTTTGAACATGTTCAAAAGCACGTTCACGGAAAAAAAAAAAAAACTTCAGTGAGTGTTCCATGGGGTCACTTTGGCGTACTTTGCCGTACCTGTTCCGCACATGCCATGAGTGTAAGAATTTCTTCTTTTCCGTAGGATTTTCACCCATTTTCCGTGTAAAATTTTCGAAGCTATTCTCTAGACTGCGTTCCGTGCCTTTCCGCTACATGCATGTCCTTGCATGCCGTAGTCCAGTGAAATGGGGGTAAAAGAATTGCCACTTTTCCTTAGGATTTTTACCCATTTTTCAAGGCAAAGCTCTTTTGAAGACTGCATTCCGCACCTTACCGCTACGATCCTTGCATGCTGTAGTCCAGCGAAATGGGGGTTCGGTATTAGGATCAGCAATTCAGCACCTTTTACCACCAGGCCACCACTGCCCTATTATATTAATTACTTATTTAGCATAAAGTGTGAGCATCTGTAAACATGTAGCCTGTATTGGATAATATACAAAATGTCAACACATAAATATACGTAACTGCAGTAGCACAGAATTCCCAGGATATTCCTTGGATAAAGCAATTACAGAAAATGCACGACTAAACTTTTTAATGTCAGTACTGCAGCACTGTGCTTTTAACATCAAATGCCAAGAAGGTCTTTACTGTCTGATGTAATTTTCTCTTCAGTGGAGGGGTAAAATAGATGGATGAAGCATGCCTGAGAACAATACGCAGGTTCGGTGCAGGCTAGAGTCTTGATCTAGCCTTCACAAATGCATTATTTTATTCTACTATATTGATTCATACAAATTCTAAGCAGAACCCTGTGCGAAAAACCATTGTGGAACCATAAACAGTCCCAAAGAACGCTCCAGGAAACTTCTGGTTTTGCTGCATAGATCATTCACTCACTGATCCTCTTAATCCTACAAGGGTCCTGACGAGGCTTTAGCCAATCTCAACCAAGTCTGGGCTGTGTCTCTTATATCCCCTCATGAGAGAGAAAGAAGCCCCCATGTAACTGCTGATTCAGCTATCCTTGTCATATTAGCAGGGTGTGGTCCTGTTTTGGAAAATTGAGTCACTCTCTTTTTTTTGTTTGTTATCTTTACAAAACAGGGTACTATGCCCTGCACAGAGCTAATTGAACGACTTAAGGATATGAGATTCAGTGCAGGCCAGTATATGCAGTTGTAAAATTTCACCAGGGCAAAGGCAGGATACACTCCCAACAGTTCACCAGTCCATCGCAGGGCCAACACGCACACAACCATTCACACTTAGATCTGGTGGGTAATTTGGAACAGCCAATTAGCTTCAACGTGCATGTCTGTGGGCTGTGGGAGGAAACCCGAGAACCTGGAACAAACCCACCCAAGGACGCAGGGAGAACATGCAATTTCCACACAGCCCAAGACTCGAACTCACCTTGCTGTGAAGCAGACGTGTTAACCACTACAACACTGTGCAGCCAGCATAGATAATGATGTAGAAATTACAAATAATCAATGAATTTTACAAATTACAATTCTTGAAACTGCTTCAAAGTTGGCATAGGCCCCTTGCTTGCCTCCGTGACAAGTCTGTCCCTCGCTCTTTCCATCTAGTTTTCAGACCTGGGAATGGTTCTAGGAGTATCAACCACTTTCCACATATTGATTATAGACTTTACTGGGGACTGAATTTATCGCAGAGATCTTTTCTCCATGCCTTGCCATCCGTAGTTGATTCCAGGCACTAGAATGCTTAAGGAAAAACTGTTTTCATGCTGAACTAATCCAGATTCCAAAAAAGATGGGACACTATACGAATTGTGAAAAAAAAAAAAAAAAACTGAATGCGATGATGTGGAAGTGCCAAATTTTAATATTTTATTCCAAATAGAACATAGATGGATGGGTCAAAAGTTTAAACTGAGAAAATGTATCATTTTAAGGGAAAAATATGTTGATTTTAAATTTCATGGTGTCAACAAATCTCAAAAAAGTTGGGACAGGTAGCAATAAGAGACTGGAAAAGTCAATTGCACTTATAACGAATACCTAGAAGACAATTACCATTAATGAGGTCCATTTGACAACATGACCGAGTATAAAAAGAGCTTCTCAGAGTGGCAGTGTCTCTCAGAAGCGAAGATGGGTAGAGGATCACCAATTTCCCCAATGTTGCGCAGAAAGATAGTGAAGCAATATCAGAAAGATGTTTCCCAGTGAAAATTGCAAAGGGTTTGAAGTTTTTATCATCTACAGTGCATAACATCATCCAAACATTCAGAGAATCTGGAACAATCTCTGTGCGTAAGGGTCAAGGCAGAAAAAACATGCTGAATCCCCGTGATCTTTGGGCCCTGAACCGGCACTGCGCCACAAACAGGAATGCTACTGTAAGGGAAATCACGGAATGGGCTTAGCAACACTTCCAGAAACCACTGTCGGTGAACACAATCCATTGTGCCATCCGCCATTGCCAGCCGAAACTCTACAGTACGAAGAAGAAGCTATTTCTAAACAGGACCCAGAAGCACAGGCGTTTTCTCTGGGCCAGGGGTCATTTAAAATGGAGTGTGGCAAAGTGTGAAACTGTTCTATGGTTAGACGAATCATGATTCGAAGTTCTTTATGGAAAACTGGGACACCGTGTCATTCGGACTAAAGAGGACAAGGACAACCCAAGTTGTTATCAGCACTCAGTTCAGAAGCCTGCCTCTCTGATGTTATGGGGTTGCATGAGTGCGTGGGGCATGGGCAGTGTGCACATCTGGAAAGGCACCGTCAATACAGAAAGGTACATTCAGGTTCTAGAACAACATATACTCCCATCCAGACATCGTCTGTTTCAGAGAAGACCTTGCATTTTTCAACATGATAATGCCAGAGCACATGCAGCATTAATTACAACATCATGGCTGCGTAGGAAAAGGATCCGGGTATTGAAATGGCCTGCAGTCCAGATCTTTCACCTATACAGAACATTTGGCACATCATGAAGAGGAAGTTGCAACAAAGAAGGCCCAAGACAGGTGAACAGTTCGAGGCCTGTATTAGACAAGAACGGGACAGCATTCCTATTTCTAAACTTGAGAAACTTGTCTCCTCGGTCCCCAGACGTTTGCCGACTGTTGTAAGAAGAAGACGGGATGGCTCACAGTGGTGAAAATGGCCTTGTCCCAACTTTTTTGAGATCTGTTGACACCATGAAATGTAAAATCAACATATTTTTCCTTTAAAATGATACATTTTCTCAGTTTACACTTCTGACCCTGTCACTATGTTCTATTCAGAACAAATTATTGAAATTTGGCACTTCCATATCATTACATTCCGTTTTTATTCACAATTTGTATATTGTCCCAACTTTTTTGGAATCCGGTTTGTAGTTGATCAGAGATGGAAGGCAATTAGCTTGATGTGCAGTCGAGATGCAGAAGGTGATTAATTACCCCTGATTGACCTTACCAGCATTTTAGGAGAGGGGGTGATCCTTTAACTATCTCAGTGAGTCTATTTTTGCTCTTATATATTTTATTTGGTTGTTTTAAATTGCACTGAGTGAATACAGCTGGAACAACATTTAATTTTAGACTGCAAAATAAGAATATGTGAATATTTTATATGATTAAATGGGGAGATTCTTTTCTGTATCCACTGTATTATCATGCCACAATTACATAAGGCAAAATCATCACATCACCCCCACCCTGTAGATGTGTAATCTTTTAAATGTTCAAATTTAAGAAGCCAAACTTCTAAGTATTTTTAAAGAGTATAGCGCTCTTTGAGATTCTTCTAAGGTGGAAAAATTTAGCATATTTTAAATCATAGTACAAATACATGGTACACATTTTCACCAAGTTCAAATATGCATGCATGAGTTAAAATTTTACATCAAGAAGGTATTTTTGAAAATGTTATTTGATTTCCTCAAACCCCAAAGGAATTCTAACCTATTTATCATGTTTTTTTTTTTTGTTGTTGTTTTTTTTTTTTTTTTTGTTTTTTTTGGGGGGGGGGGGGGGGGGTCCCCGATGGGACATTAGACCTCTAGAATCTCTATGAGACTTAACTGAAGATCTGTTTAACAAGAAGTTGAAAGTCATTTGGATGTTTCAAAAATCTTCAGACTTAATATATTCTGCATGTGACACCTAAAGCTCGCAATTGTCATTGCGTCCTTTTCTGAAGCGTAATTCCAGAATGGGATGCTTAAAACTCTGAAGTGATACTTTCGCCTCAAACCTGAAAGACATTAGTACATACTAATAACTTTGCAGATGTTTGAGGATGGCAGTGGCCTTGTGGTAAGGTGCTGGCGTACTGATCCGTCGGTCGGGGTTCAAGCCCCACAATCATCAAGTTGTCACTGATGTCACCGTAAGGTCCATCATCTTATGTAATAGGGTCTGGAATTTGATATATATATTTTTTATTTACAAAAAATAAGGTAGAAACGCACATTGATAGAATAATATTACATTTATTTACACAACCCTTGTCTGTTACATCTTGTAATATGAATGTTACTTTTTATTTCTTTGTATTTTTTCTTTGCCTCAAAAATGAAAACAAATCATAAAAAGTAAAGTTACTTTGCATAAAATATGTATTACAATGTGGTAGGATAATTTCGATATGGTAATCGAAATAATAATTATATGGCTGAACTATCTGAAACATGTAACTATAAGAATGAAGAACCATCAATACCATCTGAAGATATAATCTCAAAAATCTCGTAGATATTCCCGGGGTGATAAGTGACCCGCACGAGTTTGGATTATACTCGCCACACGGATTGGCCAATCCTTACAAAATTCTAAATAAAATAGATAGTCAAAATTCTAGATAAATAGATTGACAAATACTTGGTAGGAATTTTTTTTCCGATTAAAATTAGAAAAATGGTGCTGGATATATATATGGTATACGTGGTATATATACATGGTATATATTCCACGGATCAGAAAATGAACGAATGAATGAATTTCTGGACTTTTTTTGTGTGTTAAACCCACACACATTTTTGTCGTGGAATTTGCTGTAAAAGTTTGGTTTGACTTCTGAAAGAACTACAGTAAAACCTCCGCTGATGAACGCTTAAGCTCACGAACTTTTCGCCTCAAGAACATTAAATTTGCGAGCATATTGTCTCTGCTGACGAACTAGTTTTCGGCGGACGAATCAAACCACGCGGTCGAACAGCGCCACGGTGGCGGCCACGAGAAGCTGACGCACACTCATGACGTCACAGTTCGTCACACCCCTTTCTTTGAATGCGGAAGTGGTTTGTGTTTGCTAGACATTTTGGACCATATTGAGTGTACTTTTGCTATTATGGGACCGAAAAAGACCCCACCACAGGCGGAGATCATTGAAAAACACGAACGAGGTGTGCGTTTGTGTGACTCAGCGTCCCAGTACCAGTACGCTAAGTCTACCATTGCTCCCATCCTTAAGAACAAGGAAGCTATTAAGGGTGCGTGTGTGGCTAAGGGTGTTTCCAAACAGTAGGCGTTTCCAAACACTCCTTCCAAACAGTAAGTCCCTCCCTCCCTCCTCCGCCCACTCCATTCCATCAAGCCATCAACTACCATCACAAAGGTAAATAAAACGACTTTATTATACAGTACAGTTTATTTCTTTAATTACAATACAATACCACATTTATTATACATAAAATAAGGTATATTTTTGTGTAGTTTTTGTGTAGAAAATTATGTTTTATGGGGACCTGGGAACGGATTATTCTCATTTTAATGGTTTCTTATGGGAAATAAATGTTCGGAAGACGAACTTTTCGCCTTACACACACTTTCTGGGAACCAATTATGTTCGTGAGCAGAGGTATCACTGTATTATAAATCGGGGTTTGCTTGTTTTTCTGAACCTCTTGTTTTTTTTTTTGTTTTTTTTTGGTCTTTTATTACAACTGTCTAAGCTTTCCATGTAAAAAATTTTATATTTTAACATTGTTTCTCCAGCTTTGCACAAAAGTTGCGATGGCAGTAGTTTATCGTCTAACATTATATAAAACATTGTTAACACATTAAAGGTACACTGTTAGAAAATATTGTGAAAGGAAACCCCAGCATGCATGTGCACAGTCTTTGTCTCGCGCCAGATGGCGCTGTTCTGGACGCCTGGCTATGTGCAACATTTTGGCAACATTAAAGCAACGTTGAATATAAACGTCATGTAAATTTCTTAGTGAATATTCTGGTTTAAATTTAATATTATTTCGCATTGATAAGGTGCATGACTATTAATCTGGTGATCAGAGGTTCGAATCCAGGTTGATGCAGCGACTCCATTGGAGTCCGTTGGAGTTAATCGGCCAAACACTCACCTGAGGGCATTACTTTTCTGTTACTCCGCTCCGTTATAATAGACTCAAATTCTCTTCTTGTGTCTACCTAGAAATCAAGCAATTTTTGTGTGGTGGTTGAGAAGAACCAGTGACCTGGTCAAAATTCTGACAGGTCGTTCTACTTCCCTATTGTCATATTATCTTTTAATCTTATTAAAAATGTAAAGAATTTAGAAACATAGCAGATGTGTGCCTGTCTGTGAAAAACTGGTTTTCTGAGGCTTCCGCGTATATATATATATATATATATATATATATATATATATATATATATATATATATATATACACAAAAACAAAAGGACAGGACAAAGATTTTCTATTGAAACTCCATTTATCACTACAGATCTGTTTCGAGGGGTGGTGAAACCATCCTCTCTCTTCAGGTGATTATAGAAGAATATAATCTAGAATCTAGAATCTATAATCACCTGAAGAGAGAGGATGGTTTCACCACCCCTCGAAACAGATCTGTAGTGATAAATGGAGTTTCAATAGAAAGTCTTTGTCCTGTCCTTTTATTTTTGTTATTTGCTCTACCAAAAAGTATTGAGCACTCTCCTACGGAAGGATCTACTCAGAAAATCCTATATATATATATATATATATATATATATATATATATATATATATATATATATATATATATATATATATATATATATATCAAGCCTGGAAAGGGACCAGAAACTCCAAAATAGTGTTCAAGTACCAAGGTTGGCCCACATCGGAAAATGGGCTATTGACTCCAGGCTCATTTCCAAATTGGCATCTATTGGGGCAGCCCACTTTGCCCACTCTTTTCCACTTCAAAACAGACAGACTTTGAACAAATGGTCCCCATTTCTTTTCAAAGGCCACAATGGAGAGTCATTAGGCTCTTTTTTCAGATGAGAGGCTTTTAGAGACCTTGTTAGTAAGCAAAGGTGACTAATACACTGCCAAGGGTTCAGTAAACTTGGCATGTGCTTGTAGCATGGGGAGAAAATGGTAGTGTGGGGTAAAAGTCAGGGATCTGGTGAATGGAAAGAAAGAAGGAACCACATGAGACAGATTAGGGGAGGCTGACTACGTTTTCACTTTCAACCTCATAGTTTGGTTTTCTGTGTGCTTTCAGCATTAGACTTTGCAGAAATCCAGATATATCGTGGCTCTGGATCCCTAATGAGCAAGCCAGAGGCTTGAGAAAGAATCCCATGAGGACAACTGAGATTTAGAAATTTTGATATAAAGTGTGTTTTTTTTTTTTTTTTTTCTTCTCTCCTTTGTGAGGGAGGAAGCAAATTCATGCGAGGTTATCTATAGAATCAGAAAGCGAGACACATATGCACAAAGCTCTGAGCAGAATTGTGAATTTGCTTCACATGATGTAATTTTCCTGCCAAAATTTGAAAGTACAAAACCCAATAAACAGTTTCGGTAGTCAAAATAACTTACCTCAATATTTACTCTAGGGAAATATGTGTGTGCTCAGAGAGCCGGCATGCACACCTGCTTGAGTTGGTATTCTGAGCCCACCATTCAGGGTATGCAAATCAACTTCATGTGGTTCCTGCTCTGAGGTGAGCAGGTTTCTTTATTTTTAGCAAAAGTATACATCACGAGGGTTTTTCTATCGCCCTGAGACTATTGCGTTTAAGCACAAGTACATACCTTTAAAGTGAAACTTCACTCACAGCTGTTAACATAACTCCACCCACTGCATAATTCAAAAAATGTATAAAAAAAATAAATAAATAAAAATAATCAAAGGGATGAGCAGGGAGGCAGGGTCGGGGGGAGATGGGCAGGGATCTGTGAGCCCGAAGATTCTCAGTAAGTCTCAAACGGCAGAAATTTGAAAATCATGCACTTTCTGTCAGGGACGGGACGCCCACCTTTGATTAGAGGGTACAGTATTACTTTTATTTTATTTTTTTTTTTTTTCGTTCGACAAACTTCATAATGTAGAGAAGTACCAAACAGCTGATGCTGTGTTTCATTCCAGTACAGTACAGTCATATCATTTAGTTTACACTTGAATTCCACAGTCAAAAAACAATACATTGATCCCTCGTTACTTTGTGCGGCTTCAGTGCATCGCGGGTTTTTTATAAAATTATTCATTGAAAAATTTTAAAATAAGGAAATTAAGGAAAAATAGGAAAAACGTGAAGGAAAATGCCACAAAACAAGGCCAATTATGAGAAAAAACCCCCAAAGAAATAAAAAAACACAAAACAACCCAACCCCAACAAAACTACCTACATTTTTATGTAAGGCGCGCGCATCAGTGTGTGCGCACGCGTGTGTCTGTATGTGTGTGTATTTATATTTTATTTACATCTTGTGCATTATTTTTGAATGTTTAATTATTATTATAAGCAATTATAGCATTGAATATGTATTTATTGATATTATATACACATATACGTGTAATGCGTATATATCAGCCAGGGGATCGATCCGACTTTGCCTAAATCGGCGATTGCGTGGGGGGGGTCTTGGTCCCTATTACCTGCGGAAGGTGAGGGATCCCTGTATCTCTTTAAACCAGTGCTTCTCAAATAGTGGGGCCAAAAAAAACACACATGATGCCGAGGGGCGGGCGGGGTGGGGTACATGGGTTTCACGGGAATTAGTTTAAAGAAACAGATTTGCTCACAGAAGTGCCTAGCGACGATGGATAACCACATATTCGGTCAATCCAGCTGAGGGCGCCCCCGTCACTCACAGCGCTCACACTCAAGACTTTCCTGCTGTGGGGTGTCATTGCTAACCACGATGCCACTGTTGCCCCCCCCCCCCCCCCCCAGTAGGCTTAATACCATTATGTGCAATTTTAGTGTTCACTCAGCCAAGGCTTACCGTCCAAGGTCATCTTTACTAGTGGGGAGTGTCTTCAATCGTACTGCTAGTGGAACACCCCTTTAATGGGGTGATGACATTTGGTGGAAAGGGAGAGAGTGAAATGGTGGATGTAGCTTTAAATTGGAGACAGGAAGCGGATTTTAAAATGTGAGCATCACTGCAGGAAAATAATAGCTGAAGGAATTCGCTGGAACCTACTTGACCCTTGGACTCGTGTGTGTGTGTGTGTGTGTGTGTGTGTATGTGTGTGTGTGTGAGATTTTTATTTTGCTCGAAAGATCAGCATTGTCTGGTCACTGTTCTGAGTTTATCTGCCTCTCAAGATGTGTGTGCACCTTCACACTTACATAACATGTTCCACCTCCTTGGTTCATTAACTCCTCTCATTATGTGCTTCAGTTCCGTCTGGCGAGCTGCGGGCGAGTGTGTGTGGTGCATTGAAAAAAGTAAAGAGGGATATTTACCTGCTCCGATGAGACGCCGGCTTGCCCTGTGCTGGCCCAGCCAATTACTCTAAAGAGGCAGCAGCGGGCATCTTAGCAGAAGGCATTTCAGCTTTCACTTTAATAAGACACCTGCTGGAGGGGCCGAAAAGACCTGCAGGTTCCATCATCCTCCCACAGTCCTTCTACACTAGCTGTCAAAACTCGCCTTTCCGAATTTCATCGTTAAAGTTATTTATGAACTGGATGGAGCTTGTTATTGCGCACTGGAATGGAGAATTGGTGAAACGCTGCCGTCATTGTGCCATCAGTAATGTGTGTGGGTAATGATGATGCTATAGTTAGACATTGTATCACTCCAAGAACAGGAAAATATACCTCTTTTTTTTTTTTTTTTTTCCCCTCTCTCTCGTGGAGATCACTTCCTGTCATATTTGCGATGACTGTTTGTGTGTATTATCCTGTTTTTAATGGGGTCTGTGGTGTTCAGAATTTAAGTCATATTTGGAGCAAATGAGCCCATTTTTGGCGCAGACTTCAAACACTGAATGATGACCTTGAAAGTAGAATGTCAGCCAGCAGGAGAAAATGATGAATAGATCTACCCTTCTGCAAACTGAACATGTATGTAGGTGTGTAAAGCTTACCACACTGCGAGAGTGGGACTTTAAGTAAATTACCACAAGGAGGGGGCGCTGTCTTGGAACACTGCTAGATTTTCATGCTGGTTGAAAATCACAGAAGATCCAAAAGAATATATAGATAATGCAAGATTTCCATAAAAAAAAACACTTACTTTATACCAAATATTTCTCAAGAACAGTTATGGCCAGGTGGTAAGATGCTGGATTACCAATTCCATGGTTGGGGGTTCGAGCCCCACCACCAACGGTTGTCACCGCTGTCCCCCAATGCAGCTAACTGGGTTATCAAAGGCAGACCACGTCTCTCACTGTCTGTGGTGGGAGCTTCATGTAAAAGAATCATTGCTGTCTTTCGTCAAGAGGAGCTGCATAGCCGTCAGCATGTTTCTTCCCTGCGGTGGCCTGGCGAGCTGTCCAGAGTGTACTCTGCTGTCACCTAGAGTCTGCTGAGATGGGCGCCAGCCCCCCGGCCCTAAATAGGATGAAGCGGTTCAGAAAATGAAAAATGTATGGAATATTGCTCAGCATCAATCCTACACATATATTCAGTCACAAAACCATCTCTGGCAACATTATTTGAGCGTATTTGTTAAAAAATCAGCAGAATTAAGCTCTTCAGGGATTAACAAGGGTGAGTTTTTAAACATGGAGTTAGCTAATATGCGACTTTCGTGAAATAGCATTGATGCTAATTATAAAAAAAAACGTCAATCACTTTCTAATTGTTTATTACATCTCATTGTTCATTAACCATTATGCACATAAGACTAGATGGATGTCTCTGAATCGGACTATTCAAGGTAAATAAGGCAAATATTTTTGAGTATATACTCCACGGGTACATTAGCAAGCCAGTGTAATGATGATGGTGACGGCTGATGGTGAGCTCTCAGTGCACACGTGAGATGTATACCATTGTCTTTTTAATAATTCAACTACATACCTCAGAGAAACTTGAAGAAAAGTGAACTAAAACTCGATTTTGACACGGTGGCGTAGTGGTTAGCATGTCCACCTCACAGCAAGAAGGTCCTGGGTTCAAATCCCAGCTCAGGCGTTTCTTTGTGGAGTTTGCATGTTCTCCTCGTGCTTACGTGGGCCCCCTTCGAGTCCTCCAGTTTCCTCCCACAGTCCAAAAATATGCACAGTATGTTAATTTCTGGTTCGAAATCGCCTCTAGGTGTGAGTGGGAGTATGAATGGTCATGTGAGTGTTGGCCCTGCAATGGCCTGGTAAGCTTATAAAGGGTGTACCCCGCCTTCGCCCCAAGTCGGTTCAGACAGCCGCCTGCCTCTCTGTGACCCTAATTAAGATTAGGTGGTTCAAAAAATGAAAGACGGAATGGGTGAACCAATCAGCAGTGTTTGTGTGTAATAAATCATGTTTAATCATTGTTTAAAAATAAATATGCATAAACTTAATGATTGAGTAGTAATTTATCTCTCGTGATCTTCAGGAGAGCGTGACTTCCTGTTGTAGAATAAGAAATAAATCCTGTGGTGTATGCTGTAAGAAATACAGTTGGACGGTAATACAGTGGTACCTTGACTTATGAAATTAATCCGTTATGAGGGCGAGCTCGTAAGTCAAAACATTCGTTAGATGAAACAAAAATTCCCATCGGAAGTAATAGAGAACCAATTAATCCGTTCCAACCCCCTCCCAAACTCACATAACCTGACACAAACACGTATATTTGACCTAATATATTAAAGATTAACATGTAAAAACAACAAATATTTCATAATAATAATAATAATAATAATAATACATGTTTATTAACATTAATAATAATTAATAATGTATAACAATAAAACAAGAATAAACAATAATTCAACTAACCCTTCCGATCATCGACTGCGGCAACGATGTCATGTGGGCGTGAAGATGTCACGTGAGCAGGCATGAGGTGGTGCATAGCAGAGGAGGAAGACAATTTTGTATATGTGCATGCTACGAATGCCAGCTAGAAAAGGCTTGTGGTAAGCTCCCACAAAGCCAGTGCTTCTCAAATAGTGGGACGCACCCTCTTTGGGGGTTAGGGTGTGGTGTATGACCCTGGGGAACATGCTTTATTGCCATACTGTACTAGCATTAAGTGTAATTGTGCATCCTCTACAGTAGGTGGCAGTGGCGCTCTCGCTGTGTTACCTGTGGTGTAGGGAAAAAGCACCGAGCAAATGATATGAAATGTAGTAAACACTATTTATCGTCGCGCGTGGGGGTCTTCCTATATGGAGCATCACAGAAAATAACTGAGAAGCACTGCACAAGCATTCTCAGAGCACGGAGGAATACATGCGGAAGAATGCGAGGCTAATCGGCCCTGAAAAGCCATTTACCCATCAGAACTCGTAAATCAAAATTTTGCTCTTTGGATGGGGCAGTTTTTTGGTGGGATCGAAGCTCGTATCATGGAAAATTCGTTATCAAAGGAATTCGTAAGTCAAGCTACCACTGTATTTGTTTATTGATAAATATAATTGATGGCTCATAGAAAACGATTCAATAGGTATGTTGATTGAAGTTTTTTTAATGATTACATTTCAAGGTAAAGTGTAGTTGTCATGGGTGAATTGGGAAGTATTGACAGGAGTTCTGGGTATGAGTATTCATAATGATCTGTACAATGTGTATAAGTACACCTCTCTGTGTTTAAGCTCAGGCGTGTAAACAATACCAGAATTTTGAGTGTGGATGGTGATGCTGTAGGGTGGATATAAAAGTGTGTTCATGTTGCATCGCTCCCAAGCGCTCCATCGCGGTTCAAAGCCTGAAGCTAATTAGGATGTCGTGATTGATTATGCTGCAGTAATTAGCTTTTGTTATATAGATGAAACTCCCATCGGGTTGAAATTGATTAGCCAATGCTTGTCTCAGGAGACGTTGTCCGTAAAAATCGAGTGCCACAGGTTTCATTCACTGTTTTAAAGTCTACTCTCTCTCAGAGCTCTTCATCAAACACTGTTTTAAACCACACTGACAGGTGAGCTAGCTTACGGTATTGACAACAATGCTAACAGGACTTTTCATTAGCGAGCGGCATACCTTGGACAGAATTTACTGTAAATGACAACATTCTGTTTAGTTTAACGCATTTCACTTGGTGTTTTTGGTACTTCACCTCAAAAATATTAACGTGTCTAGCTTTATTAGCTTTCGCGAGTTTACTGCATCATTCTCATTATTAGCATTTCTGTGAGTTTTTTTTTAATTAACAATTACTCAATATTTTTTTTTTTGTAAACATGATAATGAATTTCATGAGAACTGCACAACTGTGATGTTTTTAACGAATTAATGTCTATGAAGACCTCGGTGAACACTGTGCATAATTACATGTAGCAGATGTACACGAGACTGCATAGTTAGTTATGTTGGATATGCTCTGTTTTTTTTTTTTTTTTTTTGGCTTTTTTTTTTTTTAATGTTTTTCAGAGTTTACTATGTATTTTCTATATCTGGGATTTTTGTTTCAACAACTGTTGTGTCAGATTACCAGTGCTGCTCAGCGTTCATTATATGACTCCCTTGTGTTTTCAGCTTTGCCACAGGGTTAAATTTTTATTGCTACATTAGCAAATACAAAAAGTGTGGATAGCTAGCATTCATGCTAACAGCATCACTAACAGCATTCAGAACATTCTAACCACATGACTGTTCTTTTTTTTTTTTCTTTAATTTTGTAGTACCTCGTTTTCTATCTATAATTAAGAAAACTTGAGAGAACATACACATTTCCGCATAATCTTCAGGAAATCGAGATAAAGTAACTTCCTGTTTGTGAGCCGCTATTTTTTGAAATAAATAATTTCACAAAATAAAAGTTACAGTGCGCTGAAAAAAGCGAAATGATGTCTGTCTGTCTGTCGTTTCGGCTTTTTCCCTTTTACTCGGGAGTCGCCACAGCGAATCATCTGATTCGCACGTTTGATTTTGGCAGAGGTTTTTACGTCGGATGCCCTTCCTGTCACAACCCTTTATAGCAAGGGACAGAAACACGCTAACGGCTTTGCAGCTACTCTTTACGAAAGTCAGCAATGGTTCTTTTACATGCCTCTCACCATAGACAGTGACAGACATGGCCCACCTTTGAGAAAAGCGAAATGATAGTCTAAGTAAATTTTAATAGCACCCCCCCCCCAAAAAAAAAAAAAAAACGAGTAAACAAAATTGCTTTATTGTAAAACATTTCAAACTTAAGGGCATTAGCCGCATGTTCTGGACACTCGGGTGAAGGGGGAGCTGAGCTGTCAACTGATCACCGCCTGGTGGTGAGTTGGCTCCAATGGTGGGGGGACGGTCGCCCTTCAGAACTGGCAGGCCCAAGCAAACAATTAGGGCAGAGTTTCCTGTCCGAGGGGACTTAATCTCCCACAGAGCTACAACCACGTCCTGAAGAAGGCGGGTGATATGGAATCCCAGTGGGCCATGTTTCGTGCCTCACAGCACAGCTCTCAATTTCCAAGTCGATCTCCGTTCGACCTCTCACCTATGGTCAAGAGATTTGGGTAGTGACTGAAAGAACAAGATCATGGATACAAGCGGCTGAAATGAGCTTCCTGAAATGAGCGGGTGGCGGGGCTCTCCCTTAGAGATAGGGTAAGAAGCTCAGCCATCCCGGGGAGAGCTCGGAGTAGAACCGCTGTTACTCCGCATTGAGATGAGCCGGTTGAGGTGGCTTGAGCATCTGGTTAGAATGCCTCCTGAACACCTCCCTGGTGTGGTGTCTCTGGCACGCTCAACTGGGAAGAGACCCCGGGGTCGACCTAGAACACGCTGTAGGGATTATGTCTCTCAACCGGTCTGGGAATGCCTAGGTGTTCCCCCGGAAGAGGACGTGGCTGGGGAGAGTGACGTCTGGACATCATTGCTTAGGCTGTTGCCCCCGCGACCCGACCCTGGATTAAATGGAGGAAGATGATGATGCTGATGATGTAAAAAAAAAAAAAAAAAAATGATATCCAAAAGTTTCGCCAGCTATAATTATGCTTTAGTCTTTTTTTAACTCTCCTTTTAATACATCGACTCACAGAAATCGAGGAGTTTTCCTGTTGAAGAAAAGTGTTGTTGTGTTTGTCACAACTGTCTTCGCTAGCTATGTCCCTGAGCCAAGCTGGAAACAGGTTTACATGTGTCTGTGTGAAGTAAAGCAGACCGAAGCAGTGAAGGGGAAGAGAGTGCTACCCTATTTGCCCCTGCAGGATCCTTCGGTTTGACTGACGCTGACCATTAACTGGAGCAGGACGCATTCATCCCTGAGCTAACGCTAATGCACCCCTCCATTTCCTAATGCAGTGCAAGCCATGCACTTCTTCAGACTGTCTCTGACTTAATGTAATTACAGACATGCTTGTGTGCTCAGGCTGTTTATCCCAATAAGAGCCTCCAGAAGGTACTTCTGTTTAGACCTGTAAAATTATCTTTGGGCAAGAGCCAGGCATTCTGAGTATGTCGGAAGCTCAATTATTCTTTAAAAAGTACTGAAAAGTCTTCGAATCTAAAACTGGTAGCCACCAAAGCATATACCATACTGCTTATCCGACTAAGGATGCTGGAGCCTATCCCAGCCGACCCAGCCCGAAGGCATGGTACTCTCTGAACAGCTTGACAAACGATTGCGGGACAACACGCACATACATGCTCAGATCCACACATGTTTCGGAACTGTCGGAGGAAACCCACGCAAGCACGATGAGAACATATTCAGAGGAACTCCCTCGCTGTACCCAGAACTCTCTGGCTGTTAAGCGGATGTGCTAACCACTACACCACCGTGCCGCCCTCATCAGATTCCGGTCCAGTTTCTTTCAATTAAATGAGTGTAAGACTCTAATTGTAATATAATAAGTGTTATGATTACAGCAGCAGCTGCTCGGCAGAAGTCTACAGTATCCACGTAGTGTCAGGTTCTCTCGTGAAGAAGACCTGATAGCCAGATACAGATCAATTTGGGGCCGTTCGAAACTTTCAGTCATGTGGTTTCATCGACAGCAGTCCATTGTTTGCTTTCGTTTTGTTTTGTGCTCATGAAATTTGACGTGGCACATATGAGAAAGTCAAAGATTTTCCTCCAGACTTTGGAACGAGCCTTGGGACTGATACAGTATTTACAACACACACACACACACACACACACACACACACACACACACACACACACACAATGTAAAATCTAGTGTTACTTGTTGGCCCAGTGAAGGTCACATCCTATTTTGGAACAAGGTGCTTTTGCGTGACTGTGAACAATGAGATCTTTTCTCAGTGTTATTACAAAAATACTTGTAATCGTGATTTTGGCAATTCCACATACAATACACGAATTATTGGACGCCCAGGGGTCATGCAATCTCAACAAATCTTCAGGAATCGTTGAAATCATCAGTGTTTACTAATATTGGTTGTTTATTCTTCTAAAGTACCAATGATGCCATTCCCACTCATGGCGGCTCCAATGGGAATGCTCGATAGAAGGAGGGTGATGTAATGACTCTTTAATCCTTTAGTCTCTCCATCTGTCTTAAATCCATGGCTGTCCTCAGATCAGCATCCAAAGCTGAACGCGCCATCAAGACAATAGCGCCACCAAAATCGACAAAAATAAGAGAGATTTAGCGGCTCAACACACAATACCATCCGCATTGTCCGTATCTTGTAACACGGGGTCATATGATCTTCAGAAGTATTCAAGAATCGTTGAAATTATTGTTTTTTTCTTTGGTTAATGGTTCTACCAAAGTTCGATAGGCTCCCAAGCACAACAGATGCCGTTCCTGCAGATGGTCAATCCGATGGAAATTCTCCATAGAAATAGAAAACGGCGCAGTTCCTGTTCAGTCCTTCAGCCTCTCCAGTTGTGCCTCCTCCTGGTCCGAGCATCCGAAGCTTGAACTTTCGGGCACCATCAATGGGAAAATCCCCACCAGAATTCTTCAGCACATCAGAAATATTACAGTCTGCACATTTTTAATGTGTAGGTAGAGTCTTCCTTTTAATACCGCCAAAATGAACACAGAAACTGCTGGGTCACATTTTTATTACCCATAATGCTCTTATACTCGAGCAATAATAAGTTCCTCCCGAGTACCTAAATATGGTTTATTGGTTGCAGGAGACTGCCTGTATGATTGTGACCCAACATTTGCTCGTATTAAATCATGTAGGAGTGTGTAGGGGGCGCACGTGGACCAGACCTGCCTGCGCCAGGAACTGTTTCAACCTCATCACTTTCTTTCCTTCCTTCTTTCTTTCTTTCTTTTTTCGTTCTTTCTTTCTCTCTCTCTCTCTCTCTCTCTCTCTCTCTCTCTCTCGCTCTTTCTTTTTCTTTCTCTGTCCCTCTCTCTCTCTCGCTCTTTTTCTTTCTCTCTCTGTCTCTCTCTTTCATGCTCTTTCTTTCTTTCTTTCTCTCACTCTCTCTCTTCCTTTTTCTTTCTTTATCTTTCTTTCTCTCTCTCTCTCTCTCTCACTCTTTTCTTTCTTTCTCTCTCTCTTCTTTCTTTCTCTCTCTCTCTCTCACCTGCTCTCTCTTCCTTTCTTTTTCTTTCTTTCTTTCTTTCTTTCTTTCTCTCTCTCTCTCTTGCTCTCTCTCTCTCTCTCTCTCTCTCTCTCTCTCACACTCTCCTCCCTCCCTCTCTCTCTCCTCCTGTCTTTCTTTTTTCATTCTTTCTCTCTCTCGCTCTCTCTCTCGCTCTTTCTTTTTCTTTCTTTCTCTGTCTCTCTCTCTCTCGCTCTGTTTCTTTCTTTCTTTCTTTCTCTCGCTCTCTCTTCCTTTCTTTCTTTTTCTTTCTTTATCTTTCTTTCTTTCTCTCTCTCTCTCGCTCTCTTCTTTCTTTCTCTCTCTCTTCTTTCTTTCTCTCTCTCTCTCTCTCTCTCTCTCTCACCTGCTCTCTCTTCCTTTCTTTCTTTCTTTCTTTCTTTCTTTTCTTTCTCTCTCTCTCTCTCTCGCTCTTTCTCTCTCACTCTCTCTCTCTCACTCTCTCCCTGTCTTTCTTTTTCTTTCTTTCTTTCTCTCTTCTTTCTTTCTCTCTCTCTGTCTGTCTCTCTCTTGCTGTCTTTCTTTTTCTTCTTCTTCTCTCTCTCTCTCTCTCTCTCTCTCTCTCTCTATTTCTTTCCATACAGCACCCAGAACAATGCTTCTAATTCCTTCATCCGTTTCTTCCTCCCACCGCCATTTTTTTTAATTTACTCACTTAACCACACCCCCACACACTGCGCATTATACACACATTATGGGTCATGTGTACTTCTTTCCATAGCACCCTGCATTACTGTAAGTGTCCATGTGTGACTCCGGGACACGTCATAACAGTTCTGTGAGTATGTAGTGCCACCATGTGGTCAATAAAGCAAGCTTGTTAGAAAAGAAATGCCATTGTGTGGCTAATACGCTGGGATGAAAATTCACCAAAGAGAAAACGAGAGAGCTCATTACGCAAAAAGGACATTTTTGAGAGCGAACGAGAACACGGGCGTTGCGACTAAGAGAACGTTCTCAATCATGTGTACTGTCATTAGCAGATTAACGATCAGCAGGCTATGTGTGCTCCGGGTGCTGGTGTATATCAGAGCTGCTCTCATCATATGGGTTTTGATAAGAGTCATCAGTCAAAGCTGTGTGTGTGTGTGTGTGTGTGTGTGTGTGTGTGTGTGTGTGTGTGAGAGAGAGAGAGAGAGAGAGAGAGAGAGAGAGAGAGAGATTAACCAGCCTCTCCTTGTCGCCTTTGGGTTGGACTCAGAGAACATTAACTGCATCACGCTTTATCTGCCTACATCCATCATGTTCTGCAAATCTTTGATCAAAGCATTGTGTGTGTGTGTGTGTGTGTGTGTGTGTGTGTGTGTGTGTGTGTGTGTGTGTGTGTGTGTGTGTGTGTCTGTGTGTGTGTGTGTGTGTGTGTGTGTGTGTGTGTGTGTCTGTGTGTCTGTGTGTGTGTGTTTTGTGTGTGTGTGTATGTGAGAAAGAAAGGGTGAGAGAGAAGGAGGAATTTTTTTCACACCTTGAAGTCCCCACAAGGACAGGAATATATGACCGTTTTAACCCTGTGAAGTTGGATTTGTCTTGTCGGGAGGTAGAAGGAATTCTTCGAGGACCTCCTCAATCCACCAACATGCCTTCTGTGGAGGAGGAAGACCTTGGGGCTTTGGAATGTGGCCCGCCCATCACTTGAGCTGAGGTCACTGAGGGAGTCAAAAATCTCCTCGGTGACCGGGCTCTGGGGGCGGATGAGATCTGCAATCAATATCTCAGGGCTCTGGATGTTGTAGGACTGTCCTGGTTGACACGTCTCTGCACCATCTCATGGTCATCGGGGGCCGTACCTCTGGATTGGCAAACCGGGGTGATAGTATCAGTCTTCAGTGTCCCCCAGAAGACCTGTATCAAGTGGCTGCAGAGAGGCACTTCTGGACCTTATTCTGAGGCTGCTGCCCCGGATTATGCAGAAGAAGATGATGATGATGATTATGACAATTATTATTATAATAATAATAATTATCATTATTATTAACAAAAACTACAGCTTACATTTAAAAAATAAAATTAAACAAAAAAAAAAAGAAAAGCTTCTTACCAAAGGCCGGCCATGTCTCTCACTGTCTGTGGTGTGAGCTTCATGTAAAAGAACCATTGCTGACTTTCGTCAAGAGTAGCCCCATAACCGTCAGCATGTTTCTGCCCTGTGATGGCCTGGGGAGCTGTCCAGGGTGTACTCTGCCCTCACTCAAAGTTGGCTGAGATGGGCGCCAGCCTCCCTGTCATCCGAATTAGGATGAAGTGGTTCTGAAAATGAATAAATGATTAAATTCCTCTTATCACTGAAGGATTGTGTTTAGGTGTAGTAGTTGCTGGAGGTGTACCGTAATTCATTTTGTTGGTGTAATAAACATAGATGTTGAATATAGATGTAGAATTTATAATATTTACTTTCAGTGTCGTAATTAATGTGTAATAATTACTTTAGGTATAATATTTAGTTTCAGTGTAGTAATTATGGTGCAATAATTAGTTTTGGCGGCGTAATTAGTTTAGATGTAGTAATTACGTGTAGTAGTTAGGTTAGATGTAGTAATTACGTGTAGTAGTTAGGTTAGATGTAGTAATTACGTGTAGTAGTTAGGTAAGATGTAGTAATTACGTGTAGTAGTTAGGTTAGATGTAGTAATTACGTGTAGTAGTTAGGTTAGATGTAGCAATTACGTGTAGTAGTTAGGTTAGATGTAGTAATTACGTGTAGTAGTTAGGTTAGATGTAGTAATTACGTGTAGTAGTTAGGTTAGATGGAGTAATTACGTGTAGTAGTTAGGTTAGATGGAGTAATTACGTGTAGTAGTTAGGTTAGATGGAGTAATTACGTGTAGTAGTTAGGTTAGATGGAGTAATTATGTGGAGTAGTTAGGTTAGATGTAGTAATTACGTGTAGTAGTTAGGTTAGATGTAGTAATTACGTGTAGTAGTTAGGTTAGATGGAGTAATTACGTGTAGTAGTTAGGTTAGATGGAGTAATTACGTGTAGTAGTTAGGTTAGATGGAGTAATTACGTGTAGTAGTTAGGTTAGATGTAGTAATTACGTGTAGTAGTTAGGTTAGATGTAGTAATTACGTGTAGTAGTTAGGTAAGATGTAGTAATTACGTGTAGTAGTTAGGTTAGATGTAGTAATTACGAGTAGTAGTTAGGTTAGATGTAGTAATTACGTGTAGTAGTTAGGTTAGATGTAGTAATTACGTGTAGTAGTTAGGTTAGATGTAGTAATTACGTGTAGTAGTTAGGTTAGATGTAGAAATTACGTGTAGTAGTTAGGTTAGATGGAGTAATTACGTGTAGTAGTTAGGTTAGATGTAGTAATTACGTGTAGTAGTTAGGTAAGATGTAGTAATTACGTGTAGTAGTTAGGTTAGATGGAGTAATTACGTGTAGTAGTTAGGTTAGATGGAGTAATTACGTGTAGTAGTTAGGTTAGATGGAGTAATTACGTGTAGTAGTTAGGTTAGATGGAGTAATTACGTGTAGTAGTCAGGTTAGATGTAGTAATTACGTGTAGTAGTTAGGTTAGATGTAGTAATTACATGTAGTAGTTAGGTTAGATGGAGTAATTACGTGTAGTCGTTCGGTTAGATGGAGTAATTACGTGTAGTAGTTAGGTTAGATGGAGTAATTACGTGTAGTAGTTAGGTTAGATGTAGTAATTACGTGTAGTAGTTAGGTTAGATGGAGTAATTACGTGTAGTAGTTAGGTTAGATGGAGTAATTACGTGTAGTAGTTAGGTTAGATGTAGTAATTACGTGTAGTAGTTAGGTAAGATGTAGTAATTACGTGTAGTAGTTAGGGTTAGATGGAGTAATTCGTGTAGTAGTTAGGTTAGATGGAGCAATTCGTGTAGTAGTTAGGTTAGATGGAGTAATTACGTGTAGTAGTTAGGTTAGATGGAGTAATTACGTGTAGTAGTTAGGTTAGATGTAGTAATTACGTGTAGTAGTTAGGTTATATGTAGAAATTACGTGTAGTAGTTAGGTTAGATGCAGTAATTACGTGTAGTAGTTAGGTTAGATGGAGTAATTTCGTGTAGTAGTTAGGTTAGATGGAGTAATTATGTGGAGTAGTTAGGTTAGATGTAGTATTTTCGTGTAGTAGTTAGGTTAGATGTAGTAATTACGTGTAGTAGTTAGGTTAGATGGAGTAATTGCGTGTAGTAGTTAGGTTAGATGGAGTAATTACGTGTAGTAGTTAGGTTAGATGGAGTAATTCGTGTAGTAGTTAGGTTAGATGTAGTAATTACGTGTAGTAGTTAGGTTAGATGTAGTAATTACGTGTAGTAGTTAGGTAAGATGTAGTAATTACGTGTAGTAGTTAGGTTAGATGTAGTAATTACGAGTAGTAGTTAGGTTAGATGTAGTAATTACGTGTAGTAGTTAGGTTAGATGTAGTAATTACGTGTAGTAGTTAGGTTAGATGTAGTAATTACGTGTAGTAGTTAGGTTAGATGTAGAAATTACGTGTAGTAGTTAGGTTAGATGGAGTAATTACGTGTAGTAGTTAGGTTAGATGTAGTAATTACGTGTAGTAGTTAGGTAAGATGTAGTAATTACGTGTAGTAGTTAGGTTAGATGGAGTAATTACGTGTAGTAGTTAGGTTAGATGGAGTAATTACGTGTAGTAGTTAGGTTAGATGGAGTAATTACGTGTAGTAGTTAGGTTAGATGGAGTAATTACGTGTAGTAGTTAGGTTAGATGTAGTAATTACGTGTAGTAGTTAGGTTAGATGTAGTAATTACGTGTAGTAGTTAGGTTAGATGGAGTAATTACGTGTAGTCGTTCGGTTAGATGGAGTAATTACGTGTAGTAGTTAGGTTAGATGGAGTAATTACGTGTAGTAGTTAGGTTAGATGTAGTAATTACGTGTAGTAGTTAGGTTAGATCAGGGGTCACCAACCTTTTTGAAACGGAGAGCTACTTCTTGGGTACCAATTAATGCGAAGGGATACCAGGTCGATACACACCTCTGAAATGACAAATTTGCTCAATTTACCTTTAATTAAATGTTATTATTAATAATTAATGATATTCATCTATGTGAAGATGTTGATTTGATTTAAAAATATATTTTTTAAAAAATTAGATGCAGCTCAATGGAGAGTGGCGCTATAGAGCCGTGGGCCTGTCCTAAAAATAGCAGTGACCAGGTCCATGGGCAACTTGTATTGTCCTTGCGGGCTACCTGATGCCCACGGGCACCACGTTGGTGATCCCTGGGTTAGATGGAGTAATTACGTGTAGTAGTTAGGTTAGATGGAGTAATTACGTGTAGTAGTTAGGTTAGATGTAGTAATTACGTGTAGTAGTTAGGTAAGATGTAGTAATTACGTGTAGTAGTTAGGTTAGATGGAGTAATTACGTGTAGTAGTTAGGTTAGATGGAGTAATTACGTGTAGTAGTTAGGTTAGATGGAGTAATTACGTGTAGTAGTTAGGTTAGATGTAGAAATTACGTGTAGTAGTTAGGTTAGATGGAGTAATTACGTGTAGTAGTTAGGTTAGATGTAGTAATTACGTGTAGTAGTTAGGTTAGATGTAGAAATTACGTGTAGTAGTTAGGTTAGATGGAGTAATTACGTGTAGTAGTTAGGTTAGATGGAGTAATTACGTGTAGTAGTTAGGTAAGATGTAGTAATTACGTGTAGTAGTTAGGTTAGATGGAGTAATTACGTGTAGTAGTTAGGTTAGATGGAGTAATTACGTGTAGTAGTTAGGTTAGATGGAGTAATTACGTGTAGTAGTTAGGTTAGATGGAGTAATTACGTGTAGTAGTTAGGTTAGATGTAGTAATTACGTGTAGTAGTTAGGTTAGATGTAGTAATTACGTGTAGTAGTTAGGTTAGATGGAGTAATTACGTGTAGTAGTTAGGTTAGATGTAGTAATTACGTGTAGTAGTTAGGTTAGATGTAGTAATTACGTGTAGTAGTTAGGTTAGATGTAGTAATTACGTGTAGTAGTTAGGTTAGATGTAGTAATTACGTGTAGTAGTTAGGTAAGATGTAGTAATTACGTGTAGTAGTTAGGTTAGATGTAGTAATTACGAGTAGTAGTTAGGTTAGATGTAGTAATTACGTGTAGTAGTTAGGTTAGATGTAGTAATTACGTGTAGTAGTTAGGTAAGATGTAGTAATTACGTGTAGTAGTTAGGTTAGATGTAGTAATTACGAGTAGTAGTTAGGTTAGATGTAGTAATTACGTGTAGTAGTTAGGTTAGATGTAGTAATTACGTGTAGTAGTTAGGTTAGATGTAATGAGGGAAGATGTAAATACTGTGCAGTAATTTAGCTGTAATGATTTACCTGGCGTAATTAGTGTATGGGGTAATAATTAGTTTACGTAAATTAAGTAGAAAAGGTTTATCAATTCGTCTTGATGTAATAAGTATAATAAATGGTTTCGGTGAGGTAATTTTGGTGTAGTAATTATTCTAGGTGTAGCCGTTTTGTGTAGTAATTAAGTTAGGTGTAGAAATTATTTTAGGTGTCATTACTTTCGTGTAATAATTTATTTAGGTGCAATAATTACTTGAGGTATTGTCGCTAGTTTAGTTGTAGTACATCGTCATCATCACATCATCATCAACATCATCTTCCGCTTTGTCCAGGGTCGGGTCGTGGGGGCAGCAACCTAAGCAAAGAGGTCCAGACGTTCCTCTCCCGAGCCACTTCCTCCAACTCTCCGAGGCGGTCCCAGACAAGCCGAGAGACATAGTCCCTCCAGCGTGTTCTAGGTCGACCCCGGGGTTGGACATACCTGAAACACAACACCAGGGAGGCATCCGGGGGGCATTCTGACCAGATGCCCGAGCCACCTCAACTGGCCCCTCTCAATGCGGAGGAGCAGCGGATCTACTCCGAGCTCTCCCCGGATGGTGGAGCTTCTCACCTTATCTCTAAGGGAGAACCCTGCCACCTGGCGAAGGAAGCTCATTTCAGCCGCTTGTATCCGTGATCTTGTTCTTTCGGTCATTACCCAAAGCTCGTGACCATAGGTGAGGGTTGGAACGTAGATCGACTGGTAAATTGAGAGCTTCGCCTTGCGGCTCAGCTCCTTCTTCACCACGACGGACCGGTACAGGCACCGCTTAACAGCAGAGGCTGCAGCGATCCGTCTGTCGATCTCTCGCTCCATCCTTCCCTCACTCGTGAACAAGACCCCAAGATACTTAAACTCCTCCACTTGGGGCAGGACCTCATTCCCGACCCGGAGGGTGCATTCCACCATTGTCCGACTGAGAACCATGGCCTCGGACTTGGAGGTACTGATCTTCATCCCGGCTGCTTCGCACTGGGCTGCGAATCAGTTGTAGTAATTTAGGTATAATAATTATTTTAGATTGAGTAATTTATATATAATTATTTTCGGTATGTGGAGCCGGTGGCGTCGTGGATCAGGAGGTTGTGTGTTCGAATCCCAGTTCATCCCCCACTGTGCTAAGACCCCTGGGCAAGGTCTCAACCACAAGTGTGCCTCTGTTCACCCAGCAGTTTAAATGGGTACCAGTAAAATATACTGGGAAGGAAACCCGCGATGGACTAGCGTCCCATCCAGGAGGAGTTGAACTCCTAGTCGCTTCACGCTATGGAAACCGAGGATAAGCACCGGTCCGATGAGCCACTATGGCTCGGGTGTAAAAAGCCCAACAGACTTTTTATTATTTTAGGTGTAGTAATTTAGGTGTAATTAATTTAGGTGTATTCATTGTGTTGTAATAATTACATGAGGTATAGTAATTATTTTAGGTGTAGTAATTTAGATGTAATTATTGGTTTGGGTGTAGTAATGTAGGAGTAAAAATTAGTTCATATTATATATATTATATATATATATATATATATATATATATTTTTTTTTTTTTTTTTTTCCGGTGTAATAATTACATGTGGTATAGTAATTAGTTTCAGTGTAGTAATTAGGCCTTAATTACTACACCTAAAGTAATTATTACACCAAATTGCTGCACACAACCCAAGAATTATCGCTTAATTATTAAGGTGTAATTATTGAGTTGTGTGTTTAATAATTATTTTATGTGTAGTAATTCAGGTGTACTTATTGGTAATTAGTCTAGGTGTAGTAATTAACGTGTAATAAATATTTTAGGCATAATTTAGGTTAATGGTAATAATTTGTGTAAGAGTGGTTTAGGTGTAATAATTAATTTATGTGTAATTATTTTAGCTGTTGTAATTAAGTATAGCAATAAAGTGTGTGTGTGTGTGTGTGTGTGTGTGTGTTTTGTAAAAATTACCCCAATATTTTCACAAACCTGTGTCACAGCTGAGCTTTAGTACTGCACCAGAGGCAAGAATACAAGACCATAAAAGAACAGAGACGTGAGGCAGGAATCTGTGGGCGTGTTTAAACTGGAGATTACTGCACAAGGTGTTCGTGTTGCCTTTATGTCTCTCTGCGGACCTGTGTGTCTATCTTTGGATCTTTGCAGTTTGGCAGTGTGTGTGTCCAAAGAGCTGGCAGTAGGTAGGCTGGCTGCTGTCAGTTTGTCTGTTCATCTCGCATGCCCTGAAGCCCACCTCTAATAAAGCGCGAGCACACCCGAGGCTCTGTGTTATTGCAATTATTGTTGCGCCATGACATGGCCAGGGACGGTGCAAAGCGGAGTTTCATCCCTTGTAACACAAACATCTGAAAATTGCTATTCTCAAGATTGTTGCCCTGTTTCTGGAACACGCCAGGAGTTGTGTTAATTGAAAGGAACAAACAGTAGCCTTTCACAACTCTTATTTCTCAACAGAGTTGAAACTCGAAAGTGAATGACTTTCTCCACGAAATAAATTCCATAAAATAAGAGTCAAACCTCCTGACCAATTAGATCTGAGAAAAGGATGGTTCAGAGGTTCTAATAATATACCATACAGTGGCGTAGCGAATAATCCTGATTAAAGCCTGATTATGAAAAGCTGAAAGAAAACTGTTTATGTTGATAAGGTAAACCAATGAACACTTGTTGCTGGACTAAACAACATACTACCGATAATATAATTACATCTGAGAAATATCCCTCTCAACTCTGTGCTGGCTTTCTTCTGCACCATGTTGCCAGATGGAGCTGTTTCTGTGCTTAATTTAATAATGTGAGATTGCAGGAGAGCACCGGCTATGTGGCACTCATTAGTGTGTGTTTATTTCATTTGGGTGAGGAATAATAGACTGAAAATGGCACAAGGAAGGAAGAATCACAACCACTTTATGCTGCTTCTTGCTGTCTTTATCCAACTCTTTTATCCACCTGAGTGATCAGGATGGTTGCCTGAGCTCCTTGCTGCTGACCTTTTCTTGAAGGTGGAAAACAACGGATATAAAAGCCACTTATTAAGCGAGCATGACGTCTATAGAGACAAATCTAAGCCAGACTCGGCTCATTCTGTACAAGGACTATTCGCTGGGATTTCCCTGTACAGACCGAGTACATAAGGTTAATAAATAGTTCATTAAATGACATTTTAAAATGACATTTTTAATTACTTTTCTGCTTCTGAACAAGGCGCCTTCATCCGTGTATTGAGGGGATTTGGTAGCTTTCAGCTTGTTTTCTTTCCTGTGAAAAGCAAGAGGTTTCTGATGAACAATAAACAGGACTTTATAGGACTTTGTAAATTCTTTATATTTCCTGGACACATTTTCTCTTTAAAAAATGCTGAGTGGTTCTTTGTAAGGTTCTAAAGTTCATAGCACAGCGCGCAGCTAGCTGCCAACTAATTAATCAGCGAGATCAATATGTGCCAATCCACATGCCGACCGATCCGACTGCGCGTATTGGTGTTGCCGATTACAAACTAGTTTCCCTATGCTAACAGTTACTCGAACAGCGATGGATGTATCAAATCTTTTTGGGTTGACTTCTCTCTATTTATGATCTAGTTGCAAATAGCCAATGTGTGAGTCTTCATTACTGCAAAAAACAATTACCACCTGAAAAAATGAAAAAATGAAAGGAGTCATCGGAGTCCAACGAGGCAACAAACGACAAAATATGCTATCGGTTTATTTATTGCGATAGAATAACACAAGTTTACACATTGTTTTTTTGGGGTTTTTTTTTTGTGATGAGAGACAATGGCTTGGTGAGATATCCAGGGTGTACTCCACCCTTGCCCAGAATCGGCCGTGATCTTAATCATGATTAATGCGTTCAGAAAATCAAAGAATGAATGATGAGAGACTTGTAAAGACGTCAGTTGCCTGCGTATTTCCAAAGCACTGAACACATTACACCACACCGTAGTCAACCAAGTTTCTGTAATAGTCCAGCAGTGGCTCCCCATTGGGAAGACTTCCTCTGTGTCACTGTTTTTGGAATGTAAACATCAAAATAGTCCTCGCAAACTGAGGTCATGCGAATTGTTGATATAGACAATTGAAAGGGGTAAGATATTGTAGTGATTATTACACCCCTACTGTGCCCCCTAGTGGACGTGGCTTATAATCATCTTCATGCACAGAAGATATGTAGATGATTAAGTGAATGCTCTTTCTCATGTTGCAGCTTTCATGAAATTTAAATGTATTTGCTTCGCATGCTCCTGCCATTGGCAGGAAAGTGATTAAGGGCATTGATCCCTTCAAATTCTGTACTAATGTTGTTCATGAAAGAGTTGATCAATTGAATTGTGAAGATGCTGATGAATGGCAATTAAATTTTACCACTGCCAAAATACTTTCACCTTTATGTTATATCCTTCAAAAGTATAGAGATTCAAGTCTTTACTGACCTTTTCTTTTCTCTTGCAGGAAGTTCTACTATATCACCCTACTGAGGGACCCTGTGTCACGCTACCTCAGCGAGTGGCGACATGTCCAGCGCGGCGCAACCTGGAAAACATCCCTACACATGTGTGATGGACGCACGCCGACCCCGGAGGAGCTTCCACCCTGCTACGAAGGCTCAGACTGGTCAGGCTGTACCTTGCAGCAATTTATGGAGTGCCCCTACAACCTGGCCAACAACCGGCAAGTGCGCATGCTGGCTGACCTCAGCCTGGTGGGCTGCTACAACATGTCCTTCATCCCCGAGAAGAAGCGTGCTCAGGTCTTGCTGGAGTCGGCCAAGAAAAACCTGCGTGACATGGCCTTCTTTGGTTTGACCGAGTTTCAGCGCAAAACGCAGTATCTGTTTGAGCGTACCTTCCACCTCAAGTTCATCCGACCATTTGTGCAGTACAACAGCACGCGTGCAGCCGGCGTCGACCTGGATAACGACACAATCCAGCGTATCGAGGAGCTTAATGAGCTGGATGTGCAGCTCTATGACTATGCACGTGACCTTTTCCAGCAGCGTTATATGTATAAGAGGCAACTGGAAAGGCGTGAACAGAAGCTGAAAAACCTTCGACGCTCGTCTGGCTCTATAGCCTTTCCTTTGTCCCGGGATGAAGCAGGTGACTCGGAATCCTCACGGTTGTCCACGGAAGACTACATGAACCATATTATTAATCGCTGGTAGCAGGATAGAAGGAAAAAGGGGTGTGGAAGCTTGGAGGAATGAGAAGGTGCCACCTACCTCTGTGTCGGTGACCAGTATTCTCAGCCCTGTAGATTTTCAGCAATTCCACTCTACCAGGAAGACTTGCCATCCAGAAAGCTCTTTCTGCCTTGGTCATGCCTAGAATGATGTAAGACCTTAATGACCAAAGGCATAAAGCCCACTTCAGCCTAAAAGAGAGTTAAGGTTTATAGGTTGAATAACTCTGAAATCCTGAGACTATAGGAATGGTGTGAAAGGAATGCCTTCAGAGAGCGATCAAGGGAACATTGTATAGATATTTGCCTCAATGTCTGCTGCCATTTCAGCCATGGTTTTGAAACAGTGGTGTTCCATATCATAGTTTGGATGTTTTGATTTCTTTTCAGGGTTCTTTTTAAAGCACTGAGACCAACTATGCTGCCTAAAGTCTATTGTATGCAATTTATCAGCTCCATGTACTCATCTATCAAAAAAAGTTAAGAAGAATGGTTTAATCTAATTTTTGTTATGTTTGTTCGTATGGACCATAGCCATTACTTAAACTTACTGTACGGATAAATGTCAGCTACAGGTTAAAGTGAAATCTGCACAATCGGGTTGTCAAATATCTTCTGTCATCTTATATCAACCATGATCAAGTGGATTTAAGCAGTTCAGCACCCAGGTGCTACCCTGTGTTCACACTGGCCACAGCATACCACGTCAAAACAGCTGCAAGTCATGCATTTGCAGTATAGTGGATAGCTATTGGATAAGAGGTGATTCAGCTATTTGCACCTTGATGAGTGGGGCAAGGTGAGCAATGCAAAGTTGAGCAGAGTTTGACAAGCATCAAACGTAGCATTTTGGGGCCAACCAATGGTAGCACAAGCCTGGGGTATATTGCCGCATGGTTTTTTTTTTTTTTTTTTTTTTTTTGGTCCTAGACATTGGTTACTAATCACAGCCCTTGGACTAGTGATACTCACCATGCTGGACTTGAACTTGATTGAAGCATCTCCACCAAATTCCATCAGTATTCATGCTGCACGTGGTTGTCAAAATAGCTCGGTTCAAAAGATTCGTCAATCGTGCACTGCGTAGGTCACATTTACACAGCATCCTTTTTCTACGACCGGTGGTGTAATAGTTAGGGTGTTGAGGGGTCATGGGTTTTGAATCCCTGTTCGACGCCCACCATGCTAAGATCCCTGGGCAAGGCCTTTGCCACAAGTCCACCTAGCAGGCTAAAGGGTGCCAGTAAAAATACTAGGAAGGTAACCTACAATGGAGTAGCGTCCCATCCAGAAGGAGAGATGTGAGAGAGAGAGAGAGAGAGAGAGATGAACTAATTGCTTCATGCTACAGACACCGGGATAAGCTTCGGCTCTGATGAGTCATTTGGCTCGATGTAAAAGCCCGACAGGTTTACCTATTTAATTCGCTTTAGTGCTTTTAACAATAATCATAGTCACAAAGCAGCCAGCTCTTCAGAGAACCAGTGGCATGGAAAAAAAAAAAAAAAACTCCCCGAGAAACCTTTGCAGAACAAGACTCTAAAGGGAATCCTATTCTAGTTTTCACCTGAGCCGTACTACAGATTCTTTTCATGTTTTTGTCTTAACATGGCTGTTTTTGCATACATTCTCTAACTACTTATATATAGTTTCTATAGTCGTAGCGCACACTAGCCAGGCAAGAGCAGGGAAACCATAGCAAATGTCAGTAACTCAGGATGTGACCAACATGCAACTTGGATAGCACGGACAGTGTGAATGCAGGGATAAAAGATAGCAGTTAATACTTACATGAACGACATCATCATCATCATCATCATCATCATCATCATTTGGATTTAAAAAAAAGGAATCTATATTTTATTTTATTTTTTTTTTATTTTTTTTTTATTTGTGAGGCGCTGCACCGAATGTAGGCACTTGTTGCAAGTGACGTTTGGTGCTTGTGAGACAAAGCGCGGCTTATCCGGACTTCCGATCTTTCAAGTGAGCAAGTGAAGGTTGAGTACTAAACAAGTATTCAATGTGCACTTGCTCACTTGAAAGATCAGAAGTCCGAATAAGCCATGCTTTCTTTGTCTTGCAAGCACGAAACGTCACTTGCGACAAGCGTCTACATTCGGTGGAGCGCCTTGCATTTTATGATGAGTTCGGCATGTCTGGATGGAAAGGTACCAGAATGTCAACACCTTGTCTTAGGCTTTATGGTAGTATTACAGACTGTGTCATGAAAAAAATAAATAAAAAGACAGCCTTTTTGAAATGTCATCACTGCTATCAATCCCCTTGACTACCCATATTTATGTGGGTTAAAATATAGATATGTCTGCTAATTAGGCATTCGAGAGTATATGGTGTGAATGTGGACGCCATGAGATTCTTTTGTGTGTGTGTGTGTGTGTGTGTGTGTGTGTGTGTGTGTGTCATGATGTCTTGCAAAGCCATGGTCTGCAGGGACTAAAACTAAAGTCAGTACCACAAGCCTCCACTAACTGCTCTTGTTTTATCAACTACCGAACTCGACAGCTAAATCCAACCACGGATGAAGAACAAAGCAGTGACATTTGGAGTGCAGGTTGGCCCACTGGAAATCTCGCCGTCTTAGAGTTTTCCCACTGGAAATTCCGCCACCTTTGAGCTAGCGGAAGAAACAATTGTATGTCTGTTGATTCAGACAGACTTTGAAAACCAAGATACTACTGTTTCAGTGAACTCAACTCCATATTTAACCAAATGCGAAATATTTTATACTGCAAATGAAGCTTGGTGTGAAGTGTTCTCTCAAGGTTGCCTTTTCTCTAAAGTCATTCTGTTGATTAATGACATGTCCTTTTCTTTCAAAAGTCTGGCAACCCGTAGTGAGCAATCTGGCGTTCACAGCCCGTATATTAATGTCCAACGTGTAGGCTAATTACAAACCTTCTGAAAAAGCTTCAGCATCCCCCAATATGGCTGTGAAAGTGGTCTCCAGTTTGTTTCCTCATCACATTCCAATTGCTCCATGTTTTAGTTCTTAGCATTGCACAAATGTATCACTGAAAACAACAAATAAAAGAAATTTCATTTTTGTATATGAATTTGTTGGTTGGTGTCTGTTTACTATACAGTTATATAGAATGTAAAAATGTACAGTCCTCGCATTCATCCCTCCAGTCACCATCTTTACCGCTTGTCATGCAAAGCCACGGAGGAAACTGGAGCCGATCTCAGCCAACTACGTACCGCCCGCTCGGGAGGTGCTCCTGGTACGCCATAGTAAACAGCTGCCGAATGTTCTCCAAGAACGGACGCCAGTGAACTAGGAAGAGTGTCATGGCTCCTGAAGGCTCACGGACAGATTGGAGAAGACCAGTGAAGGTTAATCCGTCTGGTCTGATCCCACAGAAGGGCTAAACTGCTGAAAACGTTCATTCTGTTTATGGTAGAAAGGCGTCCAAACACGGTGCACTGCAAGCTGCTGTGCATCACCTTGTCTAGGCACAGACCAATCAGGTAGCATTAATAATCTTCCTCTTATACCTGATTGGTGTACGTTCCATAGTCTCACAGTCTCCAGATTGTAAACTGAATGCTTCTGCCGGATGCACCTGCCTCATTATGAACAATTCAAACAACAGCGCAAGTGAATAAACACTTAATATTTTATTTAGAGGCGATACTTTGATATATATGTCACGTAGCATCAAGATTAGAGCAACAGTAAAGAATTCATTCATTCATTCATTTGCAGGAATGCAGAATAATGAGCGGGTCACAGGGAGTCTGCAGCCTATCTCAACTGACTCTGGGTGAAAACGGGGTACACCCTGAACAGCGCGCCAGTCCAACAGGGCCAAAGCACACAACTATATACGCTCACATGCAGGGGCAATTCATGTAACGTGTAGGTACAGCACTATGTATTGTATTATGGGAGGAAACCAGGGTGTCCAGAGGAAACCCATGCAAGAACAGAGATGGCATGTAAACTTCACACAGAAACAAAGAAGCCCTGGGCTCGAACCCAAGACCTTCTTGCTGTGAAGTGGGAATGCTAATCACGACACCGCTGTGCATAATATTTAAATATTAGCATATTTAATGGATTTCAGGGGAGGTTTTTACACAAATACGCATGCTGCTTATGGATTAGGATCCTTTGTACTTATTAGGATTTTGATATTATGGAACACGTACATGGTATACAGTGCATATGAACACACTCAGCCACATTACCAGAGATCTTTGCAAAAACACACACACACACACACACACACACACACACACACACACACACACACACACACACACACACACACTGCCAACCAGCAGAATCTGGATTCAAGCCCAAAAGCCACAAAAGCCGCTGACTCAGACAAGTGTACTCTCCTCTGTAATTACAAAATGGATCCTTGCATTTATTTATATATTTGTTTTTGGTCCTGTTGAAGTGGAAAGCTGAAAAAGCTCCAGCATCAGCAGCTGTTGTTGTCTGAAGCGCAGGAAGGCTATCATTCTAATTCCTCCCTGGACAGCAGCCACAAGCAAGACTCAGTCTTATAACTGCCATCCCATGCGGATAGTGCGACTTCTCATACGCCAAATATCATAGAGCTGAGAAGATAAAGCAGATTCAGACACAAAGAGCATCGCCATACATCAATCGAGTGTGTATCGAACCACGGTACAATGAGCTTCTTGGCTGAAATGGCCACCTGAGCAATAACGAAGACAAGGAGGAGAAAGCTTCACAAAACAATAAGTAGACAGAGGGAGTAGTTTGTTTCAATCAGACAAGGATAAGAAATACAATGTGCACATGAGTGTAAAAGGGAATGCGATTAAAAATATTAAATCATTCATTTTGGGGCAGTGGTGGTCTAGTGGTATCGGGCGCTGGATCGCTGATCCAAAGGTTGGGGGTTCGAGTCCCACTCTCCACAAGGTTGTCACTGCCCCCCCCCCAGTGGAGCTAACTGGGTTATCAAAGGCCGGCCATGTCTCTCACTGTCTATGGTGTGAGGCATGTAAAAGAACCATTGCTGACTTTCGACAAGAGTAGGCTGCAAAGCCGTCAGCGTGTTTCAGCCCTGCGATGGCCTGGCGAGCTGTCCAGGGTGTACTCTGCCCTCGCCCGAAGTTGGCTGGGATGGGCGCCAGCCTCCCCGCGACCCAATTTAGGATTAAGCGGTTACAGAAAATGAACTGAACTGAAATCATTCATTTTCTGAACCTCTAAATCCTAATTAAGGTCACGGGGATGTTGGCGCCCATCTCAGCCGACTCCGGGTGAGGGCGGGGTACACCATGGACTGCTCAGCAGGCCATGGCAGAGCCAACACTCACACAACTATTCATACTCACACTCTCACCGATGAGTGATTTGGAACAGCTAGTTAACCTACTGTGCATGTTTCTGGACTCTGGGAGGAAACCGGCGTTCCCCGAGGAAACCAACACAAGCACAAGGAGAACATGCAAACTCCATACAAAAACGCCCCAGCTGGGAATTGAACCCAGGACCTTCTTGCTGTGAGGCGGTCGTGCTAGATAAGATAATAATTTATAAATATTTATATTTTGTCCGGTGTACGGGATACCAAGTCCAATCGTATCATGATATTGTTAAGAGGTGCTCATTACAAAAAACCATGAGCTTTGACTTGAGTGGATTATAAATAAGTTCTTTTTTTTTTTCCCCCTCAATGTGTCACACGTGCCAAGGCGCTTTTGCATATACATAGCTGATTGGGCGATCACAATTACATCATCAGCATACATAAGGTTAATTGGGATGCTAGTACAGTCGGCCCCCTACCTACGAAATTGATCAGATCCAGAGCCTGTTTTTGTAACGTGGGGGTTTCGTCAGTAGGGGTCGCATTTTACATGTTAAACGCCTAATACGTTTCAAGGCTCCAGTCTTTGGACTGGATAAACTATAAACCTGAAAAATGATAAAAGTACACCAATTTTGTATGAAATATGTATTAAAAGTAAAACAAAATTGTTTATTAAACCATTTAAACATTTTATTAACATATTTATAAATTAAACCATTATTAAACCCTTTTTATTAACACACACGCGCACACACACACACACACACACACACACACACCTCTCTCTCTCTCTCTCTCTCTCTCTTGCTCTCTCGCTCTCTCTCTCGTGCGCTGCGGGCCACGCCCACAAGACATGGAATTCAAAGCGCACTTCCTGCTTTACAAACTCAACTTTAACTTGATTCCTTGAGGGATCGGAATTCCAGATGAGCTCAAATGCACCCACATTTATTAAACATTTACTGGATTAAACAACTTGAAAAACTAAACTAAAAACTAAAGAGTTAAACTTCCTTCTTGTCTATATCTGGGAGGCCAGCGGGGTGGGATGTTGAGAGACAGCCAAAGAGAGAGCAACTCGCACGTCGTGTGAAATTTTGATTGGCGCGTTTGAATTTCGAATTTCTTTTCGTAAGAGGGGGATGTTTTCGTATCCCGGGGAAATGAGTTTCGTAACCCGAGGATTTCATACCCAGGGTTTTTCGTAGGTAGAGGGTGGACTGTACTATAAAACCCCACAGGTATCTTTATCATTATACTGAGTTCATTCATGTATATGAACAATACTAGTCATGTGACACTGCTTTGAGTGGCACCATTTCACACTGAGAAAGAAAAATATGTGCAAGATACAAAGTGCAAGATTTCAGATATGTATTGTTTTTCAGTTGATACTCTATTACAGCAAATAACACACATGCAGTTGTCACTGGGAATTAATTCACAAATTAATTTCTGTTTATGGGTGGCAAATAAAATGCATGATGAGAAATTAGGATGTATATTAATTGGTGTCATTTCTCTCAATTAATTATTTTTGCCGTCTAAGTACTTAGGCTCAACAATCCAGAGCAATGGAGAGTGTGGAAAAGAGGTGAAGAAGCGTGTGCAGGCTGGTTGGAATGGTTGGAGAAAAGTGTCCGGTGTGCTGTGTGACAGGAAGGTATCGGCAAGAATGAAGGGAAAAGTGTACAAGACGGTGTTGAGGCCAGAGATGTTGTATGGTTTAGAGACAGCGGCCCTGGGGAAAAGACAGGAGGCAGAGCTGGAGGTAGCAGAGATGAAAATGTTGAGGTTCTCTTTGGGAGTAACGAGGATGGATAGGATTAGGAATGAGCACATCAGAGGGATAGCACATGTTAGAGGTTTTGGAGACAAAGTCAGAGAGGCTAGATTGAGATGGTTTGGACATGTACAGAGGAGGGATAGTGAGTATATTGGTAGTAGGATGCTGAGGTTGGAACTACCAGGCAGAAGGCCCAGAGGAAGACCAAAGAAAAGATTTATGGATGTGGTGAAGGAGGACATGAAGGTAGTTGGAGTAAGAGTAGAAGATGCAATGAATAGGGTGAGATGGAGGCAGATGATTCGCTTTGGTGACCCCTGAAGGGAACAGCCAAAAGGAAAAGAAGAAGAAGAATTTTTGCTGTCAATCAAAAATAATTCCTCATCACCGGAACATAAAAGCAAGCAAGCCATAATTAGTTGGAATAAAGGAGGCATATTGCAAATTGTATAATTGTGTAATGGGGCACATGGGGTGCAGTTATATGCACGTCTGCCTTCACCAAGAAGGTTCTGGGTTCAGGTCTAAGGCCGTTTCTGTGTGAAGATTACATGTTCTCCCTGAGCTTGCATGGCTTTGCTCCAGGTACTCTGGTTTCTTCCCACAGTCCAAAGACATACACATTATACTAACAAGATGTTCCAAATTGCCCCTAGGTGTGAGTGGGAGCGTGAATGGTTGTATGTGTTGGCCCTGCAATGGTCTGGAGAGCTGTTCAGGGTGTACTCTACCTCCACCCAGTGTAGGCAGAGGCAGGTTTCAGTCGCCCCCTGTTAACAGACCCAAACATGGTTTAATGTGACTGATGATAATTGTATAATAGGTGTTGCTGTCATGGAATGTGTACATCATGTGACACACTGAAGGGGCATGGCGATAGAGGGTCATGGAGTCTGGCCCCCTGTGGACCAACGCTAAGTGGTCGGCCCATTACGTACGACATAATAATATCCAGGACTCGTGCACTCACACTGATCTTTATCTTTGCTTCTACTTACCAGACACAGACCAGTAGCACGCTGTAGCTCCGACCTCCGAATAATTAATTCTGCTTGGGTTCTTTTTCCTTTAACCGTGTTTACTCCTGAAAGAATTGGCGTATAAAAATATCAATGCAAACCTAAATTCCTTTTTTCGGAGCAACCAGTTCTCCTGTGACTATGGCCCTATTCTCGCCTACATGCTTAAAACGCATCCAATAATTAACCACCAGCACGGGATGAAAGCCGGAATTGTTCCAGAACTGTCTGCTATTGAATAAAACCAAATTAACTGTAACTGTGAAATCAATCTGTAGACCATTTTGAAGTATTACGTTACACAATGGACTTACAGAAACTATACTTGATGATGTTTTAGACAATTTGATTAAATGAAGCTATTTGAAGCTAAGCTTCAAGCAGCATCATCCTTTTATCCGCCGCATTGTGGTTTTGAAATTAACTCCTACTGACGGACATTGATTTTTTTTTTTTTTTTTTTTTTTTTTTTTTTTTTTTTTTTTAATTCTCTGGCATGTCTAGTGCCGTCACATTTGGCAGTTCAATCCAACAGAATGACTAAATTTAAAGAGCTACTTTCCTCAGAGGCAGCTAAGCGCTGTCCAGCGTTCGTCCTTCAAAAGAGGTTCTATCTCACCAATGGATCCATGCCACTATGAAGCAGGACTTGCTGTACAGATGCTTGATAGACCATTTTAATTCCATACTTGAGCATGCAAGTACCAGTTTGTCCTGTCCATACTAGTTGGTAAGGAGCAGCAGTAACCTGGTGGTAATATCAGCTGGATCACTGATCCTAAGGTTGGGGGTTCAAGCCCCACTCTGTACAAATTGCCCCTCCCCCCCCCCCCCCCCCCCCCCCAGTGCAGCTAACTGGGTTATCAAAGGCCGACCATGTCTCTCACTGTCTATGGTGTGCGGTTCATGTAAAAGAACCATTGCGGACTTTTGTCAAGAGTAGCTGCATATGTCAGGTAATGTAAAGTCCTCTGGGCTTTTTACACCCAAGCCGAGTGGCCCATCGATCCGGTGCTTATCCCCGGTTTCCATAGTGTGTGAAGCGACCAGGAGTTCAACTCCTCCTGGATGCGATCCCAGTCCATCGCAGGTTCCCTTCCCAGTATATTTTTACTGGTACCCATTTATACTGCTGGGTGAACAGAGGCACACTTGTGGTGAAGACCTTGCCCAGGGGTCTTAACACAGTGGGGGTCTAACTGGAATTTGAACACACAACCTCCTGATCATGAGTGCAGCACCCTAACCACTACGCCACCGGCCCCACTGCATGGGTGTCAGTGGGTTTCTCATCAGGAGTCGGAGTTCCCTGAGACAGTCGTTCACAGCAATGTTCTGGAAACTCCTGCAGTGGTATTGGAACCCAGTCGTATCGACTTCTGCCCTTCCATTGGATCCTTCCGGTGGCGCCGGGATGGAGGGGGGGCTCTGCGCACTGGAGAGTATTACCAGTTGGCATACCAGCCAGAGCGCAGCTCCATAGTCCTTTGAGACTGACGGAGGCCTACTGCCTACTACTACTAGCTGGTAGGTGTAAACATGCTTCTTTGTGTTTAATTTGGGTTTGTAAGAACCAGGATGGATTCTGGGTCTTAATTTATGTTTCCTATCATCAGTGATAAATGGACTTCAATTACAATCAACGTTTTTTCAAAGCATTGAGAATGTAAAACAGGATGTGCGTACATTTCATTCATTCGTTTTTCTGAATTGCTTTATCCTTATTAGGGTCACGAGGAGACTGGTACCCTAATGGTAGAGTACACCCTGGGCAGCTGGCCAGGCCTTTGCAGGGCAGAAACACACTGACAGAAATCCAATGGCCTTCTATTTTTGAATGAGAGCAATAGTTCTTTTACATGCCTCCCACCACAGACAGTTAGAGACTCTTGATAACCCACTTAGTGGGGTCATCAGTGGGGCTCGAACCACCAACTTTGTGATAAGTACGCCAGCACCCTACCACCGTGCAACCATTGCCCATTGCATACATATGGTACATATTATTTTTTGATTTGTCAGTGTTCCTTTACGAGCTGGATAAAAGCAACAATTCTGCCACAGACTAGGGTCACTGGGAGGCCGGAGAGTATCTTAAGGTGACTCTGTGTGAAGGTAGTGTACACCCTGAACATCTCGCCAGTCCATTGTAGAGCCAACACACACACACACACACACACACACACACACACAAATATTAACACTCACTTCATGGTGCATTTCAGAACAGCCAATAGCAAAACAAAAACAGGAAGACTGAGGGTTGATGGATTCCACGCAAGCACAGGGAAAGCATGACAAACTATGCACAGACATGCCCATCTCGAGCCTGGGACTGAACCCCAGGACTTTTATACTATGAGGCAGATGTACTAACTACTACACCACCATGCCATCCTACAACTGTTTCCACAATATGCACTAGAGGCCGCTGATGGGGGAACCGCAGCAGCTACTTCCTAACCATGATACACGTTGGCGGCCATTTTGCTGACCTTGAACTACAATGACCATTTCAGAAATTTGTTTCAGCCTTTGGTTCGTATTTGATGGCCTGAAAATTTGACAGCAATGATATGTAAAGCAGTTCCTGACATATATGTGTGTGTGCATAGCCACAAAAAATGAAAAAAAAAAAAAAAATAGAAGTAAAACCAATACCAGCTAACACTATCACAACTGGTGAAAATTAGTTTTTATTTGTTGTCTATTGTCTCAAGCCTTCCTGCCAACCACGCTCTCCTGAATGGTGCACCATTATAAAAATAACAACAATAGTTGGGCTAGATAGACTTTCAAATTAAACAAATAAGCAAACAATATTCTCTATTTTCACACTTTAAACCTTTAAACTCAGTGCAAAAATGGCTGGTTTGAGCTGCATGTGCTGTTTTCTGTCTTCTTGCAAGTTCAGCTGCATTATGGCATTACAGGACCTTTGGGAAATCACAAGACACTGTAAGCCCCAGCATCTATAAAAGTACAATCAACAGACTCAGCTACTTTCTTTATTGCAACTGCGCCACACTTGTCGAAAATAGAACCAATGTTTTTTGTGGAAAAGGGTTGGGGTTCGGACAGCTTCCTTTGTCGGGTAGTGAGGGCAAAAACGATTTCTTGGAGCCTTCTTTTCCCGAGAAAGCTCTGGCTTCAGATGATGGAGAAACCTGTCACTTATATTGAGCTCATTACACCGTTGGTGTTGTCCATATGCCACTTCTATTGTATTTCATGCCTCTGTGGACGACTGTCCCGAGAGGTGCTCCGAAGCAATGGCATTCCTGCTCACAACACCATCAGGGGATGATCCAGAAAAAGTGCTTCATCAGAAGCACAGAGTTTCTGGGGTGGTAGACCTCCGGCCTCTAACATGAACTTGAATACATGTCTGTTTAGATCAGAGTTGTTCAATCGTATCAGTGAAGGGACAGCGTACGCTCAGGTTTTCATTCCAACCCAACAGGATCTATCGTCAAGGGTTTACTACCACCTGCAAAAGCATAGCAGGTATTGTTTTGGATTTTCTCTGTCAAGTTCAACGTCGGCAAAATGACCACCATTTTTTTTATAATTACTAGGTAGCAACTGGTGGGATTCCCACGGTAGAGATCTCTGGGTGACAGTGACGATCGTTAGACTTGAACAAGTCAAACGTTTGAGTCTTACTTGGTTGGCATGAAAACTTGCACCCACACCGGCCCTTTGTGGAACCGTTTGGACACCACTGTTGTGGGTTCTCAAACATGCCATAGCAGACCTAAAGTTCACGCCAGGGAAACCGGCCTTGTTTTGGTATTTCACCTCATCACTTTGTTTGAATTTCCACACCCCAAAACAACTGCAACTAAGAATAGTTTCCTCTTTTTTCATCCTTGAACACGAATATAAAAACAAGTCCTGAAACTGTATGGCTTGGCAACGGTTTTCTGTTCAGGGAGACTTCCAAACCCACAACCGTCCCTCTATTGAACGAGAAAGTTCTTGGACCAGAGTAACCTTCTCATCAGTGTCAGCTAATCTAAAGGACTCACCATCGTCGAATAAACAAAGGTTTCAGCTTTAAAATCACCAGACTATGCCCTTCCGGGGTATTCTTTGCAACATCTCTCGTAGTGCTTGGCACTGTTAAGGGCACATCTGCTGAATAGAGGAGGGGCATTAAAATACTTATCAGCAGTCTGAGCGTGTGTACTGCCAAGTCAATGAGTTGCCTAGAGAATAATTCAAATTGTTTTCTGGGTGAAGCAATAATGATCCAGTGGTATGGTGCTGGATTACTAATCCCAAGGTTGGGGATTCAAGCCCCAATGGGTTGTCACTGCTGTCCCTCCCAGTACAGCTAAGTGGGTTATCAAAGGCCAGCCTTGTCTCTCAATGTCTGTGGTGAGAGGTGTAGAACAACCATCTCGAACTTTCGTCCATATGTCGGATACATAGCCTTCAGTGTGTTGATGGCCTGGTGAGCTGTCCAGGATGTACTCTACCCTCACCCAGAGTTGGCTGAGATGGGTGCCAGCTTCCTGCAACCCTAATTGGGATTGAGTGGTTCACAAAGTCTGGCTAGTGAGCTACTTAAACGAGGGACCTTGACCATAAGCCAAGATTTAAATCTCGCAGGAGACTGTTACATTTCACGAATGGCATGGCTGCTCAATCAGTGCTTTTCTGATTTCCTCTGGGTAATCTGGTTTCACAGTCCAAAGACATTATGTTAGGCCAACTAGCGACTTTAAATTGGCCACAGATTTATACGGTATAACCGTGCCTCTTGTCTGAGGTCAGCTGGAATTGGTTTCAGATTCCACCGAACCTGGATGGATAAGCAGTAAAATAAAATAATACAATGAATGGATGGATGGATGGATAGAAATAAAAAGGAATGCTTGATGTATAACAGTGGTAGAATCATCTCAGCAAGAAGTCTCTGGGTTCGAGTCCCACACTTAGCATTTCTGTGTGGAGTTTGCATATGTGGGTTCTCGATGCTTGTGTGGGTTTCCTCCGGGTTCTCCAGTTTCCTTCTCTGGTCTAAGGACATGCACATTAGGATAATTGGTGGTTCCAAAATGACCCGAGGTGTCTGAATGCATGGTTGTGTGTGTGTTACCCTGCAATGTAACTGTTCAGGGTGTACTCTCCCTTCTCCCAGTGTTCACTGAGACAGACTCCTGCGAATGAATGAACGGATGATGGTGGCATTCATAGGAAATATGAACAAACAAATAATCAACAAATAATATTTCAGTGATATTTTATTAGGCCTGAAAACTGCCTGTGAAAAAGCTATGTACGCGTGTGTGTGTGTGTGTGTGTTAGCACCGTATACAATTAAATATGGTTTTAATTAAAGATGCGTTTAATCTAAGTTTTGTTATCACGTCCATTTTTATTGTTTACAGTACGAACTGACGTCGGATTTTTGAACAGGCAAAACAGGGCAGCTCTCTTAAAGAAGGACCCAAGCAGACCCGGGCTGAATCTCAAACATCGAAACTAGTGTACTATTTATACTGTGGAAGGACTTGGCACTTTAAACACACTAGGTAGTGGACTCATTAAGGGAGTAAGATACTATTCGGGACGCAATAATGGTCCCTCCAACAGGAAGTTCAGAAGCCGGTGGAGGTATGAGCGGTTATTTTCACTTCTGTTAATAATCATACAACTTGAAAAAAAAAACTTATTTATGATGCAGCGAATACAAACATTTTTCATTTAATATTAAATAAACTGCACGTTGGTTATGATATTGTCGTGTTTTCTTTTTTAAATGAGTGTTGCCGGCTAATAGGGTAACCTACAATGCAGCTTCGTCTCTGGACAAAAATTACTAGTATTTAATTAGCAATTAGGTCTCCCGTTCATTTTGGTGAGTTACTAATGAATAGTTCGTGATAATTTTAACAACAATACGATTTGACACAATTTAGTTGCATTGCAAAAGCTAAGCTAACATCCTGGTTGTATTCAGGACGATTGGTTAAAAACCCCGGAAGTAGGGCGTGTTTTTGATGCTGATAGGCTGTAAGAGTGTCCACGCTGAGGCCAGCGATTGGTTGGAGATTGAGTAATTCCGTTCTTGAAGGTGAAAATAATTACGGTATTAATCACAGGTACAATTGGAAATGTTATTTCTTATTGTTTTGCTTCGTCTTTTTATATTAAAGCCGATTGGGCCACGGTGTTAAATAATTTTTTAGTTTTGGATTAGCTTTTCTCAACAACGGGGGCTCAGAAAGCGAAGCACATTAATATAAACAAACAAAAATATTAAATTCGCAAATAAATAAAACCGTCTATATTTAATCCATCGACATTACCATGTCATTATAAAGCTTCATGTCACGTGGTTGTTGCTGCAGCTCATGTCAGTGTGAGAGAAAGCTGGGGATATCCTCCTGGATGTTCACAGTACTGTGGTACAGTACTCAACACATCTCAAATTAATCCATGGCAATGCACAGAGCAACGTCTGTCAAGAACGTGTTTATGTATAAAATAAGGAATTTTTCTCCTTCGTGATCCAAATAAATACAATGTTGTGTTCCAGGACACAAGATGAAAATGATTTGGGTATTTCTGCTGGCTGTGCACTTTACATCCTGGGTCAATGGTGACTCGAAGGCTGTAACCACGACACTTGCCACCAAATGGTCCTCCACACCTTTGCTCCTGGAGGCCAGGTAGAGCAAAGCAACACATTTACAAGTAAATGTTGTTATTTAGAACAAACACTGATCATAATTCTGCTATTTTACATCTCACCAGCGAGTTTTTTGCTGAGGAGAGCCAGGACAAGTTCTGGGACTTCGTAGAGGCTAATCAAGATATTGAGAATGATCATGATGGTACATTTCCTGCGTTTCCACTCCTTGCATAGATCTTAAAACACAGCCGAGATCTGTATATATATATATATATTTGGTAATGTTTTTGCCTTTCACAGGGATGGATCGGTCTTATTACGAGTTGATCCTGAAGCGAGCGGGCCAGCTGTTGAGTCCTGTGCAGTTGAATCTGCTGAAGTTTGCATTAGCGTTACGTTCCTACTCCGCCACAGTATATTCGTTCCAACAGGTTGACAGAACAGTTTCAAGAATATTGTGTGTGTGTGTGTGTGTATGTGTGTGTGTGTGTGTGTGTGTGTGTGTGTGTGTGTGTATATATATATATATATATATATATATATATATATATACGCACACAGTGGTACCTCACCTTACGAAAGACCCAACAAACGAAAAATCCAAGTTATGAAACGTATTTACCTAAAATTTCCGTGTTTGAATCTGAAAAAAATTCAGGTTATGAAATGCTACATCTCAAAATTTCAAACAATGCTCGCTCGGCTTTTGTTTTGAAATTGGCTCGATAGAATTGCTCTCCGTACTGGGAGGTGTGAAATGTTTTTTTTCCCCCCCTTCCTATAGGGGCATCACAGAAAATAATTGAGAAACACTGCCCAAGGCGTGCTTAGAGCGTGGAGGAGTACGCGGAAGAATACGAGTCTAATCTGCCTGGGAAAAGCCATTTTGAGGAAAGCTTGTAAAGTGAAATTTTGCTCGTTGGATGGTACAGATTTTTTTGTGGGATTGAAGCTCCTATCATGGAAAATTGTAATAAGGGACACTTGTTAGACAAGGTACCACTGTGTGTTTGTGTGTGTGTGTGTGTGTGTGTGTTTATGTATATATATATATGCGTGTGTGGATATGGCTAAAAGAAAGTACAGTGGAGCCTCGGTACTCGAACTTAATCCGTTCGAGAAGGCTGTTCGGATTCCGATTTGTTCGAAGTCCGAGTCTGCTTTTCCCCTTAGAAATAAAGTAAATGGTCTTAATCCGTTCCGTCGTGTTTTGAACAGAACTTTACAGTACTGTAACTCATACCATAGGTTTGCAAATTAAGTGAAAAAAATTATTGAATACAGTACACTATATTATGGTCTGTGTTGTGAGAGACTCTGGGTTTGGCCTCTCTCTCTCTCTCTTGCCCCCCCCCCCCCTCTCACATATATATATATATATATATATATATATATATATATATCCACATCTCTTTCTCTTTCTGCGTGTTGAAGTCACACGCAGGTGGAGCGCTAAACACACACACCTGATTCCACTTAATCATGGGCTATAAAGACTATCAGAGTTCTTACATGTTTCTCCGTATCTCTAACAGTGACTATGATTTCCCTGTGATCTAGTGTCTTCCTTGTGAACAATAAAGTGCACCATTGAAACATGGAAATCAAACTGAATTGGTGGAGCACGGAGCTGAGAGCCAGAGAGGTCACGGGGAAGAGGGACAATTTTCTAGCACTGGGAAGAGCGCTGCTAGTCTTTACAGCCCATGATTAAGTGGCCTCAGGTGTGTGTGTTTAGCACTTCACCCACGTGTGACAGCCACGCCCCTCTCCAACACGCATTTCAACACGCAACTCTTTAAGAACAATAAAGATAAGAATTTTAATCTTTGTGGTAGTGAGCAGTTGGTATACTGTGCATAAATGTTGGAGAGGAAAAGCAGAAGCGTATCCCCTTCCGTAACAGAAAGGGAGAAAGGAAGCGGATTTCCCCTCCATAACAGCTTCAGGTAAATCAGCCAAAGGTGTTTTTTTTCTCTTGCTGCCGCTTATCATGGATGACTCTTCTTCAGGATGTTCCTTTCTTTTCTCGAAGAACATTTCTAACATGGCTTGTTTCTGCCTTCTTTTAAAAACCTTATGGAAGAGGCTCATGACCTCACGTGTAAGGTGTTCATAACGCTGCTAGCGCTTTAGCTTAGCTTTAGCGCTTTAGCTTAGCTTTAGTGCTTTAGCACTAGCTTTAGCTTTATGAGGGTGATACGTACATAGTACTGTATCAACAACTTCCAGACTTCCCCAGTACAGCGTGCTTTATCAGGGTGATCCATAGTATCAACAACTTCCAGGCTTCGGGAAGTAACGCACTTTTCCTCCCTTTTGGTCTCATTTTTTTCTTGTGCGTTTCTCGAGTTTGACTTCCGGTTTTTGTTCGGTTTCCGGGATGAAAAAAATCATGGAGTTTTTGTTCAGATTCCGATTGGTTCGAATTCAAGAGCGTTCGGATTCTGAGGCTCCACTGTATTAGAGAAAGACACATATGTGACCTGTTCCAGCATAATATGGATTAAGCAGGAAATCTGATATATTGAAATATTGATATGTTTGGAAAGGGAATTGAATCTGCTTTTAAATGAGGGAAAATGATCATAGCATGAAAATGGACTGAGTTACATCACTATGTTGCTAATCAGGAAATGCAACTTATTATAAAGTAGTAATTACAGTTATAGAACCGGGCTCTGAATATCCTCCCGTTTATCCAAACACTAAACGAATCCAGTTCTTGACCAATTGTCTTCCTGGCAACAGATACATTTACACGGAGTCGTGTCTGTCACGAGGCTTTTGATTGGTTTAGTGTTATGACTGAGGAGGATCATTCTGGGACTCTGTAAGTACGGAGAGTGTTCTGGTAGTGAATATGGATCAGAAGGAAATAACCTGAGCAACCACAAAAGCGGTTTAAAATCAGTACAATAAGTGAATATTTCTGTAGTTTGACAATAGCTTGGACATGAACCCTTTCGTAAACAGGACATTTTGCTTGGTGATTGATGTTTGAATACATTAATGTGGAAGTTTATGCTTTGAAGGATGTGTTTTTGGTAATATCACATTTTCGTCACTCAAAGCACGACCTTGCAGCTTGATCCGTATCGAGTTGGAGTGGGTCACGACAGTGTTTGCTTTATTATTTTTTTAAATTGATGTATTTTTCTAGACAGCTGTGACCTTATTTGCAAATTTTTCTGTATATAAAGTCTTTTCGTGCTCCCTTCATTCATGCCTAGATTGCGTCCAACGAACCTCCTCCACCAGGCTGTGAGGCATTTTTCAGCATCCACGGACAGAAATCATGTAATCTTGACCATCTGAAGAACCTGATTGATGCTGCTGCAGAGAAGTATGAGAACTTGACTTTCTGCATAGTACAGCATCTCAGTAGTTGGAGTTCGTATGATATGCTGATCCCAGTCGGGTTTTTCAAATGTGTGATTTGTTTTTAAGTTCAAAATGATTCAGGACAGAATTTCCACAGTGTCAAATATGTTCAGCCACATAATTAAAATATAATTGCTAATTTATATCCAGAGATCTGTATTAATTCCTTAATTTGGATTAAAGAAGGAGAACAACAATCCTTTTCTTTTCCTCTTTCTGGATGTTTTCTGTAGGCCGAAGCCATTCCTGTTTAAAGGCGATCACAGGTTTTCTTCAGCCGATACGAACGTGCCGGTTGTCATCCTGTATGCCGAAATGGGAACCAAAGATTTCGCTAGATTTCATCAGCACATGGTGGAGACCGCCAACAAAGGCTTGATTAACTACATCCTGCGTCATTACGTCTCGGTGAATACGCTTGATTTTAATGAGTGTTCAGAAGATTTTTGTTTCTTATAGTACAGTGGTACCTTGACTTATGAAATTAATCCATTCCAAGGGCCAGCTCGTAAGTCAAAACGTTCGTTAGATAAAACATAAATTCCCTTTGGAAATAATACAAAACCAATTAATCTGTTTCAACCACCTCCCAAACTCATATAACCTGCCACAAACACGTATATTTGATCAAATATATTAAAAATAAACATGTTAAAACAATAAATATTTCATAATACTACATGTACATTCATATTAATAATGATAAATAATAAAACGAGAATAAACAATAAGTCAACTAACCCTTCCGATCATCGACTGCAGCAAAGATGTCACGTGGGCGCGAACATATCATGTGGGGAAGCATGAGGTGGTGCGTAACAGAGGTGGAGGAGAATTTTGTGCATGTGCACGCTACGAATGCCAGCAAGAAAACACTTGTGGTGAGCTCCCACAAGGCCAGTGCTTCTCAAATTGTGTGGTGGTGTGATGCCGGGTGGGAACAGAACTCACAAATCAAAATTTTGCTGGTTGGATGGGGCAGATTTTTGGTCAGATCGAAGCTCATATCATGAAAAATTCATTATAAAAGACACTCGTAACTCAAGGTACCACTGGATATATTTTGTGGATTGCATTTTTCAATTATTAAACCAAAATTTTGTTCCTCATTCTTTATCACTTAAGGCTGTTAGGGTGCACTAGTAAGTACTGACTCACTCACTACCTGCTCATTCACTGCTGGTTTGTGACCACACCCCTCCCTGTTTACGTCCATTAATTACATTCTTCTCACTCTACTTATCTCACGAAGTGTGAATTATTTTAAAACATGTTTGATTTGCAGAAACCCAGCGAGAATAAAGTTTTCCTGTCTGGCTATGGGGTTGAGCTGGCCATCAAAAACCAGGAGTACAAAGCCAAAGATGACACCCAAGTTCAAGGTTCATACGTACCACATAGAAATGTGATATTTGGTGGAAATGTACTACAAATGACCCCAAGTCACAAACGCTCCATTTTATTTCACAGGTGGTGAAGTGAACGCCACAGTGATCGGCGAAAACGATCCAGTGGATGAAGTGCAGGGCTTCCTTTTTGGCAAACTCAAGTCAGTGCTTCTCTATTTGTTATTTCTGTGTATGTAGTGTGTTTTTTGTTTGTTCATGTGATGAGAGTATGGTCTGTGTGTTCTGGAACGCTGATCAGATTCACAGCCATAGATATTCCCTGACAGCGATAGTTATTTCCGTTGTCATGGGTTGCACCTTTCATTACTCCTCCCACTTCTCTTCAGTAACTTCGGAATTGATTCTTTAATAAAAATAATTTTTTTAATAACAGTTCTTGTCAACTTTACCTTAGGGGTTGCTAATCAGCTTTTAGAAAGTTATTACACAAAACGAAAAGAATGTACAGTGGTACCCTCACTAACGAGTGTCTTTTGTCACGAATTTCCCATTACGAGCTTCGATACACCAAAAATGTACCCCATCCAACCAGCAAAATTTTGATTTCCGAGCTCTGCTGGGGAAATGGCTTTTCTGGGCTGATTCGCCTCGTATTCTTCGTTGTGTATTTCTCTGTGCTCCGAGAACGCCTTATGCAGTACTTCTGAATTATTTTCTGTGATGCTCCCTATCGGAATAAAAAAAAAAAAAAAAACAAAACATTTCACGCCCCCCCTCCCAGCGCCCCATGCGCGACAATAGTGTTTACTGCACTTCATATCGTTTGCTCTGTGGTTTCCCCCTACATTATAGGGAACACAGTGAGAGCGCCACTGCCATCTACTATAGAGGATGCACAATCACACTTAATTCTGGTACAGTATGTCAAAAAGTATGTTCCTCAGGGTCACCCCCTCCCCCCGGAGGGGCATCACACCAGCCCCACTATTTGAGAAGCACTGACCTTGTTGGCGCTCACCACGAGCCTTTCATCTCTGGCATTTTTAACGTGCACATGCACAAAATTCTGCTCCTCATCATCCTCTGTTGCACACAACCTCATGCCTGCCCATGTGATATCTTTGCTACAGTCGCTGATCGGAAGGGTTAGTTAACTTATTGCTTATTCTTATTTTATTATTATTTATTATTAATTATTGTTAATGTACATGTATTATTATTATTATTATTAAATATTTATTGTTTTTACATGTTTATCTTTAATATATTAGATCAAATATACGTGTTTGTGTCAGGTCATATGAGTTTGGGAGGGGGTTGGAGCTCGCCCTCGGAACGGATTAATTTTGTAAGTCAAGGTACCACTGTGTTCTATTCTTGTAGGTTCAATGTGTGAAAATAAGCACACGCACACAGTTAACAATGACAGTAGCCAACCCCAAATATATTTTGACCTTAAATTTGTAACTGCATTATCTGTTCTGTGTTGATTTTCAGTACTGCTGCCAAGCGTTCATGTTCCTTCAAAGGGATTTCACTCACTCAAAATGTTATCTTAGCATCTTTAGCATTACAAGGTTGTTGGTGAAAAAAAAAAAAAACAATCCATGATGGGAGGAGAAGTGTGATGGTGCCCATTTTTAAGAACAAGGGAGATGTGCAGAGTTGTGGCAACTACAGAGGGATAAAGTTGATGAGCCATACGATGAAGTTATGGGAAAGAATAGTGGACTAAGGGCAGAGGTCAGCATTTCTGAACAACAGTTTGGTTTCCTGCCAGTAAAGAGCAGCACAGATGCAGTGCTTGCCTTGAGGATGTTAATAGAGAAGTACAGAGAAGGTCAGGAGGAGCTGCATTGTGCCTTTGTTGATCTGGAGAAAGCATATGACAGGGTGCCGAGAGAGGAACTGTGGTATTGCATGAGGAAGTCTGGAGTGGCAGAGAAGTATGTTAGAGTGGTGCAGGACATGTATAAGAGATGTAAGACAGTGGTGAAATGTGCTGTCGGTGTGACAGAAGAGTTCAATGTGGAGGTGGGACTGCATCAAGGATCAGCTCTGAGCCCCTTCTTGTTTGCTATGGTGATGGACAGGCTGACAGACGAGGTTAGACAAGATTCCCCATGGACTATGATGTTTGCAGATGACATTGTGATCTGCAGTGAGAGCAGAGAATAAGTGCAGGAAAATCTAGAGAGGTGGAGGTATGCCCTGGAAAGGAGGGGAATGAGGGTTAGCCTCAGAAAGACAGAATACATGTGTATGAATAACAAGGACCCAACAGCAACGGTGAGGTAACAGGGAGCAGAGATGAGGAAGGTGGAGGATTTTAAGTACTTAGGCTCAACAATCCAGAGCAATGGAGAGTGTGGAAAAGAGGTGAAGAAGCGTGTGCAGGCTGGTTGGAATGGTTGGAGAAAAGTGTCCGGTGTGATGTATGATAGGAAGGTATCGTCAAGAATGAAAAGAAAAGTGTATAAGATGGTGTTGAGGCCAGTGATGTTGTATGGTTTAGAAACAGTGGCCCTGGGGAAAAGACAGGAGGCAGAGCTGGAGGTAGCAGAGATGAAGATGTTGAGGTTCTCTTTGGGAGTAACAAGGATGGATAGGACCAGGAATGAGCACATCAGAGGGACAGCACATGTAAGGCGTATTGGAGACAAAGTCAGAGAGGCTCGATTGAGATGGTTTGGAGATGTACAGAGGAGGGATAGTGAGTATATTGGTAGTAGGATGCTGAGGTTGGAACCACTAGGCAGAAGGCTCAGAGGAAGACCAAAGAGATGATTCATGGATGTGGTGAAGGGGGACTTGAAGGTAGTTGGTGTAAGAGTAGAAGATGCAGAGGACAGGGTGATGTGGAGGCAGATGATTCGCTGTGGCGATCCCTGAAGGGAACAGCCGAAAGGAAAAGAAGAAGATGGCGTCTTGATGAGCCGAAGACTTGCCAATATGTCCATAGAGCGCCTATGCTCGCATATTATTTGATTTCTGTTAAGAAGCATGTAGTTTGTCATCACCATCATCATCGTCATCATTTATTTGTGGTTTTCTTTTTCAGAACTATTTACCCAGAACTTAAGGAACAGCTGAAAGAACTGCGTAAGCACCTGATCGAGAGTACGAATGAAATGGCACCGCTGAAAGTCTGGCAGATGCAAGGTTAGTACAGGATACGAAATAATTTTTAAAACTGGCGGATTGGCGCTTGGTCTTTAAAACCTTTAGTGGCTTTATGGAAATAAAACTGATTTGAAGTTTACATATAACCCTGTGTACCAAAGACTGTATTTTATTTATTTATATATTCTTTTCTTTGTTTCTTTTTTTTGTGTTGTTTTTTTTTTTTTTTTTTTTTTTTTGTTTTGAGAAACTCCTTAACGAGCTCTGGCTTTGTGCCTTTGTTGGCCCAGTGTTGCGTACACACCGCAGCCTGAGCCTAAAGCTCATTAGCGCTCTATTAAGAGGAGGTGTCAGGAGACCGATGCCACCCACACACAAAAGACTGCTCGCGACACGGAAATAATAATCCATTACACGCTTTCTCACCGATAAAGCAGAGCCACTTAAATCCATGACATCTGGAGGGTTCGATGAAGCTTTATCATGAACGAAATGAAGCCGTTAAAGGGGTAATTCCCTTAAAAGGATCTCTTCAGGGAGAAATGCACTTCTTGAAAATCTGCAAGCCTGATAGAGGAAGTAGGAGAGAAAAATGGTGTTTATTAGCACTTCCTTTGAGGACAAGAAGCAGTGTTACTGATATTGCATGCAATCCACCCTTTCTTCGCTAACTCTCTCTCTCTCTCTCTCTCTCTCTCTCGATGTTTAGATCTCAGCTTCCAGACTGCGGCCCGTATCCTGGCAGCTCCTCCCGTAGATGCTCTTAACGTAATGAAAGACTTAAGCCAGAACTTTCCAACAAAAGCAAGGTACACAGTAGTCCCCCATATATCATATCACATCACATCATATCAAGCGCATGCCTGGGAGCGAACATGTTCAAGTAAGAGTAATGGGCGTCGACTTGTCAAAATGACACCATACCAGAAGCATGAGTCGATCGTCTAATTAATGCAAGCGCAAAAATACATGCACTTCATCATACCGACATTCCGGCACTCGGGAGATCTCTCGTGAAGCAACTTTGGCTATGATACAAATTCCACAATGAGGATAAATCGGCCGAGTTGCGAATTTAAAAGAAAAAAAAGAAAAACAAAGCTTCATGCCGCAGCTTTAATTAAGGAAGAATGCTTTGTTTTTTTTGTCACAAAGGAGAACATCTTTTCAAAGAGCAAACAAAGCTCGACCCATGCCTCAGGCTAAAGGTTTTTAAAGGAAAACTAATTGCAAAAATGTATTAATTAATTAAAAAAAGGCTCTTCGCCGGTTTTATTAACAACAAAGAATCTACCCATCAGCAAATATAAAAACAGAACGCCTCACGAGGAAAAGATTTTAAAGACCGTTCCGTGCTACTCAAAATCTTATCCTTGGTCTTAATAATAATACATGTAATGTAATAATAATAATAATAATAATCGCAAGATTTTGCACCATGTAGCATGAATTACCTTTTTTTATGGATTGGGTGGGTCACAAGCATTATCCAATAAGTGATTAGGCCATTTCTATCTGATTACTTGAGAGCTGGTAAGCCACTCACTGATTTTTTTTTTTTTTTTTTTTTTTTTTTTTTTAAATAAAAAGACTACAATGTGTTTAAAATTTCAAGCCAGATGGCGGCCATCTTGGTAAGACCACTTTGCGGTAAGACCTCAGTGTGCAGTATATAGTCAATCATTACATGTAGAATACAATGAGGTCGTGTTTGGTGAGTAGCAGCACAAATAATCCTTGCCTAGTTGTAAGAAACAGGAAAGTCAAGCAGGTGAGTTATAATATATAAATAATAATAATAATAATAATAATAATAGCACAACAACAGCATTACGTCATTATTCCTGAGGACTGGAAGCCGAGACATTTTTCAAAACACTCGTAAAAATTTCACTGCTTTTCAGTTAGAAGGTCTCAGATGAATATCTTGACCAATGTTTTTCTTGAATAATTTTATTTATTTTTTTGTCTTGATTTAAAAAAAAAAAAAAAAAGAAAAACAAAACCTTGACCCTGCACAGCTGAAATTAGTTTCTAAACTATGAATGAAAATGTACATCTCAGATGTAATGACATTGTTTTGTTCCTTTCATGCCGTGCAAGTAGAACTTTTTGCAAGGTAAAGTGGTCTCAGCGAGATGGTTTAAAAATTTTCTGTGTGCACACGGTACGATGTGAATTCAGTTCTTTTTTGACATCAGTTGAGCTAGCCTATTTTCCGGGCCATAAGGCACACCTCAAAGCCTTTGTTCCCCAAGTGAGCTGACTGTGCGCCTTATATTCCGGTGCACCTTATGTGTGGCTGCAGCCTCGGCTCCATCTCACTGACACCGTCAAAACCCAAGTAAAGCAAACGAATTCAGAGCTTACCATCATTCCGGTGGATTAACCAAAGAATTTCAACCTCTACGTACTGGTATCCAGGTTATAAGTTAGAGGGATCTGGCCTTTATGTCCAAATACTGGGATAAAGCACTGCTACAAGTGTCCTCCTGAAACCTCGGATTAACCTTCTTGACTTGAAAGTTACACTGATACAGTGCCTTAAGAGTAATTTTGCGCTGTCTCTTTAAGGAGGCGTGGCTGAGTGACGGTCACGACCCAGGAAGACTTCTAATCTCCATCTCTATTGATTAATAGATAATAAAATATTATAATATAATAAAAATAATAGAGGGATCCAAGCTTTATGTCTGACTCGTGCAGACACTGAAGATGAAGAATTTGATGGATTTGTGGAAGAGGAATGAACTGAAAAAGTGAGTTTAATGGTTTATTTTGTTATAACTGAACAATGTTGAGAGTTATAGTGAGAGCTGAATCAAGTTTGATTGATCTGACTTTTGTTTCGCTTAATGCGCCTTATAATCCGGTGTACTTTATGTATGCACGAAGACCACTCAATCATCACTCATTGATATTGCGTCTTATAATCCGGTGCACCTTATGCATGGATGGGGCCGTTCAGTCAGTGTTTATTGGCATCTCGCCTTCTAGTCCGGTGTGCCTTATGTGTGTATGGGGGTCGGTCAGCATTCACTGATATTGCGCCTTATAGTCTGGTGCGCCTTATGTGTGGGCGGTGGTCGTTCAGTTGGCCTTGATGGTTATTTGTGCCTTATAATCCGATGCTCCTTGTGGCCCGGAAAATACCAAGGATCCCAGATCTCCGCTATTTAGCGGAATTCTGCTATTTTTTTCAGCTTGAAGGGCCCTGCGGCCCCATTGATCCCCCCAGCTGAAATATTTGATTTCCTCTATTTCTGAACTGTTTTTCCTCTATTTTTTCTAAACCTTGGATCCCTGAAAATACCCTGCTTTCAGAATCAGTGGGGAGTGGATTTCATTCCTGGAAAGGTTGGTCAATTGGAACTCCAAAATGAAGAATTCAAGAAGGCCGGATCAACCATTTATAAATTTTCTCCACCCATATTGCAACAAACTGCCTCCGTAATCCACTGGAATTAATACCATCCGGCTTCCTTTGCTACTGGTTATCTAATCTTTTAATTCTAGAAATAGAATTTTTCTACAAACACGTATCTTTTACTGAGACTACTCTCCTTTCTTTCCTAATCTTTTTTATTGGGGTTTTTAATTCACACATTATATAATGTGTTCTCAGGTCCATAACCAAAACAGCAGTAAACTCAGCGATCCGTAAGGAGATTGAAGAGAATCAGAAGGTACCTTTTTTGCTTTTTTTTTTCTTTAAATCCAACCGAAAATTTAATGTGACAATTTGATGTATTTATTTTACAAACAATTTCCCTATTTCCAGACACCATGTCTCGTTAGAGTAATTGCAGTCATGGTTAAAAATCCGCCGTGTGCCGTTTATGAGGCTGTTGCTGTTTGGTTGCATTTGTGTTGTGTTGCACTTTCTTTGTGCTGATGGTTTTTGAGAAGATGCCCAATGTCCTTGTGGTTCTCTGTAGTACTTTAAAGGCTCATTGGGACTGCAGCCAGGTGAATCGGCGCTCTTCATTAACGGACTCCACATTGACCTGGACGTACAGGACATCTTCAGGTGAACAGTTCTGCTCCAACCAATTCTGTTCAATGCCATGTGAAGTTTATTTATGGAATCATTAAATATTAAAGTGGACTCCTGAGTACTTTTTAAATTTATGATGACAGCTCAGTCTAATTAAGAATTTTCACGTTCTTGGAATTGAAATCTAACCTTTGATGATGATATCTGTGCAGTGTGTTTGATGTTCTGAGGAGCGAAGCCCGTGTGATGGACGGTCTTCGTAGCCTCCTCCTCGACTCAACGTTCATCCACAACATCCTCAAACTGAACGTTCAGCCATCTGACTCTGATTACGCTGTGGACATCCGCAGTCCTGCTGTCTATGTAAGCCTGTGGTCATACGATGATGTACCTGAAACATTCATGCTGTTTTTTTTTTTGTTTGTTTTTTTTTTTTTAATATCGTGACATTCTCTTGCCTTGTTGTTTGCACATATTTACCACATACCTGCAGTTGTCAATGCACTTATTTTCTTAACAGTGGATCAATAACCTAGAGACGGATGGCAGGTATGCCTCATGGCCCTCGACCATTCAGGAGTTACTGCGTCCCACTTTCCCGGGTGTCATCAGACAGATTCGCAAGAATTTCCACAACCTGGTGAGCACTGTCCTTTTTTAAATCAAGGAAATGGCATCCAGTACACAGATTCACAACTTCTGCTCTCAAATATTCATTTCTGGGACACAAGTGTGTAAGTTTCATGGTACGTACATACAAGGAAAAAGGTTTTAGCTTAAAATAAAATTTGATTGTGCCACAAAATTCGAAGTTCTAGCTAAAGAACTAAAAGTCCTACCCAGAAGTCTGAGATGTTATACTTACAAAGCGAAAGAGTCTGAAGTTCTCGCTAAACAATATGAAGTTTCAGAAATAAGTAAACACTTCGAGAAGAAAATACAATTTCTCTCCAAATTATGTGATGTTCTGTGATGGCTCATGTAAACAAGAAAAAAAAAAGTTTGAAAGTCTATATAAACAACTGAATTTTGAGGGAAATAAATATTCATTCATTCATTTTCTGTAAACGCTTAATCCTAATTAGGGTTGCGGGGAAGCTGGCACCCATCTCAGCCGTCTCCGGGCGAGGTCAGAGTACATGCTGGACAGCTTCCCAGGTCATCGTAGGACAGAAACACATTGACTGCTTTGCAGCTACTTTTTATGAAAGTCAGCAATGGTTCTTGTACATGAACCTCTCACCATAGACAGTGAGAGACATGGCCGGCATTTGATAACCCAGTTAGTGCACTGGGGGGCAGTGATAACCCAATAAGAGAGGGACTTGAAACCCCAACCTTAGGATCGGTGATCCAGCACCTTTACCACCAGACCACCACTGCCCGGGAAAGAAATAGCGCATGTTAAAGTATTTTAAGTTCTGGTTAAAGTATTCGACACTCCTGAAAAAGGAAAAAAAGATGAATGTCCTTATAACACATGAAATAGACATTCTGAGGTAAAAAATGACAATCTTTACAATTTTTTAGTAAAATACTACAAGTCATTCTTGATTAAAAGTACTTTTTAATAAAACTATATGGTGTGTTTTTAATATAACTATATATATATATATATATATATATATATATATATATAAAATACACAGACACTCCCCAGCTTATGAGCGAGTTAGGTTCCAGACGGCCACTCGTTAGATGAATTTGTTCGTAAGTCGTTACAGGGCATTCTTTAGAGGGGAACGTATGTTTAAACCTTGTATAAGTAACCTATACAAGTTTGTACTGTCCTCTCTCTCTCTCTCTCTCTCTCTCTCTGAGTTATTACAACATAACTGACCATGTGGTATAATGATGCCCTTGAGCTCGGTTTAATTGAAAGCATATCCTCTCTCTCTCTCTCTCACACACACACACACACACACACACACACACACAGGCGACACTACAACTGGACAATTGAACTGATTAGCTTCTGTGTTTAAACTCCTGGTTCCTCTCAAGCACAGCACAGCGGATCTGATCAGAGAGTTTCACTTTTATCCAGTTCATTATAAAACGAGTCAATTTGTTTCTTCTTTGAAAGTTTTGGCACGAGTTCAGAAATATATCGTTCTGCTTCTCTTCCCGGACAGTGTCAGCCACGCCCCCCTCTGCCGAAGCCTAGTATTAAGTGTACCTCAGGATAATGTTTAATCATATTTCATACTTATATTTGTGATATATCTTTCTATAGATTTTGTTCTATTTCTATTTCTGCTTGTTCTTCAATTTCATTTCACTTTCACTCTCGACCTCGGACCGGATGTTCGTAAAACGAATGTTCGTAAGTGGGGGAGCGTCTGTGTGTATGTATATGTGTGTATGTATGTATATGTGTGTATGTATTATCTGTATATATATTTATTATGTAAGCTCTGATTTAAAGAACTACACATTCAAGTGTAAACATGAAGTTTTGTTGATAAAACAAGATGTTTTTTTTGAATTAGCTCAATGTTTAAATTTAAGCTGAATAATGAATCATTCTTGCTTGAAAAAAATCAAAGTTCTTTCTCAAGAACTGGATGTTCTACTTGAAGAAGTAGACGTTCAGGCTTACATAAATGGCTGGCCTTGCCGAAGAACTTAAGATCGGTGTTCTAGAGATAAATGTTTGGCATTTCATTTCTGTGTGTGTGTGTGTGTGTGTGTGTGTGTGTGTATATATATATATATATATATATATATATATATATATATATATATATATAAGAGAGAGAGAGCGCCATAAGTTATGATTAAGATAAATATTTTTAAAAATATATAAAAAGGTTCTAGCGATGGGTTATAAAGCTAGACCACTTATCCCGCAACCTATATAAAGTTATAAATTCAAATTGCAGTTTCCTTAAGTACCGTATTTTCGAGACTTTTTTTTCATACTTTGGCTAAAGGTACGACTTATACCCCAGAGCGACTTATATGTGAAATTATTACATATAATTCTGTTCGTCATAATAACGAAAATAATTTCACATTTATTTTTACACTCACAACCACAAGAGGGCACTCTAGGTACCAGTACCTGCTCATCCTGTGCCAGTGAAGAAATGGCCCCTAAAAGAAAATCCTATTCTGTGGATTACAAGCTGCAAGTAGTGAAATATGCAGCAGAAAATGGTAATCGAGCAGAAATAAAGAATGTGTAGAGTAAATGAGAATCTTGTAAAGGACTGGAGAAAAGTGGAGATTACTATTACTGCCGTGAAGAAAACAAAAAAAGCTAATCATGGACTAAAAGCTAGATGGCCACAGTTAGATGAACGAGTTCACACATGAGGGTTTAAGCAACGTGCCTCAGGGAGAGGTTGTCAACCATGTAGTTGTGTCTCCACGTCCAGGTAGTTGTCAAGGAGATGAATATAAATGACTTTGCATGAGGACTTTCTTGGTGTTATCGCTTCATGCAACGCAACCACTTCTCTATAAGAGCGAGGACTACAATGTCACAAAAACTGGCAGCAGATTTCCAAGCCAAGGTAGATAGTTTCCATGAGAGTGCAACTCATATGTTTTTTCTTCTTTATTCTGAATTTTTGGCAAATGCAACTTGTCCTCCGGAGCGACTTATAGTCCGGAAAATACGGTAACTTAAATATTTTGACGAGTCCCACAACAAACCTATGTTATGTACAGTGCTTGATTTCTTTTGAAAAAGTGTGTATGTATGTGTGTGTGTGTGTGTCTGTGTGTGTCTAATTTTTTAAAAAATTATTTTTGTAGGTTATGATCGTGGACCCCACTCATGAGAGCACAGCAGACTTGTTGAGTGTTGCAGAGATGTTTTATGCCAATAACATCCCCCTCAGGTACACAGTTCAGATTTAGGTCATGTTATAAGACAGGTTCATAATTATTTGTTTTCCTTATTTGAGCAAATGTCTTAAAGCATCCAAGCTCTTGATCAGGTAATAATTGACTGATTAAACCATGAATGGTATTGATTGGTGGATCTATGTCCACTTGTGTGGATTCTCCAGGATCGGACTAGTGTTTGTGGTAAATGATGATGAAGACATTGATGGCATGCAAGACGCTGGCGTCGCTATGCTACGAGCTTTCAACTACATTTCAGAAGAAGTGGACAATCAGTTAGCCTTTGATGCTCTCCTGTCAGTAAGTCGAATTTTTCTGATTGTTAAAGTGTCAGGCCTAGGGTGTTATGCTAGCTAATAATTAATGAAATATTAATTGCTGGTATTTATTCAAAGATCACAATTCGAAATTAAGACTTTAACATTGGGTAAATGCTTATAGCTTGTGGTTCTATTTTTCATTTTCTTTTTCTTTCTTTCTTTTTTTTTTCCCAAATAAGATGCTGAACCGTGTGCCCAAAGGAGGGAAACTAAAAGTAGCGGATGTGGTGGCTGTATTGGAGAAACGTTATCCTTATGTGGAAATAAGCAGCATTCTGGGAGCTGATTCAGTCTATGACAACAATCGCAAGGTTTTCAATTATTATTTTTTCCACTTCTAGTCACTACTTCTACTATTATTGCCAATAAATAATTATCCCTCAAAAGTGAGGTGGCTATCTCCGATTAGTCCCCTAAGTGTAATGTGGATGGGACCATTCAGTGATATTCACTGAACATGAGGTGGATAACTGTTAAAGTACATGTTGCATACCCATATGATGATAAACATTAGACTTTCATATATTTTAGATTCATTACACACAACTGAAGTAGTTCAAGCCTTTTATTGCTTTAATATTGATAATTTTGGCAAAAAAGTAAAGAAAAACCAAAAATACCTATCTCAAAAAATTAGCATATTTCATCATCATCATCTTCTTCCGCTTAGTCCAGGGTCGGGTCGCGGGGGCAGCAACCTCAGCAAAGAGGCCCAGACGTCCCTTTCCCGAGCCACTTCCTCCAACTCTTCCGGGGGGACACCGAGGCGGTCCCAGACAAGCCGAGAGACATAGTCCCTCCAGCGTGTTCTAGGTCGACCCCGGGGTCTCTTCCCGGTTGGACATGCCCGAAACACCACACCAGGGAGGCGTCCTGGGGGCATTCTGACCAGATGCCCGAGCCACCTCAACTGGCCCCTCTCAATGCGGAGGAGCAGCGGATCTACTCCGAGCTCTCCCTGGATGGCGGAGCTTCTCACCTTATCTCTAAGGGAGAACCCCGCCACCCGGCGAAGGAAGCTCATTTCAGCCGCTTGTATCCGTGATCTTGTTCTTTCGGTCATTACCCAAAGCTCGTGTCCATAGGTGAGGGTTGGAACGTAGATCGACTGGTAAATTGAGAGCTTTGCCTTGCGGCTCAGCTCCTTCTTCACCACGACCGTGTTTAGAGTTAATTGGTTGATTCAGATGATTAGGTTAATAGCTCGTTTAGACTACCTGAACATGAGATGCTAATTTTTTTAGATAGGAATTTTGGGTTTTCATGAGCTGTATGCCAAAATCATCAGTATTAAAACAATAAAAGGCCTGAAATATTTCAGTTTGTGTGCAATGAATCTAAAATATATGAAAGTTTAATTTTTATCAGTACATTACAGAAAATAATGAACTGTATCACAATATGCTAATTTTTTGAGAAGGACTCGTATATAAAAAAAAAAAAAACACTACATTTTTATTTGTTTAAGGCTAACAGAACAGTGTGAGCTGATTGGTTGTCTATTGCGGGATATTGGGCATTATCAATAGTCACTATTAGGATACTAGAAATTAAACAAAAATGTTAAATTAACAAATGCAAGCAATTTTTTAAATTACTTTTTATGCTCCCATGGAGTACAGAGGGGCCCCCCGTTATTCGCAGGGGTTGCGTTCCGCCCCACCCATGGATCCTGAAAATCGGCGAGTTATTGACGCGGTTTTAAAATCCTATGTATGATATTACATGCGCTAAAATATGCTTTTTAAACACATGCTATAGCCAGTCTTACTCATTAATACAGTAATAATGCAGTAAAATGTAGTAATGATTCGTAAAAACTTTTTAATTTTTGTACTGTGATAATATTTATGAATAAATGAGGCGCTTAGGCTCCTTACCAGAAGCTAGAGAAGATGCATGGTGTTTGAGTGACATCATAGAGCTCAAATAATCATTAAAAACACACAATAAAACGTGAATTCACAATTCAGGCAATCATGTTGATAGCTTGTGTGCGAAGCAGAAAAAGAGAGGTGTACACATCATTCTACAACTAATCAGCAGGACGGAGAAAGAAAAGCTCTCAGCCATTGGCTAAATTTGAATTACTTGCCAGTAATTTGTCGGAGCTGCTGCTAATCCGCAAGTGTGTGCAGCCACGGCCGTGAATGGGCGGGGGCCTAATGTATATACTAAAACTATTATTCACCTCAGGCTTGGTGAATATCAGTGAATAATCCTGGAGGATTGTTATTAATGAACTATTTCCAGGTAGTACCAGGGTTCCAGGATTGTCTTGATTAGGAGCTACAGTATATATTACTCCAGAAGATGAGGAATTTCGCCAGGCTCATGTTTTATTGGTCTTCAATCATAATTAGTAATAATCTTCCCCTCTTGGATGCCCTCTGGTGACCATGGGAGTCATTCCTGTTGTACAGTAATGGGGAAGGGGGGATGTTGTTTTAGTGCCAGTAATAACTGGAGGGTGACTTGACACAGATTGGTTTAACAAGCAGCACATATTGGGTTGTCATGGTGATGTGTTTTGTTGCTGTTTTGAAAAGATAACTGGATTATAGAACAATGCAGGATCTATCAGATGCATGATGCTTGTCATCACAAATTGGTTTTGGTTTAGGAAGGGAAGGCGTATCATGAGCAAACAGGAGTTGGCCCACTTCCTGTAGTCCTGTATAACGGTGTACCTCACCAGAGAGAGCAGCTCGACCCCGATAAGCTTGAGACCATCATCATGCACAAGATCCTAGACACCACCAGTTTCTTCCAGCGCGCCGTCTATGTGGTGAGAAGGACATCTAGCAAACTTATGTACTTTGTTGACAATGCTTGCTTCTATAAATCACTACTTTTTCTTTTTACGCTCAGGGTGAACTGGCGAGTGACCACGATGTTGTAGACTTCATCATGAACCAGCCGAACGTGGTGCCACGCATCAACTCGCGCATCCTCACCACCACGAGGAGCTACCTGGATCTCTCCAGCACTCGTCAGTTCACTTATACTCACAGAAACACTAATCAGAGATCTAGATTCCACAGACCCCTGAATTTCAGTAGCTACTAAACAGAAACGCAAAGAAAATGTGACGTTTATTGTTTGTTTGCTTATTTTAACCATGACCGAGGAGGGTCAGGTGAGCTCTGCATGCTGAGCCAAGTGCAACTTGTGCTGGTTCTTCTAATGGTTTGTTTTTAAAGCGTGGCGTGGCGATGCCGTCCGCACCAAATAACCGTTGAAAAATTTCTCATTGGCTGAATCAATTAATCCTACCATAAGGCTCATGGGGAGGCTGGAGCCTCTCTCAGCCAACACTGGTTGAAGATGGGGTACACCCTAAACAGCTTACAAGACCACCACCAGGCAACACACACACACACACACACACACACACACACACACACAACCATTTGTACCGGGGCAATTTGGAACAGCCATTTAGAATTATGGATATGTATTTTGATTGTGGCAGGAGACCAGAGTACCAGGGAGAAACCCACACAAGCATGCGGAGAACATGCAAAGTCCACACAGAAAGGCCTGAGCCTGGGACTCGAACAACGGCCTTCGTGTACAGTTCACTTTAGTTGTGTGTGTGTGTGTGTGTGGCAGCAGTGGCCTAGTGGTAAAAGTTGCTGGATCACTGATCCTAAGGTTTGGGGTTCAAGCCCTACTCCCAACGGGTTGTCACTGTCCCCCCAGTGCACTACCTGGGTTATCAAAGGCCGGCCTTGTCTCTCACTGTCTATGGTGTGAGGTTCATGTAAAAGAACCATTGCTGGCTTTTGACAAATGGAGCTGCATAGCCATCAGCATGTTTCTGCCCTGTGATGGCCGGTGAGCCGTCCAGGAGGGATTCTGCTCTCGCTAATACCCTCATTTCACTGGAGCATGGCAGACTTACGGAAGCAAAAAATGTTGTCATCCGCAAACGTTTTGCAATTATTTCCTTATCTTCCTTATCATTCCGTGTGAGTCTGTAGTTAGTCCACAAGTCTTTCTCCACTTCTGTATGCTTCCAGCAGGCCAAAATATTCCATGACCGTACTTTTGAACATGTTCAAAAGCACGTTCATGGAAAAAATATTCCGTGAGTGTTCCCCTTTGGTTCCGTAGTCCTTCCGTAAACATGCTGTCATTTCTGCAAGTGGTCCGTAGTCTTTCTTTAATACCGCAAGTGTTCCGTAACTTATCCGCAAGTCTTCCCTCCTCTTCCATATGGTCAAAAGCAGTGAAGAGAGTTCTCTCTACACACCACACACCATCAGCACCATCAGCATCAGACCGAGCACTTGCCTGGTGCATTGACCCTCACTTTGGCTGTGCGTGCGACGCGCTCTCTACTCCGTCCGCGCAAACGTGATCATCGGCATGAGGAGGATGATCATACAGACCGGCTCGAAGTCCATTTATGGCACACCGTGAGTATTTCACCTTCTTGTGATTCACTGATCCACTGCTGATTGTGGTTTGCCTGAGACTTCGATCGGGTCTATGATCACGTGCCTATGATCACGTGCGCGCGGACGGAGTAGAGAACGTGCTGCACGCACAGCTATGTTTAACGCACCGCCTTATAATAAATGATCAAGCAAATACAAAGCGGGGTTCAGAGATCAGCGCGTCTTAAAGACGGGCTCAACTGCATGCTTTCATCCAGCACGAACTCGATCAGAGGGCTTGGGGAGTCGGAATAAAGCCCGGATGATGCTCTGAAACGCACCACACATCATATAGATGAACCAGCCTGAAGGGAGAAGAACAGAAATCTTCACCATATCTCAAGGTGACACTTTGAAATGAAGCACGAGGGCTTTTTTATCTTTTTATTTATTTTACCTGGCCATCAAATAGACTAAGCTATTGTATATTGTATTGTATATAAGCTATTTGGCAGAATGAGTTTACTTGGTCGAATCCGCATATTTATATGCAGAATCAGGTGCAAATCCTTTGATCTTTGCTGATTTTTCCGGATTGAAACGTGGTTACACCAGGTATTCCTCAGTCATTCAGTGTTTAATGTAAACGTTCCACTTGCATTCCGCATGTTTCCGCAATCATTCCGAAGCTCTTCCTTCTCAAATGAATTAGTGCCGTAGTTATTCCTCGAGTGTTCCGTGCTTTCTGTGAATGATCCGTAAATTATCCGAAAGTTTTCCTTTGCAATCTGTAGCTATTCGTACTTGTTCTGCAGTTCATCCATGAGCTTTTCCGTACTTATTCCGAAATTGTACCGTAGTTTTGCCGTACTTTGCCATGCCTGTTCCGCCCATGCCGTGAACATTCCAAAAGTATTCCGAATTTCCACTTTTCCATAGGATTTTGACCCATTTTCCGTGTAAAAATGCCGAAGCTCTTCCGTAGACTGTGTTCCGCGCCTTTCCGCCACAATCATCGCATAACCCCATTTCACTGGAGGTATAAAAGAGAGAGGATACATGCAAGGGCTAGGGATGCCAGAAGCAGGTCAACACACCAGTAACCTGTGTGTGTGTGTGTGTGTGTGTGTGTGTGTGTTTGTGTGTGTGTGTGTGTGTGTGTATTCACTGTTGTTAATATGTTCATTTGTTGCATTTGTCAACAAAAATGTGCTATTTCCTCTTCAGATAACCATTTCATTGATGATTACGCCCGCTTCTTCTCCCTGGACACTAAAGAGAAGAACACCGCTGTGGCGAACAGCATGAACTACCTGACGAAGAAAGGTAAGGTGCATCCTTCAGTCATTATAAACTTGACATGAACAAAACAGAATCAAGATGTCCATCACTCTGAGTCTCTCTGTCTTTCTTATTCCTTCCCCCCCCCCCCCCTCAATGCTGATTTTTTTAAAGGAATGCACTCCTTCATTTCCTCCGGTAATCCCTTTTCCTTAAACCCTTCGAATGATTTGAGATGAATAACGCTAACATGTTCGTTCTGTGCCTCTCCAGCTTAATATCAATCCATAGCATGCATCCACTAACGCTTTATTATTATTATTATTATTATTATTATTTATTTATTATTTTTAAAAATATTTTTTGTCATCAATTATGTCACATGGGTGATGAATTAAAGGAACTTAAAGTGTGTTCGTAAGGCATTAGGCTGCTGCAGACCTTCCTAGTTGTAGGAGAAGTTGCGCAGTGAGCACTCAGAAGCCACTGATCAATACTCTACGTATCTTGCTGGATAGAAGACAGTGAGAACAAAATAGGTGGATAATAACAAGTGGCTTTGCAAATATCATGTATGGAGTTAATAGCATTTATTTCCCTTCCTGGTTTTTCTTTTAATTATTTAAACTTTTTTTAACTGAGTATTGTACCATGTAGGTCCAGTGGTGGCCTGATGTGTGACATAACTGATCGAGATTGGTGCCCTCGCTTTATATCATAACTTGTTGTCTCCGGTGTTCATCATATTTCAACAAAACACGAATGTATAAAATATATAAACCTGAAAATAAAATGGCTGATTTCCAGATGATGGTGTGATTCGTCCCGTGACGTTTTGGGTGGTGGGAGATTTCGACCAGCCGACAGGCAGACAACTGCTGTATGACGCCATTAAACACATGGTAAAGTGATAAAGACCAGTTCGATCATTGATTGGTCCAGTTGAATTTTGTATATTCCTTCTGTCAGTATGATCAATCAAGCAGTACCCATGTATGCCTTTCCTTTTTTTTTTTTTTTTCTATAAAAAAAAAAGAAAACCAGTAACAACGTGCGCTTGGGGATGATTAATAACCCGACAGACAGTCCCTCAAACGCCACCACACTGATTGCTCGGGCCATTTGGGCAGCCATGCAGACCCAAACCGCAAACAACGCCAAGAACTTTATCACCAAACTCGTCAAAGAGGAAACAGCAAAGGCTGTGTATTCAGGAACCAACATTGCTGAGTTTGCTGTCGGGGTAAATAAAAAAAATATTTATTCATTATCATATGTTCTATTGCCTGAAAATCATTCGTATATATCTGTGTGTTGTGTGCGTGTTGTGCGCGCGCGTGTGTGTGTATGTGTGTGTGTATTAGTATTTATAATTATCCTTCAGAAGCCTTTTTGTTAGTTTTTTTTTTTTTTTTTTTGGTCAATCTTTTGAAGCCTGTTCTTCAGTGGTGCCGTGATTTACGAGTGTCTTTTATAACAAATTTTCCATGATACGAGTTTCAATCCTACCAGAAATCCACTCCATCCAACCAGCAACATTTTGATTTACTACCTCTGCTGTGGAAATGGCTTTTTCGGGCCGATTAGCCTTGCATTCTTCCGCGTGTATTCTTCTGCGCTCCGGGAACGCCTTGTGCAGTGCTTCGCAATTATTTTCTGTGATGCCCCCTATAGGAAGAAAAAAAAAAAAAACAACATTCCCCCCCCCCCCCCTCCACCACCACCACCACCACCACCGCCGCATGTTTTACTGTAAATAGTGTTTAACTTCATATTGTTTACTCTGTGCTTTTTCCCTACACCATGGGGAACCTACTGTAGAGGATGTGCAATTACACTTAATTCTAGTACAGTATTGCAAAAAAAGCATGTTTCCCAGGGCTAAACGCACACCTCCCCCCCCTTCCTGGTACCACACCCTCCCTCCCTCCACTTGGCGAGCCCCACTATTTGGGTAAGCACTGGCCTTGTGGGAGCTCACCTTGAGCCTTTCCTTGCTGGCATTTGTAGCGTACACATGCACAAAATTCTCCTCCTCCTCTGTTACGCACCACCTCATGCCTGCCCACGTGACATCTTCACACCCACGTGACATCTATGCTGCAGTTGATGATCGGAAGGGTTAGTTGACGTTGTTTGTGTTTTATTATTAATTATTAATTATTGTTAATGTTAATGTACATATATTGTTATTATGAAATATTTATTGTTTTTACATGTTTATCTTTAATATATTATGTCATATATACGTGTTTGTGTCAGATTATATGAGTTTGGTTGGGGGTTGGAACAGATGGTTTTCTGGTATTTCTTATGGGAATAATTGCATTATGTAACGAAGATTGCTACTTACGAACTCGCCCTCGGAACGGATTGAATTCGTAAATCAAGGTCCCACTGTAATTTCGATATTGTTTATTGTAAATGTCAGATCTGTGTTTTATATATTTTCCCCGCTCTGATTCTAGGGCATGGACGTATCTCTCTTCAAGGAGGCGTATAATTCTCCAAAAGTGGACTTCCTCTTGGCCCATGCTGCTTACTCGCGTGACGTTCTGAAGCTGCGTAAAGGTCAGCGGGCTGTCATCAGTAACGGACGGGTGAGTAACTAATCAGGTGAGAGAATCCCTGGATGGAATTGTTCAGACTTAATTTTTTATATATACATTTCTTTACAGGTTATTGGTCCACTCGAGAATGGGGAGGTTTTTAACCAGGATGACTTCCTTCTTCTGGAGAGCATCATCCTGAAAACATCTGGGGAGCGAATCAAGAGCAAAATCCAGAAGCTGGAAGTTGAAGAAGATCTGTAAGCTCACTGCACCATGATGGAACTACACTTAGTGAGAGGAAGCCCAGTGCCCTCTGACTTTCATCTTACTTGGGCTGAGATTTATCCACCCATCCTTCCATAAACATACTATGCATCAATCTGTCCATCTACCCACACAGCCATCCATACCTCCCCCCACCTGCGTGTACTTATGCCTCCATCATTCCACCCATCATTCTAATTATTTATACAGACCCCCACACATCCACGTGCTTATTTATCTATCCATCTATCTCACTCCAATCATCTCTCCATTCACATACCTTTCTCTCCATCCTTCTATTCCTCCTTTCATTTACATATTTACCTTCTCATCCAAATCATTGATTGTGATGTTTATTTATTTACTTTTTGTGTGTGTGGTCTAGAGCTAGTGATTTGGTCATGAAGGTGGATGCACTGCTATCATCGCAGCCCAAAGGTGAAGCTCGGGTTGAGTATGATCTCACAATGGACAGACACAGGTGAGTGAATTTAATAATGCTTGTCTTTGTTCCCCCAGAGACTGGCATTTGGTATTATTTATACAGATTTATGTAGATTGTTTGCTCTATGCTTTATTTTCTGTTTGCTTCAGTGCTGTGAAAATCCGGCCCAAGGAAGAGGAAGTCTACTTCGACATCGTGGTTGTGGTGGATCCCGTCACCAGAGATGCTCAGAAACTGGCTCCTTTTCTTTTGGTAATCTCCAAAGCATTTAACCTGCCATTACACAATACATTATTATTTATTTTTAAAAATAGTTATCTTTATACATCTGTTTATTGTCCTGGGAACATCCCGGACACTATCTGTGAGACTGAAAGCTTAATGGCATCATGAATTTTTTTTTTCCTACCCTTTCTTCCTTATAGGTTCTGAAACAGTTGGTAAACGTTAATCTGCGAATCTTCATGAACTGTCAGTCCAAACTTTCAGACATGCCACTTAAAAGGTGAGCACCTGGCAACCTAGCATTTCAGGACTTGCACCTAACATGGGTTTAAATTTATGCATCCATCCATCCTTCCTTGCCTCTTACTCATATGCATGAGTACTCCATCCATTTCACCATTTCACCATTTAAGAGTTTATTAACTGCCAGTCCGAGCTTTCCATCAAACCGATTAAAAGGTGAGCAACCTTGTGTTTTCTGACTGCGTCACACATGGGTTTAGATTTATCCATGCAGCTACCAATGTGTGCATTGACCTGTCCATCCAGCGATTCAACGATTCAAGTCTTTAGTAGTTGCGAGTCCAAGCTTTCCTTCATGCTGTTTCAAAGTTGAGTGTCTGGCAACCCAGGGGTTCTTGACTTGTATCTTGCTTTGTTTCAGATCCAGTCCAAGCCTTCCGAGTTGTTGCATATAAATCGAGTGTCTGGCAACATAGTGTTTTCATTACATGCATTAGGCTCAGCTTTAACTTTATTTATCTATTCATGCACATACTTCTATATCTATCTCTCTTTATGTACCCGACTATTAGTCCTCACTAACTACTAGTCCAACTCATCCATGCATTCACCATACATCATAACTATGTACGTATCTACCCATCCATCCACCCTCCCACATGTCTGACCTATCCATCCATTCAGATTGTATTCCACCTTTCTGCTTTTGCTCTGTAGTTTCTACCGATATGTGTTGGAACCCGAGGTCACCTTCATGGCCGATAACAGCTTCGCCCTGGGCCCGATGGCGAAGTTCCTTGACATGCCCCAGTCTCCACTCTTCACCCTGAACCTCAACACTCCGGATAGCTGGATGGTAGAGTCTGTGCGGACACGTCACGACCTGGACAACATCTATCTTCTGGAGGTGTGTCAACCTGCAAAGAACATGAGTTATATTGCCTGGATGGATAATGAGGAGCATGGAAGTTTATTAGTACTCCTGTTACTCTTCAGGTGGACAGCATTGTAGCCGCTGAGTATGAGCTGGAGCATCTTCTCCTGGAAGGCCATTGTTTTGATGTGAGCACGGGCCAGCCACCTCGCGGGCTTCAGTTCACCCTGGGCTCAGCTTCCAACCCAGTTATTGTGGATACCATTGTCATGGCTAATCTGGTAATGGACTTCTTTCTTTCTAAATATTTGATAGTGTGTGTGTTTGAGTGAGAGATAGAGAGAGACTGCGTACAGTCAGTCAGAGATGAAAGGTGGCGATCTTTGCTCTCTTTCGAGAAAGCACATTGCAGCTTATTTTTTGTTTTTTAAGTTGTTTAATCCAGTAAATGTTTAATAAATGTGGCGCGCTCCGCCGAATGTGAGCAAAACGCGGCTCATCCGCACCTCTGATCTGTCAAGCAGGGAGTGCGCTTTGAATTCCCCGTCTTAAAATGCTCTGGCGTCCTGCGTGTGGGCGGAGCCCGCATTCAGCAGAGCGTGCCACAAGTGTGTGTGTGTGTGTGTGAGACGGAGAGAGACAGAGAGAGACAGTGTTGTGTGTGTATGTGCGTTAATAAATGTTTAATAATGGTTTAATTAATAAATATGTTAATAAAATGGTTTAATATGCTAATAAAATGTTTAAATGGTTTAATAAATAATTTTCTTTTACTTTTATCACATATTTCATACATATTTCGTACAAAATTGGTGTACTTTTATAACTTTTAAAGTGTTTATGGGGTAGTCTTGGGAGCCTTGGAACGAATCACGCATTTTACATGTAAATGCGCCTTTACTTACGAAAACTCCAGGCTAGGAGAAAGGCTCTGGAACTGATTAATTTCGTAAGTAGAAGGCCGACTGTACTTGACCTGATTATTTCTCATTCAGGGCTACTTTCAACTCAAAGCAAACCCAGGAGCCTGGATCCTTCGGCTGAGGAAAGGAAGATCAGATGATATCTATGAGATCTACAGGTAGGTGTATATATCTGTGGATGTGAAGTTTGTAGTTGTATTTGCATCTGTGACAGTTCACTCTCCCTTAGTCACGACGGTACGGATTCTCCGGCTGACGCAGAGGACTTAATAGTCGTGCTGAACAACTTCAAGAGCAAAATCATTAAAGTGAAGGTGAGTGTAAAGAGTGCTGGGTTTTGAGTCTGATTCAGGGCGCAGGGATGGGATGATACAATACAGTAATATCAGTCATACAATACAGTAATATACAGTAATAAATAAATAATGCATTATAAATTATGCTGTGAGGCCAGGCTTAAAAAATTATTTTATTAGCAATAACACGATAAAAAAAAGATTCACCCAGGAGGGAGGAATTTTTTTTATTTATTTTTTTTTTTTGCATGTGCAGGCCTCCCAGGATTCGTTGGGAATTTTTTTTAATATGTCATGCTATATTATGTATGTGATGTAAAAACAGTAGAATGAAATAAAAATCTTATATTTGAAATCAACATACTGAATATCAAAGTTTATTCTTTTAATATTGTAATCAACAGAGTGTCAAGGCTTCTTCAACGTATCAACTTTTAATATTGTCAACAACTAATACCTTCGTCACGCTCCGCGCTGTTGTTGATGGTTTATAATTAACTTGTATTTGTTCGAAAATGTCAGCAAATATGCTGCTTAATTTGAAACACATTAATTTATTCATTATTTTCACATTGGGACTTTTAATAATGAAAGAGAACATTTTTTTTTGCCTCATCATTCTCCCCTTCCATCATGTGTTCCGCCTTTGTTGATAAGACAGTACCGACCAATGAGAATCGCCATTTGACCGAATTGATGAAATTGACTAATCACAAGGCACGGTTGATACTGATTTTTGCTTTGGTCACGTTTTAGTACGGTGTATGATAGGGGACACATGTTTTTTCAACAAAACCGGCCGGTTTATTTTTGCCTCTGTGAATGCTCAGGCAAGGTTTTTATGTACAATTTCAGACCAACTGGCCGTGTTACTGCCAACAAAGATATTTTTGAAGGCTAGCCCCATCTGCTACAACGCTGAGATATTGGAAGTATTGTGAATATTTGAACTTTCTATTTTTTTCTGCTTTAAAATGGGATCAGTGTTGTAATGATTAGGGCACGGAGCTCATGAGTTGAAGGTTGTGGGTCTGACTTACCATTAGAGGCCCAATGGACAAGGTCTTGGTGCCCACCCCGGTCTGCTCGGCGGTATGAATGAGTACCATAAAAATCATGGAAATGTAACCTACGTTGAACGAGCATCCCATCCAAGAGCAGCTGAACTCGAGTGTGAAAAGCCCAGCGGCCTGCTTTAAAAAATATGTACGGTGTTCTGATCCCTCCTTCCGTTATAACCCTTCAACCGCTACAGGTGCAGAAGAAGCCTGACATGATGAACGAGGAGCTCCTGAGCGACGTCAGCACTGAGGACGACTCCGGATTCTGGCAATCCCTAACCAGGTAAAGAAGATTCCCAATCTGGTTTTTACCTCAACCTGCGTCCTCACGTCCGTTCACGTTTCAGAACTGTTCTGTTGCAGAGGATTCACCGGTGGCCACAAAGTGGAGGAAACCAAACCGGAGAAAGACAACGTCATCAACATTTTCTCTGTGGCCTCAGGACACTTATACGAGAGGTTCCTGAGGTAAATCTGATAGCTAATCACTTCATTAGAAAATTTCTTCACCCCTCCCCCACCCACCCTGTTGGTTTTATGTGAGCGGATTTTACATTTTCAGAAGCGAAGGGTCTTACTGAGGACGGCATTGTGTGGTATTTGAAAATGGCAGCCTCTTCGAATTTTTCGATTAAAAAAGACAATTGACTCGAGTCAGCGCGTGACATTTTGCTTCGGTGTCTAATACATCCTTTTTATAGAAATACTTTTCTTCCCATCTTCCAACGGTGATCTTTAGACGTGTCACATCCGATTAGTGATGACGTTATTTCTTTTCTAGCGGAATTCGGTTTTTAAGGTCATTTTCATGGATTTTATTCTCAGTGTTAATGATCCTTGCTGACCTGCGAAAGCATCCTGATCCCGGGTCAGGTTCAGATATCATCATTGGTCTGTCTCGGGAAATATGCAGACCTATGGGTCGGTGTTCTTAAAGCAGTATTGATTTATTTATTTATTTATTTTTATTTTTTTAAATCTAGAATAATGATGCTGTCCGTACTAAAACACACCAAGATACCAGTGAAGTTTTGGTTCCTGAAGAACTATCTGTCTCCAACCTTTAAGGTGTGTATGTTATTTTATTATTTATAATTAAGTTTATTTTAGCTGGTTGTGTGGCTACAACAGGTCTAAAATAGTCAAAGGAAAAAAAAATTAAAACCTGCATTAAAAAAATTGAAATACAATTTAAAACTACAGTGAACAGTCCAACTCAAATGAAAATGAAACTGAATCGTTGATGAAACTTTAGCAGTGTTGCATTCAGAGAATGCAAGGTACCTTCACCAGGCATTCGTTCATTCATTCATTCATTTTCTGAATTGCTCAATCCTCATTTGGGTCGCAGTGCTCATCTCAGCCGACTCTGGGTGAGGGTAGAGTACACCCTGAGTATCTCTCCAGGCCATCGCAGGGCAGAAACACGCTGACAGCTATGCAGCTCCTCTTGTCGAAAGTCAGCAATGGTTCTTTTACCATAGACAGCGAGAGACACGGCCGGCCTTTGATAACCCATGTTGGCTGCACTGGGGGGACAGGGACAATCTGTTGAAGATGGGGATTGAACCCCCAACCTTAGGATCAGTGATCTAGCACCTTTACCACAAGGCCAACACTGCCGTCCTTTGCCAGACATAAGTGAATTATTACGACATGGGGCAGTTTTAATGAAATGTCTCCCCCTAGTGGGCATTGAGATTTGGGGGGGGGGGTATATTTCAACATGAGGCCATGTATGGATTAATTCCAAATTTTAAAGGGTTCGTACCAGGCCCAGGCTCCACCACCCACTCAGTTGGATGAAAATCAAATCAGTAATTTTTGAGCAATCCTTGTTGAACATTTTTAATAAGTTTTTGGATCCAGATTGTCCCCTCCTTTAATCACGATCTTGTCATGGAGGGGTTTGTGTGTCCTAATGATCCTAGCTCCTAGGGATCTGAGCCGCACCTCTTCACCAACCCTCATCTATAGTCACGAGTTTTGGGTAGTGACCGAAAAACAAGATTGCGGATACTAGCGACTGAAATGAGCTTCCGTCACCAGGTGGTGGGGCTCTCCCTTCGAGATCGGGTGAGAAGCTCAGTCATCCGGGGTAGAGCTTGGAGTAGAACCACTGCTTCTCTTCATTGAGAGGAACCAGTTGAGGTGGTTTGGGCATTTGATTAGAATGCCTCCCTAGTGCCTCCCTGGTGTAGTGTTTCGGGCATGTCCAACCAGGACGAGACCCCAGGGTCAACCTAGAACACGCTGGAGGGCTGGTCTAGGAAATTCAGCTGGTCTAGGAACGCCTCGGTGTCTTCCCGGAAGAGCTGGAGGAAGTGGCTGGGGAGAGGGACATCTGCTGCCCCCGCGATCCGATCCGACCCCGGATTCAGCAGATGATGATGATGATGATGATGATCCAGATTGTGAGCTGAATCAATCATTAAATTAAAAAAAATTAACATGGGATTGTCAATTGTGAGCCAGTACAGAATGTTTCTTTTGTCTGATTTGCCTTTAATTGAAACAGTAATAATAATGCGGTAAAAAATTAATGTAGAAATTGAAAAAAGTAACTTGATATTTAATTATATATTTTATAACAAAAACATTCGCCATTTTTTTTTCAATTGTATAGTAGCATGTTAAAAAAAATAGATTCTTATGTCTTGAGCTGCATGTAGGCGTTTATGAATGAGTTAGTACTATTAAAATGCTAAAGTTAAAGTGCGTGTACAAATTTTGCTGCCGTTCTAGCAAAAATGTATTTAAAAAAAAAAATTAACGCTGTCTCGTCAAAGTGAAAACTTCATTTCAACATCTTGTCATCTCTGTGCCTGGCAGGAGTTTATCCCCTACATGGCTCAGCAATACGGATTTCAGTATGAGCTGGTGCAGTACAAGTGGCCTCGTTGGCTCCATCAGCAAACCGAGAAGCAGCGAATCATCTGGGGTTACAAGATCCTCTTCCTGGATGTGCTTTTCCCGCTCGCCGTGGATAAAATCCTCTTTGTGGATGCTGACCAGGTGCTGTTATGTAATCACCTGGTTTACTGTAAGAGCTGACATGAGTGACGACACACTGTACTACTTAAATATTTCTGTCCTGTACCTTTTATATTGCTCAGCTCGATTACTTGGGTGCTTCTGCCCCCTTCAGGCAATGCTTAGGAACTACAACTAAATAGCACTGCAGTAGTTTCGAGCTGAAATGAAATGATGAGTGGTAATGAATTTTTCTTTCTTTCTCGCCATCCTCCAGATTGTGCGCACAGACCTGAAGGAGTTGCGTGACTTGGACCTGGAGGGGGCGCCATACGGTTACACACCGTTCTGCGAGAGCCGCCGGGAGATGGACGGCTACCGCTTTTGGAAGTCAGGGTATTGGGCCAGCCATCTGGGACCCCGCAAATACCACATCAGGTTAGACGGGAAGAGATGATCACTAATTGTTGCTCGCATGTTACAGTGTAGACGTCACCATGTAGTGCAAGGTATTACACGTACAAGTTAGCTGAAGGAAATGCAAAAATTTTAATGTGCACCAGTGTGGATACCCCTGATACTGACATATTGCCCCATTACATTCTCTGCAGTGAGGGAATATTTATCAGGAAGTTGTTGGGATTGGTTGAAATAAGCCTTTCTTTTTGCCATCTATTCCTCCAGTGCACTGTACGTGGTGGATTTGAAGAAGTTCAGGAAGATTGCCGCAGGAGACCGACTGCGGGGACAGTACCAAGGATTAAGCCAGGACCCCAATAGTTTGTCCAACCTCGATCAGGTGGGAGTTCACAGGATAATGTAGGTTGGGGTGCTGTTCGATTAACAAACAACAATGTCCAATCTTGTTTTTATTTATTTCTGGAAAAGAAGCATGCTTGAACGGCCAGGCCTGGGCATGGTGACGGTTGTTGTGAAAGTCCTCAACTTGTAAACACTTTTCCGGATAGCGAAATGACTGATGTCAGTTTCTTTTGATATCTTTTGAAATCCCTGACTAGATTCATAAGTCGGCACAATCTTCTTTCTAATGGCCTCAGGACGATGTTCTGATCATGTACACTTGAGTGTGGTAACTATTTTAATTGGGAAATTATGTGGGCGTGTCCGAATTTGTTTCCTCCGTTGAAATACACAAGATAGATTGAGCATTGTTTGGTAAACATTTCTTAGTAATTAGAGAGTCGACTGTAATACGGTGTTCTAATTTTTTTACATGGTGTGTGTGTGTGTGTCTGGATATATATATATATATATAATATGTACTCAGCTTAATGCTTAAGCATATTTTCTGATTCAAATCCTTTCACTGATACAGGATCTGCCGAACAACATGATCCATCAAGTGCCCATCAAATCCTTACCGCAGGAGTGGCTGTGGTGCGAGACGTGGTGTGATGACGCCTCAAAAGCCAAGGCCAAGACCATAGACCTGGTACTGACTACGCATTGAATGTTTCATAATTCCCTCCCAAACCCTGCACCGAGAATACCTGTACACCTGGCCGTCAGCCAATCACCTGGCAGAAGGGCAGTCCATTTGCAATACATGTCTGAGCTGACCGACTAGCTACACTTACTCACTTATATCCTCCCTGTGCAGTCCTGTTAAGCTGAAAAAGCATCTCGCATGCCAGCATCTTGACTAATCCATATCATGACCTCTTTGAAAGGTTCCATGCGGTACTAGTATGCTTTTGAGGAGGCGGCTCTTAGGACCCACACTCTTTATTTATGCAATTCTAATCGTCCCATGGAGTGTGAGATATTTCTCATTTTTTCGTGACGCCTTACGGTTTGTTTGGCGTCAGGAAGCCGAATCGCGTCTCAGACCTCGGGCTAATCGGCTTTGAGTCGGTCTTGGTTGAAATGTCCGTCTGCACCGAATTCTGATTGTCCAGATGCAACGATCAGCCACATGTAAACTGAGATGCTAATCTCAGCAGCTTTGCATTTAAAACTGTTATTAGCATGAATGTTATTAGCATTATTTAGACTTGTCACTGATGAAGCGAATACCTGCGTTCCAGTGCAACAACCCGCAGACCAAAGAGCCAAAACTCCAGGCAGCGGTCCGGATCGTGGCCGAATGGACCGATTACGATCAGGAGATCAAGAGAATTTATAATAAGTTTCTAGAAGGACAAGAGAAAGGAGTGGAGTCGCAGGAGAAAGTGACAGGTGAGGTCGTACTGTTGTTTTCTCTTTCTTACTCCTCCTTTCTTTTAAAGTTTATTTTCTTTCTCAAGCCACACTCAAACAGGAAGTAGCAAGCGACCATGCAACACCAGTGACCGCACACATAATTGTAATAAGAGGCAAAATTTTCTCACGAGGTCCGAAGTGGGCGTGTGTGGAGTGCAACTGAGCTGGACTTTGATTAGCACTCAGGGCTTAAAGATGCTGTTGATTGACAAACAGAAATGTGTGTTGAAAGGTCCTGCTCACATTATGACTCCAAATAGAAATGTTCAAAAGACCTGGTTCATGACTGGGTCCATGTTGCTGACACAATCTGCATTTCCTCTGAGATTATATTCACTGTATTCGACGTAATAAGAGCCCTGCTCCAATAATTTTTTTTGGATAATTTCTTTATTTACAAGAAAAAAAAATTCTTCTGCAATTCTGTTCTTTCATGCCAGCCTCACACTTTTCTTTATTTAACTGAATGGGATTTAATATAACATGGGATTGGGGCTTTTGTGTGTGTGGGGGGGCAATAGGTTATCAACCAATAGCATGCCAAGGCTAGCTACTACTACTAACTTTTCCTTTCAGCTGTTCCCTTCAGGGGTCACCACAGCGAATCATCTGCCTCCATCTCACCCTGTCCTCTGCATCATCTTCTCTTACACCAAATACCTTCATGTCCTCCTTCACCACATCCATAAATCTTCTCTTTTGGTCTTCCTTGAGGCCTTCTGCCTGATAGTTTCAACCTCAGCATCCTACCACCAATATATTCACTATCCCTCCTCTGTACATGTGCAAACCATCTCAATCTAGCCTCTCTGACTTTGTCTCCAAAACCTCTTACATGTGTTGTCCCACTGATGTACTCAATCCTGATCCTATCCATCCTTGTTACTCCCAAAGAGAACCTCAACATCTTCATCTCCTTTCTTTTTTCCAGGGCCACTGTTTCTCAACCATACAACATCGCTGGCCTCAACACCATCTTTGTACCCTTTTCCTTTCATTCTTACCGATACCGTCCTATCACACATCACACCGGACACTTTTCTCCAACCTGCTTGCACATGCTTCTTCACCTCTTTTCCACACTTTTCACTGCTCTGGATTGTTGAGCCCAAATACTTAAAATCCACCACCTTCTTTATCTCTGCTCACTGTAACGGCACTCTTCCTCTTGGGTCCTTGTCGTTCACACACATGTATTCTGTCTTTCTGAGGCTAATCTTCATTCCCCTCCTTTTCAGGGCATACCTCCACCTCTAGATTTTCCTCCACTTGTTCTTTGCTCTCACTACAGATCACAATGTCATCTGTAAACATCATAGTCCATGGGGAATATTGTCTAACCTCGTCTGTCAGCCTGTCCATCACCATAGCAAACAAGAAGGGGCTCAGAGCTGATCCTTGATGTAGTCCTACCTCCACATTGAACTCTTCTGTCACACCGACAGCACACCTCACCACTGTCTTTACATCTCTCATACATGTCCTGCACCACTCTAACATACTTCTCTGCCACTTCAGATTTCCTCATGCAATACCACAGTTCCTCTCTCAGCACCCTGTCATATGCTTTCTCCAGATCCACAAAGGCACAATGCAGCTCCTCCTGACCTTCTCTGTATTGCCCTATTAACATCCTCAAAGCAAACACTGCAGCATCTGTGGTGCTCTTTCTTGGTATGAAACCAAACTGTTGTTCACAAATGCTGACCTCTGCACTCAGTCTAGCTTCCACTATTCTTTCCCATAACTTCATCGTATGGCTCATCAACTTTATCCCTCTGTAGTTGCCACAACTCTGCACATCTCCCCTGTTCTTTAAAATGGGCACCATCACACTTCTCCTCCATTCCTCCGGCATCCTCTCACTCTTTAAGACCTTGTTGAATGTTCTTATCAGAAAATCTTCTGCTTTCTCTCCTAGACACTTCCATATCTCCACCAGTATGTCATCAGGACCTAGAGAGAAGCTAATTTGAGTGAAGTTGTTTTCATTTTACGTCGTCTCTCCTGGAACCAATTAACGACATAAGCCGAGGTATACCTGTATATATAAAAGAGTGAATATAAACACCCTCATGAGCTTGCTGTAGGGAAGCTACTCACAGTTTTACTCCAGATAGATTTTGAAGTAGGAAACATGTTAGTGGGTTACCTAGGCAACAAGTGCTTGGAGATGAAACGATTCGTCTCTCTGCGAGGTGAAGTAGCGTGACACTCGATGGCTGTAGATTTGCTTGTATATTCTGTTTGAATGCAGCTTTAATTTCTCTTTCACTTTTTCTTTAATTTCTTTTCATTGTTGTTCTTACCTTCGCACTCTCGTCCAGTCGACTGAGATGGGCGCGAGCTTCCTCGTAACCCTCGTTAGGATTAAACGGCGTAGAAAATGAATGAATGAATAAATGTTGTTCTTACTTTCTCTTTTGTTTTTCTATGACTTTAACTCCTTTTTCAGTTTTTGTCTTTCTGTTGTTTCTTTTTTAAATTCAAGTTCTCTTTTTGCATTTATAAAATTTGTTTTCTTGGCAGCATAGTCATTCCAACAAGAGCCTTCCTGGACTGGGGGAGGAGGTTGTCTGTGTATAGACTTTTCATACCAGTACTTTCGTCAGTTTTCTCCAGGTTTGTCCAGTTTCCTCGCACAGTCCAAAAATCACCCACAGTATCTGACTGGCAGTTTAAAATCATCCCTAAGTGTGAGAGTGAGTATGAATGGTTGTATGTGTTGTCCCTGAGACGGACGCCAGCCTCCCTGTGACCGTAATTACATTTACAGCAGGGGTGTCGAAACTTTTTGCAATGCGGGCCAGATTTTGTGAGGTGTAAATATGCGGGCGTTGACCGTTCGGTCTCATCATTCAATGCAAATGGTTTTCACATTCCAAAAAAAAAAAAAGCATAATCCATAACGGAGATCTGTACTGTAGTAAATAGGACGGGTCTGGCTCAAAGACGGTGAGTCTGATGCGCAAAATGTCACGCAGGTGAGAGTCCGTGAGTCTTGTCCCTTGTCTTTTCACTAAATATATCGAACCAAACGAGCTCAACATTTTCTCAGCAAATGTTCAAATTTCTTTAAACCCGTCTTGATTCGGTTGGCGATAAAACTCGGTGAGATGGAGCTGTCAGTGCCGACTGCGACACTCTGCAGCTCAGTAAGCTCCAGCTGCAGGTGTTCCGTGGCATTATCAGGATTGACAGAGAATGGGGGAGGGGGGATGTTTTTATTTTTTTTTTTTGCTTTGTTTTTTTCAATTGCAGCAAAATCCCGAAAGCACTCTCCAAACTCCTCAGCCTGAGAGGAGATGTCTGCTGTATACCTCCACATTTGTACTCTGATGTTGTTCTGTGGAATATTGGTCACTAGTCCCTGCAGCGCTGGGAAATGTCTAGTATTGGGCGGCGTTTGAAAAGTTGCAGCTTGGTGCCAAACAGGATTCAATAATTCTGCCGTCAGATGTTCCTTTTCTGCCAAGAATAGGCCGATTTCCTCCTAAAGACAGTAGAAGCACTGCAGCATAGACCCACGACTGAGCCATCACGATGCACAACGTGTCCGTATTCAGCGTGGATGTCGATCATAAACTGGCGGTGCCACAGGGCTTTGAAGTGACTATAATTAATAGTCTTCATCACTGGTTTCATAGCGTCATCGTGTGTTTGGCACTGAGAGTGTGGGCCCGGTGGTGTGGTCAGGGTGCTGCGCTCATGATCGGGAGGTTGTGTGTTAGACCAGTTAGACCCCCCCCCCCCACTGTGCTAATACCCCGGGCAGGGTCTCAACCACAAGAGTGCTTCTGTTTACCCATTTATACTGCTGGGTGAATAGTGTCCCATCCAGGAGGAGTTGAACTCCTGGTCGCTTCATGCTATGGTAACCGGAGATAAGCCCCGCCCTGATGAGCCACTAGTTTCGGGTTGAAAAAGCCCAACAGACTTTACCTTTACTTGGCGCAGAGAACCTGTTGATGAATAATGCGATGGAGTTTTATAGTTGTTCCTCCTTCTTCGCTGACTCTGTTACAGACTAGGGTTACTAATCCACTTCACTCACCAGCCATGGCAGGGACACCACTTGGAATAATTCCAGCAACTTTAGTCTGTGATTCTACGGCAGAACAAACCAAAACAAATCTCTTCCCCTTGTTTGGCCCTTTGAAAAGATAAAGTAGTGCTTCACTCACATTCATTCTATTGTCCTCTCAAAACATTCAGTGACCGGGCTGTATATATATCGAGGCGTCTGTGCTTTTGGACGCTCACAGGCTAGTAAAAAAAAAAAGTCACTCCTCTACTTTTGCTTCGATTTGTCTCAAAGCTGATGAAATGTGTTCAGTTTGCTGTACCACAGTGCTATGTACAGTTTTTCACATAGTCTTTCATAAATTCGCCTTCAAGTAAAACGTTCATGGTGCTTCGCAATCAGAGTTTGCCAAGTCATAGCTCACCTTTGTGGCGATCTCATTCGATTCACGGACTCTTGTAAAGAAATCCTGTTGTGCCGCTAGCACAGCTCCAAGTTGTTTAATTTTCACAGCGTTTGCAAACAGTTAGCTTGCCGTATTGAGCATGTTTTGTCTGGTAGCCTCTTGATATCAAATTACTTAAAAACAGCCGTCTCTTCAGCAAACCAGGAAGACACAGTTGCTTTGTATTCCTGTGAAAAATATGCCAAATATTCCACTTTTCCTGGAAGCGACTGCCCTCTTTGTCGACTTTCCTTTTTTTTTTTTAATTTGAGTGTTCATTTTGGAGGTGGTCAGGAACGGGTCACGCAAGACCATAGGGTGCAGCGAGAGTGTGGCTTTGGAGCACGGCTCGGGTCTGCTGCCATCTTGTGGTGAAATATAATACCAGTTGTACATGTGCATGTTATACTGGTCCTCGGCCTGAGGGGCCACACGTAATTATTTTTACTCCGGAGGTTGCAGGACAGTGGGAATTTGTACATGGGCCACACTTTGGTTATGCTTCATTTACAGCATTTGGAAGATGCTCTTATCCAGAGCCACTTACAATTATCTTCCTTTTTATAATAAATAAAACTGTACAGTTTAGGGTTAAGGGCCTTCCTTGCTCAAGGGCCCAACAGTAGTGACAGTGGGGATTGAACTGCTGACCTTTGGATGAGTAACCCATCACCTGAACCTGGTGCTTCTCAAATAGTGGGGCGCAGTATGATGCCGGGTGTGTGTGTGTGTGTGTGTGTGTGTGTGTGTTATGCCTAGGGGGGCGCGTATGACCCTGGGGAACATGCTTTTCTTGAATGGTGTACGAGAATTGTGTAATTGCACTTCCATTCCACTAGTTGGCAGTGGTGTTCTCATTGTCACACTATGGTGTAGCGGTTTTTCGCACGAGCAAACGATATGAAGTGCAGTAAACAACCCCTCAAGAAACAACACGGAAAAATTTCTAACAGGAACGAAGAGAAAGGTGGCGAGAGACGAAGATATTAAGACATAAATAAGGTGAATGAGTTTAAATAAGGGTGTATATATTTTTTATTTTAGGCACATTGGTGCACTTTAAATCTTTTCTGTTACAGATTAAAAACACTGTTAATGAAGTTTTTCTTTATTGTAAGTTGAAATATATTCTTTCTTTTTTAATTTTTAACATTAATAAGGATACAATGTTATGCAGTGGTGTACTAATAACAATTTTATAGACAAATAATACTATTTATAGTCGCTCGTGGGGTGTGAAATGTTGTTTTTTTTTTCTTCCTAGGGGCGCCACAAAAAATAATTGAGAAGCACCGCCTTAACCACAAAGCCGCCACCACAGCACTAGCAATGAATAATAAAAAAAATTTAAAAAATGAATGAATGATTTGCTTTCTTTTTACTCTTTTTTTTTTTTTTTGTTGCTTGCTGAATTGTACTTTCTCTTCATTTTTCTGATTTCCTTTTTTATATTTCTCGTTTTCTCTTTTTTTTCGTGTTATTGGTCAGCGTCTTATTCTCTTTCTAACCCTTTTGTCTGTTTCTCTCTTCACCTTAACCTCCCTGTACCTCCTGTGCTCTCTCTCTCTCTCTCTCTCCCCCCCCATCTCTCCAGCGTTACCATTCTTCCTTGTTTATATAAAGGGAGGTGCTTATGCCATTCTGGGGTGGAGGTGTGGCATCCAGAATCCAGCAGAAGGGTCACAATTAACTTGGGCTTAAATTCTGTAATGCATCTCTCTCTCTCTCTCTCTCTCTCTCTCTCTCAGATGCAGGAAAGCACATAGAGCTGTAGCTGGACTACTTTCCGCACAGGGACGACTGACTCTGTTTAAAGAGTTGTCCGCCCCCTCACCCCCCAAAAAACATGAAAAGCCTATTCTCCTGGAGCGGGGTCCACTGGCGCTGTGAAAACTTGAATGGAAATAAATCAACCTCTCAGATTTGTGTGTGCATGGAGCAGGACTGGGATGAAACTGGTGTAGAGAGAAAAAAAACAATTGAATTGTGGGAAATTCAGTATGAGGTGGAAACATGGATGAATGTGACGTGTTGTTACAGACTTTGAGAGGCCAACCAGAACCTGTGTGTGTGTGTGTGAGTGAGAGAGAGAGAGAGAGAGAGTGTATGTGTGAGAGAGAGAGAGTGTGTGTGTGTGTGTGTGTGTGTTTTAACGGCAGTATCTATTTGTTAACGCTCTAAAAGTGATCCAACCATACAGCCCCTCTTCCATCCAATGAGTGAGAATTTTTTCTTCCAGTCATATGCTGAAGTGAAAAAGGTGACGTGCATTTTTAATTCTGGCATTGTTCTATTACGAAATGCTAATTTATTCAATTATTCTGACACAAATTGTCCTTGGTTGTTGTTTTCTGTCATCCCGAAACAAAACCTCTGTTTAATCCAACTTAAATTTGATCAACTTTCTTTTTGAGACTCTGGCAGTGTTCTGACGTGCATCTCCTGCACTTCTCACTCTCACTGACACACACACACACACACACACACACACCCTCGCTGTGTGTGTGTGTGTGTGTGTGTATATATATAGATATATATATATATATATATATATATATATATATATATATATATATATATATATATAATATAAAATTCCACTGTATCTACTGTATGGTTTTTTAAATATCCGAGAACACGAAAAAAAGTCATTTTGATTTGTTGCGTGGCTGATGTGGGATTAATTATGGGATGTCGGTTCTTTTTTAAATAAAATTGATGTAATAAATTGATGGTCTGTGCTTTCTTTCTTTGTGCTCTTAGAGTAGCAGTACAGCTGATCCTCAGGGCATGATTTGTATGTAATATGTGATACAGACACTTTAATGTCCATAAAAGGCTCCACACTGGGTCACTATCTCGCGGATTATTTGCCGTGGGCTGAACTAACGTGGAGCCACCATTTTTCACCCTGGAAGTGACGTGAGCGCGCCAGTTTGGGCCGTCCAGCGCATGTTAGGTGATAAAACTCCTTTCATACTAAAGTTGTTACTTTCCACTGGTTGTTTTTGGTGAGACTCTGCTCCTGTCTGCCATCATCTTCTGACTTTGTATGAAGGAATTTCATAGGAACAGCATCCGGTTTTAGGCTTAAATGTCCAGGCTTTGTGCGAAGTAGTTCTACCTGGAGGTCATACAGTCCAACCAATACGATAAGACGAAAACTCGCCTTATTACCAGGCCTGGAACAGCCAATGAAGAAGGCAGCATATCGATGCACATGTCTAGTAGTTGTAGTATTAGTCTGGCAGCATTTGTGTGTCCTTGAAAAGGGGCAAGGAGTGACATATGGTATACCTGACGGAATGTGATGTCATAAGTATCGTTTTATCGCGGTAATAATACAAATTCACCACAGGTACACTTTTTAAAGGATTATTCTTTGAGTGGTCACTCCAGTGCCGCCTTCTGCGCCAGCTCAACATGGGGAGATGCAGTTACTGGTTAAAAGCCCAGGGCTAATTGGCGTAAGCTCGGCCGCCTAGAGCTATCCCCCGATGGTGGGAGGGATCATCGAGACCCACTGGCCAGCTACCACCCGCCTTTAGCTGGGCAGCCCCCAGCCAGTAAGGTGCTGGCCCGCCACAGACCGCTAACTTCAATGGGTACTTGAAGTGTAGGCCAAAAGCCGAAGCACGGACTGTAAACACTGCACCAGGCAATAACAAGAAACCAAAGCAGCCAGTGCTGAGTCCTGCAATCTGGAACGTCAGAACAATGTGTCCTAGCTTTTCCGACCATCTCCAGCAAACCAACGACGTCAGGAAAACTGCCATCATCGACTGCAAGCTGAGGAGGCTCAACATTGACATTGCAGCACTGCAAGAGACGCGACTCCCGGGCAGTGGCAGCCTGAAGGAGAAGGGCTATACGTTCATCTGGCAGGGACAGGAGCCTGACGGGCATCACCTATATGGTGTTGGATTCGCTGTGCAAAACTCCTTTCTGTTCTTTGTTGAATCGCCGTCCTCAGGCATTCCGCGAGTCCGCTCTCTCCATCTCACAACCTCCTCTGGACCAGCTACCATCATTAGTGCCTATGCTTTGACGCTTTGCTTTCCAGTTAAAGTGAAGGATGCAGTCTACGATGCGCTCGAAGCCAGGATGCAGCAGATCTCTGCCAAGGAGCACCTGTTTCTGCTCGGTGACTTTAACGCACGGATAGCGGTAAATCACTACTCTTGGCCCCACTGCATTGGCCACTTTAGCATTGGCAAGCTCAATGACAACGGCCAATGCCTTCTTGAACTCTGCTCCTTTCATGACCTCTGTCTGACCAACACATTCTTTTCCATCAAGTCCTGTCACCGAGTGTCCTGGAGACACCCAAGGTCTCATCACTGGCATCAGCTGGACTTCATCACCATGAGAGCCCTGCTAAACCAACTGCTGGTCACATGCAGTTTCCACAGCACTGACTGTGACACCGACCATTCCCTGGTCGCCACCAAGGTATGTCTCTGCCTCAAACGTGTCAACCGCTCCAAGCAGAAACCCCGACCTCACGTCAACACAGCTATGACTGCAGTGCCTGAACTGCGGGAAAGCTATGCTGACGCCATAAATGTAGCCCTGGCGGACTGCCCCTCTGACTGTGCTACTGCAAGGTGGAACCACATTCATGAGGCTATGTTTGAGACCATAGGCACCTTTGGAAAGAAGGTGGGGAGGAGTGCAGATTTGTTTGAAGCAGGAGCGGCTGAGATGGAACCTACCATTGCCGCCAAATGTGCAGCCCTAATTGCTCACAAGAAGGAGCCCTCTGTGCGAACACTTGCTGCACTGCAAGAAATAATGCACAATAGATTCCAAGGCACTGTGCCAACAACTACTGGCTTAACCTCTGCCAGGACATACAGCTTTCTGCAGATCTTGGAAACGAGTGCAAAATGTACGAAGGCATGAAGAAGGCTCCCGGTCCCAGTGCCATCAAGAG